>CM062809.1:1080315400-1081519722 GCA_031772625.1 Pinus tabuliformis
TATAGCTAGATGATGGCTTTCATTTATATTAAGTTTTGATTTAATATTTATACAAAATAAATGTTTATGGCATGAGTTTGGCAGTGTTGTTAATTTCATGTCAATTTATGCTTGTTTAAACTAGTGGAAAGATGCCTTTTCATGGTGGGTTGGATTGAGATCATAATTGAATCACAAATTCAAGTAGGCTTGGATATGTTGACTGATAACTATTTAATAGCTTGATCTTATGCTTGTCTATGTTTGAATTATTGTTGTATCAAGTGAATCATTTCTAGATACAATGGATTATTATCTAATCTTGAATTCATTTATTATTATTTGAATCTAAGTATGTGCTTGTGAGGCTATGATAATTATTTATTAGATAACCAAATATGCACATTTTCCTTAATTATTTCTAATCATATGAACTTTTCCATGATTCATTTGCTCATTATAACCTTAGATTCAATTTTGTTTCATTCTCTTTGCATCTTACTCTTGGTTGAGAGTGAGATTTCTCCTTCTCTTAATCGAGATAGATTAGATTTATTTTTTTTGTTTGCATGTTAGCTTAGAATGAATTTTCATTAGGAGATCATATTAGGAAGTCTCTATTTTTGGAGTAAATATTTTAGATGGCAACTAAGCCCACATACTGGGAAAAATCACATCCAAAAAGGAAAAGGATCTAATTGGAGCCCTGACCAAGTGATTTCTTAAATGTTGAGAAGGTCATTTTTGGCCATCAACATTTTTGGCAATAGGAGGGTACACTAACAAGTTGACCATTTGGAAATTTTGTTTTATAAAATATTTGGTTTCAATGGCTCCTTCCCAAATCCCTATTTGGAGTTGCATTTTCGAATGAACATTTTGCAACACTCCATTAAGGGTAGTTAAACACTTGTCAAAAGATAAATATGATGGTAAGGGTGAAAAAACTATAATTTAACATGTTTCTTCAATTGATTTAAAATTGTAGTTCTTATGTTATGCTTCATGAAGGTCTCATGTGCAACTTTTTCACTCTCACTTTCATAGGCCGACCTAAGATATGGTGCCAATCATTGCTGGCCACTTCAATACACATGTGGGAACTGTTTGTAAGTAAAATTTTACCTGCATTTCAAGATTACGAAGACGATGAAGTGTGTTTGGAACTTGAAAATTTAGATAGGTTAGAATGCGAACTTGTAGTAGATTTTTGTTATGAGACAAGCTCACAAAAATATAGAAAAGATAGACGAATGCCTTATAAATTAGCCTCTTCAAGGGGAAACCTCCTTTACATTAAACAAATGAAAAATTCTTGGATGATAAAATTGATAAGACCTTTCCATATATAGGAGTCTAAGAGGTCATAATATAATCAGAGCCGACATAACAATAATAATGTAAGGGCACAATAATAACAATAGTGGGCTTCTATGGGGCACAATAATAACAATATGGGGACTAAATGGGCACAACGATATAATAAGGGGGTTGTACAAATAACAGTAAGGGGTTACCCTAGTAGTATAGGGACCTAACATGCCCCTCTCCTTCAAAAAGTGTTGTCCTCAACGCTTGAGTAGTTCTTGATGCTTCTATATAAAATTCTTGTCCTCCCATGTGGTATCTTCAGCAGGTAAGTTCTTCCACTTGATGAGATACTCTGAAATTGATTGATTTCGTAGCTGTCGAGTTCTTGTTTCTGTGACTGCTCCAGGCTCCAATATTATTTTTCCTTCCTTGTTAAGTTCTAGCAATATTGTTTGAACTGGGATCTTTTGTGACTTTTGGATGAGTGGCCACACTTCTTCATCCTTCTTCCATTCATCCCTTTCTTTGTTTATCCAATCTAGTTGGATAATAGAAATAGCACAAACAATGCTTGCACATCCTCATCCTTTCTTGAGAGTGCATCTGCTACAACATTTTGCTTCCCTTTTTTGTAGATGATTTCAAAGTCATAACCCAACATATTTGTGACCCATTTTTGTTGCTCTTCAGAGGATAATCTTTGTTCTAAAAGGTATTTAAGACTATCGTGATCTATTTTTACCTTGAAGTGTCTTCCCATTAGGTAGGGTCGCAATTTCTTAAATGCATGTAGTATTGCCAACATTTCCTTCTCATAAATAGATTTGTGTAAATACTTTCCTTTTATTGGATGAATTTCGAAAGCAATGGGTCTTTCATCTTGCATTAAAACAACACCAATTCCATTTCCTGAAGCATCACATTCCACAATAAAGGTTTTTGTGAAGTTTGATGTAGCTAAGACCGATGCTTGGCACATTGCCTCTTTAAGATGTTTGAAGGCCTTTGTTCCTTTTGGAGTCCATGAAAATGCATCTTTCTTCAATAATGTTGTTATAGGTGATGCTATTCTCCCATAATTCTTAACAAACTTCTGGTAATACCCTATCAACCTAAGAAATCCTCGTAGATGCTTTATGGATGTGGGGATTTTCCATTCCTTAATGGATTTAATTTTGTTAGGGTCTACCTTAACACCTTGATGAGATACAATATGACCCAGATATTCCACCTCTTGTACTCCAAAGAAACATTTGGAGCTTTTTGCATATAATTGTTTCTCATCCAATAGTTTGAGCACCCTATCAACATGTTAAACATGATCCTTCCAAGACTTGTTGTAGATTAGTATATCATCAAAAAATACTAGCACAAATTTTCTAAGGAAGGGTTTGAAAATGGAATTCATCAAACCTTGAAATGTAGAAGGTGCATTGGTAAGGCCAAAAGGCATGACCAAAAATTCATAATGACCCTCATGAGTTCTAAATGATGTTTTCAGAATGTCTTCAGTCTTCATTCTGATTTGATGATATCCTAAATGAAGATCCAACTTGGTGAAGTAAATTGATCCATGCAATTCATCCAATAATTCATCAATGACAAGAATGGGAAATTTATCTTTAATAGTGAGCTTGTTGAGCTCCCTATAATCCGAACACATGCACCATGACCCATCCTTCTTGTGCATCAATACTATTGGAGCAGAGAAAGAACTTTGATTAGGTTGAATTATACCAGCCTCTAGCATTTCTGCAACCATACGTTCAATTTCACTCTTTTGGGCATAGGGATATCTGTAACGCTTGATGTTTGGAGGAACACTTCCTGGAATGAAATGAATAGAATGGTCATGATCACGAATAAGTGGGATGCCTTTGGGAGTCTCCAATACCTTGGAATGATTGTCCAAGACTTTTTGTGGATCCGGAGAAATATATGATTTCAATGTGGGAACCTTTAGCAAACATAATTGTGCAATTATGCCTCGTTTTTCTTTCTTTAGAAGTTGTGTCAGTCCATTAGAGTTGATTATCTTTCCCCGTTTCCCTATGATACCCCTTAATTCAGCTTCCTTTCCTTCCGAAGAAAATTTCATGACAAGTTCTTGAAAATTAAAAGCTATTGTACCCAGGGATTTTAGCGATTGGACTCCTAGTACAACATCAACACCACACATTGGAATGGAAAGCATTGGGCTATTCAATACATATTCTCCCATGGATAACTTGATATTATGGCACTTTCCAGAGAAATTATGGTTCCCCCACTTGAAACCATCACTTGACACTCTGGTGCTAGATATAGGAAGCAATTCAATTCCTTGACTATCCTACAATGAATAAAATTATGTGTACTTCTCGAATCAATCAACATTATTACCTTTTTCTTCTTGATATGTCCTTCTATCTTCATAGTTTGAGGAGTGGTAATTCCGACCAATGCATTATGAGATATGGTTGGATTCATTTCTTCTTTCTCGATGTGATCTTTCACTTCTTGATATGTCCTTCTATCTTGAGAGTTTGAGGAGTGGTAATTCTTTCCAATGCTTTACAAGATATGTTCGGATTCATTTCTTCTTTCTCTAGGGTTGGTTCCGAGTGTATATCCTCTTCTTTTGATGTTTCTTGATCCTTTTCTTCCTCCTCTTTACAATATATGTAAAATAATTTCTTCTCAACACACTTATGACCTTTAGTGTATTTTCTATCACAAATGTAACAAAGTCCTTTTTCTCTTCTTTTTTTTCCAATTGTTGTCATGTAAACCTTGTAGGTTGTGGAAGGCTAGAAGAAAAAACACTTCCATATTTATAGTTGTGGGTGGTAGGATTCCTTGTTTCCATAATTCCGCTTTCAATTTTTCTTGCCAACCTGAATGCCTTCTCCAATGAATCAGGTTCCCAAAGACGAACCTCATGTTGAATGTTATCCTTTAAAGTCCCTATGGAAAAATCAATCCTTTTCTTCTCTGGAATAACATTTACTCTTATATTCAATTTTTTGAAATCCTCAATGTGCTCTGCCATTGAACCCTTTTGTTTGAGATTTATCAATAAGCTAAAGAAGGTGTTACTCTTTGTATCCTCATAATGTGTTATCATTTCTTCTGTGAAAAATGACCAAGTGACAAGTGCTTTATGAGAACACAACCCTTTATACCATAAAAATTGATCCAGTTCTAAATATGAAGATGCAATATGTACCTTTTGTAACAATTGCACCTCATGTAGATCAAAATATTGCTCCATTTGTAGTATCCAATTTACCTGATCCTTGCCATCAAACTTCCTCATATTGGCTTTTCTTGATTTTAGGAGCTCAATCTTGAAATGACTGTAAATATGTAATTTCAGATTTCCAATTCTGAAATCGTGACTTGCAATAGCCCTTTGTGTCCTATTTCCAATGCCACAAGTCTAATCGAAATTGGATTCTCTAAGAAAGCGTTATGCACAATCTCCCAAGATGACCTGATTATATACCTTTTTAGAAGAGTGAATTTGTATGAAGTGCCACGTTTCACTGTTTTGACCTTCGGATATAAAAAATATAAATGGGAAACTAGAGTCCGTTCTCTTTCTGCAACGTCCTACAAAATTTCAATCTGATGCTCAGAGAGAAAGTTATGACGATTTTCCCAAGGTCACTTGTTTAAGATGTAATTCAGGAGTCATCACAAACCCTAACTTCCTCATATCATATATCCGAAAATATAGCGAGACAAGATCTAAAATTTAGACCTGAGGTTCAGATTGCATTCTTCTCAAATGGGTATTTTGTTTATCTTTTGAAACTTTGTAGTGAACAATTTATAGCGAAACTTCCATGATGGCATGTTTTATATGAAATTATGGAGCTTGCAAAAACCCTAACTTCCTCAGATCATATCTCTGAAAATATAGTGAGAAAAGATCTAAAATTCGGACCCGAGATTCAATATGAGTTCGTCTCAAATGGGTTTTTGTTTAAGCTTCTGAAACGTCTCAGAAAAAAAAGTTATAGAAAAAAATTTCACAATGACCTGTTTGGAGCAGCGAAACCCTAGAATCCAAAACTCTAATACCAAATGTTATGAAACCAGCTCACAAAAAGATAGAAAAGATAGATGAATGCATTATAAATTAGCCTCTTTGAGGGGGCAACCTCCTTTACATTACACAAATGAACAATTCTTGGATGATACAAATGACAAGACCTCCTTTCTATATATAGGAGTCTAAGGGGTCATAATATAATCAAAGCCGACATAACAATAATAATGTAAGTGCACAATAATAACAATAGTGGGCTTCTATGAGGCACAATAATAACAATATGGGGACTACATGGGCACAAAAATATAATAAGGGGGTTGTACTAATAACAATAAGGGGTTACACTAGTAGTATAGGGACCTAACAATTTTCTTATTAGATTTAAATTAAACTATCTCAAACTTCAATTTAATGATAAACCTTCCAAAATAGACCTATGAGAATGGTTTCTTCACCTCTATTCTCTTCTTTGTATATAAAATAACTATATTGAACCTAAAGATATTTCTTTTCTTAGTGTACGTGCTACAATAGATATTAGGGATGATTCTTCCAAGTTTTCTAAGATTTTTTATAATGTTGATCAACCACACGTTCTAGAACAATTTAATTCTCAATTCAGGAAGGTAAATATGAAATTAATGAAATTAATTCAACTTGTGAAATTATTTCAAATTATAGTGAACTTATTGTCTGTGGTGAAAATGGAGAAGTAAAATTAGAAACTTAAGTATCAATCTCTAATGGTAATGATCATTTTATTGGCAGAGAGACATTTAGTTTTATATACTCTAGTAGTCATTTCTCATTATATCATGATCTTATTGTTTATTGTAATAAATCCTATCATTTATAAGGTCCTCCAAATACAAATACCTTTTTAGAAGATAGAGGAACTATCATAAATCAAATGAGTTATGAACATCCCATTAGTTATGTTAGGCCCCTATACTACTAGTGTAACCCCTTATTGTTATTAGTACAACCTCTTTATTATATTGTTGTACCCATGTAGTCCCCATATTGTTACTATTGTGCCCCATAGAAGCCCATTGTTGTTATTATTATGCGCTTACATTATTATTGTTATGTCACCTTTGATTATATTATGACCCCTTAGACTCCTATATATAGAAAGGAGGTATTTTCATTTGTATCATCTAAGAATTGTTCATTTGTGTAATGTAAAGGAGGTTGCCCCCTCAAAGAGGCTTATTTCTAAGGTGTTCATCTATCTTTTCTATCTTTTTGTGAGCTAGTTTCATAACATTTGGAATCAGAGTTTTGGATTCTAGGGTTTCGCTGCTCCAAATAGGTCATCGTGGCATTTTTGCTATAACTCTGTTTCTGTGATGTTTCAGAAGAGAAAAAAAAACCCCATTTGAGATGAAATTGCATTGAACCTTAGGTCCAAATTTCAGAGCTTTTCGCACTATATTTGCTGAGAGATGATCTGAGGAAGTTGGTCTTTTTATAGACTCCTAAATTACATTCCAAACAGGTGACCTTGGGAAAATCGTCATAACTTTTGTTTTGAGCATAAGGTTGCAATTTCATAAGAAGTTATAGAAAGAGGACAGATTGTAGTTTCCTGTGTATATTTTTTAGACCCGAAGGTCAAAATAGTGACACGTGGAAACTCATACAAGTTCGCTTTTCTGAAAGGGTATATAATCAGGTCATCTAAATTCGATCAGACTGGTGGCATTGGAAAGAGGACATAAAGGGCTACTACAAGTCACGATTTCAGAATTGGAAGATCCAAAATTACATAGTTATAGTCGTTCCAAGATCGAGCTCCTAAAATCAAGAAAAAGCGAGATGCAGAAGTTTGATGGCAAGGATCTGGTAAATTGGATACTATAGATGGAGAAATATTTTGATCTACATGGTGTACCACTGTTACGAACGGTATGTATTACATCTAATTATTTAGAACCGAATCAATTTTTATGGTATAAAGGGCTTTGTTCTCGTAAACCACTTATCATGTGTTCAATTTTCACGGAGGAAATGATAACATATTAGGAGGATACAAAGAGAAACTCCTTCTTTAGCCAATTGATAAATCTCAAACAAAAGGGTTCAATGGAAAAGCACATTGAAGATTTTCAAAAATTGAATAGAAGGGTAAATTATATTCCAGAGAAGCAAAGGATTGATGTCTTCATAGGGACTTTAAAGGATAATGTTCAACATGAGGTTCATTTTTGGGAACCTAATTCATTGGAGGAGGCATTCGAGTTGGCAAGGAAAATTGAAAGCGAAATTATGAAAACAAGTAATCCCACCACTCATGACTATAATTATGGAAGTGTTTCTTCTCCTAGCCTTTCACAACCTACAAGGTTTACACCACAACAATTGGAAGAAAAAAGAGAAAAAGGGCTTTGTTACAATTGTGATAGAAAATGCACTAAAGGTCATAAGTGTGTTGAGGAGAAATTATTTTACATAGAGTATGAAGAGGAGGAAGAAAAGGATCAAGAAACATCAAAAGAAGAGGATATACGCCAGGTCCCAACCCTAGAGAAAGAAGAAATGGATCCAACCATATCTTGTAAAGCATTGACAAGAATTACCTCTCAAACTCTCAAGATAGAAGACATATCAAGAAGAAAAAGGTTCAATAAGTGAAAGATCACATCGAGAAAGAAGAAATGAATCCAACCATATCTTGTAATGCATTGGCTGGAATTACTACTCCTCAAACTATCAAGATAGAAGGACATATCAAGAAGAAAAATGTTCAAGAAGTGAAAGATCACATTGAGCATCAAGAAATGAATCCGACGATATCTTGTAAAGCATTGGAAGAAATTACCACTCCTCAAACTCTCAAGATAGAAGGAAATATCAGGAAGAAAAAGGTTCAAGCAGTGAAATATCACATCGAGCATCAACAACAAGTTCTCCAACTTTTAAAGGATAATGCCACTTTGGTGCAAAATCGAATGAAACAACAGGTAGATCAACATCGCAGTGAAAGAAGTTTTGATGTAGGTGATTGGGTATTTTTACAGCTATATCTCAAGCAAGCTATTTATGAGAAGGAAATGTTGGCAATACTACATGCACTTAAGAAATGGCGACCTTACCCAATGGGAAGACACTTCAAGGTAAAAATGGATCATGATAGTCTTAAATACCTTTTATAACAAATATTATCATTAGAAGAACATAAAAAATGGGTCACAAATATGTTGGGTTATGACTTTGGCATCATCTACAAAAAAGGGAAGAAATTTTTTGTTGCAAATGCACTCTCAAGAAAGGATGAGGATGTGGAAGCATTGTTTTGTGTTATTTCTATTATCCAACCAGATTGGATAAACAAAGCAAGGGATGAATGGAAGAAGGAAGAAGAAGTATGGCCACTCATTCAAAAGTTGCAGAAGATTCCAATTCAAACAATATTGCCAGAACTTGAAGAGGAAGGAAAAATCATATTGGAACCTGGAGTAGTCACAAAAACGAACCCGACAGCCACACAATCAATCAATTTCAAAGTATCTCATCAAGTGGAAGAACTTACCTGCTAAAGATTCCACATGGGAGGACAAGAATTTTATATAGAAGCATAAAAAACTACTCAAGTGTTGAGGAAAACACTTTTTGAAGGAGAGGGGCATGTTAGGCCCCTATACTACTAGTGTAACCCCTTATTGTTATTAGTACAACCTCCTTATTATATTGTTGTACCCATGTAGTCCCCATATTGTTACTATTGTGCCCCATAGAAGCCCACTATTGTTATTATTATGCCCTTACATTATTATTGTTATGTCGGCTCTGATTATATTATGACCCCTTAGACTCCTATATATAGAAAGGAGGTATTTTCATTTGTATCATCTAAGAATTGTTCATTTGTGTAATGTAAAGGAGGTTTCCCCCTCGAAGAGGCTTATTTCTAAGGTGTTCATCTATCTTTTCTATCTTTTTGTGAGTTGGTTTCATAACAAGTTATGATCAAAATGATGAATCGTTCAATAATCGTTCATTCAATAGTTATGAAAATTATCATGCATATTCATCTAGTTATTCTTTTGGTTCTTATTTATCTTTTATGAGGGAAGATAGTGAGAGGGAAGATAATGAAGACATTTATGATGAACCATTGTAGATTGATGATATTGTAGCCCTTCACCCTATGGTGAAGATTATGTTAAGTTCTCATGTTATTTAACCCCAAAGTGAATCTATATTTCAAGATGATATGTGTTCTAATATGGAGGATGGCATAATTGATCCTCATGATGTATCTTCTAAAAATCAAAAATAATTTCTATTTAGAAAAATAAATATCCATTCCCATATATGATTCCAACTTCATAGATCAAGTTCCTGTTGAATCTTGTCATTTTTCACAATTAGATAATAAGATTGATCTTCATTGCAACATCTTGAGTGATACTTATGAAAACAATTTTTCTAAAAATAGGTTCTCATTACCTTGTAACAATAACATATATTGTGTAAACTATGATGTAAATTTACTTTCAAGTATTGTCAGTCTGAATATTCTTCATATATTATTAAATTTTCCAATGTATATAAAACTGCAATATTTATCTTTTTCAATATTTTATGTCTTTACCTCAAATACTTAAGCACTGAAGACTTGTCTTATGAGTTAGTGGAATATTATCCAAATGAATTTCTACAAAGAAATGAAAAAATGGAATATGAGTATATGAAGGTCTATCAAGATAGTAAAGCATTGCAATTGCAATCAATGATGTTGATCTATCATCTTGCTATGTCCTTTAAGATTAACAATACCATCTATCTTCCACAAGATCCAATACCTACAAGTATATCATTTGAGTCCTACTAGCTATGCCATCCATCCATAGTTTCTTCATGATCTATAATAGATTTGCATATTGAATTTAATGATCCAATGGAAACATGGTTGGAGGAATCATTTTTGAAGAATTTTTCATTATATTGTAATAAAAATGCTCTTCCTATTGTAAATAAAACAATCAACACCAAATTGTCTCTACATGGTATGTTTTATGAAGGTGCTTGGCATATTGCTTCTCTAACTACGTTTTCTCTCCAACAGTTTCATGTTAACCAAATTGTTTTTCACAACACAATAGAAACATGTCTAGAGAAATCATTTCAAGTAAAATTTCATGTAAATAACAATGTTCTTATTTTTCACATTTTACATAGAGGTGCAGATATTATTAATCTTTTTACCTATATTCTATTATTAATTAAGCCTCTAATGATGTTTTGTGATGTACATATGCATACATCTCAAAGAAACTTCAGTGTCTTAATTGGAAGTTTCATTTTACCTAGTTTTGGTTGTCCCTATAGAGTAGAATAGTTTTAAGAGTATTTCAATTTGGTTTGCGTTATTTTTATTTTACTTAATTAATAATGAAGTTATGAAAATAAGAAAGTGTTGATACCTTTAGAGAAGGCCACTTTAACTTTTTCTTCTCTTCATCATGTATGGTTTTATTAATATTTGATCGTTACTTACACTTACTTTCCGGATAAGAATTGAAAAATTGTTCAAAGTATTGCCAATGAAATCATTTCATTCATGGAACCAATTTATGGAAGTATTCCTTCTTGCTTATCAGAATTATAATTACGATGAATTGTGCTTAAGAATGGACAATCTTTGCATACATGAAAATGAATCTATTGATGAGTTTTATTCTAGATTTAATTTACTTTGTTATAGATTTCATTTGAAAGACTTACCCTTTGAGGAATATTTAATAGAATGGTTTTTCACTCTTGTTCATTAGTGTTTTCTGGATGAATTCCTCCTGCGGATAGAAGCAATCTCCCTAGACCTAGTGGCTTAGTCTAGAAACAACCAAGATAAAACTGCAATGCTTTTCCTTAGAGATGTTTGATATATGGGAAGAAAACCTACTTGGAATCCAATGTAACCTTCCTCCTTCTCCTTACTTTTTAGCTCCAGCTCCAACTCTGATTTCTAAAAGTGGAACCTACAAAGCATCCAAAAAAATCAAGAAAACAAAAACATACAAAATATCATATACAAGCAGCTCCAAATAAGGATTCAAGGATTCATGTTCTACATATGCATAATTGATACATAATGTATAGGACAAACAATGCACTTTTGTATTAGTAAAGGCAAGAAAAGATTACAACCCTTGTAGGCCTTAACCTTGTGAATCTCTCCCTGCTATCTTGTCCTTTCTTTGCTATAATGGTAAGCCTTCAATCATACCTAAAACATATGGATGGATTATGGACCTCTAGGCACAAATGAGCAACATAAGGGAATAATTAGAAGTATCCAAAATCCAACTCAAACTCTATGACAAGTGATGGATTTAGAGGGTAAACGAGGTGGTTTGGGATTTACCATTCTATCGCTTAGATCCACTTTAGAGGGAGGTAAGTTCTAGGTGATAAGAGATAAGACCCCAAGAGTAGGAGTTTGAGATATAATCCAACAATAAATAACTAAAACCATCTACGAAGCTTCTAGAGAGGGAAATTTCATTTTTTTTTACTCATTTCCAACTATCATCTCAATTTTCATGAAAGCAACTTGCATTTGCCAATGTAGGTTGTATGTATGCAAACCACACCATCATAGTTTGTCTTGAAGGTAAGTGTGATGATCCACAAAATTAGGGTTTTTTTCCAATGTAATCAATGATTATTGTCACTTCTAGAAAGAGGATGCTTTTGTATTTGTAGGGACTGATTGCAAAGTGTAAGTAGATGATGATGGATCTAAGTTCAATACAATTTGTTTGAATGAGTCAAAGTGACCTATAATAGATTTTCCCCTAAAGTACAAAGTTAGAAGCTATGGTTGAGGACTAAAGTGCTTTACCATGTGAAAATTCCATATCAAGAATCGATTGTTTGAGATCATCAATTAAATGTTACAATATATTATCATCATGGTACCATTGCTAAGGTAGGCATACCCATACTCAACATATAAGCCATTTTACATGTATAATGATCAAACTCACATCCACTGATTACATTTTGTGAACCCATTCTTGGATGAATTTCTGTAAGACCATAACCATCATACTTTGTAGATCTTGTATGAAAACTGAATTCATAGCCCAGATGGATGAAACTAGATATGATGTCTTCTTAGTTGTCACTTGATAGTACTAGTCTAACCGTGCAAATAGATGCACTAGAGTTGAACATGTTAGACACCATCTAATTACCAACCAATGATGAAAATCGTTAATAGATGTGATAGGAACCACTGATAATGATAATATACCTCAATGTACTACACTGCAATCTATGAGGTATGAATGAATGAGCTGAAGTTGAACACCGCACAAAATATACTATTTAAAGGTCAATTATTAGAACTTGATTCCAAAAGTGAGGAAACTTACCTTTGAGGTATGTATGTTCCAAGGCACTAAAGGGAATTTCTAAGTAAACTTCCTAGATAATGTGTTGATTTTGGAAGGAAGCGACCTATCGTAGGAGGGCCTTGATGTATCCCCCATCAACGAGATGAAACAAATATCAAGATTTGAGACAAAATTATGTTACAAATTAGATATGGTTCAGAAACAACATACATGAAGTGAGGCTCAAGGTATTGTAGCAGATGTCAACTAAGGGTGGACTTATCTTGAACATATCGGCGACACTTTATGGAATTGGAAACGTTGACTCAAAGACCCATCATGAAGGATTTAAATGAGGTGTAACTAACATAAAGGCAAGTAGATTCCCCAACCCAAAACAATCAGAGAGGTGAAAGAATGTCATGTTCAAGGATGACTTACTGCCATAAACAAGTTTTTATGTATTATTTCCTCAATTTCCCCACCATTTCTGGAAAGTACCTCTTTATTTTTGACAAGATTGAGGAGGATAACATATGCTCGATCTATAAGTTCATCCTTTAGATGAATCTGTCTAAGTATTTTTAATGAACCCTAAAAGGAGTGGTTTGGTCTCATCATGTTTGACAAGTCCTACGTTATTTATGGTTTTATGAGTCCAATGAAGGTATAACTTTACTTCTTCTTAATGTTTATAGAGTTTGAAAAAGAGGCGAAAAAGAAAAATCCAAAAGCTTCCTTTTCATAATTTTAGTCTCTTGGGCCCAAAAGGGAATAAAACAATACCCGGGAGAACCTTTTAGCCATGTTCAACTAAAGTGTTCCTTTTTCGTAAATAGTCCATCCAGTCCGAAAAAGGGTTAAACTTAAAATGGGAAAACATCCTTTCATTTACTTTAATAAGTTTGAAAAGACAAGTTCTCAACAATCTTTTCATATTTTACAAATCTGAAAAGAGCTTGAAGAGGACTCCAGAGGGTTCATTTTTCATAAATTTTAATGAGTCCAAAAAAGAGATAAAAGTGTGATCATTTTACCAAAATGACCTATATTAAAAATTTCAATTTAGAACCCTCACCATGTCCTTCAATTGTCATTTAACCTGCTCAAAAAATAGTAAAAATTCAAAAATATATGATATATGAAAAAAATAAGCAAAACAGATTAAAACATATTAAAATAATGGCTTCATTTTGTGCATATAAGAGGTAAAAGTAACTTATGTTTTACCATTTGTCATTTTACCATTTTGGAGAGCTCTGAGTGGGTTTTTTCCTTGATTCTTTAGTAGACAATTGTAGTAATTCCCATGGATGATTTTTTTTGGCGTCGGTTCCAGGTAAGAGATCTTTCCTTTCTCTACATTTTCACGGTTTTCATTTTTCGATTTTATGCATTTTTTGTGAAGTTTTTTTTGGCATTTTAGGAACTAGATTTCACTCCTGGCCCATCGCAAGCCTCCTATATCGAGAGGTTCGATGAGGAATTTTGATTTTAAATGAAAAGTGCGGCTCATCACACCTTCCCTTGATGATAATTGTGATGGGATAAACTGTCTATGAACAGACAATGTGATGAGTGCAAAAGGGTTTGAAATTTTTTAATTTTAAGCTAATTTTCCCAAGATCTTTCACATTGTTCATTTGATGTGTTTTTCCCTTTCTATTTGTAGATGTTTGATTGAAGTGAAAATGGTGTTAAGTTGGAGAGAAATGGAGCATGAGATCTAGCATGTGATAACAACAAATAATACAGCCATAGTACAAGCATTAATAAACTATGGTCTGCTTAAGTATTTCTAGATCCCTAGTATGAGAGCCCATATGGATTTGTTGCAATACTTTGTAAGAGCCTAGGATGTCCAAGGGAAATTCTTCAAAATTAGTGAGCACATTATCTCCATATATGTGGTAGACATCTACTTTTTGATAAGGTTATCATGGAGAGGGGCTCCTATCTCCTTGTCTAGATATCAGAGAGGCAGAGAGCCAGTAAAATACTATGTTGATACATATTGTGATAACTCTCAGCCTAACATGAATGGGAAGATAGAGATAAAAAATCATTCACTAGCTTCCCCTCAAGACAATCTTGTTCATCATTACACAATTCGCTGGTAGCGGCGCTCCTCATCTGGCTACCAAGTCTTAGATGTAGTATGCACTAGAGGGCATGACACCTACATTCTTCAATTGGTGTAAAGGGGTTCTGGCCAATTTGAAGGAACATATCAATAGGGAATACATTAGATGGTTAAACAACTTTGGGTATGGATCCATTGTGGTTTCATTTTCTCTGGAGAGGATACCATTCCTAAAACCCTAGAGGATATCGCGTGAGATGCCAAGACCTAGAGATCCTCACATGAGACAATGGGTATATATATGATGAGTCATCATGGGGGAGGACATGTGATGCAGTTTACCCCTTCCTTCTTCAGATGGTCGCGAGAGAATTTAATCATGATCGAGGACTATCGCTATGCAGGAGTGAATTTCAGAGGTGATCCTGAGCTTGTCCTACCTAAGGGAGAGAAATGGGATGATGCAAGTAAACAAGATTTTCATTTTGGATAATTTTTGGTTTTTAAGTCTTACAATTTTTATTTTTTTTTAATGTTTTGGAGACTAACTATCAATTCTACATGCAGATATTGGACCAGTGCGACCAGTGGGCATGTCTCCACTTCATTGGTAGGCACAACCACAATTTAGATAGGGTGGAAAATAAGCAACTGATACAGATTTGGTCAATACATTGGTTGAGTTTGAAGCTCATGTTGAGGGCTTGAATCCTGGAATTCCAAATGTAGGGATCAATGAGGTCACAATTTTCCTACAAAGGTACACTATAGGGGCGCTAGCTTGGATTGGTCAATTGTTGCAGACGGTTATCTATGCAGTTTCCTGTTATCAAGAGCATCACCATGATTAGTCACCTAGCCTAGGGGAATTTTGAGCCACATTTTTTTTCATGTATCGAATATTATAGGTCATGTGCCATATGCATCTCAAACATGACTTTTGTACAATTGAAAACACTATTTATATATCTAATCTATGGAGAATTTTTACTTTTTTTGCTATCTTGTACAATGTGCGATAGTGATTGTATGTTTATAGATGTCACAAATTTATGTATAAAACATAATTAGCTAATGCATCTATTAGACTTCTTGGAACATGTTGATATTTAATGTAATCAAAATGTCTCTCTACGAGGCAAACTTTCAAGAACATATGTAACATAGTTGGACTCCTCACTAAATAAACGTTATTCAAATATAGCACCACAAGTTTTGAATCAAGTCTAGCAACTAAATGATTAATACCACGTGAAATGGCATCAGACAATAGTTTGATCACCACACTATACTTATCGATATTTTTAGTTGAGCGATCGATGCATATTCCTTGCAAACTCACTAACTCATCAGTAGGATCATAGATTTCCCATGTTGCAAGGGAAAGGTTCTAGGTACTATGACTAACACCATTATCATAACCAACATATGGTTGAGGGAAAATCGACATATGCAAATCAAATGTAACTCAAGATAAGAAAAATAGGTAGAAAACTCCCAAGAAAAACTCACATTGCAAACACACCAGTAAACCTATACAGTATGTACACAATGACAATGTAGAAAAATTCTAGGCATAATATTTTTTTAGGTACAACCCATTGCAAGGTTGCTCTAATGTAATTCCATCAAAATCTATAAGCTCATAGGCCCCTTTCACAAGTATGTGTTTAACTATGTATGGACCTAACCACATAGGTTCAAATTTTCCAGCCCCTAACTTATCGACTTCTTGATCATATAAGAGTACCAAATCACCTTTCGAGAAGACACAAGGTTTCACATTTTGGTCAAATTATGCTTTGACATATTTTTTATGAGCTTCATTGGCCCTTGCGGTATCATGACGAGTCTCGCCTAGATGTGCTAGATGTAAAAATTGTTCTTCTTCGACAGAGGTAGCGGAAATAATTTCGACAACTAGTTTTAGTAACAAAATTTCACATTCAATGGGAATAACAACTTCCACACCATATACTAGTTAGAAAGGTGTAAATCTAGTTGCAGTATAGATGGAGGTATGGTATGCCCACAATTTCGAACAAAAGGATGGTATGCCAATTCGATTTATGAATCCCTACCATTTGTTGAAGCATCATTTTCAAGACTTTGTTGATGGATTCTATCTAATCATTGTCCTATGGGTAGTAGGGAGTTGAATTGTCATATCACAGGCCCAACTTGGTAATCAATTCAGACATCATGCAATTTTAGAAATGTTTGTCATGGTTCGTGACTATTGGGTGCAATATCTGAGGATATTTCAGGCATCCTTTTCCCCATTTTTGGCCATTTTCCCTCATTGAACCTACAATTTCCCTAGTACAATGTCACTCCCTCTGATTAAAAAGAAACCTTTTCCTTTGACATATTATTGTGCTATTTTATGCTAAGTATTGAACGAAACAATGATTTCTTTGGGATGACTAACCAGGGTATTTCTATATGAGTTCTTTTGAATGTTTTTATTTCATCTATTGCCATAACTACTGATAGCCATGGGTGAGCATCAGTTTTTGTTACTTGCTGTTAAATGGCGTGAGTTGTTGTTACACCTTGGGTTTTCCATTTCCTATTGTTACACCATGAAGTTGTTGTTACACTGCGAATTTTCAAGACTGTAGCTACCATTTTCAAAGAAAATTGTCAAACGTTGCATGAATTAATTCCATGCGGATAGATAAGAAGATATGAGCATTTAAAATTGCGTCTAAACAAGAGCGGTGTAACCATAAAAAATATTTATTAAAAGCAATTTGTAACAATTTCTATCTTTTTATTATTTCTATTAGCTTCATCAGCATGAGAATAACAAGATTCTCATGACTGATTCATTTCCCTATTTTTGGGGTTTTGCAAAGACTTTATAAAAGAGCTTAGTCTCATGAGAAGGGGATGATAGAAAACAGAGATAATACCAACATTCTTCTCTTGTACTTTTCAATTATTTTGATACAAGCATATATCTCGTGATGTTACTGCAAATTCTGTGTTGAATTCTTAAATAGTTTTCATTTTACTCCTGCACCTTGCTAGGGAGAAAGAGCCCTCCTCTTTAGTAGGGATTGCAACATTGATAGGATATTTGTTTTTTTCATGTTTTAGTGTGGATTTCTTATCATTGTTACACATGTTTCATTGTGGGATAGATACACTTCTTCTTTCAGATTTACTATGTTGTTACACAGGTTAATCAATTCTATGTTATTCAATTGTTGTTACATATTTAGATGATAGTGTATGGCGTGCCTATATTTATTCTGAAGTTATTATGAAGTGTGGATTCTTTCCTTTCCGAGTGTGTTTCATTCCTGTAGTGTGCCATTTAATTATTGCAAGCGTGTATTTCCATTCTGCAATAGTGCTTTAATTTTTGCAAGTGTGTTCCGTGACATGTTTTTTGTTTTACTTGGTTGTTACATGTACCAGCTCAAATAGTGTAGACGTCTTTGAAATAAAAATACCTCCCATGGTTGACAATTAATGATTGTGGTTTAGTTACTTTAGGAGTGATAAAACCTCACAAACATTTTGGCACTGTTTTCAGGGAAGGTTGTCAACGATACAGTCAACCAATGCTTTCTTTTGAATTTCCTTTTGATAGAGTGTCTCTAATTTTACAGGCATTGGGCAGTAAGATGAGAGGTAAGAACTTGCACATCACTCTAACATACCTGAGCAGGCTCACCACTATAATAATTAGGACACTTAGGGTGTGAAAATAATTACACATTGGTTCCATGTGTAGAATGTATGAGTGAAGAAGAAGAAAAATGTAGGAACCCTAATAAACCTACAGGAAAAAGGGGTCGAAAAAAGAACAAGAAAAATATTGATCAAGGGAGAGTAAAATTTATCCAAGAATTAATCTCAAAAGAAAAAAGTGAGCAGTCAACACCACATAGGACGTGAGAAAAATAGGCCCGCAGAAAGCTGTTGATTCTACATTAAAATCAGGAGTATCTGGTTCCTCTATTTTAGGACCCAATTTTCCTCAAACTAGCCTACAAACTTCCAAATATGTAAAAATCAACTTAGGAACAACACGGAGAAACTAGTGGCTAAGATTTTGGATTAGAAGGACAAGGGGAAACTAGTGGGAATATCAAGGACCTGAAACGGAAGAAAATTCTTTCACTTTCTAATACCCAGACTCAGGTAGTGCAATAAAACAACCATCCCCAGAACAATCTGAGCAATTATCACAAGAATCCCTATCTACAGAGCATTTTTTTGAACAATCTTTAGAATGATACTTACTAGAACAAGAAGTAGGATAATTTCCAATGGGGGATAACAACAACAATAACGGGGCAAATGCCACTATTACCCATTTTGAATTTCCAATAAGTGGTATAAGGGGAGAAGCCCCATGAAAAATGTCCCTCTATCATCCCTTCCATATTTTCAGGGATTAACTATAGAAGATCCCAATACTTTTTATCTTGAGTTTGATGTCTTCTGAAGAAGTTATGACTACACTTCAGATGCTCATGAGATAAAACTATTTCTTGCCACTCTGAAAGGAGAAACATTAAGATGGTTTATGGGACTAGGTCCTGCAACTATCTGAACATGGGGAGATATAAAGTCTATGTTTCTGGAAAAATACCAGGACTATTTCCAAACCAGAGATTTAAGAGAGGAGATATTCAGAATGACACAAAAGGAAGAAGAGAACTTGGAAGATTACGTGGAACGATTCCATTATAATCTACAAAGGTCCAAACATAGCAATCTGGATCCAAATATTTTGAAAATAATATTGATTTGAGGAATGAGATATGACTGCCTTCACATGTTGAACCTATTAGGAAAAGGAGATATATTTCATGATCCATATAATGATATAATAAAAAATTTCTTAAGATGTTTGTGAGGATCATCATGAGGGAGAAGCATGGCACCTGATGTTTCTGTTAAAATATAGAAATCCACAAATGAAGGTGTGACCAGAGTTGAGATTGGAAACCTGTTTGAGAATCTCAAGACCGATCTTCTCAGTACGTTATCTTCCCAATTGACAAAAACACAAGTGAAAAATACACAGGATGAAGTTGATAAGGCCTTGGCTGTCTTCTTCCCAGAATTTCAAGATAAACATTCCATGAAGGAATGCAGAGTCAACAACATTAACTTGTGCAATATTTGTGACCTCAAGCATTCTAGAGGTTACTCTTCAGAGCTCCCAAGGCTGAAGGCAATGCTCAAGGAATCAGGTAAGGAGGCTCAGTCATCTTACTTTATTGGGTCTAGAAAGCCTTAGAAACCACAACCACCAGGTATGTCTCAAGATTTTTCTTTCAAGCCATGGAATAATGTATATAATACTCAACAATTTCCATGGTAGTATCCCACTCCCACTCCAGCTCAATTTCCTTCACCGTGGAACCAATAATATCCTTCTCCACCTTTTCAGTATCCTCCATCTCAATCATACTCTTGACCTCAGAATTGGAGGGGAAAATCTTTAGTCCAGTCCCTCCTTCGTTACCAGTGCAACAAAAATTGCAACTTCCACCTCTCTCAACATCTGCTACCACTCCTCCCATACGTCCCCAATTACCTGTACAGTCTAACCCTAACCCAAATAATAAGGTAGATCAGAATATATAATGCCCAATTATTTCCAAAATTACAATATTACCCATGTTGAATGCAACGAGATCCCCCTTCGATCAGGAAAAGTAGTAAACTCAAAAACCTACCCTGTCATTACTCAAGAGGAATGTGAATCACCTAGGGATGTTCTTGTGGATTTTAACGGAACTGCTACACATGTAACAATTGATTCAAATAATGCTAACACATGTGTAACATCCAATCCATATGCTATAGTGACTAAGGATCCTCCATAACCACAAATATTAGCTGAATCTAGGGGTATTCTACAACCTAAATGTAATTTCCTCAGGGAGTTAAAGAATATGCACATAAGAATTCCCTTGCTGCAAGCCATTAAGGATGTCCCCATCTATGCAAAAATAGTAAGAGACCTATGTGTTAAGAAACCTGGAAGGAAGCCCAAAGATCCTGTTACCATCCATGTGATGGGAAAATTGTCGGAACTAATGACTGGTCAACCTCTTTTGGCTAAATACAATGACCTAGGGAATCCTACAATCATTGTTTATGTGATGAGAAGCCCATTACGAACAAATTAATTGATTTAGGGGAAACAATCAATGTAGCAACTAAGGAAATATTTACCATTTTAGGACTACATGATCTAAGACAAACACCTACAGTGCTAGAACTAGAAGATAGGTCACATGTTAAACCTAAAGGAGTGGTAGAGGACGTAGTCATCACAATAGATTCCTGGAGGTACCCAACAAAATTTCTTATTTTGCAAACCAAATCAAATCTAGGGGGACATCCCCTGATATTAGGAAGGCCTTGGTTGGCCACCACAGACACATTTATAGGTTCTAGGTCGGGCTTCATGATGATTTTAGATGGACAAGACACAAATAACCTCAACCTTTATCCTCCTTAAAAACCAAGTAAGTGTTATAGACATTTTTGTGCCTTACAGCTATAAGCATGAAATGTCCATAATTCAAGGGATCCAAAGTCCTTAAAAGTGTTGTTACAACTCCTAAAGGAACAAGGTCAACAAATTACAGCTTCTCCCAGAATTTCTCCACCAGAAACTACTCAAAATTGGTCAAAACTGGATCAGCGCACCTTGTACACATGAGAATTGCATTTCAGTGCACCTTGTACACACAGGAAGTGCGTTTCAATGCACCTAAATACACTGTGAGGGTGCGCTGATCAGGAAAAGACAAGTGGCGGAGACAGTTTGCGAGGTGGATGATCATGGAATCTTCCAGAAACTTCTCATGGGACACTTGCCTATCAAAATCGCCCAAGGATGAGTAAGAGATCAATGAAATCTCCAAGTGGCATCAAGAACTATCAGAGAGAAGACACTAATCAAAAACCCAGAGCTGACTCACACCTCTGAAAATATCTATATATAGATCTCTCATCCCATAGATCCAGAGGTTAGAGGCTGGAATTTTGTGATTTCAAAGAATTGCTGTTGGTTTGAGATTGGAATCATTGGGTGCTTAATGCTTTGAAGGGAGGTGAAGAAATGATTTCATTCGCTGGGAGGTAGATGCTGGATTGGGAACTCTTTTGGTTGTATCTCCTCCTGAACCTTGTTATTCATCAATAAAGCTATCTTGGTTTCTCCTATATACTGATGTATCTTCGATGTATGATTGCATTAGTATGTTTAGTTTATTTCTAATCCTGAACTAGTTATGAATATGAATCTATGTCTTTGTGTAGTGTTCTCTTCTTGTGATCTTGCAGGAACTTGTTGAAGCTGGGCGAGCAAGAAGGCAAGTCGCTGGGAACTCTCAAAGAGAAGAGAAATCGGATCGAGGGACAAACGGAAGACACCGGTTAGTCCATCCATCTCTCTTCATTCTTAATTCATAAAGGAAGAATACTAGAATAGCTGTCTCTGTTTGTTGCTAAGGCACTGTCACACCTTAGGTGGATAGGATCGTCTTGCATAAGCATTTTTCCCCATCATGAGGATAGTTCTTTTACTGTGTCAACCTCATTAAAAAATGAAACAAATCCCCTTTACAAGTCTCAAAGGTAAACCTTCATTCCAACCACCGAGTTGAATGCAATGAAGCTTGGGGGGCATGCTCCTCTATTTGCGTTATTATGCTGGGGGCATGCAAACTTATCGAGCAGTTTTAGCACATAGTTCATGCTCGTTAAAAAATAAACATAAGATCGAGCAGTTTTAGCACATAGTTCATGCTCGTTAAAAAATAAACATAAGATTGAGCAGTTTTAGCACATAGTTCATGCTCGTTAAAAAATAAACATAAGACGGAGCAGTGCTTTTCCGCGTTTAAGCTCGTTAAAAAATGAACTATCCTCTGGTAAATAACCACTATGAATGTAACATTATCAGCCATTAAAGCCTTGGTCGTGTTTGCACCGTCACCTCCACTTTTCCATTGGCCGATCGTTCACCTCCATATGATTGTTTACCCATTTTTACGAACAGCAGCGAAGAGTGATCTCACTAGCCATCCTTGTGACACTGCCGTGATTGGAAAATTCCAACCTTTACCTGGAATCAGCTGCTAACCCGTTTCATCACTCGTTCCTCAAAAGAAGAGTCTTCTTTAAGCTCTTTTCATCTGACTCGTAAAATATGAAAAGATTGCCGAGTTTTGGCCTTCCAGCTCGTTAAAACGACCGGAAATGCTATCCCTCCTCTAGATTTTAATCTTTTTGGACCTGAGGGATTATTGCACAAAAAGATCAAGCGCTTGTTTTGTTCGGCTCGTTAAAACTATCGAAAACTCATCCCTTCTGTATTGTTTTATACTTTTTCAGACTTAAGGGTTAGATGACAAAAAAGGACTTTCGGAGTTGACTTTACGTACCTTTTCAAACTCTCTAAAAATGAAAAGGACCGAGTTATCTTTGTCGTTAGACTCGTTAAAAACATTAAATAGCGACAAACTTGTCTTTAGACGAGAACGAGTTTCACTATCGCTAGGCTCGTTAAAACATAGCGATGGGTTTGCCCGAAGGGCAAATTATAGAACAAGCATATGTTATCCTCCTCAAGCTTGACAAAAATAAAGAGGTACTGGTCAGCAATGACTGGGGAAAAATTGGGAAGAAACTCAAAGAACTTTATTGGTAGCAAGTCGCTCTTGAACATGACACTTCCACTCCGTGCCTGAGTCGGGTTGGGTTGTTTCATTCACCGGTCACATCGCCATGGTCTCGCCATACCATCCACCTTTGGGGTAAATGCTACCAATCCATCACACAAGTGTCGCCGATATGTTCAAGAGAAGTCATCCAGAGAATTCAACCGTGTCCCATCCACTACCATACATTATCCTTCATTCTTTCATGGCCGCCACCCTGAATCATATATCATCAGATCGTTTTCACCTCCATCAAAATCATTTGCTCCGTTCTGTGTCACTGATGTGGGATACATTAAGGCCCTCCTTTGACAGATCGCTTCTTGTCGACATCAGCTCATTATCCAAGAAGTTGATCTAGGAACAACCCCTTCAGTAATTTGAAGCTTGCATGCCTCAATGGCAAGTTTCTCACTTCCGGCGACAGGTATGCATCAATGACCTTCGACCGAAAGATTTTTCGTGGTGTTCGACGCCAAGTCCTTTATTCACACCACGTGAAATGTACTGCAGTACCTTGAGGGTCATTATCATTATCGGTGATTCCTCTCGCGCTTGTTAACGGTTTACATCATTGACCGGTAATCAAGCGATGTCTTTCCATGTCCGACTTCAGAACATTTCTCACATGGATCGACTTGTACTTAGAGTGAAGATCGAACGAGTTTGAAGACCCCGGATCTAGTTTCATCCATCCGGGCTACGATATATATTCAGGAAAAATAAAGACATTGACATGTACAGCATTGCAGCACAGACAATCATCCTACCAAAGGATGATGATTTCAGCAGGATCATCAGTCTATCATCAAACAATTGTCTGTCCTATGTACACAAAAATGGATTTATAAAGCTGAGCATGGGAATGCCCGCCTCAGCTAGATCATGAAAACAGTATGAAAAATAATGTATTGTATTGTATCTTATTACAGGTCTCCTCCCAGCATTGAATGAACTTCGGATCCTCCTAATAAAGCATTTCACCCGATAAACGGCCTCATACTTTAGGGGGCAACTGTTATAGACATTTTTGTGCCTTACAACTATAAGCATGAAATGTCCATAATTCAAGGGATCCAAAGTCCTTAAAAGTGTTGTTACAACTCCTAAAGGAACAAGGTCAACAAATTACAGCTTCTCCCAGAAGTTCTCCACCAGAAACTACTCAAAATTGGTCAAAACTGGATCAGCGCACCTTGTACACATGGGAATTGCATTTCAGTGCACCTTGTACACACGGGAAGTGCGTTTCAGTGCACCTAAATACACTGTGAGGGTGCGCTGATCAGGAAAAGACAAGTGGCGGAGACAGTTTGCGAGGTGGATGATCATGGAATCTTCCAGAAACTTCTCATGGGACACTTGCCTATCAAAATCGCCCAAGGATGAGTAAGAGATCAATGAAATCTCCAAGTGGCATCAAGAACTATCAGAGAGAAGACACTAATCAAAAACCCAGAGCTGACTCACACCTCTGAAAATATCTATATATAGATCTCTCATCCCAGAGATCCAGAGGTTAGAGGCTGGAATTTTGTTATTGCAAAGAATTGCTGTTGGTTTGAGATTGGAATCATTGGGTGCTTAATGCTTTGAAGGGAGGTGAAGAAAGGATTTCATTCGCTGGGAGGTAGATGCTGTATGGGGAACTCTTTTGGTTGTATCTCCTCCTGAACCTTGTTATTCATCAATAAAGCTATCTTGGTTTCTCCTATATACTGATGTATCTTTGATGTATGATTGCATTAGTATGTTTAGTTTATTTCTAATCCTGAACTAGTTATGAATATGAATCTATGTCTTTGTGTAGTGTTCTCTTCTTGTGATCTTGCAGGAACATGTTGAAGCTGGGCGAGCAAGAAGGCAAGTAGCTGGGAACTCTCAAAGAGAAGAGAAACCGGATCGAGGGACAAACGGAAGACACCGGTTAGTCCATCCATCTCTCTTCATTCTTAATTCATAAAGGAAGAATACTAGAATAGCTGTCTCCATTTGTTGCTAAGGCACTGTCACACCTTAGGTGGATAGGATCGTCCTGCATAGGCATTTTTCCCCACAACAGTAAGGATTTGGAAAATCCCTTCTGGGATGAATTTGAACCTGAATCAAATCATTCCCAGTGACTCCTCACTCTTGGAAAAGCCCAGTATTTTAAGAATGAAACAGAGGATGACACTATCAATGGCTTTATCAATAATTCCCTTGTTGTTACTTTATTGATTATTTAGGGGTATAAAATTGCATGGAAGACTTGTGTGTAGAACATATGAAAACCACCCCTAATATCAAGAGCAACTCAGTTGAAACAGAGTCGGGATAAAATTTAAATATTAATCCTAATCTGAGTTCTAAACAGAATAGGATGTTGTTACAACTGTTACAGAGACATAAAAGAGCATTTGCATAGGATTACATGGACATGAAAGGAATTCACCCCAGCCTGTGTACCCAACACATCTACTTGAAAGGAGATTTCAATCCAGTTAGGCATCTACAACAACGCTTGAACCCAAGTGTTGTAGGGAAAAGTATCCGACTCGGATGACCCTATCCCACTCTAAGGGTGATAGTACCTCAGCAACAACTGTAAAGAAAACTACTTAAGGTTTACTTCTTTACGAAAGCAAGAGAGAATGAAGAAATGCACTAACCGTTGCCTTGCGCTTAATGTCGAATCCAAACTCTTCTCTTTGCTGCTTGCTCCCAGCTCCTTGCTCTTTTGCTGGCCCAGCTACAATGAGATCCTGCAAAATAACAAAGAAGGAAACTACAAGAAGCATGAAATCATAACTGATTCAAGGATTAGCATAAATCAAATATACAATTATCACAATACATCATTGAAACAAGTGCATATAGAAGAACCTCAATAGCTTTTATTAATGGAAGAAGTAAAGTTCTGAGAGTGTTACAACCATTGAAGGCCCCAATCCAGCAACACCTCCCAGCAGAAAGAATTTCTCCTCTTCACCTCCTTCAAGCAATCACCCAATAGTTCTATAGTGAAACCAACAGCATATCATTACTTTGCACAAAATTCCAGCCTCCTGAGCTCATAGGAGAGAGCTCAATATATAGATGAATTGAGAAAGGATGAGTCAACTTGCAACTGGTGTGTAGCTGCCTTGTGTCCTCTCTCTCTTCAGTTGATCTTCAGTTCTTGAGTCCACTTGGAGAACCTTGCTTCCACTTGGAGAAACAGAGCCTCTGACTCATCACAAGGCGAAATCCCTGATCCAAGTGTCATTTTTGGAAGATTCCAGAGCAATGACTCAGTGTGCCACTTGTCCCATCTCACTCAGCGCAGGTGGCCTTTGTTCTACCTGCTTTGCAATGCAGGTACACCATGGAGGAGTTGAGTTTCAGCGCAGAAGCCTAGTGGAGCACCTGCTTTGATTTCAGGATTGCTTGTTTTTGAGTGTTTTCAGGTGGAGAACTGATCTGAGAGCTGTTGGTTTGCTGACCTTGTTCCTCTAGGGGTAGGAACATCATGTTTAGGGACTTTGGATCCCTTGGATTATTGACAATTCATGCCCGATGCTGCCAGGCACAAAATTGTCTATAACAGATGCCCCCTAAAGTATGAGGTCGTTTATCGGGTGAAATGCTTTATTAGGAGGATCCGAAGTTCATTCAATCTGCTGAGAAGTGTCCTGTAATAAGATACAATACAATACATTATTTTTCATTCTTTTTCATGATCTAGCTGAGGCGGGCATTCCCATGCTCAGCTTTATAAATTCATTTTGGTACATAGCACAGACGATCGTCTGATGATAGATTGATAATTCTCTGCTGAAATTATCATCCTTTGAGAAGGATGATCATCTGTTGCAATGATGTACATATCAAATGTCTTTATATCCTGAATATATATCGCAGCCCGGATGGATGAAACTAGATCCGGGGTCTTCTATCTCTTCCGATCTTCACTCGATGTACAAGTCGATCCATGTGAGAATTTCTTGAAGTCGAACATGGAAAGACATCGCTTGATTACCGGTCAATGATGTAAACCGTTAACAAGCGCGAGAGGAATCACCGATAAGGATGATGACCCTCAAGGTACGGCAGTACAATTCACATGGTGGGAATAAAGGACTTGGCGTCGACCACCATGCAAAATCTTCTGGTCGAAGGTCATTGATGTATACCTATCGCCGGAAGTGAGAAACTTGCCATTGGGGCATGCAAGCTTCAAAGTACTGAAGGGGTTGTTCCTAGATCAACTCCTTGGATAATGAGCTGATGTCGACAAGGAGCGATCCGTCAAAGGAGGGCCTTAATGAATCCCACATCAGTGACACGGAACGGAGCTAGTGATTGTGATGAGGTGAAAACAAACTGTGATGTATGATTCAGGGTGGCGGTCATGAAATGGATGAAGGACAATGTATGGCAGTGGATGGGACACGGTTGACTCTTTGCAGAACAACATCTCTTGAACATATAACGACACTGATGTGATGGATTGGTAGCATTACCCCAAATGTGGATGGTGTGGCGAGGACCATGGTGATGAGACCGGTGAATGAAACAACCCTACCCGATGTGATACGGAGGACAAAGTGTCATGTTCAAGAGCGACTTGCTACCATTAAAGCTGTGAGGTTCTCCCAATTTTTCCCCAGTCATTGCTGACCAGTACCTCTTTATTTTTATCAAGCTTGAGGAGGATAACATATGCTTGTTCTATAACCTGCCCTTCGGGCAAGCCCATCGCTATGTTTTAACGAGCCTAGCGATAGGGAAACTCGTTCTCGTCTAAAGACAAGTTTGTCGCTATTTAATGAATTTAACGAGTCTAACGACAAGGATAACTCGGTCCTTTTCATTTTTAGAGAGTCTGAAAAGGTACATAAAGTCAACTCTAGAATTCCTTTTTCGTCATCTAATCCCTTAAGTCCGAAAAAGTATAAAACAATACAGAAGGGATGAATTTTTTATTGCTTTAACGAGCCGAACAAAACAAGCGCTCGATCTTTTTGTGCAATAATCCCTCAGGTCCAAAAAGATTAAAATCTAGAGGAGGGATAGCTCTTCCGGTCGTTTAACGAGCTGGAAGGCCAAAACTTGGCAAACTTTTCATATTTTACGAGTCAGGAGAAAAGAGCTCAAAGAAGACTCGTCTTTTGAGGAACGAGTGATAAACAGGGATAACAGTAGATTCCAGGTACAGGTTGGAATTTTCCAATCACGGCAGTGTCACAAGGATGGCTAAGTGAAATCACTCTTCGCAGCTGTTCCTCAAAATGGGTAAACAAACATATGGAGATGAACGATTGGCCAAGTGAACGGATGGAGGTGAGACTGCAAGAACACGACCAAGGGCTTTAATATGGCTGTCAAAGGTTACATTTACCAAGGTTATTTACCGGTTCATTTTTTCTGGGTGAGCTTGAACTCTAGGGGAAGATTGCTCACAACTTATGTTTATTTTTTAACGAGCATGAACTATGTGCTAAAACTGCTCGGACCTTGCGTTTATTTTTTAACGAGCATGAACTGTGTGCTAAAACTGCTCGATTATACCAGTCTTAATACAAGGAACACCTCAGGTGAGGTAGTCATATTTAAGGAGCTATACCTCACTAGTTACTCCAATTTGGCAAGTTTTAACTTTTGCCCCACACCCTTTCTTTATGCATGCTGGAAACGGCTAATCCTACGAGTTTAACGGGTTAGACCTACAGGTTTAAAGGGAGGACCTAAAAATTTAAAAAAATAAATAGTTGTCCCGTGCTTGCACTCCAAAAGGTTCGCATGCTCCCAGGTATAAAGTATAATTTCAAGGCTACCCCTCTTCTGTCCCACCTCTGTTTTTCTACTTGTCGTCTTGCTATATTTTTAACGATACTTGTCTTCTCGTTATTTTTCAGTGCCGACGGTACTTGTCTTCCCATCAGTTCACTTTTTGATTTTTGCAAGATCGCAACAGATAAAACATTGGCGTTACGGAGGGAGGTTTGCCTCTTACTTATTATCCGAAAAATGGTTTTGTTCGTTGCCGCAAACTAAACTCTTTTTTTTTTCGGCGATGTCTATTACTAGGTTACTAAAGATGGTGACCACTTGTTGCAGCAATTTCATCTCTTTCTTTGGAGGCTGCCCCTACTTATCCTTCAAAACATATGTTTTAATGGGTGAGGCTTGCCTTCAAAGATGGTGGCTACTTGCCGCCACAAATGGATCTCCTCCCTCGGCATCCTACTTACCTAGACAAGGGGAGCGAGAAGCTGATTATCTCACTCACATAACTTTGACAAAAGAACTTTATCCTAGAACAACCCTCTCTTCCATGCCGGACGGGGTACAGACTAGTCATATTCTTCTGCGGAAATTAACTTTATACCCAAGGTTTTCTCTGCCCAAGGCAGGCCAGGGTGCATGCCCCCTGGGTCCCAGTTCTTTCTTCCGAATCACTCGCATTCATCGGGAAGTAGAACCGGGGGTGGAGGCATTCCTTGAGTGAATAAACCGTTAAGGGATGGTATTTGACTATTTGCGATGCGTGATCCTGGAAATGAAAGTTGGTCTACGAGCTTGACCATTCTTCCTTCGTGCGGAAAACACATAACTCTGAAGAGTGAGGACACTATCGCCTCCATGCAATATATATAGTCTCGTCCAAGGAGTAAGTTATACACCAAGGGTCCCTGGACGACCATGACGTTCATATGAACTTTCTTCCCCTTCAATGTAACGGGAACATTGGGGAGAATCCCTAACGGGCGACTGGTTCCTTTATCAAAACCTGATAGATTTATCATCTCAGGTAAAAGCGCCGGGGAACCCAGTGCTTTCCAAGCAATAAAGGAAAGGATACTCACAGATGCCCCTTCATCAATGATAGTTCCAGCCATCACCATTCTGTAGATTTGGACGATGATTCTAAATGGGATACTGGCTAGTAACCGGGGTCTGCCTAGTTGATTCCAATCAAAGGACACAACCAGGTTGCTTGGTGGTGGGACCGAATACACGGCTGGATACGACCCTGACGATGTTCCTTCCTGCGATAAAGGAATGGGCGCGTTGCCCTGATGCTCGTCAGAGTCTGTGTTGATGAAAAGAATCTGGATGGTGTCATCCTTGTTCTCTTCAGTGAGGGTGTCATTTGAAGATGAATCTTCAACGACGGTGTCATTTGAGGATGAAACCTCTGAAGGAAGAACCGGGTCAACTGCCGTTTCGACCTTTAGACTTTCGTCTGGTCTGGATTCAGTAGGTTCATTCTCAATGACCGACACTTCAGCTGACCACTTGATCGGGCCAGCTGGATTTTCAACTATCGAGGGACTTGGCACGAGTTTTTGGTATCCAGGAGGAAGTCGTAACGGTGAATTCGGACAATCTTCCAAAACTCTCTTCGCCTCATCTAAGAATGGACAACGGTGGATGGCGTGATCGCCTTCACACAGTCTGCAGGGTGATCTTGGTCTCCCTCTTTGTCCTTCACTCTCGCTAGTTGACGGAATGCAATCAACATGTCTATCAGAGGTTGATGCTACCGGATTGTGCAACCTGGGGGACCAGTCCCTTAGTATCCGGGGAATACAAGGACAGTCACAGTGGAAGTGGGTCCCTTTGCAAATGACACATGGCGATTTAGGCCCGGTCGGTGCAGTGTGTGGATTTTTGTCAGATGTCTTTTGCTTGCCCCCAGTCGCCTTCGCCTTAGGCTCCTTCTGCTTCTTTTCTTTCTTCTTCTTCTCCTTCTTCTCCATGGGAGGCTGACTTTTGCCGGCTCTACCTTGCGAAGATGAAGGATCAGAGGAGGAATTGTAAGAAGTGGAAGGCTGGTGGGTAGCTCTAGACTGGTCTGACTGTTGATTCGACTGCTCAGGATTAGTGGTGATCTGAACTACATTAGTTGAAAAGAGCCATACAGGTAGGCCAATTGTCAATCCTGGAAGTGACAATGTGGCCATATGAGGCGCACCAACATCTCCCCAAGAGGAGAAGGGATTGGGACTTCCACCAAGGTGACTTCCTTGGTTGGTGGGCTCCATACTTTTCAACTGAAAGATCAACGTGGGAATAACAGGTGATTATGTTCCGATTAAAATAAATTTTATTAACGACGCTTTAGACACAACTTTGCTTTTTCATGTTTTAAGAGTCGAGAAAAAGCTAAAGATGACTCTAGTCTCCTTCGATGTTTTAACGAGCCCGAAGTGACAAATGCTCGGATGGACTTTTTCAGTTATAGAGTTTGAAAAAGGCCAAAAGAAACTTCTCTGGAGTTCTAGGCAGAGGGTGTGCCAAACTTTTCGCGAAACCACAGAATACGTTTTACGGTACGGGTGGTCGATCTTCGTGAATGCTGTGTTCACTGCATCGCGATCAGTAGGGCGGCCGACACGGCTTCCTATGGATAAAGGCTTTGTTCCTATAGGGGTCTCCAAATATATACGTGACGGTACGTGGGAGCACAAGTCCGTATTAGCGCCACCGACTCTCAGGAGGAATCACCCACCTTCGTAGAGATCGACAGTCACTATGTTTAACGACGCCGGAACACGTCTCTACCTAGACCTCTATTTGTTTGCGTTATGTTACAAAGCGTTGTTATGTAAATTGAATTTATTTTAATGTTGATCTTGTTTAGCAGTTTGCCTTTAAGGATCACCACGAGATGTATGTAACAAATTCCTGAATGCAGTCTAAGATGAGAAGCAAACTTTTCAATCTTTCAACTTTGAAAATCTTAACTACTGAGGGAAAAGAAAGACAAATCTTTTCACACAGATCATAGAGCACACACTAATGCAATTTTTCCTAAATCAGTATGCAAACAGTCAAATGCAAAATGCACAATGCATGTATTTTCTTTTCCCTTTCTTAATGTTGATGTATTACAAAAAGAAAGTTGTTATATAACTTTGATTTCGATTTCAAGCGAAAGTAAACAAGCTAGTCCAAAATCAAAAGACACCTTAAGATTTACTTGTTTAAACACTGGAAATGCATGAAATCAAACCATAATGACGAAAGTAAAAAGACTAATCAGTTATGGACAACAAACAAGCTAACTCTTTAGACCAGCAAAATGCCTAATACAGGTTCAGATCTAAGAGGCCAAAGCAAGACTAGTTCACTTTTGTTATGGGAAATTGTAAATGATGTAAGAAATACAAAAGAACAAGTACAATTTCGTTATATAACAGAGGCGGAATGATGGCAAGTAAGGTTGGTTTCAGAACAGGTACAAGACTGGTAACTGGCTGCAAAATCTATAGTGAAAACAGGCAAGAAAAAGGGAGGAAACCCCAAATGCACAAGGCAAAATTGGGCCAACGCAGGTGCTGCACAGCCAGTCTGGGTCTCAGTGCAGGTAGCCCCTTCGGGACCTGCGTTGCAAAGCAGGTAGCCTGTGTACTACCTGCTTTGGAAAACGAAAGTTGCGTTTTCTCAGTTTCCGGGTCACAATTTTCTCAAAAATTCACAGTTTTTGCTCAAATCAGAAGCTATCAGTCAAGCACACACTAAGGGATGACAAGGAAGATGAAAAGCTATCACTAAGAGCTTACAAGGATCCTTGTAGATCAGCTCTTCAAATCATGAACATGCTCAAAAATGAGCTAGAGTAGCTGCCCTCTACTTCGCTTTTGATATAGTCAAAAGCTTTTCGATTTGGTACTCTTTTGTTCAGGAAATGAATAGCAAAATACTACAAACAATCAAACAGATACGATCCCCAGCGGAGTCGCCAGTTTGTTGTAGGGAAAAGTATCCGACTCGGATGACCCTATCCCACTCTAAGGGTGATAGTACCTCAGCAACAACTATAAAGAAAACTACTTAAGGTTTACTTCTTTACGAAAGCAAGAGAGAATGAAGAAATGCACTAACCGTTGCCTTGCACTTAATGTCGAATCCAAACTCTTCTCTTTGCTGCTTGCTCCCAGCTCCTTGCTCTTTTGCTGGCCCAGCTACAATGAGATCCTGCAAAATAACAAAGAAGGAAACTACAAGAAGCATGCAATCATAACTGATTCAAGGATTAGCATAAATCAAATATACAATTATCACAATACATCATTGAAACAAGTGCATATAGAAGAACCTAAATAGCTTTTATTAATGGAAGAAGTAAAGTTCTGAGAGTGTTACAACCATTGAAGGCCCCAATCCAGCAACACCTCCCAGCAGAAAGAATTTCTCCTCTTCACCTCCTTCAAGCAATCACCCAATAGTTCTATAGTGAAACCAACGGCATATCATTACTTTGCACAAAATTCCAGCCTCCTGAGCTCATAGGAGAGAGCTCAATATATAGATGAATTGAGAAAGGATGAGTCAGCTTGCAACTGGTGTGTAGCTGCCTTGTGTCCTCTCTCTCTTCAGTTGATCTTCGGTTCTTGAGTCCACTTGGAGAACCTTGCTTCCACTTGGAGAAACAGAGCCTCTGACTCATCACAAGGCGAAATCCCTGATCCAAGTGTCATTTTTGGAAGATTCCAGAGCAATGACTCAGTGTGCCACTTGTCCCATCTCGCTCAGCGCAGGTGGTCTTTGTTCTACCTGCTTTGCAACGCAGGTACACCATGGAGGAGTTGAGTTTCAGCACAGAAGCCTAGTGGAGCACCTGCTTTGATTTCAGGATTGCTTGTTTTTAAGTGTTTTCAGGTGGAGAACTGATCTAAGAGCTGTTGGTTTGCTGACCTTGTTCCTCTAGGGGTAGGAACATCATGTTTAGGGACTTTGGATCCCTTGGATTATTGACAATTCATGCCCGATGCTGCCAGGCACAAAATTGTCTATAACACCAAGACTTAAAGAAGTAGTAAAATAATAATTGCAAAAGCTTATAAATGCCAACTTCATTTATCCCATTTCTGAAAACCAATGGGTATCTCCACTTGTTATTGTTCCTAAAAAGAAAGGAAAATGGAGGGTCTGTGTAGATTACAAAGAACTTAACAAAGCCACTCAAAAGGACCATTTCCCTTTGCCATTTATAGATCAGGTCCTTGACACCTTATCTAGAAAAAATTTCTTTTCATTTCTAGATGGGTTTAGTGGTTATAATCAGATACAAATTGCCCAAAGGATTAGGATAAAACCACCTTTACTTGCCCATGGGGGACTTTTGCATACAGATTTCTCCCTTTTGGAATCTGTAATGTGCCAACAACCTTCTAGAGGGAAATATTGGGGATATTTTCAGATTTGCTAAATGATTGTTTAGAAGTATTCATGGATGAATTTACACCTTATGGTGACAATTTTGAAACAACATTAGCCAATCTTGAAAAAGTGCTAGAGCGATGTGAGCAAACTAATATTTCTTTAAGCACTGAAAAATGTCACATGATGATGAATGAAGGAATTGTGCTTGGGCATTATATTTTTGTTGCAAGAATAAAAGTAGACCCTGCTAAGATAGAAGTAATTCTAAAAGTTTCAGCTCCCAAAACACAGAAGGAGGTACATAGTTCTTTGGGATATGCAGGGTGTTACACAAGGTTTATAGAAAAAAATTCAAAAATTGTATCCCCATTATTTTCTCTTCTTACTAAAGATGTGGAATTTGTTTGGACAAGGAAATGTGAATGTGCCTTTACAGAGTTAAAGCAGTGTGTATCAACAACCCCTGTTTTTCAAGGACTGAACTGGAATCTGTCGTTTCACATAGAAACAGATGCATTTGATACTATTGTAGGAGCTATGTTAGGTCAAATAGAAGACAAGAAGCCATATGCCATCTACTACATCAACAAGAATCTGACTCCAGCAAAGTTAAATTATACAGTTACAAAAAAAGAGTTTCTTGCAGTAGTGCATGCCATTAATAAATTTAGGCACTACATTACAGGTTATCAAATATTTGTGCACATTGACCACTCTACCATTCATTTCTTAATGAATAAACTTGTTACTAATGGTAGGGTTACACATTGGTTACTGTTGTTACAAGAATTTGATATAACAATCTTAGATAAACCTGGAAAAGATAATGTAGTGGCTGATTTTCTTTCTAGGCTAACTGTTAATAGTGATTGCATGCCCATTGAGGATTATTTTCCATATGAATATCTTTTTCTATTTCAACTCACTCATCATGGTATGCAGACATAGCTAACTACCTTGCTGCAGGGATATTTCCACAACATTTTTCCTCAAAAGAAAAGAGGAAGATTGTTTAGCAGAGTGCAAGATACTCTTGGGTAGAAGGATACCTCTACTACATAGGGCCAGATCATCAAATCAGGTGTTATGTGAGAGAGGATGAGATTTTTGACATCCTGAGAGCCTACCATGCCTTGAGAGGACACTTTGCTGATAAGAGGACAAGGCATAAAGTTATTTCAACATGATATTATTGGCCTACCATATATCAAGATGCAAAGAAATTTGTGAAGGGATGTAAAAGTTGTTAGAGAATGGGTCAACCACTCTAGTCAGATGAAATGTCATTACAAACTCAAATAGCCTTGGAACCATTTTGAGAAATGGGCCTCAGAATTTGTAGGAACGATTAATCCTTCATCTCAGTAAAAGTCCTAAATTCTAGTATGTATAGATTATGTCACAAAATGGGTTGAAGCAAAGACACTAACCAAGACAACTCAATAGGCTATTTCAGATTTCTTATTTGAAGACATTTTTGTTCATTTTGGAGTAGGTCAAGAAATGGTGATAGATGGAGGACCACATTTCACATCTCATTTTATCTAGAGGTTAGTTGATAAATTCAATATTTGTCACAGAATTACCTCACCATATCATCCACAGGAAAATGGTCAAGTGGAGAGAACTAATAAGGTTATTGAATGAATTCTCACTAAGATTGTAGAAAACCACCAAAGAAATTGAGATGATAAACTTCTAGAAGCACTACGGGCATACAAAAATACATGGAGAAATACTACTGGAATTTCACCATGCGAATTGGTGTATGGTAAAAAACCATTATTTCCCATTGAATTCTAAATAAAAACACTTAGAAAAACACTGCAAGTGAACCTGGATTTGACTACATCTCAGAAACATCAGTTGAACCAGTTAAATGAACTAGATGAGAAGAGATTGGTTGCCATCCAATGAACAGACATCATCCAGCGGCAGAGGGCTAAGTGTCATGAAAATTTTATAAAAAAAAGGGTGTTTCAAAAAGGCAATTGGGCTCTACTGTATGATTCATGATTCAAAGAGTTCAAGGGGAAGATCTGCACCAGATGGCTAGGTCCTTATGAGGTAGATATAGTCTTTGACAATAGGACTGTCAGCTTAATTACCATAGACAATGTCAAAGTTCCATTGCTTGCCAATGGGCATCGCCTTCAGTTATATCATAAACCAACCTCAAATGATTCATTTATCAACATTGTCTGAGGATCTGATCTTCAATTTATGAGGGTAGGGGGAAATTCTCTTGTGCTATCAAATTATTAAATTCCAATAAGTGTAGCAGCTGAAAACCGACTTTTGTTGGAAGTTGATACAACAAATAATAATAATAATAAGAATAAAAATATAAAATATAAAATAAATAAATAGATTGCCTGTGAAAACGTCTTGTGGGGCGCAGGTAGATAGTTGTATCAGCTGAAAACCACTTTCTGGCAGCTAATGCACATTTTCCTTTCAATAAATTCTGTAATAGCATATTGTTACACATATTTCATAGCTATCATGCTATTACAAGCCTGTTTTTATTCATTTCATTGTATTATTCTGAGAATTCTTTTGTAGGCACAAATTGTAACGCCCTCAAAGGAATGAATTGTTGTAATAAAGTATTTCTATAAATTTATTCAACCATCATGGATAAATTCTTTTGTTGTTACATTTGTAGTAGTCAATCTGATGGAGACGATTATAGTATGGAACCAGTTGTAGTTGTCCACTTCAATAATCACCATCACCAACACTTCGTTGTCAGTATCAATCAAATCACCCTCCGGTAAGTCATTCAAAAAAGTTATTGTTTTTTTTTCTTTATTTAGAAATTATGGAAGTTAATATGTCATTTCATTTTGACGGCTAAGGATGGTCTTTGCCCATGTTGCGGGGGAGCGCCCCCCCGAACCCGCTCCTGAATCGCGCTCCGGGCGGGAGCGGCTCGGGAGTGCGCTCCCAAAATCGCTCCTGGACGGGAGCGATTTTCGGGAGCGCGCTCCCTTAAAAAAAATTTTTGCTCCCTGGTCTGTTAGGGAGCGATCGCTCCGGCGCTCCCGGAGCGATTCGAGCCGAGCCGGGAGCGGTTCGGCGGAAAAAAAATCCGCTGGACCCGAAAATAAAAAAAATAAAATAGAATTTTTTTTTGGTTTTATAAGCCCAATGGGCCAAAAAAATTCATTCTAACTTCATTGAGCTTGAGTTTGGAGCTGGAGCAAGAGCAAAGGAGCGAGGAGCAAGTGCTGAGGAGCGAGGAGCAAGTGCCAAGGAGCGAGGAGCAAGCCTGCAAAGGTAAGTAACTTAGTAATTTAGTTAGTTTAGCTGGTTAGGTAGTTAATTTAGTTAATTTAATTGAGCTGTTTGAGTTTAAAGATCATGTATTTAAATTAAATTAATTAATTAATCCCAATAAATTAAATTAATTTGCAAATTCAAGAATCAAAACCCTACAAACATCAAACACCATGGACCTGGCTATATTTATTGGCATTTTCCTCTTCCTGGTCCCTTTTATGGTTATTATGGTGCTGGAGAGTAGGAAATGGAGGGGGCCCCAAACTGAAGAGGGGGATGAAGAAGCCGGAGAAAGTCAAATGGGTGAAAACCCCAGTAAGGAGGAGCTGGAGGAGGGTGAACATGACCCTCAAAAAACTAAACAAGACCAAACTCCATTGTGGAAATATGTTCACAGGGCTGAAACAGGGAGAGGGGGTGGAACCACTAAATTTCATTGCCCCCATTGCAACACTGATTACACAGGTTCATACACCCGTGCTAGAAGACACCTCTGCGGGAAAAGGCCATGGGATGGAGAGAAACAAATAGGAATCAAAACTTGTACAGCGGTGTCAACAACAGATAGAGCCAAATACATAAGGGAAGAGGAGGAAGCCCAATACAGAACAAAAAAATCAAGGGGTTTCTTTGAACCAAGCTCACAATCACAAAGAACTCCTTTAGCATCCTCCCAAGGCAGTGGATATGGACATGGAGGCACAAGGTCATCATCTTTAAGGCGTAGAACCATATCAGATTTCCTTGATGAGGGGTGTAGGAATGATGTGGATTCAAAAGTTTACAGGTTTCTCTATGCATGTGGGATACCATTCAATGTTCTATGCTCACCTTATTGGCACGAAATGGTTTCTGCCATAAATGATGCCCCTAAAGGATACAAGAGCCCTGGGTATGACAAGGCAAGAACCGTTGGCCTTGATCATGAAAAAGAAAAAATATCACATTCTTTGAATAAAATGACAAGTTCTTGGACTGACCATGGGGTGTCCATTGTATCTGATGGATGGACAAATGTAAAAGGCAATCCATTGATAAGTGTTCTTGCTGTGTCTGTTAGTGGTCCCATCTTTCTAGCTGCACATGATTACTCAGACAAGTTCAAGACCGCCATCAACATTGAAGAAGCATTACTTGAAACAATTGAGTGTATTGGCCCATACAATGTCATCCAAGTCATCACTGATAATGCTCCTAATTTTAAGGCAGCGGGAGCAATTATTGAGGATAAATACCCGAACATATTTTGGTCTGGATGTTTGGTTCACACATTGAACCTTCTGTTGCATGATATTGTCAAAAACAAAAATGAACAATACCAATGGATTGGTAATTTGTACAAGAAAGGAAAACAAATGATAAAATTTATTACAAATCATAGCAATACCCATGGCCTTTTCCGCAGTCACTCGAGATTGGAGTTGCTGAAGATTGTGAGGACTAGATTTGGTAGCTATTACCTCACCTTCAGGCGCCTTTTGAAGGTAAGAGAGGCATTAGCTAGCATGGTATCAAGTCCACATTGGCAGGTGTTAAAGGAAAGGGCTACAAATGTAGCTGACATGGCAGGTTTTGAAATGGTGGAGGAGGCCGCTCTTGATGGGCAGTTTTGGACAAGTGTGAGGCAGGTATTGGATTTCACCAAGCCAATTTATCACATGATTCGGTTTGCAGATACATACAAACCAGTGATTGGCGAGGTGTATGAGAAAATGGATACCATGTTGGGGGAAATAAAAGACATTGTTCATAATAGAGATCCCAACTTGTACATATTGATTCATGATTGTGTGTGTGAACGGTGGAATAGGCTTAACCTTCCACTACATTGCTTGGCGTATATCCTTACGCCAAAATACTACTATACATCTTGGTTGGGCCAACCTGTAGCAGGGGGTGGGGTTAGGACCAAACCCCATTTAGATCAAGAGGTAACTAAAGGATATTCGGAAGCATTAGAAAAGTTGGTACCTGACAGGGAGGAATGTGCAGCTGTGCACCTTGAAATAGGCAGATACTTCAGTGGCACTGGTTTGTATGGTAACTTCCATGCAATGGACGACAAAGATAAATTTTAATCTCTCACATGGTGGGAAACATATGGCGGCCACGGACTTTTGCCAAAATTGGCAAAAAAAGTTCTTTCACAGGTTGTAAATTCTTCTTTTGCAGAGAGGTGTTGGAGCACCTACAGCTATATACATAATGTGAAAAGAAACAGACTCAATGAAAACCGAGCAGAAAGCTTGGTTTATGTGCACTACAACTTGAGGTTGTTGAGTCATTACTGTGATCGGGCTAATGAGGATCCCACATATAAAATTTGGGACAATCACCCAGAGGATGACAATTTGGAGGATGGCATTGTACATATTGAAGAACTAGAAGAGGAACTTGTAAGGGATGAAAATGAAGCAGCAGCCATGCCACCTCCACCTCCACCTCCACCATCCAGTAGTAGTGCTCGAGGTCCGAGTCTTGTTCCTTTGCTTTTGCCACCTCCATCTACACCCTCGCGTGGAGGTTCTAGTTCTGGTCGTCAGTCTGTGCGGGAGACTCCTAGAAGACCACCACGACCTGCTTATACTCCTGGAGACTCTCGTGGCAAGGGCCACATGTAGATTTACAGTTTACTTGTCTTTTTTAGTTTCTATTAGACTTTAGTTTTCATAACTGTTGAGTTTTGAGTCCTTGACTCTTGACTCTTGACTCTTTCATATCATAATGATATTTTTTGTAAACATTATATCACTGTGACAATGAAAATTTGAAGTTTGAAGTTGGGCCTTGGCAATTATAACTCATTGGTAATGATTGTGAATTATGAATATGATGCTTTGTGAAAGACTAAAGTTGTTTCATTTCATCTCATTATTCATGTTTCATTTTATAAATTTTTAACATTTCATATCATGTTAACAGTTAGAAGTTGGGACTTAGAAATATCTTCGATATTACTTCTTGTAATGGTTAAACTTAGATTCCAAGTACAACTTTGGTGATCAATGATGATAAATGTTATTGAATTTTCAATTCTAAAAGCTTGAAGTTGAAACTTTAATATTGAATTTGATGAATCATGATTTATAAGACTCAATATGTTGCAGTTGTAATATGTATTTTACTAACTTGTGGACATGGTTGATGACGATTATAATTTCTAGATGATTGATGTGATATGGTTCAATGATCAATCTATGTTTTTTTATGTTTTTTATGTCTAATTCATCATTCTACATGTTTTTGTTGACATATATGTATCAAAAATTAAAAAATATAAAATATATATATATTTTTAAAAAATCGCTCCCGAATTCGCTCCCAAACCAGGAGCTTCTGAAAATGGTCGCTCCCGCTCCCGTTTTCACTCCCGCTCCCCGCTCCCGCTCCCGCTCCAAAGTAACATGGGTCTTTGCATTTAAGTTGGGGGGGAGGCGGGAGGGGGGGTGGGGGACAAATCATTTTGTGATTCATGACATAACTTGATTTGAAGTAAACATATCTGTTAATCATTACCACCTTTCATTACTGATCATCTCATTAATTCGGATTGCATCCAAGTTATATTTTCACACCTTTAAATTAATGGTGAAACGATAACCCATATCACATAATTTTCCGACCTAATATCCTTTCCTATCACCTTGATATCTTCCCTAGCGCATGTCTGCATCCTCATTGCACATATTTTTCAAGAATTGTGATAGAAAGTAGGAGAAAGTTCATAGTGACTGCTACAACAATTAGTGGAGGGTCTATAAAGATGAATGATAGGAGGAGTAGTAGTAAGGCATGAACCAGATTCCATCGAGGCTTTGGAAAAATGCTCGGAAGCACAAATTTTAGAGAAGTAGGGTGGATCGCATTTTTTGAGCAACTAAGGGGGTCGGAAGAGAGTGTTTCTTTGGAATTTGCTCAAAATATAAATAAGAATCAAACAGAGGTTAGAGACCTAAGAATAGAGATTACGAAGGAAGTGATTGCCAGAGTAACAACACTTTGACCCAAAGGGAAGAGGAGGTTCAACCGAAAAATTAATGACCCATCCCTTAAAGATGAATTCTTATAGGGAGAAGAACAGTTGGTCAACAAGGAAAGAGGAATTGGCCACCTTCCCTTCCTCAACCATGGAACGATGTTTCTGTGTTCATTATCAAGTAAATTACAGGTGAGGGGAACTCGACGATAGTTTTCAACTATCATTTTTCATTGCTAATCCATCTTCAAAATGGGCAACTGGTTAATATTGCCCATTTTCTATTGGAAAATTTGAAAAACATGGCTTCCTTGGTAAAGGTAGCCTCTCATCCAAAGAGCTGCATTACCAATCATGGCCTCATAAAGCTGATCATAACGAAAGCTCTGGAGCACCAAGGAAGAAATTGGGAAGATTTTATTAGTGAAGGAACATAAAACCCATGACAGAGACAAGCTAAAACTCCTACAGATGCTCTGGGGGAAGCTGATACAGCTAAGGAGCAGGGACAACCTTCAAGAATTAGAGTTAAGAAGAGGTCACTTGAGAAACCTGTGGGTGGTAGAATACCAAAGAAAAGGGTTAAGTTTGGTACTCAACCAGAACCCTCGCCATCATCCAAGAAGAAACCAGGCAAGAAAAAAGAACAAAAGGGGAAGCAAGAAGAGACAAAGAAGTAGAAGAAGAAGAAACAGACCAAGCAGGAAGACACTTCTTCATCAGGTAAGAACGAAACCTAAACTTTGCTGCTTAAAATTAAGAATCTAGAAGCAAAAAATAAGGAATTAAAGTGGCAATTAGGAGGTAGAAAAATGAAAACAAAGGTTTCAGGTCTTGATACATTGGTTGAGCCTGTTGATAAGTTGGAATAAAAAACACACATGGAATTTTATGTATAGCATGTGCTGAGGGTTTGGCAACATCATGATACAATATTTTCATTGCAGACACCATCTCAAAAGAAACCCAAACAAAACCATGGGACGCTGACACACACGAACCTGTTGATAATGATGCTAGCACACATAAACCAACAGTTTAAACAGAGCACCCCATGGATTTTAACCTAGAAAGCGAAACACAAGAACCTGTCAACAATGTTGCTGATACAAAAGAACCAACAATTGAGACAAAGGTTTTTAAGGAAGAAAATTTGAGATTTGTTCCACAAGAATCTATCAACAAAGTTGATCATACACAAGAACTAGTAGTTGAGGCAGAGCAACTCAAAACATGAGATGTTGTTACACCCTCTACTATTATTTCACATGAAATAACACAAGAGCTTGAAGCAGGGTGGCATTCAGAAAGACTTATGTTGATATCAGAATTGGAGAATTGGAAGAAAATGGAACTTTCCCTAAAAAAAGGAGTGATTTATTTGGAATAACATCAGAAGGTTATTCATACCCTTAAGAATTAGTGGGCCGAGGAATTGTTGACGGAAGAGCTGATAAAGTGGGAAATGAGCAAAGATGAGATTGAAAAGGAAGAACAGAGACAACAATTACAACAAGAGGTCAAGAAGTTGACTGAAGAGATAGGTAAAATGTATGAGTTAGACCTAAACCTTTTAGGTTGCAAGAAAACATCTCCTTCGTACTTGATCTTCTTATGGGAGAAATTTTATCTTTTCCAGTTGAGAGCCATCCATGAGAACATACCCTACAAGAGCATTACCACTAAAACTTTTTTGGATGTATTTCACTCATGTGATTTCAATGAGCAGAGTTTGTTATGCGAACTCTTCCTATATTATATATTTTTTGAGAATTCTAATTTTTTCGATGGCTAGAAACCTTTCCCCCTATGTTGGATATTTTCAAGCTATGGGCTTTTATATCTTTCATGAGAAATCAAATTGATTGTCACCTCACCATAAAATCATTTGCTATGAATGAAAAAAAGGAAACCCTGAAGATAATACCAGAAGTAGTATGGAAGCTGCTATGGGTCTTGAATTCAAAAAAACTCTCAGTAAACTTGACATGGCAGAACAACTGTCCCTCTATAGGAGAAGGATTGTCAGTTTTTTCCTTAATATTTATAAATAATTGAGAAGTAAAGCATTAGTTGGAAGTCTGAAATGATGGGAAGCTTGCAGTGAAGCACTAAAAGTAGGGGATCCCTTTGGGTACCCCAATTTCGTGGTAGTTGTTACTCGAGTCCTTGAATATCTATGAATTGTCAAAATGATGGGATATTTTTGGATAGGGCTCAAATTCAAGTTTCCTCTGATTTCAATCCCAGTTGAGAAATACTAGCTTTACCTCCAACTGAGCAAGCATGATGAATGTTCCTGGACACATTGGCTCGTGTCTACACAGGGGTATAAGGAAAGAAGGTGAAGACACTACTGGTGCCTATAATTTTACAAAACTACATCAGAAACATGCCAGTGTCACAATAGATGAGGACCCTGGACATTCTGAAGAATCTGCATGAGGACATGCAGTGGCTTCAGTTGGGGGGAGATGTTGGGTGCAATATTTGAGGATATTTCAAGCATCCTTTTGTTGAAATGTGGAAAAAATAATATTCCAATTTAATTTGTCCTTGAATTAAATTGTGAATTAAAAACAAATTTAATCTTAACAGCTACTTGGAAATAATTAATTAATTTGATTCAAATTAATTAGTTGGAGAAATTCAAGTTAGAAGTATTTCTTAATCATGCAAGAGTTATCCCTTGAATTAAGGAGGTAAGATTGAGTTATATTTGAGTTGTAATTAGTTAACTCAGTTTACTGAGTTAAGTCCAGTTAAATTAGTTCCAAACTGTTTGAGGAACTAATGGTGAGTTAGAGTCAGTCGATGCATGCATGCACTCAACTAGTGCTACTCTCGTTAACTGAAGATTCCCTCATCAGAAACTCATGCATGTCTATTCTGAGAAAGAACCAGTTGAGTTAAATGTCAAGGATAGTGTACTGTCAGTTGTATGTATTTTCTTATAAAGAAAAATCATGCATGCAGTCAAGGAATCATTCCTTGAGGATTGCACAGTTATGACAGTGTGTGAGATAGTGTTCCACTTGGTTGAAGGAGAATCATCCCAGAGGAACATCGCAAGAAATTAGGAGCTTCGAGAGCAAAGAAGAAGGCTTGAGAGAAGCCAGGATTTCCTGTGAGCATCTGTGGGGATTGTACTGACAGCTGGCTAGTTGTGAGAGCTAAGGCTTCATATAATTCCTAGGTATTTCCACCTTGTATGATAATATAGATAGTGGGGTTTTTAGCTAAGGCTTTCCCCAACGTATTTTCATGTGTATTGTGCGATTGATTCTTCTTCTTCTGGTTATATGTGTTCAATTCAATCTTTAAGCTTCCACAAATTGATAGTAGAGGTAGGTTATAGTATTCTGCTTTGATTTATATTGCATTATCGGGTTAACCTACATCAGATTTTCTACATGGTATCAAAGCCAAGTTTGTAGAGAATTTCTACACCTTTTCCCCATTTTTGGTCATTTTCCCTCATTGAACCTACAATTTCCCCAATACAATGTCACTCCCTCTAATTAAGAAGCGACCTTTTTGTTTGATGTATTATTATGTTATTTTCTACTAAGTATTAAACAAAACAATGCTTTCTTTGGGATGACCAACTAGGGTATATTTGGAAGAGTTCTTTTGAATGTTTTTCTTTCAGATGTTTCCATAACTACTGATAGCCATGGGTGAACAACTGTTTTTGTTACTTGTTGTTACATGGTGTGAGTTGTTATTACTTGTAGTTACACCCTAGGTTTTCCATTTCCTACTATTACACCATGAACTTGTTGTTACACTGTGAATTTTCAAGACTGTAGTCGCCATTTTCAGAGACAATTGTCAAAGGCTGCATGAAGTAATTCCATGCGGACAGTTAACAAGATCTAAGAAGTTACAATTTCATCTAAAAAAGAGTGGTGTAACCATAACAAATATTTATTAAAAGCAATTTGTAACAATTTCTATCCTTTTATTATTTTTTTTAGCTTAATCAGCATGCCAATCACAAAATTCTCATGATTGATTTGTTTCCCTAATTTTGGGGATTTGTAAAGAATTTATAAAAGAGCTTAGTCTCATGAGAAGGGGACGATGGAAAATAGAGATAATACCAAAATTTTTCTCTTGTAATTTTCAATTATTTTAATACAAGCATATATCTGGTGATGTTACTGCAAATTATGTGTTCAATTCTTAAATAGTTTTCATTTTACTCCTACACCCTGCTAGGTAGGAAGGGCCCTCCTCTTTAGCAGGGATCACAGTGTTGATACGATATTTGTTTTTTTTCATGTGTTAGTGTGGATTTCTTATCACTATTACACACATTTCATTGTGGTATAGATACAAACCTGCTTTCATATTTATTGTGCATTGTTACACAGGTTAACCAATTCCATGCTATTCAATTGTTGTTACATCTTTAGCTGATAGTGTATGGTGTGCCTATATTTATTCTAAATTTCTTATGAAGTGTGGATTCTTTCCTTTCCGAGTGTGTTTCATTCATGCACTGTGCCTTTTAATTCTTGAAAGTGTGTATTCCATTTTGCAACAGTGCTTTAATTTCTTGAAGGTTGTTCAATGACATATTTTCTATTTTACTCGACTGTTACATGTATCGACACAAATAGTGAAAACGTCTTTGAAATAAAAGGACCTACCCTAGTTGAAAATTAATGATTGTGGTTTAGTTACTTTAGGAGTGATAAAACCTCACAAATAGTGGTTATAACTTGTGGTACATTGAATCTCACAATAACGTGGTTAAAGAGAAAGAGTGTAGTAGTTTTGTTGTTGTTATCATATGTAGGCATCACCTTGGCCCACTTAGTGAAATAATCAATTGCAACAATTATATAACCATGCCCTCAGACCAAGTGAGGGTTACATGTCATGAAGTCAATGCCCCATTTAGTAAATGGGTCAACATCGACAAGTGGATGCAATGGAGCAGGTGGAGCATGAGCTTTACGTTATGAATATGTAATGCATGACACTTTTGGACTATGAAGATACAATCTCAGAACATAGTAGGCAAAGAGTAACTGACATATAGAATGTTATGGGCGATATCATATACAGACATATGTCTTCCGCACACTCCATCATGAAAATCGTTTAGATCTTTCTTGGCTTCTACATGTGTGAGGCATCGTAAACAAATTGTATCGACACCACACCAATAAAGATTTATCACCTATTATGATATAATGATGGGATTGGTATAAAATATGACATTGATCAGAATAAGCGGTTTTAGGCCAAAAAGTTTGGTTTTGGAGATAAACTATTATATCCCCATACCATGGATTAGAAGAATTTATTAGAAACAATGTTTCATTAGGAATATAATCATTAGTTGTTAATTATGAATCAGAAGATGGAAGGTCACATATTAGTTCTGCAAAGACTAAGGATTTCTTAGATTTGGATTTAACAAACTCCAAATTGAACTCTTAGAGCATGACAATCCACTTTGAATACTTTCCCCCTAGTACTTGACATGAAAATATGTAGCTCATGGGGTTGCAATAAAAAACGATAGAAGTCTTGTGAAGAAGAATATATTGGCGAAACCTTTGGAAAACTTACACAATTACCAAAGATAACTTTTCAATGTGAGAATACTTGGTCTCAGTATCTGTAAGATTATGACTCAAGTAGAAAATGGGATGTTTGTCACCCAAGTTATCTTCCTGTACCAGTACCATGGAAATAGTGATAACATATACAACAAGATATATAAATTAATCCCGGTGATAATCAGGGGGATACAGTAATGATGTGCATGCTAATATATTTTTTAGGGCATAAAAATATTTTTGGGCAGTATCATCCCAATGAAAGGGAAGCCCTTTTTTTAGTAATCGGGTAAAACCTTTAGTAACCTTGCCATAATTGGGGACAAACTGACGTAGAAATTTAGCCTTCCCTTGTAAGCTTTCTAATTTAACAAGAGTAGAAAGAGTAGGAAAATCAATATTTTCCCGAACTTTTAGTGGATCAATACAAATTCCTTGCTTGGACACAACGAAGCCTAGGACCAGACCAACTTGGACACAAAAGACATATTTTTGTGGATTCAAACATATCTTATAGTGTTAACATCATAAGGAAATCTCTCTGAGATGCAAAGGATGATCTTGACGACATTTGAAATGAGAAGGAAAGTTATCAAGATATGGTTGCATGATATGCTTAATGTCATGGAAAGCATAATTTATAAACCATTGGAAATTCAACCCCATTCCCACCCCCCCCCGCAACATTTTTAATATCAAAAGGAAGTTTTTGATAAGAAAGAATGCCCCATGAACAAATGAACATATTTTTGTGTTGGTCTGAATGGAGTATATTTATATGATTATATCCATATTATATTATCTATCCATAAATGAGAAAAATTCACTTTTGGCACAATCGTCAACTATTTGGTTGATGAAAGGAGTTGGATAGTTTTCCTTTGGAGAAGCTTATTTAATGTCCTGATAATCAACACACACTCGTATTGTACCTTGTTTCTTCATTATGGGAACAATATTTGAAACCAAATCATTTAATGGAACAAAATAAATGAAACCAACTCACAAAAGCTTCTAATCTTCTGCTTTAATTGTGACATATTTCTTAGGGTGAACCAGACATAAACGACATTTTTGGCATCCAGGTATGTTCTAATTTTTTGCACTAATATAATTAGGTCGATTCCCGACATCTCCTCATAGGTCCAAGGAAACAAATCATAACATTCTTGAAATAAGTCCTTGTAATTTTTAATCCCATGAAAAGAACAAGAGGCACCTATGTGAATGTTCTCATCAATTTCGAGTTTGACTAATATGTCGAGGGTAATATTTTCCTTGATATTCACCAATTTTTTCTCATAAATAACCTCATAAATTGAAATAGGATTCTAAGGATTCTTAGTAGTCTTGTGTGAAAATAATCCTTTAGAATTGTTTTCAAGGATTTATGGTTAGGGTAGAAAAGAGGAGCGATGATGATGATATTCCCAGGATTTCTCATCTGATGTCATAACCTCCATGATGCTTTCATCAGTGGGAAAATTATCATCAAAAGGGTTAGAATGTGAAACTAATCGTGAATCATGAGAATGACAATTAACTAAGTTCACTAAGTTATTTGTTAGGCAGGATAGGTGAATAGCCTCATAAGCTAACTCAACAAGGCTGAGAAACATACGGTCACTAAAAGATTTGATATTGGAACTATCAGGTAATATCCAGGGATAATATGGAATAGGACTAGATGAAATCATAGCAATCATAGCGAGAATGTCGGGAGGAGGGAGTGCAAAAGTTCCCATTAAAGATGAGTCTTTTAAAAATCCTACTCCAACGTTATCATAAGGAGGTGGTGTTTTACTCTTAAGAGTTATATCACTAGTAGTATGGGAATTAATGGAAAAAAATGAAGTGCTTCAAACTCACCAGTTTCCAAAGATGTAATTTCAAGTTTGGTACTAATAGGAATTTATGATCTAGGTTGATTAATTTCAAATGTAGTTCTAGATGGGGTAGCTTCCGATGTACTAGGTTCGGTATTTTGAATTTTCTTATATTTATGTGAATGAATAGGATGTTTTTCCATGGTTAATTAATTAATTTTGAAAATTAAAAACATAAATAAAAATAAAGAGGGGTAACTAGGGATATAAGGATTACCAAGCCAGAGTTAACTACAATTACAATTAAGTACGTGAAAGCAATCTCCCTGAATGTTGTGTTCATTATGTCACAGATAATAAGGCAGCCGAATTAGTTACTATTGTAAATGCTACAACACCCTCCAAATTTTTTTCATATAGCCAATTTTGGAGCCTTCCTTGATCCTTTTGGTCATTGTCACAAACTTTGAAACTCATTTCATTTATTTTCTTAGAGTCATGTGTTCCCCTTTGCAAGATGGGATCTTTTAGCATGTTGGCGTATTCTTTGTGTAAGCCCAATATGGTGGTACTAAGATGTCATGTTTGTGCAAATGAGTTGTTCTAACCTTGTAAGTAACCTTCTCACTCATTTCCAAATTTATGAGCATTATCACACAAGTGTCATCACGGTCGCTGCAAAGTACATCTTTGGTGTCGCACTTGTCGAAACTTGTTGTAAACCTGTCGCATGAAGGGAAAAGATTTGTTCATGTGTTGATATGATCTATGTTGTCGTGTCATAAAATATTCTAAGTGTGTGATCACATTCAAAGTTCATCACCATTCACACCGATCTCACTAATCCCACACTTAGCCATTTTTAGAAGAAAAAAAGTTCCCGACTAGGAAACCTAGCTTCACCAGGCCTCCCTTGAGCTATGAACTATGAAGTATCAGTCCTCTAGCTATGACCTTGCTACTTGGCACTGTGTAATGCATAGTTTCCTACCTCTTAGGTTGTTGCACTGTGTCGTTTTGTGCCCAAGCCCCGACCTTCACCTCCAGAATTATGCAATCATTCCTCCCAGCTCGGCCTACACTGTGCACTATGAAATCACAAGCCCAAAGATCATCCCTTGAGCCATAGAACTGCGCATTTACGTAGTATCCTTTCCTCCCTTGCCTCCCAAAAATGTGCAGTGTTTCCTCTCAGTGCTCATTCCCTTAGCCTATCCCACTAGTTTGTTAGACAATTATATATAACAGAGCAATGGAACACATAAAATATATTGCAGAAATATAAACATAGAAAATACATAAAACAATAGAGACACAGATATACGTGATTCACCCAACTTGGGCTACGTCCATGGGAAACAACCAATCCTTCCTTTTATATTATCCAACAAACTGAAGAGATACAACCTACATCAAATCCGTTGTAATTCCCTCTTCGCTCTCACACAATCTCCTCTCCCTTTCTCACTCAGAATACAGATCTATATAGAGGAAATACAATTCCCTCATATATAGCAAGGGGTTGCCTTCTAGGAAAAAACCCTAAATTAAACATAACTTCTACTGTCAGATCTCTGCCTAATGAATGGCCCAGATTGACTATGAAATTAAAAAAATTTACAAGGATCCCCCTGGACCCCCCTTGAAATGCAAATATTACAGGTGGCGTTGCCGCCACATTACGAACTAGGGTCCAATGCAGTGATACCTTTGAATAAAGAAGATAATCAAGCTCCACACCCAATAATCTCCCACTTGGAGACTGATTATAGCAACTTTATTGTTGCTTCATTTGTTGGACAATGACTTCATTTTGGACCTGGCTATTTCTCATCTTCATCATCATACTTGAATACCAATTGAAACCGAGAAGAATCTCAATTTCTCCCTGTTACAACTTTTGTTAACATCTCTGCAGGATTCTGGCTAGTGTGTATCTTTTCCAACTTCAACTGTCCATCTTCCAACACTGATCATATGAAATGGTACTTGAGTTGTATATGTTTAGTCTTAGAATCAAATGCAGAGTTCTTTGCAAGGTGTATGGCACTCTAGTTGTCACTATATAACCTGCCCATCTCTTGCTTCTTACCCAATTCATCTAGAAACCTTTTTAACCAAATCATTTCTTTACTAGGCTCTGTAGCAGCAACATACTCTGCTTCCATTGTTGAGAGTGCAACAACACTTTGCAATTTTGAAATCCAACTAACAATTGCTCCACCTACAGTAAACACATACCCTGTTGTGCTCCACCTATTATCTCTATCACCCGCCATATTTGCATCATGATATCCCTGTAGAGAAATGTTTGAACCACCAAAGCATAATTGTTGATTTGTGGTACCTCTCAAATACTTGAGAATCCACTTCATCGCCATCCAATGTTCTTTTCCTGGATTGTTCATGTACTTACTTACAAGTCCCATTGCATGTGCAATATCAGGCCTTGTCTAGACCATTGCATACATTAAGCTTCCAATTGCTGATGCATATGGAACTTTAGACATATAAGCCATTTCTTCTTGAGTCTTGGGACACTCCTCCTTACATAGTTTGAAATGGCTAGCCAAAGGTATACTAACTGGTTTTGCATTTTGCATATTAAATCTTTTCAACACCTTTTCTATGTACTCACTTTGAGACAATGTTAATTTTCGATTCTTCCTGTCTCTAGTTATTCTCATACCAAGGATTTGTTTTGTAGCACCCAAATCCTTCATTGTAAATGATTTCTCTAGTTTTATTTTGAGCACATTTATTTCCTACATGTTAGAACCTGCAACAAGCATGTCATCTACATACAATAACAATATAATATAGTTGCCATCATTTTTCCTTTTGAGATAAAAACAATGATCAGAGTGACATCTAGTATAACCTTGTTCAGACATAAACCTGTCAAATTTTAGATACCACTTCCTTCGAGCCCATTTTAAGCCATACAAGCTCTTCTTCAACATGCACACTAGTTTCTCCTTCCCTTTTATCTCATATCCTTTTGGCTTCTCCTCCAAATCCCCATGGAAAAAGGTTGTCTTTACATCTAACTACTTAAGATGTAAATCTTCAACTGCTACTAGACTTAAAATAGTTCTGATTGAAGTCATTTTAAAAACAGAAGAAAATATCTCATCAAAAATCTATACTCTTTTTCTGTGCAAACCCCTTCACCACAAGTCTAGATTTATACCTTTTTCTACCTCCATCTTCTTCCTTCAACTTGTAAACCCATTTATTCTACAATGATGTTTTACCTACAGGCAACCTGACTATGTCCCAAGTCTAGTTATGTGCTAACGAGTCCATCTCTCTCTTCTTTCATGGCTTGCTCCCACTTCTTCCTGGTTTCTACTTGCATTGCTTCTTCATAACATTCTGGTTCACAAGAATCAGTCAATAATACATAATATAATGAAGGAGAGTATCATTTAGGGCGTCTACTTATCCTGGTAGATCTTCTAACACCACTTTTAGGTGTTTGAGGTGCTTGTCGTTGTTGTTGTTCTGGCTATTGATCATTATGATTTCCAGGAACCATCACTTTTTCTATGATCTCATCAAGCACTGTGTATTCTTTGTTTTCTTTTTCCTATTTATTTTCCTGCAACTAATCCTTATACAAAACCTTTTCATTGAATATGACATCTCTGCTTCTAATGATTCTGTGTTTTTCATAATCATAAAATCGATAACCAAAATAATTAACACCATATCCAATAAAGGTACATTTCTTTGATTTTGCCTCAAGCTTTGTTCTATTTTCTTTATTAATGTGGATAAAGGCTTCACAACCAAAAGTCTCTAAAAATGAGTAGTTTACCTTTTTACCTATCCATGCCTCCTCTGGAATACTACCATCCAAGGAACTTGAAGGCCCTCTGTTTATTAGATAAATGAAATTATCTACAGTATCTGCCCAAAATTGTAAAGGAAATCCTGCATGCAATCTCATGCACCTTGCACGCTCCATGATTGCCCTGTTCATCTTTTCTGACACACCATTTTCTTGTGGTATTCCTAGAACTGTCTTCTCTCTGCAAATTCCATTCTCTGAACAATACCTATCAAACTCTTTGCTTAAATATTCACCTCCATTTTCTGATTTGAGACACTTCAACCTTTTTCCTATCTCATTTTCAACCAAAGATTTCCATTTCTTGAAAGTATCAAATACATTAGATTTATTTCGAATACAATAAATCTAGGTTTTTCTAGTTGCATCATCAATAAAAGTAACATAATAACAAGAGCCACCGAGAGATGATACTTGAGTAGGTCCCCATACATCTGTATGCACAAGCTCTAATTTTTTTCTCTTCTTTTATTTCCCAACTCTGAGGAATTTTACTCTCTTCTATTTTCCATAAATACAATTTTCACAGAATTTTAAATCAACATGCTTCAAACCTGGCAACAAATTTCTTGAGTGAAGAATTTGCATCCCCTTCTCACTTATGTGCCCGATCCTATGATGCCACAATGTCGTATCTTCTCCTGTAGAGGTTAAAGCATTATCAGAATTAGAAATACCATTGCATAAATACAATGTACCAAACTTTTCTCCTTTTTCTATTACCAGGGATCTTTTAGTGACCTTCCAAGTTTTATCTGTAAAAGTAGTTACACAGCCTTCACCTCCCAACTGCCCTGTTGAAATTAAAGTTTTCTTCAGATCTGCAACATGCATTACCTCCTTCAATAGCCATTGATTTTTGTTCTGCTGTTTTATGAAAATTGTACCCATTCCAATGATTTTATAGGGTTTATCATCACCCAATCAAACCTATCCAAAATATCCTTAAACATAATCATGAAAATGTTGCCTATCAGGTGTGGCATGGAATGAGGCCCCTGAATCTACCACCCCTGCATCAATAATATTTTCTAATGAAAGAATCAAAGCATCTTGTAACACATCACCTGCCACATTCGCTTCATGATTGTTTTCTTGTTGCGCGTCTCCTTCTTTTCCCTTCCAAGACTTGCAATCTTTCTTCAGGTGTCCTTTCTTCCCGCATTTCCAGCACACTATCCCCGATCTGGACTTGGATCTGCCTTTCCTTGACTTACTGCGATATCCTGGGCTCTTTCCTCTTTCCATTTTTCTTCCCCTGGTCTTTGTAGTCAAAGCATTACCTGATTTCTCACTGGAGCTTTTCCGTCACATTTCCTCGCTAAGGATTGCACCGAAAACATCATCAAACTTTAAAGTACTAGATCTATAGATAGAGTTACTAATGGCCATAACTAAACCATTCCAACTTTCTGGCAATGAGCACAGAAATAACAGAGCCCTAACTTCATCATCAAAATTTACCTCTACAGAACTTAACTGACTGGTAACTATATTAAATTCATTTAAATGATCAGCAACAGATCCACCTTCTGAAATTTTCATATTAAATAAGCGCTTCATAAGAAATACCTTATTTGAGGCCGAGGGTTTTTCATATAGTTTGGCCAATGCTAACATTAAACCCTTTGTTGTCATTTCCTTTGAAATATTAAACACTACCGACACCGCTAGGCATAGCCGTATTGTTCCAAGTGCCTTTCTTTTGAGAATATCCCATTCTATGTCTGTCATACTCATCAGCTTCTTTTCCTTTCCGCTCAATGGTTGGTACAGATATTTCTGGTACAAATAATCTTCCATTTGCATCTTCCACAACTGGTAGTTTTGGCTGTTAAATTTTTCGACCCTATATCTATCATCTTCTGCCATTGCTCCCACTCGAACCAGGAACCCTTCTCTCTTGCGATTTTATTAGCCAAATAGACCTTCGGCTCTAATACCAGTTGTTAGAAAATTATATATTACAGAGAAATGGAACACATAAGATATATTGCAGAAATATAAACACATAAAACAAGAGAGACACATATATATGTGGTTCACTCAATTTGGGCTACGTCCACAGGAAATAGGCAGTCCTTCCTTTTATATTATCCATCAAACTGAAGAGATACAACCTACATCAGATCTGTTGTAATTCCCTCTTCGCTCTCACACAATCTCCTCTCTCTTTCTCACTTAGAATACAAATCTATATAGACGCAATACAATTCCCTCATATATAGTGAGGGGTTTCCCTCTAGGGAAAAAGAACCCTAAGTTAAACATAACTTCTACCATCAGATCTCCGCCTAATGAATTACCTAGATTGACTACGAAATTACAACATTTTACAAGGCCCCCTCCTAGGCCCCCCTTGCAGCGCAAATATTAGGGGTAGCATTGTTGCCACATTACGAACTAGGGTCCAATGCCGATGATACCTCTGAATAAAGAAGATAATCAGGCTCCACACCCAACATAATTTACAAAATTGTGTAGTCTTGCCCCCCAACCTGGCTTAAACTATGCACTTTGAAACATTAAGCCTCAAGCTCATTCCCTAATTCCTTGAACTATGTAGCTCTACAATAGAACAACCTTTCTTGACTCCAAGAATTGCGCAGTGAGCTCTCCAAGTTACCATCCCTTCATCCTTCCTCACTAGCTCCAAAAAATATGCAGTCTTGTCCCTTAGACCTTCCTGAACTGTGCATTGTAGAGTCTCAAGGCTCAAGTGTTTCCCCTGGCTACTGGAACTATGAATTGTGCAATCGTTGAGTCCCTATTCCCAGCCTATCACTTGTTTTGGGCTCAGTTGGTGGATCAGAATGCATCATATTATAATAGGGGGTTTTCGAATTGATGTCGTCTCATCATGAGTGAATTGCAAGAACAGGTACCCTATCATGTCTTGATAAGATGATGAAGAAGGAGAAAAATAAGGAGGGAAGCATGCTCAAAGACTCTCTCATAGCTGAACTTACAAATTGGTCGATCAAGAGAAAGCGAAGGGACACTAGTTTGTGACCACTATTCAAGACTTGATATCATTAAAGATTCCTCATCACCAAGTCATGCGAAGGTGGAAAGAAAAGCATCTTCGAGAGAACATCCAACACTTAGCAGCAACAGTGGCTTGACATTGCCACATCATCAAGCATTCCATGGCAACAATATCATGTCATGTCATGTCATGAGTGTTCATATGCCACCTCACTATTACAGATCATGTATATTGTATACAAAATGTATTGTAAAGTGGAAGTCCAAAGGAAACACATGGAATGTAAAGAGTCAAGTAATTTTAAAATTCATAGGAATTCAAATAGTCACTTTTAGGTCCCTATAATACTAGTGATTCCCCCATTACTATTTTCGTTGTATCCCTTATTGTTATTGTTGTGACCCTATTTTCCCCATATTGTTATTATTGTTCCCCATAGAATCCCACTATTGTTATTTTTGTGCCTTTATATTATTATTGTTAGGTTGGCTTTGGTTATATTGTGACCCCTTAGACTTCTATATATAGAAAGGAGGTTTTGTCATTTGAATAATCGAAGAATTTTTCATTTATGTAATGTAAAGGAGGTTTCCCCCTCAAAGAGGTTGAATTCTAAGTCGTTGATCTATCTTTTCTATCTTTTTGTGAGCTGGTTTCATAACAATTAGTATCAGAGCTTTGGATTCTAGGGTTTCGATGTTCCAAACAGGTCATCGTGGAATTTTCGCTATAACTTTTTTCCTGTGATGTTTCAGAAGCGAAAAAATTCCATTTTAGACGAAATTGCGAAAAACCTTGGGTCCGAATTTCTGATCTTGTCTCACTATATTTTTGGATATATGATATGAGGAAGTTAGGGTTTTTGCAAGCTCCAGCATTTCATCTAAAACAAGTCATCGTGGAATTTTTTCTATACTATTTTCTCTACGAAGTTTCAAAAGCTAAAAAGAAAACCCATTTGAGCAGAAATCGGTCTAAACCTCGAGTCCAAATTCCCGATCTCGTATCACTATATTTTCGAAGATATAATCTGAGGAAGTTAGGGTTTTTGCAGACCCCTGAATTACACTCCAAATAGGTGACCTTGGGAAAATCGTCATAACTTTCACTCAGAGCATCGGATTGAATTTTTGTAAGAAGTTACAGAAAGAGGACAGACTGTAGTTTTTTGCGTATCATTTTCACAACCTAAGGTTGAAACAGTGACACGCGACACGTCGTACAATTTCACTCTATTGAACCACTATATACTCAGGTCATTGTCGGAGATTTGGCATAACTCTTCATTGGAGAATCCAATCTTGATTAAACTTGCAGGGTTAGAAATATTACTCAGTGGGTTGCCACAGGAAGAAATTTTAGACCTTGGAGATCCAAAATTACAGAGATACATCAGATTCAATATCGAGCTCCTACAAAGTGAAAAAAAGGTGTAGTTGTTTTTAAATTTTTGCATAAGCTTAGTTTGAAAAATTAGTTTGAAGGAATTCAAAGGGCACAGTGAAGCATTATTATCGGTAATTGATGCCTCGAAGAAAGAAAATGTAAACACCTAGTAAGCAACCTGAAAACTCTAGCATGACTCATGAAGAAGAGGAAGAAATGCAACATGATATATCAAAATTATGAGACGTAGAAGCTAAGATGTATGGCATGGAAGCTAAGATGGATGGTTTAAATAAAGGCATAGAAGATAATATGAATGACATGGAATCTAAGATGGATGACCTAGAAGCTAAGATGGATGGTGTGGAAGCTAAGATGGATGATTTAAAGAAGGGCATGGAAGATTTGAAGACAAATTTGAAGACAGATTTGACAAAGTTTCTACAAGAAATGCTTACTAATGGTGAAAGGGTAGTAAAGGAAACTCATGTGAGAACAAAATAAATGTTAATCATGATTTCATAGACTCTAATGTTGGGTCGAAAAACCACCATGTTCCAAAGATCGATATGAGGAAATTTGATGGCAAGGATCTCGGAACATGGATACTATAGATGGAGCAATTTTTCGATCTCCATAATGTGCAAAACACACAAAAGGTATGCATTGCAACTTTATATTTGGAACCAAATCAGTTTGTATGGTATCAATGGCTTTTCTCTTATAAACAAATTTTCACTTGGGCTATTTTTACGAATGAAATGATAGCACATTATGAAGATACAAAAAGAAACACTTTTTTCAGGCAATTGATAAATATCAAACAAAAGGGTTTAATGATGGAGCACATTGAGGACTTCCAAAAATTGAATATAAGGGTAAAATATATTCCAGAGGAGCATAGGATTGATGCATTCATAGGGACTTTAAAAGATAACATCCAACTTGAGGTTCTCCTTTGGGAACCAGATTCATTGGAGAAGGCATTCAGGTTGGCAAGAAAAATGGAAAGAAAAATTATGGCAACAAGGAAACCTACCACTCACAATCATAAATATGGAAGTGTTGTTGCCCCTAGCTATCCACAACCTACAAGGCTGACACCACAACAATTGGAAGAAAAACTAGCAAAAGGGATTTGTTATAATTGCGATAGCAAATACACTAAAGGTCATAAGTGTGCTGAGAAGAAATTATTTTACATAGATTGTGAAGAGGAGGAAGAAAAGGAACAAGAAATGTCAAAATAAGAGGATATACACTAGGAACAAACACTAAAAAAAAAAATGAATTCGACCATATCTTGTAATGCATTGGCTGCAATTACCACTCCTCAAACTATCAAGATAGAAGGGCATATCAAGAAGAAATAGGTAATAGTGTTGATTGATTTGGGAAGTACCCATAATTTTATTCATTGTAAGATAGCCAAGCAATTGAATTGCTTCCTATATCTAGCACCAGAGTGTCAAGTGATGGTTTCAAGTGGAGGAACCATAAATTTCTCATGAAAGTGCCATAATATCAAGCTATCCATGGGACAAAATGTATTTAATAGCCCAATGCTTTCCATTCTAATGGGTGGTGCTGATGTTGTACTAGGAGTCAAATGGCTACAATCCTTGGGTACGATAGCTTTTAATTTTCAAGAACTTTTCAGGAAATTCTCTTCAGAAGGAAATGAAGTTGAATTAAGGGGTATCACAAGGAAACCGGGAAATATAATAAGCTCTAACGGAATGACAAAGATTCTAAAGAAATAACAACAAGGCATAATTGCACAATTATTTTCACTAGAGGTTCCCACATCGAAATCACCCATTTCTCCATATCTCCAAAAAGCCTTGGACAATCATTCCCAAGTATTTGAGACTCCTGAAGGCCTCCCACCTATTCATGATCATGATCATGCTATTAATCTAATTCTAGGAAGTGTTCCTCCAAACATCAGGCCTTATAGATATCCCTATGTCCAAAAGAGTGAAATTGAACACATGGTTACATAAATGCTAGAGGCTGGTATAATTCAGCCTAGTCAAAGTTCTTTCTCTGCTCTAGTAGCACTTGTTCACAAGAAGGATGGATCATGGCACATGTGTCCAGATTATAGGGAGCTCAACAAGGTCACTATTAGAGATAAATTTTCCATTCCTATCATTGATGAATTATTGGATGAATTGCATGGATCAATTTACTTCACCAAGTTGGATCTTCATTCAAGATATCATCAAATCATAATGAAGACTGAAGACATTCCAAAAACAGCATTTAGAACTCATGAGGGTCATTATGAATTTTTGGTCATGCCTTTGGCCTTACTAATGTACCTTCTAAATTTAAAGGTTTGATGAATTCCATTTTCAAACCCTTCCTTAGAAAATTTGTGTTAGTATTTTTTGATGATATACTAATCTACACCAAGTCTTGGAAGGATCATGTCCAACATGTTGACATGGTGCTCAAACTATTGGAGGAGAAACAATTATATGTAAAAATCTCCAAATGTTTTTTTGGAGTACAAGAAGTGGAATATCTAGGTAATATTGTATCTCATGAAGGTGTTAAGGTAGACCCTAGCAAAATTAAAACCATTAAGGAATGGAAAATTCCCGCATCCACAAAGCATCTAAGAGTTTTTCTCTGGTTGATAGGGTATTATCGCAAGTTTTTTAAGAATTATGGGAGAATAGCAACACCTATAACAACATTATTGAAGAAATATGCATTTTTATGGACTTCAGAAGCAATGAAAGCCTTTGAACATCTTAAAGAGAAAATGTGCCAAGCACCAGTCTTAGCTACACCGGACTTCACAAAAACCTTTATTGTGGAATGTGATGCTTCGGGAAATGGAATTGGTGTTGTTTTAATGCAAGATGAAAGACTCGTTTCTTTCGAAAGTCCAATCATAGGAAAGTATTTACACAAAGCTATTTATGAGAAGGAAATATTGGCAATACTACATGCACTCAAGAAATGGAGACCCTACCTAATGGGAAGACACTTCAATGTAAAAACAAATCATGATAGTCTTAAATAATTTTTAGAACAAAGATTATCTTCAGAAGATAAACAAAAATGTGTCACAAAGATGTTGGGTTATGACTTTGAAATCATCTATAAAAAAGGGAAGCAAAATGTTGTGGCAGATGCACTCTCAAGAAAGGATGAGGAAGTGGAAGTATTTCTTTGCGCCATTTCTATTATCCAACTAGATTGGATAAACAAAGCAAGGGATGAATGGAAGAATGACGAGGAAGTGTAGGAACTCATTCAAAAGAGACAACAAGATCCCAGTACATCTGATACATTTAGCTGGAAAAATGATTCGTTATGGTACAAGGATCGGTTATACCTATGTAAGAATTCCAAACTCGAACAAAGTATTCTTAGGGAATTGCACACCTCTCCCTTAGGAGGGCACTCAGGATTTCTAAAAACCTACCACAGGGTTAAGAAGGAATTTTTTTGGGATGGCCTTAAATCAAATATTCAAAAGTTTATGGCGGAATGTTTGGTTTGCCAACAAAATAAAGTTGAAACAATTAAGACCCTAGAATTATTACAACCTTTATCCATTCCAATCCAATGTTGGGAGAAGGTTTCAATGGATTTTATCACAGGTTTACCCAAGTCTAAAGGAAAGAGTGTTATCATGGTGGTAATTGACAGACTTACTAAGTATGAACACTTTTGTGCATTATCTCGTCCATTTAAAGTGAGTACAATTTCTACTACATTTATGGAAACCCAAAGATTATTGTAAGCGACAGAGATCCCATTTTCACTAGAAATTTTTGGACAGAATTATTATACTTGTCTTGGTACTCAGTTAGCTCATATCTCATCTTATCATCCTCAATCTAATGGGAAAACTAAGATAGTAAATAAATGTTTGGAAGGATATCTTCGTTGCTTTGTATCTGATAAACAGACACAATGGGTGAAATGGTTGCCTCTAGCTAAATGGTGGTATAACAATTCTTTCTATACTGCAACAAAAATGACCCCACTTATGGCACTTTATGGATATCATCCACCATCCATCACATCATATTTAAGAGAAAATTTTAAGGTTCAAACAGTGGATGATCACATCGAACATCAACAACAAGTTCTCCAACTCTTAAAGGATAACCTCACCTTGGTGCAGAATAGAATGAAACAACAGGCAAATCAACATCACAGCGAAAGAAATTTTAATGTAGTTGATCGGGTATTCCTATGGCTACAACCATATAAAAAAATGTCCCTCAAGCAAGCTAAGAAGGATAATAAATTATCACCAAAGTATTATGGTCCGTACAAGGTGTTGCAAAAGATAGGTACTATGGCATACAAATTGGAGCTTCTTGCATCTTCTCGAGTGCACCTAGTTTTCCATGTTTCATGCTTAAAGAAGGTTATAGGTGACAAGCTTCCAGTTCAAAAAATATTGCTAGAACTTGATAAGGAAGGAAAAATAATAATGGAACCTGAAGCAATCAAAGAAACAAGAACTCGATAGCTACGAAATCGATCAATTTCAGAGTATCTCATCAAGTGGAAGAACTTACCCGTTGAAGATTCCACATGGGAGGATGATAATTTTATACAGAAGCATCCAAAACTACTCAAGCATTGTAGACAACACTTTTTTGAAGGAGAGGGGCATGTTAGGTCCCTATAATACTAGTGATTCCCCCATTACTATTTTCGTTGTATCCCTTATTGTTATTGTTGTGCCCCTATTGTCCCCATATTGTTATTATTGTGCCCCATAGAATCCCACTATTGTTATTTTTGTGCCTTTATATTATTATTGTTATGTCGGCTTTGGTTATATTGTGACCCCTTAGACTCCTATATATAGAAAGGAGGTTTTGTCATTTGAATAATCGGAGAATTGTTCATTTGTGTAAAGTAAAGGAGGATGCCCCCTCAAAGAGGTTGAATTCTAAGGCATTGATCTATCTTTTCTATCTTTTTGTGAGTTGGTTTCATAATAGTCATGAGGGTAGTCAAATATTCACCCTTGGTTATATATACTCCCTCATTGTATGAGAAAAGTACTTTTCACCTTAGCTCCTCCTGCAAAGCATTAGAGAGATAAGCCAGTTCTTTGACAAGCAAGGAGTGGCTGCAATGCTCCACTACTGGAGATAGTGATGTACGTTGTAAACATGTGTATAAGAACTTTAACTTAATAAAAAGAGCCTTCAAGGCCAACATGTTCTTCACGCATGGATTATGCATGTTTGTAAGACTATTTTGTAGATGTTTGCTTTCACATTTGCTAAGATAGATGAATTGTTTCTTATTGAGAATGTGTTGTAATGGTTGTTATTTCATACTCCCTGAGAAATCCACCACTCCCTAAGAAATCCACCACTTTCTATACTAAATGCCCCAACCTTCAAAACCTTGTGGACCACATAATTATGTACAAAACAAATGTTAGTATTGTTTCATCTATTTTCACTAGACCCACATATATATTTCAACTCATCACATCAAAACACCAAACCACTACTGACCCAAATCATATAGCATCACATCAACTCCACTCTCACTCTTCTCACACAATCAAATATGCCTTCACACACAATCATCTCAACAAATATTTCATCAAACCCTAGAAACATTCAATCAATATTCTATCTCATAAACAAGAGGAAAAAACAACACTCTCTACTCATCAAACTCAACAACAACAAACCTCATAAATTCAACTAAACGAGATAAGAAAACCATACCCTCCCACTCATCCATACACATCAATACTTAACAAAAACCTCATTTACATATAGAAACAACAATAACAAGGTTAGCAACAACATATGCAATACAAGGATATGGAGGTAATACATCAACATTGTAACACACATGAACTTAATTAGATAACCATGACATTAATCAAACCCTCACTGAACCATATATTCACACTCATACAAATACAACATGCAATACTAGATAGCTACAACAATACAAAGATTGATCGACATGTTTTGTAGAAATTCCTTGTAGTTTCAAACTGCATATTGTAATATGCTAAAACAATTGACTTGATTCTACTATACTCATCAATGGAAACAATAAATGATCGATGAAATCACGAAGCATAAAAGAGAAATAATTCAATCACACATAACACAATAATTTTTGGGGAAAGCCCAACTAAAAACCCCTGCTATTTGTATAATGCATTAATCAGAAAATATGAGAAGATTACAAAGCTTTGCTCAAGCCTGAACAACCTCTGCATTATCTCTATCTATCTCACTACCAACCTATGCACAATATTATCTTGTCACATCTTTCTCTCACAACATCCACACACAAACTTGTGCTTCCTATTGCTTGCTCTCACCAACTCGTGCTCACCAAAACAATGATTAAACTTATGCCTTCATTCCTCCTTTTAAAGGCAATTTGAATGGCTAAAATTAATGATTTTTCTAATTAAGGAATGATTTATTTTAGGCCTTCTTCTAATTGCAACTAATAGTACATTTTCCCTAAACCCCAATCTCAACTGACTCTTTCTCTGATCTGATATGCATGAGTTAATTATGAGTGAATTTCCAGTTTACTAGTTGAGTACTGCTAGTTAGACCCCACTACTGTAGGTTACAACCCACTACTGGATCTCCCACTAATTCCTCCATCAGTTAGAACTATTTAACTAAATTTAAATCATTTAAAGTGAATTAAATAACTACAACTCAAAAAAACTCAACCTCGGCCCCTAAAATTTAGCAACCACTCTACATGACTCTAGATAGACTCCCAACTTGAATTAACTGAGCCAACTAAGTCAAATTAACTTAGTTAACTATTACAAGTTGCTATGAGAATTAGAATTACAATTTAATTCCCAATTTAATTCAAGGACAAATTAAATTAGGATTTTTCTTGATGTTATTTTTAACATTTCTTGTTTCTATTTTCAACACTCCCTCTCAAAAAGGAAAGAATTCAACTCTATCCCAATCTGGTACCTTTGGAATGTTCAACTTGTAATTCTTTTCACTTTTGTTGTTTCTACTACAACATCTGCAACTAAAAAGCATCCAAGTAAAATAAACTAAATCAACTGTGTTTGAAACTACCTACTAGGAAAATTGTATTGTTGTTGACTTGCTACTGAGCCTCTTGATCTACTGTCAACTCTTCTCTGCACTTCCTCAGTATATGACTAACATTGATCCTTCTTCTACTGAATATTGTGGGCACCCGTAGTAAGGTAATGATCCATTGGACAAAAAACTACTCAATGGACCCTGGACTATGATTTCATATCACCCCACCTCACACCTAAAGGTATAGATGCATGTGCTCCTTCTACCCACTTGGCTCGAAATTCCCCCCTACTAGAGGTCTTTTCTTGAGTGGATGTCTCCACTTGGTCTCCTCTCTTCTTCTCCAATTATGGTTGCTCCACAACTTGCTAAGGCTTCCTCTAAGGCTGCATGTTGAGAGGAAATTCTTGCTCCCTCTCAACCACCAAGTCTCTAACCTTTGCCTTGCTCCTCAAGGATTTGCATGCATGAGATAAATGTGATATACTCATACTGATGTTGCTACTAATATGCTACTAATTTCGTACTACTGCTGCAACTATTGCAATAATGACTCTGATCTTCCGATATCCTGAAGTACTAACTTCCATAGGGCTTCTCTGTTATGAAACCAGCTCAAGAAAAGATAGAAAAGATAGATCAACGCCTTAGAATTCAGCCTCTTCTATGGGGCAACCTCCTTTACATTACATAAATGAACAATTCTTGGATGATACAAATGAAAATAACTCCTTTCTATATATAGGAGTCTAAGGGGTTATAACATAATCAGAGCCGACATAACAATAATAATGTAAGGGCACAATAATAACAATAGTGGGCTTCTATGGGGCACAAGAGTAATAATATGGGCACTACATGGGTACATCAATATAATAAGTGGGCTGTACTAATAACAATAAGGGGTTACACTAGTAGCATAGGGGCCTAACATGCCCCTCTCCTTCAAAAAGTGTTGTCCTCAACACTTGAGTAGTTCTTGATGCTTTTGTATAAAATTCTTGTCCTCCCATGTGGAATATTCAGCGGGTAAGTTCTTCCACATGATGAGATACTCTGAAATTGATCGATTTCGTAGCTGTCAGGTTCTTGTTTCTGTGACTGCTCCAGGTTCCAATATGATTTTTCCTTCCTCTTCAATTTCTGGCAATATTGTTTGAATTGGGATCTTTTGCAACTTTTGAATAAGTGGCCATACTTCTTCGTCCTTCTTCCATTCATCCCTTGCTTCGTTTATCCAATCTGGTTGGATAATATAAATAGCACAAAAAAATGCTTCCACATCCTCATCCTTGAAGAGTCTTCCCATTCGGTAAGGTTGCCATTTTTTAAGTGCATGTAGTATTGCCAACATTTCCTTCTCATAAATAGCTTGCTTGAGATGTAGCGGTAAAAATAACCAATCACCTACATCAAAACATTTTTCACTACGATGTTGATCTACCTGTTGTTTCGTTTGATTTTGCACCGAAGTGGCATTATCCTTTAAAAGTTTGAGAACTTGTTGTTGATGCTCGATGTCATCTTTCACTGCTTGAACCTTTTTCTTCCTGATATGTCCTTCTATCTCTAGAGGTTGAGGAGTGGTAATTTCTTCCAATCCTTTACAAGATATGGTCGGATTCATTTCTTGATGCTCGATGTGATCTTTCACTTCTTGAACATTTTTCTTCTTGATATGTCCTTCTATCTTGATAGTTTGAGGAGTGGTAATTTCGAACAATGAATTACAAGATATGGTTGGATTCATTTCTTCTTTCTCGATGTGATCTTTCACTTCTTGCACATTTTTCTTCTTGATATGTCCCCACAGTGTTGATTATGTTAAAGTGTTTAAAAGGAGAAAGTGCACTCTACAGGTGGACATTTGTGCACTCAAACAGGTAATTTTTATAATTCCAATTTCTCCTACATATTTTAATACGTTTGAGTTTTTAAGTGGGCATAAGTTAGTTAAAGTATGGAGCTTTTGGAGAGTTAAGGCTATGAAAGCTTTTTTTTAAAGATTTTCAATCATGATAAAGTTAATCGAGTAATAAGGGCATGCTTTTTGTGGAGTGATAAGGTAAATTTATTTTTGTATTTGGAGTGATAAGTGAAAGTCATTGTTGTAATTCAAAGTAATATTTTACTTTGAGAGCGATTGAGTCAGTGCTAGCAGTTTTTGAAGACAATTTGCTTCGAAAGTTTGTAAGTGTGACAATATCATTGAGAAGTTTCCACGACAAAATTGTGACATTGAAGAATGATGTACTCCAGTAATTAATAAAATCATATTTTTTGTGGTGCTTGTGTCCTAGATCCGCCCGAAATTGAATAAGGGGATCTCAAGTACACCATGTGTAATAAATGTGTGTGCATGACTTGGGTTTAGATTATCAAAACTCTCTCTTTGTATTATGCTTAAACAACTACAACATAAGCAAGCTTAATCAGGCTCCTGTAATCAAGCTTAAGTACACAAGCACAAAGCGTCACATCATCAACTTGATAAGATGATCTTCCAAGCAAGCACATTTCACATCATGTAATCAAAGCAGTCAAGTTAAGGACGCTACAAAATCAAGCATTTAAAGCCAAGATGACGTCAACATCATCAACACTTTTGGTATCACTTGCAGATAAACACTTTTTAACTCAATTGTACAGGTGCATTCTCAGTTGTAACTAACACCCTAATTTTAATTGTTAAGGTGAATACATTAAGTCAAGTATGTCTTCAACTAAGTCATCAAGATTGAACTTGTCATTTGTCTCTTAGGTGAATTTTCGATAATGTTCGACACCCTTACTGATATGAAAATGAGATCTAAGACAATTAGTAAGGTATTATAGACCTATGTGCATGGATTAGTCTATGTCATTATATGCAATGGATCGATAAGATTGCGAAATGCACAGACAATGAAGCAGTAATAAAACATAATAGATAACACATGACTCAGCAAATTTAATAAGGAGTTCACCCAATACTCCTGGGCTACATCTCCTGGTCCAGCCTTCAATGGTGGCCTCTCTATTATGTCTTCAAGCAGAGTTTTGTTTACAACAGTGAGCTCAATTTGAGCCTCACACACAAACAAAAATACAATAATAAGAGCTTACTTGAACCTCTCAATTTCTCTATGAGTACATAGACTCCCCTAATGCTCTCTGTCCTAAACCCTGTCTCGGCATTTGCCTGAATACTGCTCTACCCATTATGTTCTCTGTCTGTGGCTTTTAAAGCCAACCATGCTACTCGTTCGTTTCACATCTTCGGCTTTTAGTCTCCCCAGCCTCTTGAACGCTTTGAATCCCTCTCTAGCATTATAAAATCATTGCTTAATGCATGGAGTGGAGGTGGCCAACCATTCTGCAGTGCTAGAGTGCTTCGGGCCTCTGAAACATCTGTAACAGCCGCACTCTGTTTTGACGGTGAAAATACAATTTAACAGAGAAAATCCACCAAAAATATGATATGTCGAACTTCAAAAGTCCTTCAATACACTTCATTCCCCTATCGGTTGCTATCGCACATCGGAATGGCTCTGTCTCTGTGTATTTCATTTAATACGAAAATACATTACAACACTGTAAATCCCGCATTCCCAAACCTAAAATACTGTCCAATATTGTTAATAAACCCTTTCGGGTCCACAACATCGCATCAGCGCTTTTCCCTTTGGTTTTTCGTTTGTTCGCGAAAATGTGATTTACAAAGGAAAACTCAGTTTTCTGGACTTCAAAATATATGCAATGCCACCTATTATATTATCGGGTCCGTAATATCCCTGCCTTTATTGGTATCAGCCCACTCCACTACATAGTTCCGATGCGATGCAGCGATGAGATATATCACAATCACTCATCGCAGTAACCCTCAGGCGGTTATGAAGTGCTCCACTGCATTCTTTGATAGTGATACTGCGATGTAATATGGGCCATCGGTCTGCGCGTTTGATTGACGATCCATATTAACTCTGCCATTTTGTCGTCACCATATATGTGTGTTGAGCGCCGATATCCCTATTCTTCAAGTCTCGATTTCGATTTCTGATCAGATTTGGGTTGTTGATCGGCCAGATCTGACGGCACTTGTGCATCTATTGTTCCATGCCTCCATACTCTGTTTTATTCATGATTTCACAGGTTTTGGGCCTCCCGATAGTGTTTCTCCGCCTTGCTAAGGGTGTCCCTCTTATGATAATTTCAATCTTTTAAGGGATTTTTGGCCTTGGGCACGATTTTTAAAAGTTTCATGAAGACTTAGAGGGCATTCTTGGATCCATTTGGATCACACCTTCCCACTGAAAAAGGCTTTTGGACCACCAAAAGTTGGTTTTCAAGCATCAATCAAGTGAGGATACAGCTGCCTCACTTGTCCAATCTCTATCCATTTTGCACTGTTGGGTTTTGAACCTTTGAGTCCAATCCTTAGGTACTCAACATCTCCTCTGCGTGTTGTCCTCACCTTCCTGTCCAGAACTGTATCTTCCTGCAACTCATTGAGGTATTCAGGCAACAAATCATCAATGGAAGGAAATTGACTTTGCTCTTTAGGATCTTCAATTAATGAAGGTTCAAACAGTCTTAAATTTTCTACATTTACTACTGAATAGATATGCATGTATGTTGGCAGATCAAGGCAGAAAGCATTCTCACCAATTTTCTCAAGTACCTTAAAAGGCCCATACCTTATTGGCTTCAGCTACTTTCCTTCACCTTGCATTCTGTCCTTACTGATATACAACTAGAATTGATCACCATCTTGGAAGCTATGCTCCACCCGATGTTTATCATGCCTTGCCTTGTATTTGGCTTAGCTCTTTTCCAGCTGTTCCTGCACTACCAGGTGAATTTCTTAGATCTGTTCAATGAATCTGGTTGCTTTGTCCACATCACTGTGTCCAACAACTGCTATCTCTTTTTCAAAGACAAAATCCAAGGGAGACCTTGGTATGAAACGAAAACAGGTCTCAAAATGAGATCTCTGTGTAGAAGAATGTTTATCACGGTTGTAAGCATGTTGCACATAACATAAATGTTCTCCCAAAGCTTGGGATGCTTTCTGAAATAACCCCTGAGCAATTGGATCACTGTCCTATTGACTACCTCTATTTGGCCATCTGTTTGTGGATGAAAGGTTGTGCTTTTCTTCAATCTGGTGTCCATTAATTCCCACAGACTTGACCAAAACTTCCTAACAAATAGGGAGTCTCGATTAGATACTATGGAAGTGGGTAACCCAAAATGCACCATACATGCTGAAAGAATAGTTTCGTTGTTTGTTCAGTTGTAATCTGCTTAGTACAAGGTATCAAAATACACATTTTGTTGAACCTGTCCACAATAACATATAGATAGTCATGTCCCTTTCTAGATTTTGGAAATCCCCCAACAAAGTCGATGGAAACACTTTCCCAAGGACGAGAAGGGACTGGCAATGGAGTGTACAAGCCTAGTTTTCTATTACTGGGCTTGCTTTTAGCACATATGGTACACCCTCTTACATATCTAGAAATTGTTTCAAGCATTTTTGGCCAATAGCAGTATCTTTTTAGTTGTGCAATTGTTTTACTTACCCCAAAATGACCGGATATCATAGAACTATGTGCTTCCCTAATTATATTAATTCTCTTTGTTTGTGGAATGCATAGCTTTCCCAAATGATACAAGAGTTGGTCCTTAACATAGTAATCCAATTCTTCTACCTTTTTGCCATTACTTAACGCTGCATATACATCTTTAAATACTATATCTTGAGCATATTGTTCAATGTAGCTTTCATGCCTTACCGAGTTATGCTTAAGTATAGTAGATGCATTTATGATTGGTCTGGACAACATATCTGCAACTTTATTGTGTATGCCCTTTTTATATCTTATGACTAAATGAAACTGTTGTAGGAAACCCATCCACCTATAGTGTCTTGATTGTTGCAACTTAGTTTGTGAGTGTAAATATTGAAGTGGTTGACGAGCAATATGTATAACTGTTTCTTTGCCCATTAAGTAATGTTTCCAATTTTTCACACTCTGAACTAATGCATACAATTCTTTATCATATGTAGGATAATTGACTACTGCAGAATTAAAAGTGTCATAATGGTAGCATACGGGTTTACCATGTTGCATCAACACTGCTCCCATGGCATAATCACTGGCATCTGTTTCGATCTCAAATGGTTGTTGAAGATTTGGCAATGCTAGTACTAGTGTTGTACTAATTTTTTCTTTCAAGGTGTCGAAGGCTTTCTATTGTTTGCCTCCCCACTGAAACACCTTGTTCAATCCTGTCAAAGCATGTAAGGGAGCTACAATTAAGGACAAGTTAGCAATAAACTTTTTCCAATATTGTGCTACCCCTAGGAAGCTTCTAACTTCAGTAGCAGACTTAGGTTTAGGCCAGTTTACAATGAATGCAACCTTAGAGGGATCTATCTTCAATTCACCACCCCCTATAATATGACCCAAATAATTCAAAGATGTTTTACCAAATTCACATTTTGATAATTTAACATAGAGATTTTCCTTTTTCAAAACATCTAGAGTCTGCTTCAAATGTTCTTCCCATGTTTTACTAAATATAAGAATGTCATCCAAATATACAATTACAAAATCATCAATAAAAGCCCTGAGTACATCATTCATTACTTTCATGAAAGTGGTAGAAGCATTAGTTAAGCCAAAAGGCATAACTAGCCATTCATATGCCCTTGCTTTGTTTCGAAAGCAGTCTTCCATGCATCTTGCTCTGTTACTCTAACTTGATCGTAATCACTACGTAGGTCCAACTTGGAAAAGTAAACAGCCTCTTTCAGCTGATCCAATAGATCATCTATGCGATGAAGGGGATAACGATTCTTAATCGTTATTTTATTTAGTGCTTTGTAGTCAATGCACATCCTCCACGAACCATCCTTCTTTCTCACCAACACGATTGGAGATCCGCATGGTGATGTGCTTGGTCTTATGAACCCTTTCTCGAGTAGCTCCTGTACCTGCTTCTTGATTTCTGCATTCTCTAAAGCGGATAACCTGTACATTCCGATGTTAGGCAATGGAGCATCTTGCTGCAAATTAATATCATGTACAATTTCCCTTTTTCATGGCAGACCTTTAGGTTATTGAAATAAGATATCATATTCTGAAACAACCTTTTCTAATTCAGCTTTTTGTTTAACATCACAACCCTCAAATACATTGGTTTTTTCAGGTTTCTTTTCCTTTACAACCATCAGCAAAAATTGCTTGCATGAATTTACAATCCTCTTCATTTGCCCTGAGTTTATGAGAGTATAATTATTTTTGAGTTTGTGAGCTCTTACAATATATTATATTCCCTCTTTGACAAGTTGATACTTATTTTCTTCTCTATAGAAAATTACTTTTCTATCATACAAGTAAGGACTTCCTAAAACAATTCCACATATATCCAAGGGAATTACATCCAACTCAACCTCATCTACAAATGTTGAACCAATGGCAAACCTAAGTTTACATTTTCTAGTCACTTGTAGCTTTTCTTTATCACCTAACCGGCCCAATGGATATGGATTCTTGTGAGGTGTGGTTAGTAATGCCAGTTTCTTTACAATTGCTTTGGAAATTGAGTTTACTTATGAGCCACTGTCAAACAAAGTATCAATATTTTGATGTTTGGAAATAACTCTAATATGAAAAAGCTCATGTCTTCTTCTCTCATTTTTTTCACTATCAATAGTTTGGGTAGAATTACTAGAAGATGCTTCAGAATTTTTACCCTGTATACCTGTGGTTGTGATGGTTGTTTCATCACTTGAGTCTGACCCCAAATCTCTCTGAACAACGGCAGCAGCCTTCTTCTTCATGCCATCGAACTTCTTGGGTTTTAGCTTTGGATGCAAAGACCAACAATGTTCATCATCATGTCCATCCTTTTGCAATGAGTGCATGAAGGTTTGGTATTTTGTACGACATTGGCCTTCCTTTCTTTATATTTCTTCTTCCTCTTTTCCTTGTTCTTGCTTGCAGTGGGTTTTGGTGATCCCCCAATCTCTGGGTTCACATTCTTGCCTCTAGCTTCTAGATGGGTAGCCTAAATAGATACCTCATCTATGCTAGTAGGATTAAACATGAGAATGGTATGTCTCAAATAATTGTGTAGACCAACTATATACTTCAGCAAAGTTTTAGGTGAGTCTAAAGAAATGCCTAGAATCAAAGCTCTTTTTCTAAACTCTTGGGTGTAGCTTTGTACACTTTTCCCTTTTAATTGGCGAAGAGTTTTCCAACTCATCATAGCTTGCTACATATAAGCTAGTGGATAAAATTGTTTTTTAATTGCAAAAACAAATTCACTCCATACAGAAAGAATTTTACCATGCTTCTTCAAGTCAGCTTGTGTCCTGCCTTCCCGCCATACCAAGGCAGTTCCTCCAAAGCGTAGGCTACCTAGTTGAATCTTACTTCTGTCTGAATCAATGCTCTGCACCCTATAATACACATCAATCTACCTGATCGAGTTATCTAGCTTCTCTGCATTTAACTCTCCATCATATATTGGCAAATAAAATTTAACATCTAATTTAATCAAAGATGTTTTCTTCTTTTTAATTTCAGGGCTGTCAGGAGGTGTGGACAAAGGAACCTCTTTCCCTTTCCCTTTGCCTTCAGAATGGCCATCTATAAGAGATTCTTATGTTCCTTTGTCTTGTTGGAAGTGGAATAATCTTCACTTCGACCTTTCTTAAATTCTCTATACATTTCTCCTACCATGGCTCTCATGGTCATGAAACTATCCATGAACTGAGAGTCTGATTCCAAGGGTATTTCTTCCAACATTTTCCTCCTAGAATAGACTCTACCAATTTTTGGGTTAGTTTCAACAAATCCTCCTTCTCCTAATTTAATCTTTGATCTAGTTATCATTCACTAGCAGTCCAGCACAGGCTTGTCTAACCTTAGCAACCTAAAGCTATGATACCACTTGATCTGAAAATGAGATCTAAGGCAATTAATAAGGTATTACAGACATATGTGCATGGATTAGTCTATGTCATTATATGCAATGGATCGATAAGATTGTGAAATGCACAGACAATGAAGCAGTAACAAAACATAATATATAACACATGACTCAGCAAATTTAATAAGGATTTCACCCAATACTCCTGGGCTACATCTCCTGGTCCAGCCTTTAGTGGTGGCCTCTCTACTATGTCTTCAAGCAGAGTTTTGCTTAAAACAATGAGCTCAATTTGAGCCTCACACACAAACAAAAATACAATAATAAGAGCTTACTTGAACCTCTCAAGTTCTTTATGAGTACACAGACTCCCCTAATGCTCTCTGTCCTAAAACTTGTCTCGGCATTTGCCTGAATACTGCTCTACCCATTATCATCCTTGTCTATGGCTTTTAAAGCCAACTATGTTGCATGTTCATTTCACATCTTCGGCTCTTAGTCTCCCCGGCCTCTTGAACACTTTGAATCCCTCTCCAGCATTATACAATCATTGCCTAATGCATGGAGAGGAGGTGGCCAACCATTTCGCAGTGCTAGAGTGCTTCGGGCCTTTGAAACGCCTGTAACATCCGTGCTCTGTTTTGACAGTGAAAATACAGTTTAACAGAGAAAATCCACCAAAAATATGATATGTCTGACTTCAAAAGTCCTTCAATACACTTCATTCCCCTATCGGGTCCGCCTATCGGTCACTATCGCACATCGGAATGGCTCTGTCTCTGTGTATTTTGTTTAATACGAAAATACATTAAAACACTGTAAATCCCACATTCCCGGACCTGAAATACTGTCCAATATCATTAATAAACCCTTTCGGGTCCACAACATCGCATCGGTGCATTTCCCTTTGGTTTTTCGTTTGTTCGCAAAAATGTGATTTACAAAGGAAAACTCAATTTTCCAGACTTCAAAATATATGCAATGTCACCTATTATATTATCAGGTCTATAATATCACTGCCTTTATTGGTATCGGCCCCACTCCACTGCATAGTTCTGATGCGATATATCACAATCGCTCATCACAATAACCCTCAGGTCGTTATAAAGCGCTCCACTGCATTCTCCGATAGCAATCCTGCGATGTAATATGGGTCGTTGATCTGCATGCTTGATTGACAATCCATATGAACTTTGCCATTTCGTCGTCGCCATATATGTGTGTTGAGCGTCGATATCCCTATTTTGCGAGTCCCGATTGCGATTGCTGATCAGATCTGGACCGTTGATCAGCCAGATCTGACGGCACCTGTGCATCTATTGTTCCATGCCTCCATACTCTGTTTTATTCATGATTTCACAGGTTTTGGGCCTCCCGATAGTGTTTCTCCGCCTTGCTAAGGGTGTCCCTCTTATGATAATTTCGATCTTTTAAAGGATTTTTGGCCTTGGGCACGATTTTTAAAAGTTTCATGAAGACTTAGAGGGCATCCTTGGATCCATTTAGAGCACTTCCTTTTTTTAAAATCAGTACATTCAGTGAGTACATTCAAGAAAGCACAAAGTGTTAGTAATCAATCAATCAAGTTCAAGCAAGCCATCTAGCAAGCAATAATCATCAAACGAGTGTGAGTTCTAGTATTCTATTCTTCAAGTGAGCATCAAATCAAGCCAATGTTTAACGTAAGTGCAATAAGAAATAAATCAAGGGAGTGTGTCATTCAAACAACAAAGAAAGCAAGCGTGTCATTCAAACAACCAAGCAAGCGAGTGTGTCATTCAAACAACCAAGCAAGAGAGCGTGTCAAAGTCAAGTGCGAAAGTTCAAAGCATGGCATCTACAATAAACGAGCCAGTGTGAAGTTGATTGAAGCATTCACAAAGTTTCAGTGAAGCATTCAAGCAAAGCGATCATCATCAAGCGAGCATGAAATCAAGAGTTCAAGAAACTAAGTTATAAAAATCTAGCAAGTATTTAAAGCATCAGCAATAAGCAATAGTACAAGTGAGCCTGAATTCAAAGTGAACAAGCTAACATGGCGACACACATTCAACTATCCCAAATTCTTAACAATTTGAGTTTATCATCAACTGGCAACATGGTGAACATCAGCAAAACAACTCTTGCTAATATTCAAGTGCATCTTCAACATGCACATGAAATGATTGAGTTCCTTCAACTAGAATCGCAAATACAAAGAATTGAGTTGCTAGAGAAGAGTGATGCTCCCAAGTCTTTGAACAATACAAATACAACTGATGATTCCAAGTCACTGATCCAACCAACTTCAAGTGTCGATGTGGTCCCTGATCCAGTTCAACTTTATTCCAAACCAATCATCAAGCCATGGGAATAAATCCAAAGTAACAGAAATCAACGAGGCTTAGGATATGTCAAATATGACACCAAATTGCATATCCCATATTGTTCAAGGCCCATTAAGTTTGTCAGTGCAAGGTTTATTTCACAAATCACATCGGCTATTTCTGAGAAAGTTGAAGACAAATAGAAATACACACAAACTGAAGTTGTAGTCAAACCAAAATGCCTTCATTGTCAAAGAACCAATCATCTGGAAGATCAATGTTTTGATCTCCATCCTTGTCACCATTGTGGCAAGTCAAATCATTCATCAGCACAATGCAGCAAACAACAACAATCAACCAGATTGAAGATCAATTATTCATGGATTGATCCCTAGGAATGGTCATCCACGATCAGAAGATTGTATAAGTTTTACAATCGAATTCACTCACACATATTGCAGCCAACAGTAAAAATGAAGATGGTACTCTCGTGCAGTTGAACGGGGGAGTACACCAATGAAACACTCCTACACCTGAAGGGGGGGAGTTCAGAAATAATTTGAAGAAGATTGTCTCTCCTTTCAGCTAACAAAGGGGGGAAAATGTCAATGAAATTGACAGCGGTTGTCAAATGAAAGTCTTGACAACATCAGCGAAGCAGCCAGTGGGAATTTTCATCAGCGAGTGAACATTAACAAACTCGCCAGTAGGCGATCGCAGCAAAGTCAGCAATGAGAAGTTTTCAAACACAACAAAAGAAATAGTGAGTTGTTTTTCAACGTCATCATCTAGTGGGCGATCATCATTATCAGATTTTCTAATGGGTTTTCATCAACTTTTGCCAGTGGAAAAACAAATACGCTAGTGGGCGTTCATCAAATTTTTTCAATGGGCACAAGATGCAGATTTCAAGCAAAGGACAGTTGGATCCTTTTGCAGCTTGGCAAGTGATGGAGTTGTCAAGCGACATTCAGAGATGAATCAGACATGCAGCTGACTCATGGTCTCTACATATTGCAGTTTCTTCTCCAGCTTTGGCGGTTTTTTCAGGAAACATTTTTGAGGATAAACATGAGAACTTGGAAGATGGTTCCTCATTCTTATTTTGGACTTATCATTGAGGGGGGGAATGTTAGCCTCAATCTCATGTGATGAAAACAATTCTAAGTCCAAAAACAATTAAATTAATTAAAATCATGAAAGTTAGAATTTAATCCTACCTTTCTAGATTGAGTTTGTTCCTCATGGGTAGGAGTCAGTTTAGGCCTAGTTGGTTGAGAGATTCTCTCCAACTAGTTAGGCTCCTAGATTAATGTGTTGTTGAGATATTTTCTCAACCATAGTGTCCAATATAGACATACTAACTTGAGACAAACTTCCTCGTGTATTTATTTGTACTATCATCATTCTTTGTACATTGGATTGCATTATGAGAGGAATACACTAAGGCCAAGGCCTTTTCTGCCATGTCTGATTTGTATATTTCTGCTATTTATTTTATGAGTGTTTTACTATTAGTTTACTGGATTTATTCATTAATCCAAGCTTATCACTTAATTAATTTCGTATTTAGTTGGCAATAATTTTGGCGGGTCTGACAAATCTAGAGCTACTCCAAATTTGGTGGAGTTAATTGGATTTTCTCTAGTTTTGGTGGAGTTTTCCTAGCGAAAAATGAAGAGGCCATAACTTTGGCATATTTTGACCAATTTTGGCTCAGAAAGAGTCATTCCTAGATGATTTGGATTCTCTGAACACAATGAAATAGGTTGTAGAGGAAGAAAGGCACTTATGTACATGATTTTGCTACATTGAAGTTTAAGGAAGCTTAGGGCCACTAGGAGAGGAGGTCAAGCCTAGATCAGCTAAAGTCCAATTGCAGAGATTGGAAGGTAATTTTTGGGGTTTTTGGGTCTTCTAAATCCAATGGAGTAGGTTTCAAAGCCATTGGGGCATATAATCAAAGAATTAACCATTAATCCAAAGAGGGCCTAGACATTGAAGTAGGTCCAAGGAGATGTAGCCCAGGAGGGGTGAACTCCTTGATCAGCTTTGTGTTATGAGTTTCTTTGTTTTACTTCTCTACTATTTACTTGTTGTATATGTGTTTTTAAATAGCTAATTAATCTCATAATTTTTCATGAAATGCACTCAACACTTGACACATAATTCCTCACATTTTGGTTAATTTGAGACGATCCTAAACACATTTTTTTATATTGATGAGGGAGCTTGCATAGCATTAACAAGTTTACCCAACATTTCAGATCATTATGGAAAAAAAGTGGCACCAAACTTTGGCCTTGTCCCTTCCTTGTAGTCTTGTCCATTTAATTCCCCTTTGCCTAAAGTTATTGCAGTATGCCTTAGTTGTGGTATCTCCCTCTGCATGCACGACCATGTATTTAATTCTTCCATCCTATGACAGGATCAAGTCATATCCCTCCTATCTTTGTGAGAATATCATAAAGATTTGGATTCATTTCTCTCATAATGGTTCGTGCCAAGTTTCGAGGTTCAATTATATATCATTTTCTAGAGGCTTCCTTCTCCCACATTCGCCCTTCCAAGTTCCTGAAGCTAATCGTTGGAATTATTTCATCTCAGGATGTGGTGTTCTAGTCATTCCTTTCCTCCAAACTTTACCTTGGTCTGGTGGGAATATTTCCTTGCAAATATTTGTGTTTCAAGTTCTAAGAAATGAGGATTTCTAGTTGTTCTAACCTCTAGGGTTCTATCAATGCTTCAGATCTAATTGAAAAAAATTCTAAACTCCACTTAGGCTCTGGTTTCCTCAATTACTAACCTTGAATATATGTTCGAGCATTAGCGGAGCTCATTCCAACTCTTTGTTGAAGCCAAGTTACTAGCGCACCATGCCGATGTGGAGAATCCATTGGATAGGATTAGTGAGGAAATATGTTAACTTAGTGCTCAGGTGGCGATTTTGGAGGTCCTGAGATCTCAAGTCGAAATAATGAAGTTTGGTGGCAATGCTTCTAGTGCTTGCTTGGACAGAAGGAGAACTCATCATGTCAGAGACTCGAATTCCAACAATCATGGCCCGTGGTGATTTCTTACCTCTCTTGATGAGGAAACTTTATTGGCATGTAGTTTGTTCCATCTATCTTTGGTCTTGTAATGTTGGCCTGCAAATTTTTCTTTTTGTTTGAAAATTTTATAGAGTATACAATGAACATCTATTTTGTCTCAAAAGTTTAATCAGTCATGGAGGAAGTAAATATTTTGTTTAATCTTTTGAAGACCTAACTTTTGTACTAGATTCAAGATGTAAGCGTTTTGGTCCCAATTCCAACCTTTTATTAATATAAAAATCCTTACCCATTTCATTGAAAAAATTATATATTTACCCCTCGGGATGAAATGATCACCTTCAATCCTATTTGTTCTTTTGAATTTAATTTTGTTAGAATGTTTTTTTGTTTTGAGGCCCATTTTTTACCTCTAAATTCCCATTATGATTTATGTTTGGTCAATGGCACTCTAGATAATCTACTTTGATAATAGAAAAGAGTGAGAAAGTTGTGACATGATACCATAATTCCCTATTTTGGGAAGAATGATGGATCTTTCAATGGAATTTTTACAATAGAAAAATAAAAGTAGTAAGCATGAGAATCGATTGATATTTAACCCATATCAGTTGGTGAGTTGGAATAACAAAAATGAAAAAGATATTTACACTTCTACGGGCGCATATGAAAAAATTGGCCAAATGATGGATGGGGTTTCAATGGTGACAAAAAAAAATCCTTAGTGAGAAGAAGAAACTTTTCTTATTTGATTCATAAAAAAATTCAATAGATGGGCATACGGTGCCTTGGAATTCTCACTTCTATGTTGTAGGATGGTAATGGCCTAGGTAGATTCCTTTTAATTTATGGGAAAAGAGTAAATTAAAGAATCCTCTAAACCCATTAGGGATAAATGTGTACATAGAAATAACTCATTGATGGACCATAGATGTGGATTTGTGTGGTAATTTTATTCCTGGTAATGCTATTCACGCAATGGATTAGAGGTTCTCAGAAAAAAAAACAAGTGCAATAATGAAAACAATAAAGGCCCACTTTTTTCTATAACATTAAATAATTTTGACACATTAAGTCACATTAACAATCATGTTGATGCATCATGCAAAAAGAAACTTTTATGTAGTGTGATAAAAAATTGTCACAATGTTTAAAAGTTTGAATAGGTATCACACGAAAAAATGCTTGTGTGATACACCGCTAAGGAGAAAAACTTCAATGTTTGCAATATATTGTGATAAAAGTGGTCTTATGAGCAATACATCCCCTAAGTGGAATATTTTGAGAGATGTGATACATTATATGAGTAAAAAAAAATATTTGCACTATGTTAGGGAGAAATAAAAAATTGAAGTCACATGATATGTTACATGGGAATATTTTTGAATGCAATATGTCACAAGGAAGATGAAATTCAAATGATGCAATGAAGAAGATGATGGAAAGGAAATTTCTACATTTGCTTTTATCATGATGATGATCCCCTTATCAAAACCAAATTTTACTTTTGAACAAATACGACACTATATCATAGAAACAATTTTTTCCATGTGATACACTACAAAGAAAATAGAGTATCATGTAATGAAAAAGGAAAATGTGTGCAAGTTTTTATTGGAATTTTTTTTTAGGAGAAGTGGTTCAAAAGTTGAGGAAAATTTTAAAACAAGTATGAGTATTTAAGGAGACAAGTGAATTCCATGGGAAAAAGGCCAAGAAAATTGACAAAAAATCAAAGTAAAGGAAATTAATATTGGATAAAGTCCATGAAGGCTAAAAAATCCAAAGCAAAAGGAGAGGCGCCTTTCCTTTTATACTTCATCAAATGATAAAAGATAAAATAGTATGGATGGTTGTTGCTCGCTCAACAATTAGTGACACACTAAGTGAAACCATAAATCTCTACAATCAAACCTTAAGACAATCACTGGTTTTCTTAAAATATTTTACCTTGATGAAGAGTCTAAGCTTCAACTTAGAGGGTCCCATTATACTTTGTCCTTTAGATGAACTAGATGAATACCAATTTCTAGTTGGAACAAATTACCAGGTATAACTATGAAGAAGAATCATGAAGTTTATTCCTTGATTTATTTCTCCATCATAGGCTAGTGCTATATCACAAGGTAATTATATGTAAAGAATGTTGAAAATTCATGCTAATTATTCCCATTCTCTAATGCTTATCTATTGCTAGAGAGAATCTATAACCCTAACGACCTCACCTCAATATGCCTTGCTCCACTACTTATGAGATCCCATAGACCTAATTGAGATACTTGCATATACTATATGATTTTAAATTCCTTTCCCAAACCTTTAACTTTTATTTTATTCCTTTTTTTTGTATCCCATAGGAATCTAACAGCCTGCCTAACACGTAACTACTAGTAAACCTTTGGGGGTCTATGGCTTGTCCTCCACTCCATAAACCGAATCGCAAAAAGGGTGATTTGAACCTTAGATATCTCAGATTTCACATTACTTCGATCACCATTTGAGCTACCCCCTATTACTTATTTTATTCCCTTCTAGGAAAGAGATGGATGTGGAATCTTAATCATGCTTTAAAGGCATGCAAGGCGATACATGTTAGTGAGAATTGTTTTAGATGTGCCTATTTTATGATGACCCCCTTTGATGTAGTACTTTATGAAATCCATTAACCACGACGTAAAACATTAATCATTATTAGATGTGTGAGTGAATCCTCAAAGGTAATTGATAATTTATCCAAAACTATGTTTGAGTTGTTATTAGTCATTCAATGTTCAAAAAAATTTCTACCACTAAGTTTGAGTCTTAGGTGCTACACTGAGGTTAAAAAAAAAAAATAGGAACCAATGTCCTATCTATTAATGGGATTGGAGTAGATTTCCATCATTATGACTAGCCATGTTCTAGAACATTGAAACAAGCTAAGCATTAGCAATAGACAACTGATTTTTGATAAGGGGAAAAGCAAAGCATTCTTGGAGAAACAATCAATTAAGATAATAAAATAACTATAAATAAAGAAAAAAGTAAATAAATTAAAATAAAACAAGCAACAATAAGTAGAATTCAAATGAAAAATTGAAAACATTCAAGAGGAAATTGCTTATGTTCAAGTCACTTGCTTGAAGGAAAATAACAAAAGTATATTTTCAGGATGTGGTCATTGATAACAAGGATGTATGGGCTGAATCTCAAGGCAGAGCGCTTAGGGTTTGAGACTGCTCTGCAATTGGCAGACCTTTACAGACTGCGCCGCTCTACCAAAAACCTTCAGCCATAAGGTGTCTTCATCACAACAAGGCACAGCTACCGCGCAATGGAACCCCCTCAAGGGGAGGACATGGTGCCTTCCCCCGCTGATATGGAAAACGCCCTGCACGAAACTGAAAATGTCAGGAAGGACCATGCAGAGGATACAGTGACAGAGAATGAAAACTTGCCAACAAATAACAACACAAATGAAGAATCAAGAGTAAAGTCAACCACCTGCAAGCCTGTAGCAGTTGACAGACCCAAAATCGAGCTCCCAAGTCAGCGGATCAACTCTCAGATCCAATTTATGAGGGATCATGCTCTGATAGGAAAGTTCATAGGCCTTTGGCCAATGGAGAAAGCTTTGCATGGTTGGATCGCAGCCAAATGGAAGCCAAAAGGGCACATAACCCTGCAGTTAGGGCCTAAGGGCTTCTTTACTGCCATTTTCAATTGTCTGGAGGACCGAAATAGGGTACTGGATGGAGGACCATATTTCTTCAACGCAGCAGGCCTATACCTGAGAGGATGGATCGAGTGCTTTAACCCGGACAAAGAAGATCTAAGTTGGGCCCCGGTGTGGTTGTGCCTTTATTCTCTCCCTCTAGAATATTGGGACGAAGAGTCTTTGCGAGACATTTGGAATGGTTTAGGTGAATTCATCAAAGTGGTAGAGGAGACAAAGCTGAAGTGCTACACCTCCTATGCGTGGATCTATGTATACATGCACCTCAGCAAAGCTCTCCCGGATGCGGTAAGCCTCTACCATGATGATTATGAATGGTTACAAACAATAGATTACGAGCATGTACCATTCCGTTGTCAAAAATGCCACGCCCTGAGAAATTTATTCCGAGACTGTCCCTCCAATATGAAATCCACGACCACCCCTTCAATGGACAAATCCGACTCGGATGGGTTCACAAAAGTTCCCAATCGCAAAAAGACCCATAAAAAGCCCTCTACCTCAGTCAAAAAACCTGTCACCAACACCTCCTTTCCATCAACAAGCAACAGCTTTGAAACCCTGCTCCAGTCGGAGGTTCATATTTTAGATAATCAGGAACAACCTGAAGCCACCCCTAAGACTACCGCCCATTCTGCTCCCTCAAGCTCAAAGAAAGCCCTCACTTCTAAGCAACCCGCAGACACCAAATCGCCCTCTCCCAGTAACCCGCAGAAAAGGATTGCTCAAGAAATGGAGGTAGATAGCACTCAGATGCAGCTCATGATTGTAGATGATACAGAGGCAGAGCGGGAAGCAGTACAACACATGGAAGAGGAACCGGAGAGCTTTGACATCAGAGATCTAGATATACTGGGACTTGAACAGGCATGTAAGAAAAAGGAATATGACAAAATTCCTGAGCAGCAGTTAGAGAACCTAGAAGTAATTCTCTCAAGAGCACAGAAGCAAAGATCATTAGGCGTCCAAACTGGCATTCAGTGGGATGGAAGAAATATCTTCAAAGACAACAAGAAACGAGGAAGGAAAACATATCTACAGAGAACCATCCGCATAGGGGAGATGCTAGTGGAATCTGGAAGATACTCCAAGCTTATCAAATATTATAATCCCCTTCCCAATCGTGAACCATGAAGCTCATCTCATGGAACATTAGAGGGCTCAATAGCCTAGGAAAAGGTCGACTAATAAGGAACATGCTACAACAGGAAAAGCCTCAAATTCTCTTCTTACAAGAGACCAAGTGTAATTCCACAACGTTGGATCGGATCCTCGCCAAAGCATGGCCAGGAAGCAAAGAAGTGGTTGTGGAAGCCAGCCATCGTTTGGGATGATAGAGCTATAACACTTACTAACATACATGCTAGTAAGCACTTTATCCAAGCCATGTTTCATTTAACAGGGAAAAACATTCATGGACACTTAACCAATGTCTACTTTCCCCAGGAGGCAACAAACAAAGTAGACACTCTGAATACCTTAACTCAGATCAACTCAGAAAGATCCCACCCACTTTGGATCATAGGAGGGGACTTCAACATGATTACAAGATTGGAGGAAAAAATAGGAGGAAGGATCAAGTTGGACTGTGAAAGCACCCACTTCAAAAATTACATTCATAACAACAGGATCATAGATATGGAATTCAACAATGGAGTATATACATGGAACAACAAGCGTGCAGATGCCCACCAAATTGCATCTCGGTTAGATAGATTCCTGCTTTCTGATAATGCAATACATCTGGGCGGGGATCTCATGGCCTCTATATTGCCACTCTCTGGCTCGGACCATTGGCCTATTAAGCTTCACTGGCAAAGACCGGGAGACAATGTTCGCAGGCCCTTTCGCTTTGAAGCCTTTTGGATGAATCACCCAGATTTTCACAACCTGATAATAGAGACATGGAAAAATTTCACACCACCAGCAGGCACAAAAATGTACAAGCTCCAACAAAAGTTAAAAAATCTTAAGGAAAACATAAAACAGTGGAATCGCTTTACCTTCGGCAATATCTTTCAGGTGCAAGACGCTCTTGAACAAGAAATGAAAAAATTACAGCAGAGAATCATAGTAGAAGGCAGATCCAAAACCATAGCAGAACAGGAATGTCAACTACAAACGCAAATCTCAGAAAGAGAAAAACAGGTAGAGACTCTTTGGAGACAAAAGTCGAGGATTAGATGGCTTAAAGAGGGCGAACGCAACACAAAGTTCTTCCACCATACCACTATCCAACGAAGAATGCACAACAACATTGCTTTCCTACAAAATCGACAAGGGGAACATCTAGAAAAGCATGAATATATAGAACATGAACTCCTCACCCACTTTCGGAAGGTGCATCAGGAAACGGAGACAGATCAGCTGCCAGCTATAGAGAAAATCATTAAGAATATTCTGTTATGAAACCAGCCCAAGAAAAGATAGATCAACGCCTTAGAATTCAACCTCTTCAAGGGGGCAACCTCCTTTACATTACATAAATGAACAATTCTTAGATGATTCAAATGAAAAAACCTCCTTTCTATATATAGGAGTCTAAGGAGTCACAATATAACCCAGCCGACCTAACAATAATAATATAAAGCCACAAAAATAACAATAGAGGGATTCTATGGGTCACAGTAATAACAATATGGGGATAATAGGGGCACAACAATATTAATAAGGGATGCAACTACAATAGTAATGGGGTAATCACTAGTATTATAGGGACCCAACATGCCCCTCTCCTTAAAAAAGTGTTGTCCTCAACGCTTGAGTAGTTCTGGATGCTTCTGTATAAAATTCTCATCCTCCCATGTGGAATCTTCAGCGGATAAGTTCTTCCACTTGATGAGATACTCCGAAATTGATCGATTTCGTAGCTGTCGAGTTCTTGTTTCTGTGACTGCTTCCGGTTCCAATATAATTTTTCCTTCCTCGTCAAGTTCTGGAAATATTGTTTGAACTGGGAGCTTGTCGCCTATAACCTTCTTTAAACATGAAACATGGAAAACTGGGTGCAATCGAGAAGCTGCAGGAAGCTCCAATTTGTATGCCATAGTACCAATCTTTTGCAACACCTTGTACGGACCATAATACTTTGGTGATAATTTATTATCCTTCTTAGCTTGCTTGAGGGACATTTGCTTATATGGTTGTAGCCGTAGGAATACCCAATCACCTACATCAAAACTTCTTTCACTGTGATGTTGATCTGCCTGTTGTTTCATTCTATTTTGTGCCAACACGAGGTTATCCTTTAAGAGTTGGAGGACTTGTTGTTGATGTTCAATGTGATGTTCCACTGCTTGAACCTTAGAATTTTCTCTAAAATATGATGTGATGGATGGTGGCTGATATCCATAAAGTGCCATAAATGGGGTCATTTTTGTTGCTGTATGGAAGGAAGTGTTATACCACCATTCAGCCAGAGGCAACCATTTGACCCATTGTGTCTGTTTATCAGATACAAAGCAACGAAGATATCCTTCCAAACATTTGTTTACTATCTCAGTTTGCCCATCAGATTGAGGATGATAAGATGAGCTATGAGCTAACTGAGTACCAAGACAAGAAAATAATTCTGTCCAAAAATTTCCAGTGAAAATGGGATCTCTGTCACTTACAATAATCTTTGGGTTTCCATGTAGCTTTTGAATTGTTTCCATAAATGCAGTAGAAATTGTACTGGCTTTAAATGGATGTGATAATGCACAAAAGTGTGCATACTTGGTAAGTTTGTCAACTACCACCATGATGACACTCTTTCCCTCAGACTTGGGTAAACCTGTGATAAAATCCATTGAAACCTCCTCCCAACGTTGGCTTGGAATGGATAAAGGTTGTAATAGACCTGGTGTCTTAATTGTTTCAACTTTATTTTTTTGGAAAACCAAACATTCCGCCACAAATTTTTGAATATCTGATTTAAGGCCATCCCAAAAAAATTCCTTCTTAACCCTGTGGTAAGTTTTTAAAAATCCTGAGTGCCCTCCTAAGGGAGAAGTGTGCAATTCCATAAGAATCTTTTGTTTTAGTTGGGAATTCTTACAGAGGTATAAGCGATCTTTGTACCATAAAGAATCATTTTGCCAGCTAAATGTATCAAACGTACTGGAATCTTGTTGTAACTTTCGAATAAGTGCCCACACTTCTTCGTCATTCTTCCATTCCTCCCTTGCTTCGTTTATCCAATCTGGTTGGATAATAGAAATGGCGCACAACAATGCTTCCACATCCTCATCCTTGAGAGTGCATCTGCCACCACATTTTGCTTCCCTTTTTTGTAGATGATTTCAAAGTCATAACCCAACATCTTTGTGACCCACTTTTGTTGCTCTTCAGAGGATAATCTTTGTTCTAAAAAGTATTTAAGGCTATCATGATCCGTTTTTACCTTGAAGTGTCTTCCCATTAGGTAGGGTCGCCATTTCTTAAGTGCATGGAGTATTGCCAACATTTCCTTCTCATAAATAGCTTTATGTAAAAACTTTCCCTTGATTGGACGACTTTCAAAAGCAATGGGTCTTTCATCTTGCATTAAAACAGCACCAATTCCATTTCCTGAAGCATCACATTCCACAATAAAGGTTTTTGTGAAGTCCGATGTAGCTAAGACCGGTGCTTGGCACATTGCCTCTTTAAGATGTTCGAAGGCCTTTGTTGCTTCTGGAGTCCATGAAAATGCAACTTTCTTCAATAATGTTGTTAGAGGTGCTACTATTCTCCCATAATTCTTAACAAACTTGCGATAATACCCTGTCAACCCAAGAAATCCTCGCAGATGCTTTATGGATGTGGGGATTTTCCATTCCTTAATGGCTTTAATTTTGCTAGGGTCTACCTTAACTCCTTCATGAGATACAATATGACCCAGATATTCCACCTCTTGTACTCCAAAGAAACATTTGGATCTTTTTGCATATAATTGTTTCTCCTCCAATAGTTGTAGCACCTTGTCAACATGTTCAACATGATCCTTCCAAGACTTGTTGTAGATTAGTATATCATCAAAAAATACTAACACAAATTTTCTAAGGAATGGTTTGAAAATGGAATTCATCAAACCTTGAAATGTTGAAGGTGCATTGGTAAGGCCAAAAGGCATGACCAAAAATTCATAATGACCCTCATGAGTTCTAAATGTTGTTTTCGGAATGTCTTCAGTCTTCATTCTGATTTGATATCCTGAACGAAGATCCAACTTGGTGAAGTAAATTGATCCATGCAATTCATCCAGTAATTCATCAATGACAGGAATGGGAAACTTATCTTTAATAGTGAGCTTGTTGAGCTCCCTATAATACGGACACATGCGCCATGATCCATCCTTCTTGTGCACCAATACTACTGGAGCAGAGAAAGAACTTTGACTCGGTTGAATTATACCAGCCTCTAGCATTTCTGCAACCATACGTTCAATTTCACTCTTTTGGGCATAGGGATATTTGTACGGCCTGATGTTTGGAGGAACACTTCCTGGAATCAGATGAATAGCATGATCATGATCACGAATAGGTGGGAGACCTTTGGGAGTCTCAAATACCTTGGAATGATTGTCCAAGACTTTTTGGAGATCTGGAGAAATAGATGATTCCAATGTGGAAACATCTAGCGAACATAATTGTGCAATTACACCCTTTGTTCCTTTTTTAGAAGCTTTGTCATACCGTTAGAGCTGATTATCTTTCCCGGTTTCCCTGCAATACCCCTTAATTCAACTTCCTTTCCTTCCATAGAAAATTTCATGAAAAGTTCTTGAAAATTAAAAGCTATTGTACCCAAGGATTGTAGCCATTGGACTCCTAGTACAACATCAACACCTCCCATTGGAATGGAAAGCATTGGGCTAGTCAATACATATTCTCCCATGGATAGCTTGATATTATGGCACTTTCCAGAGCAATTTATTGTTCCTCCATTTGCAACCATCACTTGACACTCTGGTGCTAGATATAAGAAGCAATTCAATTCTTTTGCTACCTTACAATGAATAAAATTGTGGGTACTTCCTGAATCAATCAACACTATTACCTTTTTCTTCTTGATTTGTCCTTCTATCTTGATGGTTTGAGGAGTGGTAATTCCCGCCAATGCATTACAAGATATGGTCGGATTCATTTCTTCTTTATCTAGGCTTTGTTCCTAGAGTATATCCTCTTCTTTTGACCTTTCTTGCTCCTTTTCTTCTTCCTCTTCACAATCTATGTAGAATAATTTCTTCTCAGCACACTTATGACCTTTAGTGTATTTGCTATCACAACTGTAACAAAGCCCTTTTTCTCTTTTTTCTTCCAATTGTTGTGGTGTCAACCTTATAGTTGTGGAAGACTAGGGGCAACAACACTTCCATCTTTATAGTTGTGAGTGGTATGCTTCCTGGTTTCCATAATTTTGCTTTCCATTTTTCTTGCTAACCTGAATGCCTTCTCTAATGAATCAGGTTCCCAAAGGCGAACATCATGTTGGATATTATCCTTTAAAGACCCTATGAACACATCAATCCTATGCTCTTCTGGAATATTTTTTACCCTTATGTTCAATTTTTGGAACTCCTCAATGTGCTCCATTATTGAACCCTTTTGTTTGAGACTTATCAATTGGCTAAAAAAAGTGTTGCTTTTTGTATCCTCATAATGTGCTGTCAATTCTTTCGTAAAAATTGCCCAAGTGATAATTTGTTTATGAGAGAAAAGCCATTGATACCATACAAACTGATTTGGTTCCAAATATAAAGTTGCAATACGTACCTTTTGTGTGTTTTGCACATTATTGAGATCAAAAAATTGCTCCATCTGTAATATCCATGTTGCGGGATCCTTGCCATCAAACTTCCTCATATCGATTTTTGGAATATGGTGGGTCTTTGATCCCACATTAGAGTCTAAGAAATCATGATTAACATTTCTTTTGTTTCCATCATGAGTTTCCTTTACTACCTTTTCACCATTAGTAAGTATTTCTTGTAGAAAATTTGTCAAATTTGTCTTCAAATCTGTCATGTCTGTCTTCAAATCTGTCTTCAAATCTGCCATGTCTCTCTTCAAATCTGTCTTCAAATCTATCTTCAAATCATCCATCTTAGCTTCCACGCCCTTTATCTTAGATTCCACGCCATTTATCTTAGCTTCTATTAGCTTTTGTGAGAGTGACATTTGTTGCACTTGTTCTTGTAATTTTGATATATCATGTAGCATTTCTTCCTCTTCTTCATGAGTCATGCTAGAGCTTTTAGGTTTCTTACTAGGTGTTTGCATTTTCTTTCCTCAGGGCATCAGTTACCGATAATAATGCTCTACTATGCCCTTTGAATTCCTTCAAAATAAATTTTCAAACCAATCTTAAGCAAAAATTTAAAAGAATCTACACACCTTTTTTCACTTTGTAGGAGCTCGATATTGCCTCTGATGTATCTCTGTACTTTCAGATCATCCAGTTCTAAAATTGTGACTTGCAATAGCCCTCTATGTCCTCTTTCCAATGCCACCAGTCTGATCCAAATTGGATTCTCCAAGGAAGAGTTATGCGAAATCTCCCATAGTGACCTGATTATAGACTATTTCAGTAGAGCAAACTTGTACGATGTGCCACGAGTCATTGTTTCGACCTTTGGCTCTGAAAAATATATACCAGAAACTATAGTCCGTCCTCTTTCGAAATTTCAATCCGATGCTCAGAGAGAAAGTTATGACGATTTTCCTCAGGTCACCTGTTTGGAATGTAATTCAGGAGTCTGAAAAAAGACCAACTTCCTCAGATCATATCTCTGCAAATATAGCACAAAAGGCTCTGAAATTCAGACCCGAGGTTCAGTACGATTTCTTCTAAAATGGGTTTTTTTTTTAGCTTATGAAACGTTGCAGAAAAAAAAGTTATAGCTAAAATGCCACGATGTCCTATTTGGAGCAACGAAACCCTAGAATCCAAAGCTCTGATACCAAATGTTATGAAACCAGCTCAAGAAAAGATAGAAAAGATAGATCAACGCCTTAGAATTCAGCCTCTTTGAGGGGGAAACCTCCTTTACATTACATAAATGAAAAATTCTTGGATGATTCAAATGACAAAACCTCCTTTCTATATATAGGAGTCTAAGGAGACAATATAACCCAGCTGACCTAACAATAATAATATAAAGCCACAAAAATAACAATAGAGGGATTCTATGGGGCACAGTAATAACAATATGGGGATAATAGGGGCACAAAAATATTAATAAGGTATGCAACTACAATAATAATGGGGTAATCACTAGTATTATAGGGACCCAACATATTCCTAAGATCTTAACTGAGGAACACAATCAAATCCTCCTCAGGCCTATATATTTATAAGAAGTGGAGACAGCTATGCGACAGCTCAAAATTGGGAAAGCACCTGGACCAGACGGCTTCACTTCAGAATTCTTTCACAACTTCTGGGATCTAATCAAGGAGGAAGTCTGGAAAGTAGTTGAGGAGTCTAGAGTTACTAGATGGATGCTTCCATCCTTGAACACCACCTTCATCGCCCTCATCCCTAAGGAGGAGAACAGCTAGACTCCAGACAAATTTCAACCTATTGCACTATGCAATGTAATGTATAAAATTGTCTCCAAAGTGATCACCACATGCCTCAAACCCTTGCTTCCCTTACTTATATCACCGGAGCAATCAGGATACGTGGAAGGAAGGCAGATCACCGATGGCATAATTCTCACTCATGAAATCATTCACTCCCTAAAGCAATCTAAAAAGGTGGGTATGCTCCTAAAAATCGACCTCTCAAAAGCTTTTGATACTTTAAGCTGGAAATATATTCAAAAAATGTTGCTAGCCTTTGGCTTTACCCCCCCTTGGGTAAGATGGATTATGAGTCTCATCACCTCTACCTTTTTCTCAATTCTAGTCAATGGGATCCCTTCCACCCCCTTCCACCCATCAAGAGGCATCCGGCAAGGGGACCCTCTCTCACCCTTTCTTTTCGTTATTATGGCAGAAGGTCTTGGACATTACATCAAAGATGCCCTTCATAACCAACAATTACATGGCCTTTCTATCCCAAATACCCCTGTTTTCACCCACCAGCAGTTCGTGGATGACAATATGTTATTTAGTCATCCTTCGGTCTAGGAAGCCCGTAAACTGAAATCCATTTTATCTAACTTTTTGGATGCCTCTGGCGCCTGCATTAACAAAGCAAAATCCCAAGTTTTCTTCTTTCACACACCCCCCATCACTCAATCCTCCATAGCAAGAATTTTGGGCTTCTTGATTGCAACTCTACCCTCCAAATACCTAGGAGCTCCAATGACAGCCTCTGCCTTAAAGCACTCATCCTAGAAAATACTCTTAGAAAAACTGGAAGCCCATATCTCTTCATGGACCTTCAGAGCTCTCAATATGGTGAGTCGCCTAGTTTTAATCAAAGCAGTGCTCCAATCTATGCCGCTCTACCTGTTCTCAGTCCTGGCAGCACCCAAATGGGTTCTAAAAGCAATCAGAACTCTTCAACGGGATTTTTTATGGGGGAATACAAAACAAAAAATAAAATGGGCTCTGGTCAAGTGGGAAACAGTTTGTCACCCAAAATCCTCTAGAGGCACTGGATTACAGGATCCTCAGCATAGCAACGAGGTCATGGGAGCGCGCATCTGGTGGAGATGGCTCTCAAACCCACATACTCCTTGGGCAATCCTATGGACAACTAAGTATGCTAATAATAGGCCAGTTGATGATTTAATTCAGCTCAAAGATGTTGGCACAAGCTCTTTAATTTGGAATGTTGCCAAATGACATAGAAATCTAATCCAACAACAGAGTTTTTGGGAAATCAGGAATGGAGATAATGTAAGGTTTTGGGAGGACTCCTGGTAGCAAAGAATAAAATTGAAGGACCTACTCACACCCCACCAGCTTCAAGACTGGGTAGAGCAACTGATGATCAAAGTAAATCAACTTTGGGAGGAAGTTCACAACCAAGGATACAGACAATGGTTATGCTCGAACCTCATTCTTGGGCAAGCCACGCAACACATCAAAGATAGCCTAGATACAGAACTCTCAAACAAGAAAATTTGCCAATCAGATACGAAAGACATCATCAGATTGGGTTATGAAACAAGAGGTACCTTCACATCCCAAGAAGCATATCATATAATACTAAGGGACCATACCGTCAAGGATAGCCTCTGGCACAAAGTCTGGGAACCACTAATTTGGCCAAAAATCTCCACCTTTCTCTGGTTGTTGTGCCAAAATAGAATCCTTACTTGGGATAATCTAAGGAAACAAAGTTTTCAAGGACCCTCCATCTGCCCAAATTGTAAACAGGCGAAAGAAATTAAGGAACATCTCCTAAACTCATGTCTGTTAGCAACCCGACTTTGGGAGAAAGTTAGCTTCAGATGTCAAAGAGATGGACAAAATAAGAAGAATTCAACCAACGCTATTCGTTCTTGGGTACCTCACCCTTATAAAAGCAAAATTTTAAATGCCTTATGGAATCTAATACCAGGTTTCCTCATGTGGACAATCTGGAAAGAGAGAAATAGCCGCATATTCAAAGACCATTCCTCTCCCACAGAAGTTCTATGGAACAACATATGTCAAAACATACGAGAAACCCTGATGCTCCAAACTTGGTTTGATGATGACTTCCCCTCCACTCCACAGGAACAAAATATATGGATGAACTGGAACCTTCAGTGGAACCATGAGCAGGTACACCAAAGGAAAATCCCACCATCTAGAGATACACCTGACAAATGGACTCCACCCCCACCACCCATGGTACTGCTCAACTTTGATGGAGCGTCAAAAGGAAATCCAGGTAAAGCAGGATTTGGAGGAATATTCAGAAATCACAAGGGCAATGTTCTTCAAACATTCATGGGGTCAATCAGTTGGGATACAAACAACTCAGCTGAATTAGAAGGCATTTGGCAAGGACTTCTCCTGGCTCAGAACAATAGATTCTTCGCTCTCATAATTAAAGGGGACTCTCAGATCTTAATCAACATGATCAACCAGATCTTATAAGGAACTCCAGCACATAAGGTGGGTAGCAGTTGGAGATTGGTGGAAAGGTTGGAACATATTGAACAGTGGCTACTCACACATCACGCAGTTACCATCAGGCACACTCGTCGAAATGGTAACAAAGCAGCAGACCTCCTAGCAAACATTGGCGTTGAAAGTGGCAAGACTCTCCATGTGGGAACTCTTAGCACTATAGCCAACACTCATCAATTGCAGGAGTTCAATGATCTAGTGCAAAAGGAAAGTGCAAATGCAGAGGAAACGCACTCGGATGCGGGTGTCAACAACGACATTTAAATGATTAGACGGACCGCCGATGGGTTGAGCAGCCATCTGGCTCACTGCTTCGTCCTGAGAGCCCATCACAGATGGATTAAAAACACCTTGCAGGTGACATTTATTGACTCTGAAATCCGTGACAAACTCATCCGCTGCAATACCATGGCTCCTGCAAATCGTTCTGTTACTCCTCCCCTTCTCCATGGCGTCTGTTCTCCTCACGTGGCTGAACTGTGTATTAGAACTACTACAGGCAGTCGCTGCCTGATTCTCCCTTGCCAGGATTTTGGTAATGGTTTCCATTTTACACACTCTCATCATTGTTTCCTTGATTGTGGTTCACCCACCCCTGCTCATGCCCATCTTTTCCTTTCTTCCAACTCCACCGCTGTCAATTTAGCTCACACCTATGCCATGGCTCGCCTCAGGCACTGCATGCACAGTACGTGGAGGTTCGCGTGGAAGTTTTCACCGCTTGCAAGTTTCTACCAGTTCCACCTCTGATTCCTCGGACTCCACTACTGAATTTCCCAACTCGCTCATTAACCCCTCTCACAGATACCCAAATACCAGAAGCAGTAGAGGTTGGAGGGACAATGCTGTCCACACTGAGGATATCCCACTCCCTCCTCCTTCTGCCCCTCACAACACTCAATTTCACTTCTGTAGTTCCTTAAACAGGCCTACAATCATAGCCACCATCACAATTTCCTTCGAGGAAGATTCTGCGACTCAAGCTCCTCTGTCCAGTAGTGGGAACAAGCAGACTAGGGCAGAGCCTAGTTGTCATGGGCTTAGCAATAGGAAACAAGGTGAAAGCAGCAAGTCTCTATAGCAAAGCCAAAGCTGAGGACAATGGAAAGCGACAGATGGATGCAGAAGGCAATGTGGATGCTACACCTGCTCATGGTCGAGGCGCGTCTGAAGAGGAAGACGATTGGTATCAGTTCACCTGCCGGATTGAGGAAGAGCCAGCTCTGAAGGAACCACCAGCCTAACACGCGACCTCAGGCAAAGTTCTCTGGCTCCCAGGTGGTTTCGTCTCACTATTTTGGGGATTTTTGGTTTCACGCAAAGGTGTCTCTATGTCGTGGTTTTGTGGTCTGGTTGTGCTCTGTTTCTACGCCAAGTGTCTTGAATTCTCTGGTTAACTCTCCGCCAGGTGGAATGTCACTCTGTTTCTTGGATATGTCCCTGTCTTTCTAGTTCAAGCTTTGCATTCCTCTTTGTTCATTTTGGAAAACCAAGGTCTACTTTGAAACAATTGTTTTGGTTCAATGGCTAGTTTCCCCCTCTGTTGGGGCAGTCTTTAAAAGCTTCTTGGATTGGTTTCCCCTCTGTTGGGGCAGTCCATTACAAACAGCTTCATTTTGTGATGATGATTGATGCTTAACATCTCTGAAATCAGGTCTCTCTGTAACTTTTTTGTATAATATTAATAGATCAATATTACTTAGAAAAAAAAAAGATAACAAGGATGTATACTCTTCCTTTTATATTTTGTAGTCTATATGTGCCTAGGCGAATTTTCTCCACTATGAGGTAAGTGTTGAGCCATAGTTATTGGAATTTAGAGTGTTTGGGGATTGTAGGGTTACTCTATTATCCCATGGAGTCTCCTAATGGTAAACTACAATTTATTTTATCATAAAGTTATTATTATTGGATTCAACCATACCATTCCCCAGGGGTAATAATGAACTGCATATCATAAAATGTTTCATTTATCCAAAGTGAACATAGTTAAAATTAAAGAATAAAATTATGTATCATTATCAAATAGAAGAGTGGTCGGCACACTAAACCTAGGGATCAGATGATGCTTTGGAAAGTGAATTACACCCTACTTGTTTACCTTTGTAAGAGGCATAGACTCATTCCAATGTGTGAAGTAGCATGCTGTAGTTAGAATATACTAATGATGTCTAGAAGAATGTAGGTGATAATAGGCGAAAAAAAAACAAATTACAATATGGTATCATCGTTCAATCAAGATCCAAATTAATCCTACACTCGTGTGATGTGGTTATGTCCTCCAATATGTGGGCCTAGTTTCCACTGGATGGATTTATCCCTGATAGGATGTTTTCAAATATGATTTCCTGAACATAAATGTGGTATAATCTAGTAACAAAAATAAATCTTAATAATCTATCTAAATCTAACTATTCCAGTTGGGATAAAGAAGTACTTCATAGTATCCCAATTAGGAGCATAAACACTTTAACTGTAATATGTTGAGAGTAAGATAAACTACTCTAAATATGAAATATTTCATTTCTTCAACAATTTGTAAGTACAATGCATAACATACTTCTAGAAAATTATATTAACATTTCAACATATAACTATAGTCAATGAAAAGAAGAATGATAATTTAATTCAAGAAATGAAAATAATTTCATTTCTCAAAATTGGAAATATAACACATTCACAAGAAAGTGCCAGAACAATCCACACACTTATTACCAAAAATGTATTTTCACTAATTAACATTTTTCAAATCCTTTAATAAGTTCAGATAGAAATATATAAAACACAATATTAGTTCTTAAGCCAAAGAAAACACTAGCATTAAAAATAAACAAGGTAGCAGAACACAAGCTTGACTCCATTTACGTGTCCCTTCTTTTTTAGGTCACCAATACTTCCTCTATTCTTGAAAGTAGTGTGCAAGCCATAATTCCAAATTACAACTCCAACTATAGTCTCAAGGAAAAATCTCATGACAGTGCAATGCTCTCCTTCTCTTGATTCAACCCCATTTAGGCCTTCGATTCTTTTCTTCCTCTTGATAATAGTGCACAAGTATGAATTCATAACTTTCAACCCTCCCCACCCACTGTTTCTTGGTTATTTTCTTTATTTATACATGATTATTACAACATATGTTTACTGTAGATACACATTTTTCTAAACTATTTTATAAAATTAGAAAGTGGTTTTAACGACCTGAACTAAATTTTCCAACTATGTCTCGATCCACAAACATGAAGTAAATTTGCCAGCTTTGTCTCGATCCAACTACATTTTTTCGATGTTATCTTGGAAGCTTAAGGGAGAAATCTTGGCTAGCCTATCCCAATCCTTTCCTAGACATGCAACATATTTCCATTAGATGAAACCATGTGAGAACAATATACAAGCTCATTTTTTAATTTTTTTTTTTACATCATGCTTATATATGTTACAAGTAAGCATGATAGTTATCAGCCACCTAGATTCTCAATCAACTAGTATTATATCCACAAGTTGCACCTAGCCCCAATAATGTCACATCACTTTATGTTGATTCCATATCACGTCAAGTTGTTTTTTTTTGGGTGTGGGTAGGGGGGAGGAGGGGCGTGCAAAGCCCTTCATTGTATGCCATGTTCACTCAATAGTTTATTTTTGTGACTTCATTTCACACCCCCCTCAATTATCCTTTATTTATGTTGGGGGATCCCAAAATGAACATAAATTGTCGATCTCTAATGAATTATGATGCATTAATCCAAGCTACTTGTTTATTACCCAAGCTTGTAAATGATTTCAATATTGTCTTGTTTGAATGATTCAATTACTTTTTATGGGAGGCATCTTGATACCTACAAGAAAATTTTGTTATTAGCTACAAATTTAAATATTATCACATACAATTGCAACAACTATTGTAATAGTAAAAATTGTTTTTTTTTTAGCAGTGATTATAAGATATGGAATGGAGAAGGAAGGGAATAAATGACTTAAGATATTGTTTTGAAAAATCCATATGCTTCAACAACACACATTGCATTTAAACATTTATTAACATCCAGGCTCAACTGTTTCACTACGCAAAGATTAAAGTTAATCCTCTTTAATGATGATGATTATTATTATTTTTAATTTTGGATGAAGGCTCAATTACTTACAATTAAGGTTTAAAAATATTAGATACCAGGGTCTCAGGATATCAGGATCTCAAGTCATCAGGCCATGAGGCCATTATGCCATTAGGCCATCAAGAGAACTAGACAATCAACACATTTTGATTTCGGCACCCGATACCCGATAACTCTCACAACTCTCAACATTCCAAGAAAGCATACTTACCTTACATCTAAGGAGCTACTAAACAAATGGAAAGATTCCTAAAGACGAAGGAGATTGAAACCACATTTAAACCAATGGAAACCATTATATAGAAAATGGGATATTTGAAGGATGTAATTGACCACCATCAACTTAAAGAGATATACAAAATAAATTTCTCATTTGGAAAGTGTTACACTAAAGAAAACGAGATAATCATTTTTAGTAAGAACATTTTGCACCTTATATCTTTCAAAACACTCTATCAAGACTAAGCACCATGTTTTCTTAGACAACATAAAGATAATTACAAAGGAAAACCACTATTTCAAAAGATTGTTCAAGGATGCTCTAGAAATAATAAAGAAGCCTAACAATCTAAATAGTGGCAAGGGACTAGAAGTAAGTGGAAACTAGATCCCCCTAATCAAGCAATTGAAGACTAAAAAGGACCAAATTTAAACTCACCTTGGACATGTCATCTTATACCTTTTTGTTTCCTTTCTTTTCTTTCCTTCCCTTCTTGTCTTAAATATTAGTTCTTTCTCTATTAACACCCCTTTTTTTGGTTTCATATTTTAATAAATTCTTTTTGTTATTTTTTCTTTTCTATTTCACCTTAACTTAATATAAATTTTACATCCTATGAAGGCCCACTTTATCCTAATTGTCTTTAATACGTTTATTGTTTCCTATCTATATTCCTATGCTTCCCTTATCTCTATCCTATCATTATTACCCCTTTCTTGTCTCTCACTCTTACCCTTACTTTATCACATCTCATCTGTTTTATTTATTTTATTATCCTTGTTTATTTACCTCGCTATTTGATATTCATTTGTTTTTCTATGGTTTTTTATCTCTGCTTCTTTCTTTCCATTTTACTTTTACCCTTTAAGTATTGTATTTTATATTTGAACTTTTAGTTTTATTGTTTCTGTAAGTATTGCATGTATTTATTATATTGATTCTATGACTATTATATTAGTACTATTATTAGTATGTTATTATTTTTTTTACACATTGAGAAAACCTATCATAATTTAGTTATCAAACCAGCAGTGAGAACACCCATCACTAGCTACTATTTGGGAATGCAGGTTGACTCATCACCGTTATTTAAGGAAAACCACACTACCTCCAATTGCTCGTTGGTAGTCTATAAGGAGGCACACTTTTTAACAACTGCCAGATGCCTTTGGGTCTTGCGTGATTTCCTTATGTCCAAGGAAGAAGATCTCTTAGCCAAATAAAAAAAAAATTAAGGCATTCTTAGGGCCCAATATTAATATATTATTGCTATAATATATTATTTCTATTATTTTTCTTTATTATACTGGTATTATTCTACTATATTATAATAAGTCTATATTTTATTAATACCAACTATTTTTATTATTAAATTTATTTTACTATTCCTACTATATTGATACCATTTGTTGATGCTCTTATCACTATAAATTATTATATTAATATATGGCTTGTTTTTAGTATTTTTTCTACTTCATTTGTAACCAAATTTTTTTTTACTATTAACTCCACTTTTATTATTGCTATTTTTTTAGTTTCTTGTGTCTTCCTAACCCTAGTCATAACCCATCTTTCCATCCTTTTGTTTCTCATCTCATAGTTGTATGGTCTCTATAGTTATTATGCCCTTCTATTTTTTATACTAATGATGGATTTTATTCATGATTTGATATTTCCAAAAAAAAAGATATAAATATTTACCATATATTCCCTACTTAATAAAAAATAAATGCATAAATTTTATATTTTTTAGTAGTTATTTTTTCATAAGAAAGAAACATGTATTCTCATTCATATTGAAAAGAAAATACATTTTGTATATACACACATGATGTGTGCATTCATCAAGGATATACCCAAAACCTTGTGTGGTAGAAAATTAACAAAAATTTAATTTAGTGAAATATGTGTACATTATGAAACTATAGACAAAAAGAAAAAAGAAAAGAAAAGAAAAGAGAGAAATATAAAAATAAATTATGGAGAAAGATTAAGTAAAGGAATCACTTATCTTCCTCTTCTCTTTCTTTTACTAAACTTGTTTCCAAACCCCATATTTGGGGCCCACCAAAACTAAATCCAAAACTCCCACGTTTGACTATGGAGGGTGTTCTTTGTTCGAATCTGAGCTCCATAATATGTGGGAACCTTCTGTGCCCCCTAATTCTTCCGATCTACTGCATTAATGGATGAAATTATGATACCTAAATCGCTATTGTATGTGTTCCACTTTGATTGGGGGTAGTGGCATTTTTATCATGAAGAACCAATTCTTGTTTGGTTGCATTCTCCTGTTGGAAATACTAAGAGGGGGGGTGAATCAATAATTCTCTTAAATTTTTATTTTTACCAATTAATATCACTCAGAATCAGAACACAAACTGAATAATGATACAATAATAATTTTATTACTCAGAAATAACGATGACTCCAATCCTCTTCTTTACAATAATCAAGTACAATAATAAGTACAGCTCCAACACTAGATGAAGACACCAATCTTCAATCCACCAAGCTCCAACCTATAATTTTCCAAGCACCGAATTGGAATTCATGAGGCTCCAACCTCTTGTTGAATTTCCATGACCTTGGGTCTAGGTTAGAGTCTTAAAATCATTGATGCTACCAAACCAAGAATCTCAACCATAAACTACTTTGCATGTTTATTTTGGGTGAAGAGTCGTCCCCAAAACCTTGTTGCAATTAGCAAACTTCAACTGAAATTACAGGTAAGTGTCTCTACTCATAGTTTTGAACTTTGATGTTAATTAGTGGATAATTGCATGTTGATTACTTGATTAATCTAATTAATTGCATGTTTATTTTGGGTTGTTACACAAACTTCCATGCTAGTAAAAAATTTATTCCATCAAAGTGTTTCACGTCGACACCATCCTTCACCTAACCTTCAACTTCTCTTCGTCCTTCAAGACATCTTGACTAGGGCTACTTTGGGTAGTCAACACACTGCCATCCAACAAGCTCTATGACACCCAATACTTCATTGTTGAAACTGCACCTAGGAAGACATTACAGCACCTCAGAATTTTCTCCAATTGGCTCCAACAAGTTGCATTATAATCTGATCCAAACACTGGTCAAAACCAAGACCCAACACAAGGCACAATGTGATTTTGAAGTCCGTTACACTATTATTATATCAGTGGCTGATTAGGGCATCATGGGCACACTGCACTAGCCCTAACCAAGGACCAAACAACCTTGATTTTATGCAACCCTACTAAGGAAGAATTCCCCTCTTATGTGTTGCTATTTTGGGCACAAGTATTCCCCTAAATCCCTCCAAGTTGTCCTTGCTTTGAGGTGGTTAGGCCTACAGCATACCACAGTTCAACTGCCACCTACAACCATCCCCAAAATAGAGAATCCTTGCCTCGGTTGCTGCCCAACAGACCCTCCCTTCACCTGTGTTTAGTCCTTTTCCAACTCGGCCTTCCTGAGGTATGTAACAATCCTCCACAAAGTTAGAGAAGTACCCAAACCAACCCTAAATCCACATTGTTTTTTCCTCCTTTCCTATAGAAAAACATAAGTTAATGTTATCCCTTATCTGATTTCTTAGGGTCTCCAATTCTGCCTTTATGTTGCACTTATCGGATGCTCAAAAAAACTACATATCACCTTCTATATATACCATAAAGAATGGCTCTCAAAACGTCATGTTTGAAGCAACACGTCCATTGGATTCTTCAAGTCAGCCTACTTGACACCCAATAACAATTATGTCAACTTCAAAAATTCATATCTCTCTAATGGAAACTCAGATTCAGATGATTTTTTATGCATTGGAATCATCTTTCTAAGCACTATCATCCTCATCCATAACATGTCATGAATCCATCATGGTTTTTTCCCAAAACACGATGGCTGCCAAAACCCCATACTCGGGTTCCAAGCCCACAAGTTTCCCTTGTGGCACTTTTTCCTCCAAACCCTGAACCCTGGGGCTTGGAGTACCTCCTAAGCTACACAAATCAACACTCTCTCTCTATTTTAAGAGGGAGGTACTTCCAAGACTAGGAATTATGTCTTCATCATCATCACTTCTCCCAACACTTGCCCAACTCTTGGCGCTGATAATCACTGTAATCGTTGTACGGTGAACAACGCCCTTCTCCGAAGTGTCGTTGTCACTCCTGGAAGAAAACTGCTTCTTCTTCTTATCGTGTAACATATTCCACTCTTTCCATGATTCCTTCTTGGCAGTTGTAGGAACACCCTTTCTCAACAAAGACCATGCGCTCTTCTTGGGTTGCAGAGTCTCCCTCTGAATCTGCAACTCCCTCTTAAACTAGACTCCCTCTGAGTCTCTAGAACTTCGACCTTCTTAGGAAAGTGTATCTTCTTCTTGGGAACCTATACCTTCTCCTCTGAAGCCTGCATCTGCACCTACACCTGCTCTTGCTTCTCTATAACCTGTAACTACTCCACTTGTTTCTTTCCATGATCCACATGGTTTCTTGTCAACCTGTAGAGACCATGATCTCTAAATCTGAGTACAATCCCATCGAACTTAGATCCTCTGAGCCTGAGTTTTGTGTTCCCATCCCTGAATAAGACCTCAAACCCCCTCTTCTCCATCATCGAGATAGAGAGCACATTATATCTAAGTCCTGGTACAAACAATACATCTTGGACCTACATCATACGTCATGTCTCCATTCTCAATGGCGCAACACCAGATCCTCGAATCTCCAACCAACTCGTGTCACCCAACACCATGTGCAACTTCAAGTCCCATCTAGGTAGAGTCTCAAAAATATCTTGTGATCCTGTCATATGCTTCGTCGCACCATTATCCACGTATCATCCATCCTCTCTGATAGTACTCTGCAAGAAATGAGAAATCATAGAAAAATCCTCCTCTTCATCTTCCAATCTTCTAGTGATCTCATCCATCTTTGCTTTATTGGAAATAAGGGTGGTTGCTTCCCTTTTCTTTTCTCATCATCTCCCTTCTTCTTCTTTGGACATGTTGATGAAAAATGACCCATCTCGCCACAATTGAAACACGTGACTTTACTCAAGTCCTTTTTCTTACCATCATTCATGATGCAAGTTCCACGTCATCATCTAAATCTTTCTACTTCGGCTGAAGATCCTCGTCTCACAACTCTTCGTGAATGAAGTCATCCCACAACCTATCCTAGTCTGATAGCTTCTCCCTGACAATGATTCCTTTGATGAAGGGTTTCCATTCCTCGGTGAACCCTTTCAAGGAAATCCTTACCATATCTCCATATGAGACAGTCACACTGATGGCGTTAAGCTCATCTTTGACCTGAGACAATCTCATTAGATAGAATGTCACGCTTTTACCCTTTGACATCTTGGTGGACTTCAACTTATCCTCCAATACTAATACCTAGTTCTCGTTCTTATTGTGGAACAAATTCTTAACAGACAACCACCTCTCATGTGCGCTGTTCTTCCTGGAAAAATGAGGTATTAGGGAATCCCTCACACCATCAACGATGACCAATCTCACCCTCGCATCCAAATCTTCCCATATTTCCAACTCCTTAGGTTCAATTAGCTTCTTGATTTCTTTCTCCGCAGAATCCCAAATCCTGTTGACCTACAATATCAACTTGATCCTTTCCTTCCATGGACTATAGTTGGACAACCCCTCCAACCTTTCCTCATATCAGATACCTACTTGCAACTTCGACATTGTAGTGAACCCTTCACTCACAATGTGACCAACTCCCTCTCACGTTGTACTTCGCTACGCACAACTCTGATTTACTTACTTCCAAAGTAGCTCAGACACGCTCTAATACCATGTTGAATTTCCACGACCTTGGGTCTAGGTTAGAGTCTTAAAATCACTAACTCTACCAAACCAAGAATCTCAACCATAAAATACTTTTCATAGCGGAAATATAAAGAAGTAAATCACATATGCACAATATACGTAGTTTTAAACAAAATTGTACAATATGTACAATCCCAATCTTCATTATATTAAACAAAATTCTGAATAATACAACAGTCTATGTTATACAAGATATAATGACAAACTTTGTTGCGCAACTTCTATGACGTATCTTGTCCTGTCGTTCCTTCGCTCCTGAACTACTCACTAGTTGTGCTTTAGTCCATCAAGGCATCTACACATCGAGACTCTAGGAGGGTTGCTTCCTATCACTGTTGCAAGTCACATCTGCTATAATGAACATGGGCTCATCAACTTCTCTCTAGGTTGGCCAATTCCTGAGCTCCAAACTACCATGCTAGAAACAAATTTAGTCCATCAAAGTGTTGCACTTTGGCATTATCCTTCACCCAACCTTCAACTGCTCTTTTTCCTTCAAGATAGCACGAGTATGGCTACTTTGGGTAACCAACACACTGCCCTCCAACCAAATCTATGACACCCAATACTTCACTGTTGAATCTGCACCTAGGAAGAAATTACACCACCTTAGAATGTCCTCCAATTGGCTCAAACATGTTGAACTATAATCTGATCCAAACACTAGTCAAAACCAAGACCCAACACAAGGCACAATGTGATTTTCAAGTCTATTACACTGTTGTCATATCAGTGATTGGTTAGGGAATCATGGGCACACTGCAACAACCCTAACCAAGAACCAAACAACCCTTATTTTCTATGGCCCTACCAAGGAATAATTCCCCTCTTGCATGTTGTTGTTTTGGGCACATGTCTGCCTCAAAATCCCTCCACATTTTCCTTTTTTTGAGGTGGTTAGGTCTGCGACCTACCACAGTTCAGTTGTCACCTATAGTCATCCCCAAAATAGAGAATCATTGCCTCGGTTGCTTCCCAACAACCCTCTTTTCACCTACGTTTAGTCCTTTTCCAACTCAGCCTTCATGAGGTATGTAACAGCCCTCTACGCAGTCACAGAAGTACCCAACCTAGCCATAAATCCACATTGTTTTGTCCTCCTTTTTTGTAGCAAAACAAAAGCTAATCTTCTCCCTTATCCGAGTTCTTAAGCTCTCCAATGCTACCTTTATGTTGCACTTATTGGATTCTCAAAATAACTTCATATCACCTTCTATATATATCATAAGTAAGGGTCCCAAAACGTCATGTTTGAAGCAACACGTCTCGGCCTACTTGACACCGAATAATAATTATGTCAACTTCAAAAATTCATATATCTCTAACGAAAACTTGGATTCAAACAATTTTTTATCCGTTCGAATCATAATTCCGAGAACTATCATCCTCATCCATCACATGTTGTGAATCCATCATGGTTTTTCCCCAATACATGATGGGTTCCAAAACCCCATACTTGGGTTCCAACCCCACAAGCTTCCCTTGTGGCGCTTTGTCCTCCAAACCCTGAACCCTAGGGCTTGGAGTACCTCCCAAGCTACACAAATTAACACATCTAGATCTCTAACCCTATCTTCCCAAGGCTCCAACCTTGTCACTTTGAGGCACCAACCTCTAGGGCTCCAACCCTATCTCTAGTACAGGCTCCAACCTGGTCTTCTTGAGGACTCCTATCCTCTAGGGCTCCAACCCATGGCTTTAATCTTTCAAGATACATTTAATAGTTCTGCAATGATCCCTGAAAATATATTCACCTTTAGCACTACCCTCAAACGATCTCCAAGGCACTTAACTCATCAATGACAACTTTGTCTTCTTAGGAAGTGTCACCACTGCTCTTCATAATTTCTTCAAGGTCACATCATGATGGATTCAATGTATCACTGTCTTCAATGATATCCAAAAATCTTCAATATGTTGCTTCACAAAGTTATCCAATGCTCTAGTTATCTATCCCATCCTCAAAGGTTTCTCTGAGCTTTAATAGTTGAACAATTGCTCCATAAAGTTGCACCAGACTTCTACCTTGTCCACTGTCCAAGAGCTTTAATTTCTTCACTACCCAAGGCTCAAATTACTTCACTATCTATATCTTCAATTTCTTCATTTCCCAAGGCTCCTTCACTGTCCAAATAATTCACTTATTCTCCACAGATTCATGCACCGATGCTTAGCACTGTTCCTCAAATCCAAAACCTCCAAAAAAACATAGATCTGCACTTTTGTTGTCCTGATCATAAGTCTCCTTAGTTCACTGCAATGATAAGAGTCCTCTATAATGGTGACAGTTCTCCTTTTATGCCATTGTTCAATATGTCCAAGCTAAATAAAATCATCCACTCACCTTTCCACAGGTTCACAACACCAGAGGTATTTGAACTATTGATTGGTTACATGGTTCTAAACTGAGTTTGAGGTCCGAGACTATTCCTATTTCTGAGCATGAAGGAAACTTATCTCATTTCTAAGGCTATTGTTGTCCTTCTACAATTCTTGGGCTCTTTCCAATGATATAAGGCTTCTAATAAATTTGCAATTCTACCGAGCCAATGTATGCACCAAATCTGAGATGGCTTTCACACAGATCTGTCCTCTCAAAATTGGTTTAAGCTCTACAGGAATACCTATCATAGATATTCTCAAGTTCAAGCTTGAGGTATTCACAACAATTCTTCTTCGAGTCTGAAATGATATTATCACAGTTCTGTCCACAAAAGTATCCCTCCTCGCCCTCCTGTTTACTGTGTGCCTCTTATACGTATTCTTCATAGAGATTGATGACTGGAATGATGAGTATGAGTCTTATAATCTTCTGGAGGTTCGAGTTTCAGCCTTCCATAGGTTGTTGTAGCCTTTCGTTTGTCACAGATACGATTTTTGAACAGGATCCAAGCTGTAATAAATAATTATCAAAAAACATTAAACTTTTTTGTGTTGTGCCTCCTAACTGTGTTCTTCACCGAAGATTGTTTTATCAATTGAAGTGTTTTAGACGTCTATATATATTGGTTTTGGATTTATACGAATAGACACATCTATTGATGGGACATGTTGGCATACACAAGTCGTCTCAGGTCAGCTAAGATAAAGAATATATTTTTTCATCTTGAAACTGTTAGCTACCTATACCAATAGGTTTCATATTTCATGATTGGCAAATAAAAGTTCCAAATATGCTCTGCTTTGGCGATTCAAAGATCCCATATTTCCATGAGAAGACAAGGTGTGTACATAAGCTTGATGTTGACTCAATTTTGGATGGATGGTCCAATAGCCTAATCTGGATCATGCCATGTTTCAATTTTCTGTTGTAGAATAGAGAAAGAAGTCTGTCCAAACTGTTTAATCTTGGCAGACCAGTAGTTAGGTAGAGAACTAAGGTTCCCAACGGCTTAATCTGGGACCTTGGAAGCAATAAGGGTAGCCTTAGATAGAAAGTCAAAAGAAAAAGCCAAAAGAAAAGAAAAGGCACATAAGGGTCTGCAAGTCTAAGTGCACCCTCCATGAAGAGACAAAAAAATGCTAGACAAGTAGATGGGTAGGTAGATGGGGTTGCAGAAATGTCATTCATTTCAACTGAATCTTGCTGGTCTAACATAAAGGAAACATCAGTGGATAGAGAAGCTCCTCTTCTCCATCATGTTGCAGCAAAGCAAAGGAGCGTGACTAACTCCCTTTTCTCCCCTTTCACATTCATTACTAACATCCCTTCATCAGTTGTGTTCATGAAAGAATTTAAGGTTTTATGTTGGTTCTTATTCCTTTAAAAGCCACATTTCTTGTCTAAAATTCTTTTCATTTTGATCTACTCCCTCAGCTAAGTTGTTTTTATATAAACTTAGTGATATCACTCCTCATTCACCTCTTCCATTCATATTAACCCCTAACTTCTTATTATCTAAATCCCCTATGTTACCCTTTCCCTATTACTATAAACACTATGGTGTATAAACCCCAAGCATTCTATAAATATCCCTTCCCCCCTGGCATTATAGCCATATGTTCACAGTCAGGGATTAAATTGACATCTGGTCAGTTTAAAAACCCAAATCCTACCCCTCTTCCCCCTTCAGAAGTTATCTAAACCATTAACCCCTTCATTTGCTAAAGAACCTTGTAAAAAAAAAACCCCCATTTTCACCCCTAACCCGCTTCATTTGCAAAATATACATAAAAACCCACTTTTCCCATTTTACCCAAAGTATTGGTGCAATGCGCGTTTTGATAAAATACATTGAAAAGTCATACAAATTCGCCAAAGTCCACAGTCCCGCTGGGCACGCTTTTCAAACAAATATATTATTTTAATCCCCGCCCACGTCCGTATCAACCTGGCACCTTAACGATCCGTCGACCGTCAGATCTGGCCCTTTTCATCCGACGGATCTCATGCATTTCGGACCGGGCCCGACGTCTGTAAGTTACCTTCCGAAATTTGTCAGAGGGTAACGTCAAGCCTCTGCCACGCGTCACCCCCAAATCGTATCGGAGCGCCCTCTGACATTTCCGCTTCCGTATATAGAGCGGTGCGATATTATACCGCTTACCGTTTCCCGTTTCTGTGAACCTGCCTTGCCAACGTCACTGCTACCTCACCGTCGCGTCAGCGCCCCCGTCTGCCACTGCTCTGACCTGCCCGCCACCTCACCATCCCCGTGGACCACTCTCAAGCCGTCACGTCACTCGATGACATCATGCTGATGTCATCCGACCTTGACCCCACCAGATGACGTCATGCTGACCTCATCCAAAAAAAAAGCGCCAAATAACCCAAAAATCCATATTTTGGCCAAAAAATCGTGTTTTTCATTACTTTTGCAAAAACCGACTGTTGCACCTCTGCATGTATTTTACGACCAAACAAGCGTCAACCTGCTGAATTCGACCCGAGGACCGTTGGTGCGCCAATTCCACCTGCATTTGTGACTATTGCCGACAGTTTACCAGGTATTTATCCCAGTCATTCCCTCTGCGCCTGGTTTTATCCTGCATTCTCCAACAATAGCTTAAAGAGTAAGAAAACACTGTGTTTACCGGTAAATCCCCTATGGCTAGCCTCCATTTTCGGTTGTAAAATCAAAATTCCCCCGCAGAGCCTTGTTTGCCCAAGTTTTCACAAAAAATACAGTTGGTTCACACATTCGTGAACTGAGAACCCAAGCTGCATCAATTTACCGTGAAGAGAGTCTTTAAGGCCAAGCATTTTCCCTATCAGTGCTCTGTGCAGTGTTTCAATTGCTGCCATTGCCATTTTATCCTCTGTTCCTCAGTAAATCACCTCTCTTTCCAAGAAATACTCATTTGTGTTGCTCTGTGTAGTAACACCAGTGCATACAAACAGAATCCTAAAGTAACGATGGATGCACCAGTAGCTCCTGTAGCTCCTATTGCTCCATTAAATGCCCCTCAGAGAAAATTGGAATGGCAACCATTAGCAGACCTGGATTATCAAATATCAGAAGAAATGCTAATGCACAACAAGTACCACATCCACTTGTTAAACGAATTGAAGATTAAACACGAGACTGGAACAGATGTATTGGGCATTTGGGATTCTTTCCTCCCTATCTTCAAGCTCCCTCAGGTCAACCAGTTTCCTGACCTAATCCACATATGTGCTGACTGCTACGACGCCACTCAGAGGGCTGTGATTGACCCTTCAGGCTCAGTTGTTTTCTATGTCACCCCTGAAGCCATCAGAGAGATGTTGCACTTCAAAACTGAGAAGAAATTAGTTCCTTTATCACTGACTGATCTGATAAATCAACGAGCTAAATTGACAGATGCTCAGGTCACCAAACTAAATCAATTGTACATTGACTCTGACACCATGAAGTACCCTCCCATTTCTCATGTTTACCTCAACCAATTGGGCAGGGACCTTGTAGACATGATCAGTCCCATTCTGGGCTATAATTCAATTGAGTTTGTTGATGAAACTGTGCTGGTGATGATGCTCATGTTTTCCCCTGGCAAGTCTCCAATCTGCTATGACTATGCCACCTACATATCTGACAAAATACATGAGAAATTGATGAACTTGGCAAGAGAAAGGGTGTTCAGATACACCTCCTACATCTACCACTTAATTTTGTATTATCAACATGAGAAATTTCATTTTGCTGTGAAGAGAGTGGATGCACAAGGCAATCCAAGGTCAGTAGTCTATTGGTCCTCTGCTATCCACTGTAGATCTTGTTCTCCATACACTTATTGTGAGTTTATAGACTTTTTCATCCACCCAGCCATGTCTCTGCTTCTGAGCTCACCTCCTCCTAGACTAACTGATGAGATGCAGAGGATTCTTCAACTGTCCAAGGTATACAGCATTGGGGATTGGTACTATTACCAAAACCACACAGTTATCAGAATATATGGGTGTGAGTTGCCCCCATACAGATTTCCCAAATATGTGCCCATGAGATTGTTTGCCCTTGAATACTTCAGGCAATTTGGGAATGCTGATGTGCTACATTTTTCAGGCAAAGGCAAGAAAGCACAGCTCAAAGTAAGAAACGAATTAGGCCACTTCATTTACAACAAAAGGGAGGAAGGTTGGCAAGAAGCAGACAGAATGCTAGAATCCCTTGGCCTACAGACCAGTTTCCTTTGGAAACCTTATGACCCCAATCACTTCATAACCTTAAGAAGGGTCAAGTATAGGCTGGCCAGTTATGACCACGTAAGGTTGCCTCACATAGAAAAATATGCAAATCAAATAAAGTGGAGGAGAGGCACCTTAGAGGAAGCTGTCACACAAGAAGAATTAAATCAAAGAGCAGTTAAAAATCTCCAAAAGATGGTTGACTTAGAGCTTTGTGCACAGGTATTTGCTCTTCTAGGCACTCAAGTGGGAGCAGCTGCCTCATCCTCCACAGCACATCAGCAAGCAGCCAAAACTACTGATCAAGCTTCCAGCAAAGGCAAAGAGAAAGAGATGGAGCCAGAACAGCCACCTCATGAGGAGGTACAGCAGCAAGAAACAGTACAGCAGCAGGAAGTGCGGCAAAAGGAACAGCAACAAGAGCGGCAGCAAGAAAAAGAGCAATCAGAGCAGCAAGAACAAACATTAGAAGCCCCAATATCCACAGGGCAGCAAGCTCAGGACACTCTGCCTCCTAGGCAGGAGACTACAGTGGAAGCCTCGGTCCTCCAAACTCCACAAAATGAGGACAGAAATAGGAAGAGGGATAGAGAGACTCCCCTCACAACATCCACAAATCGAGGAGGGAAGAGGCATAGAATGAATCCCCTTTCAGAGGAAGAAATTCCTATAGGGCAATCTTTGGGCATGGGCCCACCTAGCATGGAGGCATCTGCAAGTTCCTTCCAGCAGGAACAAGAGAGGACAGTGGGAGGAGAAGTCAGCTCCTCAAGCCAGCAAAGAGGAGGTGAACTGGGCATCAAGGAGCAGTTCATTGATATAAAGAAGAGGAATGAGCCCATAAGGATACAACTATACAATCATTTGTTAAAAATGGCTCCCACTAACCAGCAGAGACTAATGTCTGCATATGATGTCCAGGAGCGCAAGATGATCATGAGCCATTTTACGCCAGCAGTGTTGCAGCCGCAGTCAGCTGCAGATTACATAAGGACCAACCTTGAGGTCCTTGCCAGGGACATCCACCCAATGGATCAAATCGAATTACATAAGCAAACGGGTGAGATGGTGTATGCCTCCTTGGCGGATAAGACATTGGTGAACTACAGGCTAGAAAATAGCCTAAATAATACAGCTGCCCAACTTGAGTTGGAGAGAGCATCCTCTCAAGCAAAGGACAACAGAATCAAAACCTTAGAGGAGATAATCATAGAACTTGGGCATGATCCCAAGGACATCAAGGCTGTACAAGCATTATTGAAGCTAAGAGATGCAGATATGGCAGCACTAAGGAAAATGGTAAAGGTCCCAGCAAACATTCACCCACAAACTGGAGAAGTTGCCCAGCTGAGACATGACCAAGATGCAGCAGCTATGCTGGTGTCATTATACAAACAGCTGATCGAGACACAGGAGAAATTGGGAGAATCAGAGGCTGCACAGGCTGCACTGCAGGCAGCATTACAACAAAAAGAAGGAGGACAAACATCTCAGCCTCCTCCAGAGATAATTAACCTTGAGGAACCTCCTCAGACTACTGCTCCTCCCCCTGAAAATACAGAACAAACAGCACCATCTACATCAGCACCAGCACCAACAACAGAGCAGGTTCCAAGCCTGGACATGCAGAAGCTAAGGAGTGAAATCCAAGCCCTGGAAGCCCAAATGGCAGAATTAAATGAGGCCAGGGAAAATTTGGTCAAATTGAATGAAAGATATGATAAATCAAAACAAAGTGTTGCTGAGAAAGGAAGAGAGATAAAGGCCCTCAAAGAGAAGATAAAGGAGCTGGAGAAGGAGCTCACACTTGATAAAGTAGTGGCTGAACTCAAGACAGTCCTATGGGCCAACATTGGCCAATCCATAACTGATCAATGGCAATACATTGAGACCATTCATGAGCAAATAGAGCTCATAGGGAAAGCACATAGAGAAATCCAAAGAGTAAGGGCATCTCTAGGCAATATGCCTGAGGTTGCCAACAGAATGATTAATGTGCTTAATAACAGAACAAGTGCTCAACTGGCAACAATGGGAATTTCCAACAGGACTGAGACCATTTTGCTAATAAAAAGAGTCCTAACACTAAGAAGCCTGGTACAAACACTAGAAAGAAGAAGCCAGGATATGCAGACAGAGGTTAATAAATTCATGGAAAAATTTGTAGCATTGCAAAACAGAGGTCTTCCTAGCTTACTGAACAGCGCAGGAAGACTACTTTCCCATGAAAATTATGCCAAAAGGGTCAACACATTTGCTACAAATCAGATTACAGAAAGGCCCAGTACTTCAGAAGAATCAGGGCCAGCATCAGGGCAGAGTCTCTACAACAGGGTTGAGAACCTATTTTTCATCATGGATGAGATCAAACATTTGTTTGAAGTGCCTCCAAATTTCTACAAATACACAGAGGCAGATGAGACTCTAGAGGCAATCCTGAGACATCAATTGCCCACACAGGAGGTCTGGACCAAAATGATACAGTTAATACTGTAAACCAGAGCCTGTATTCAAATTTTTTCATTTAATTATATAAGTTATCATGCACAGGAAAATTTTGATAAAATCAGCATGCATGGAGAAGAATGGGCTGAGCCAACTCAACAAAACTATTCGGCCACTAAAGCAGCACTGACAGTCACAGGTGACAGGGCCGAAAAGCTACAGGAGGACAGAGCTACAAAGACACGTCATTCATCATTTATAACAGAACATTCAACCGACTCAGTGGCCTCCAAAGGTCAAAAAGTCTTCTGACAGAATTGAAGAGCATTTATGTTGTATTCAAAGCTGTAATAACTTCTTATCTGTTGTTTTGTACAAGTTGGTGAACATATTTATTTCTCAGATGACTCAACGCTTCAGATATTTTGTATCACCGTTTGTATATATTCCCCCCTCGCATAAGCTTGCAGGGGTTGTTGTTGATTTCTCTTCTAAAGTTTCTTATGTTGTAAATTTTTAGAGTATTAATACAAAGGCTGATGGAATTTCCAAAGCTCTGCGTTATCTGAGTCATTGTGGTGTTTTGCTGAATGTTACAGGATTCCTGCGTACTTCATGGCACAATAAGTTTTCCTTAAAAACTCTTTGTTATGTGTTTTTTTGATATCCTTTCATAGCTCATTCATGTTTCTGTGTTTCATAGTTAATGGCAGAGAAAAAGAATAGTTCCAGGATTTATTCACAGAGTACCCTGAACTCAATCTATGCTGTTATAAATGTCTTTCTTCAGTTATAGTCATAAGGTGTAATTCTTAACTGCTGCACATCCAAACTATATCTTTCACAGTGATTGTTGTTTCAGGAATTCAAGTTTGCTCCTGTGCAATATATTTCTTTCTTACACCCCCAGCTTAGTGAAGAATTCTTAATTGCTTTTCACTGGTCAAACACACTTCATAATCACAATTTCAATTTTGTTTCATGATGTATTTAAATGGCCCTGTAGTTTCAGCGACTCAACTCAATATTTCAGACAACCTGTAGCCACAGACTCCATTGCCCAATGGACTAGAATTATCTGAAGATTTCCACCTTAGGTACAGAAGACATCCCTCAACCAAAACACAAAACCAAACCCTGAATTCATAACTAGCCTAAAATCTTCACAAAACAGAGACAAACCTTAAAGAGAGAGCCCTCTCTGATTACAGTTTGGCTAGAAGCTGTAATCCAAATATTGGTTAGTGGTTACCCCGGCCGTATTCCCTTGGGAGTCAAAGGGAACAACCTGGGTGTTAACATAATTGGCGACTCCGCTGGGGAGTTCCTCAGGATTTTCTAATTTCTGTATATTTCTTAAAGCTGCTACAGTCTATTTTCATGCTAGCTTTAAGATATACACAGTCGCTCCAAAATCTTGTCTGGCCCTTGTAGACACAAAAATATTCCAAAAAACATACTCAAAAACAAGTTCAGAAGCTGGCTCCCAAGAAGAATCCACGATATACAAGGTCAAATCCTGACCCCAATCCACCAACTGTTTTTGAAAATCCTAATACAATCCTTAAAATCATTAGGAAGCAGCAAGGACAGGAAACTCTTGCTAATTTAAGTCCTGAGACAGCTTATCCAAACCCTGTTCCAACTCCAATCAAGGTTCTATTTTGATCTACCCTTGATTCCCCCAGTTCACCATCCACATCTCAAAGCCCTCCTTTCACACCTCCATCCACTCCACATATTCCCTTGACCAACACTCTAGTTTCTATTGTTCCCACTACCCCTGTTGTACCAGTCATTCATGTTATCCCAGTTATCCCTGTCAACCCTGTTGACCACTACTGGTCAACTTCCCATGCAGTACACCCTCTTTTCTTGGCAGAAAGGGGTAGCACCTGAACGATGTGTCCGTGCCAGCCTGCAGTCATCAGCAGCTTGATCATTTTAATTGTAAACCCAGTCTGCATGTATGAATTGTAAATAATCTTAGCAGATCAGAGTCATGTATGTAAAATTGCCTAGGTGGACCTAACTTTCTAATGATAATCTACGTCCCGGAAGGTTTTTCGTCTCACCGATCTACGATCGGCAGAGTTTTCCTTCAGCCTGACCCCAAAGCCGGGATTGATTTTGTCATTCGAATTTTAGGAGAATCCTAGTGTGTTAATCTGCTAGATTATAGTTGTGTCGCAGAAACTGGGTGGTTTATGAGGGTCTATGTTAAGTGGGTTTGTCCCCTTAAGATGTAAATTGTAAAAGTCATGATGTAATGTGTCTTGAGGGTTGAAAAATGTTTTTCCCCTCATGAGTCCTAAGTCCTAGGTCTTAGGTGATGTTTCCGAAGGCTTAGTTCGATGATCCATTTAATAAAATAATAAAAAATTAAAAAATTAAAAAATAATAAAATAATAAAAAATCATAAAATAGAGCAAAAACCCTAAAATAATAAAATAATAATATTTTAAGTGAATGCATGCAAAATATTATTTTTTAATATAATAATTCGACGGATGAGATTAAGAGATGTCTTGATCTCCATCGACGGTCGAGATCATTTCACCATGGATCACTTGAACTAGCCGTTGGGATCATTTCCTTTAAATAGGGCCTTAGGGGAATCTGATCTGGAGTCTGATATTGAAGAAGCTCTCTTGTAAATCTGTTTCTGGTTAATAAAGGAAGACTTTGGGTCCATATCTTTCTGGTGTTACTCTCTTGAAATGCTGTGAGATTGTTTAATTTTCTGTATATTTTATTTTCAGCCATTAATAATAGCTTTTTGTAAGAGTATTGTGAGCACAGGTATCTTGTTCACTTGCTAGGGTTTGAGTGCTGTTAGGGTTTCTGAAGTAATGGCAGGTATCTCCATTACTTTTTGAGATCTAGCAGCATTTTTGCCCTCTTTACTGATGGTTGTTCTGATTTGTGCAGAAAACCCTTATCGAAGAAGATTTGTGGGCGTTAGGGGAAGTTCTCGGCTGAACCAGCCAACTCCTGCAAGCATTTTTTGCTGAGCCTAGTTGGATTGGATCCTGGGTCTATCATTCGGTTTTTTTTTTTCTAAGTTGCATGAGAGATTTTCTGAAGTTCTTCATAGTGAAAACCTTAAAATTTTATTCTTTAAAATATCTATGCTCTTATTGTTGAATCTGGCTGTCAAAGGGGCCAAAATCTGTAAATTAAATTAGCTGTTCTAGGGTTTTAATTTTTGCTTTATGCAGTTTTCATTAGGGTTTTGTTTTCTTTTGTGTTTGCAGGTATAGGGTTTTGTCTTTTTTGCAATTGCAGGACCGCCGTCAATCTTCTCGCCCACTGCACCTGTAATGATAAACGCCAATCCGGTATATTTATGATAAATCAATGACAGTTTGTTCTGGATCCATTTCAAGGAGCGTATGCCTGTGTGTAAAGCAAAACTGCCGGCGTGAAAATATTCTGCTCCAGCATTTTGATAAGCAAGTCGATATATCGGTTTCGTGGCCCCGGATCGCATGTATTTTCTGTGTAAACACCGCCGTCAAGGGTATTTGAGCCGCAGACGAAGATCATTCACCGCAGAGAAAAGCGTTTAACCCTCATGATAATCAAATCTCAGTCGAAGCACTCAGGATTACGATTTTTGGCTCTGGTTATATTATCATTTAGCATTCTGAGCGTATGTGTGATTGATTGCCATTATGAACGTCTTCGATTTCTAGCCTCCGTCGTCTCCTTAACCTGCAAACGCATACCCAGTATCGATCCGAGGGCAGGTAATGTTTGCTGCGTGGGAGTAATCAGTCATTCAGGATTCTGCAAGCGTTCAGTGCTCAGCTGCAAAAAACGGATTTAAAAACGCTGCCGTCCGGTTGAAGCAAAATCTGTGTATCAATGAAACAACGGTGATCTCAAAACCGATTTCAAGTTCTGACAGTCGAAACGTGCTCTCGAGATTTCATTCTACGTGGTCGGGATTTCCATTTGGTTCGCCATCAGAGTTCTGGAAAGGTTACGCAGGTGATATCTTAAATCGTTTTCCTACTTTCCTAAAGGCATATGCGTGGGTAAGAAAAATCGTTTTGCTGCTACAGGCCAGGTTCCAAGCTGATAAATTCGTATAGCAACAGAACGATTTCCATTTTTCTTGATATGGCGGCTAAGCGGTATGCGTACGTAAAGCGTTTTCATTCGATTTTTGTGGGCAGCATTTAATCGATTTCCTTAGTTTTATTTGACGTATGCATTTTTGTTTCTTTTTAGTTTTAGTTTTAGTTTTAGCTTTAGGATTAGCGTAGATTTTAATTTAGATTTCTATTTATTTGTTAGTTCAGTTTTGGGTTATTTAAATTTAGAACTTAGGTTTGGTTAGATTAATTTTATTTTATGTTTTAGACTTTGATGTTTTATAGTTAGATTTCATAATTTAAAAAAAAAAAAAAAATGTTTATGTTTTAGACTTAGGTTTTGTTTGACTTTATAATTTTAGATTTTAATTTAAAAAAAAAAAAATATTAGTTTTGTTTTTTATAGATTTTAATTTTATGTTTTAGTTTTAACTTTAATTAGATTTTAAAATTTTGTTTTTTTTTGGTTTTTTTTTTTTTTTTTTTTTTTTTTTTTTTTTTAAATATATATATATATATATATATATAGATAAAATAGTAAAAAAAAAAAAAGATTTTATTTACAAAAATTTTAGGCTTAGGTTTATATTTTTGTATAGTTAATGTTTTAGATTTTTTCATTTAAAAAATAAAAAATAAAAAATAGGGTTTTAGTTTAGATTTAGTTTTAAAATTTCGTTTTCTTTTAAAAATCTTGAAAAGTATAAAAATATTGTGGGACTTTTTTTGCCAGTTTCAGTCTTAGCTCGAGAATTACCTATGTTTCATCTTTTATGCTGAGGTTGAAAATTTTAATGTGGGAATTGGTGTTTAATCTGATCTGATGGTTAATTGCATGAATGTGGTCTCTCGTTATTATTTTACATGATTATTCAAGCACTTTACTTCTCGAAATCTTAATTTGCTAGAATATCAGTAAGTCGTTAAGCATTTTCAATTTTCGCTTGGGCGTTAATGATAAATGATTGCTCCTAATGAGATCATATTTCTGCAGTATCTGGTAATTAAACGATTAAACATTTACTCCACAAGGCACTGGTCTGTTAATATAATAAAAATCTATTTAGTGTTGGTTTCCTTTCGTGTCTCCCAACCCAACTGGTTCACCGTTGGTCGTCCTTTTTCATAGGGTCTACCCCCCTTAGCCGTGGGAGACAGGCTTAAACGGAGAGATCGAGGATTAGAGTGACAGCCCCCGGTCTGAGGGTTGTCGTGTCAATCTGCGCGACAACATTTTTTGGCGCCATTGCCGGGGAAATTGTTTTCTCGGCGTTTCAACGACAATCTTCCTTCTCATTTTTATCTTTTCAGCTGGCCCGGAAACGCCAACATTTTTTGGCGCCGTTGCCGGAGAAAGAGTTTTTCTGTTACTGGAGTTTCATCGACTTTCATCTTCTCATCTTTCTCATCTCTCATTTGAGCTGGCAGATTCGACCATTGGGGTTATCATTTGGATCTTTCATTGCCTTACTTTTCGTCATATCATCAGTATCTCTTCGGTGTGTTTCTTGTTTGGGTGGCGACTCCATTTTCTCATTTTTCCCAGACAAGAAGCCTTCCTCATATCTGCTTGTGATTCCTTTTTGGATCTTAGAATCAGATTCATTGTTCAAGTGGCGACTCCACTTCTTTCATCTTTTGATTTTCTTGAGCAGAGATCTAGTTCTATTATCCATTTCATCCCTTATTGTTCATCATGGATTATTCATGTAAACCATGTCGTTTTACTCACCGTCTCCATGATTTTCCGGAGGAGGCCATTCCTGAATTACCTATTTTTTCAGATGGTGATCCAATCGCTGCTAAAAGGCATCTAGACTTGTTTATTCGCATCATGATCATATATTGCAGACCCCCTCAGTTTAATCATGAAGATATCAAAATGCGTCTATTTGTCCTTTCTTTAGAAGATGATGCTTTGAATTGGTTTAACAATTTTCCTAAAGATTTTTTCACTTCTTTGGAAGACATTATCAATGCTTTTGAAGATAGATATGGTTATCCAAACAGCTTGCCTTCTTCCTCTAAAATTGTGCAACAGAATGTAAGTAATTTGATAAAAGGTCCAGCTGATGGTGAAAGATCCCAAGACGATTCATCAGATCAGAATGTGTCATCCACCGGAAATATTGCAGATCAAGTTCATGATAGTGAAAAATCAGGGACAAATGACAATGAAAAAGAAGAGCAAAAGCAAATTTTACAAGATCTAATGATGCTGGTAAAAAATATGGAAAGCAATCAAACTAGTTGTATCAATGATGTCAGAACTTTATGCACCCATCTGGAGAAACGTAATAGGGAGATGGAGGTCACACAAAATCAGCATGCTAAAGAAATTGAGGCCATAAAAACTAATTATGAAACAGAAATAAGAATCATGCAAAGCAAAATGTCAGGCTTAGAAGAAAATATGATGACCATGAAAGCTGATCATGATAGGGAAATTGATTCTATACAAAACAAGTTATTAACTATGGATGAAGAAATGACTATCATGACGTTCAATCATAATAATCAGTTGGCCACCATGCAAGCAAATCATAAAGAAGAAATAAACTCCATGCAGCATTGCTTGATGGACATAAAGGAAAAGAACGATAAAATAATAAAAGATATGGAAGATCACCATGCCAGGCAAATCAGTGCTATAAAGCTTGAACACTCTAGTCAGATGGATGACATTAAAATACAGGTTCAAAAATTTCAACAATGGTCAGAGGATGAGAGGAACCAGGGGACATCAATAGATCAAAAACCTTCTCATTTGCTGCAACAAACTCCACCTTATTATGAGGAAGTTATTGATTCAATTGAAAGATGGTTAATTGAAGGTGATCCAGATAGACTTAAGAATGATAAAGATCAGATGCAAGATAAAGAAAGACATGTCAGGCATATCTTACATACTTCATCTGATAGCTTTGAAATAGAAAGTTCCAGATCATCAGTAATTCAACCTGCCAGAAAGAAAAAGCGCAAGAGAAATAAAATAAGAAGAAGATTTGACGCATCAGACGGTCGCGAGCAGCTTGATTTTCGGATAGGAAAAAGTCCTACCATATGCAAAATTGGACATGGCACATCCGACAAGCAGCCCACAGATTTGCCTGAAAGCAGGCAAATGCTCAATATGCACTATATTGAACACATCTGATGCCATGGGGTATCCTTTGTATCATATTTCTAACCCTGCTCTTTGTTTTTTCAGCATTTTTATTTCTGCTTTAGATTAGTTAATAAATGAAGAGCTTATATCTCTCCTGTGCTTAATGTTATATGATGATTTTTGGACGGACGCTACTTATATTTTGTTGTGTGTTGTATGGATGCAGATTCTGGATTCTCACATTCCTACAGAGCAGCAATGTGTCCCCAAGTAGAGCCAGATGTTGACCACTACTGGTCAACTTCCCATGCAGTACACCCTCTTTTCTTGGCAAAAAGGGGTAGCACCTGAACGATGTGTCCGTGCCAGCCTGCAGTCATCAGCAGCTTGATCATTTTAATTGTAAACCCAGTCTTCATGTAAGAATTGTAAATAATCTTAGCAGATCAGAGTCATGTATGTAAAATTGCCTAGGTGGACCTAACTTTCTAATGATAATCTACGTCCCAGAAGGTTTTTCGTCTCACCGATCTACGATCAGCAGAGTTTTCCTTCAGCCTGACCGCAAAGCCGGGATTGATTTTGTCATTCGAATTTTAGGAGAATCCTAGTGTGTTAATCTGCTAGATTATAGTTGTGTCGCAGAAACTGGGTGGTTTATGAGGGTCTATGTTAAGTGGGTTTGTCCCCTTAAGATGTAAATTGTAAAATTCATGATGTAATGTGTCTTGAGGGTTGAAAAATGTTTTAAATCCCCTCATGAGTCCTAAGTCCTAGGTCCTAGGTGATGTTTCCGAAGGCTTAGTTCGATGATCCATTTAATAAAATAATAAAAAATTAAAAAATAATAAAATAATAAAAAATCATAAAATAGAGCAAAAACCCTAAAATAATAAAATAATAATATTTTAAGTGAATGCATGCAAAATATTATTTTTTAATATAATAATTCGACGGATGAGATTAAGAGATGTCTTGATCTCCATCGACGGTCGAGATCATTTCGCCATGGATCACTCGAACTAGCCGTTGGGATCATTTCCTTTAAATAGGGTCTTAGGGGAATCTGATCTGGAGTCTGATACTGAAGAAGCTCTCTTGTAAATCTATTTCTGGTTAATAAAAGAAGACTTTGGGGTCCATATCTTGCTGGTGTTACTCTCTTGAAATGCTGTGAGATTGTTTAATTTTCTGTATATTTTATTTTCAGCCATTAATAATAGCTTTTTGTAAGAGTATTGTGAGAACAGGTATCTTGTTCACTTGCTAGGGTTTGAGTGTTGTTAGGGTTTCTGAAGTAATGGCAGGTATCTCCATTACTTTTTGAGATCTAGCAGCATTTTTGCCCTCTAAACTGATGGTTGTTCTGAGTTGTGCAGAAAACCCTTATCGAAGAAGATTTGTGGGCGTTAGGGGAAGTTCTCGGCTAAACCAGCCAACTCCTACAAGCATTTTTTGCTGAGCCTAGTTGGATTGGATCCTGGGTCTATCATTCGGTTTTCTTTTTTTCTAAGTTGCATGAGAGATTTTCTGAAGTTCTTCACAGTGAAAACCTTAAAATTTTATTCTTTAAAATATCTATGCTCTTATTGTTGAATCTGGCTGTCAAAGGGGCCAAAATCTGTAAATTAAATTAGCTGTTCTAGGGTTTTAATTTTTGCTTTATGCAGTTTTCATTAGGGTTTTGTTTTCTTTTGTGTTTGCAGGTATAGGGTTTTGTCTTTTTTGCAATTGCAGGACTGCCGTCAATCTTCTCGCCCACTGCACCTGTAATGATAAATGCCAATCCGGTATATTTATGATAAATCAATGACAGTTTGTTCTGGATCCATTTCAAGGAGCGTATGCCTGTGTGTAAAGCAAAACTGCCGGCGTGAAAATATTCTGCTCCAGCATTCTGATAAGCAAGTCAATATATCGGTTTCGTGGCCCCGGATCACATGTATTTTCTGTGTAAACACCGTCGTCAAGGGTATTTGAGCCGCAGACGAAGATCATTCACCGCAGAGAAAAGCGTTTAACCCTCATGATAATCAAATCTCAGTCGAAGCACTCAGGATTACGATTTTTGGCTCTGGTTATATTATCATTTAGCATTCTGAGCGTATCTGTGATTGATTTCCATTGTGAACGTCTTCGATTTCTAGCCTCCGTCGTCTCCTTAACCTGCAAACGCATACCCAGTATCGATCCGAGGGCAGGTAATGTTTGCTGCGTGGGAGTAATCAGTCATTCAGGATTCTGCAAGCGTTTAGTGCTCAGCTGCAAAAAACGGATTTAGAAACGTTGCCGTCCGGTTGAAGCAAAATCTGTGTATCAACGAAACAGCGGTGATCTCAAAACCGATTTCAAGTTCTGACAGTCGAAACGTGCTCTCGAGATTTCATTCTACGTGGTCGGGATTTCCATTTGGTTCGCCGTCAGAGTTCTGGAAAGGTTATGCAGGTGATATCTTAAATCGTTTTCCTACTTTCCTAAAGGCATATGCGTGGGTAAGAAAAATCGTTTTGCTGCTACGGGCCAGGTTCCAAGCTGATAAATTCGTATAGCAACAGAACGATTTCCATTTTTCTTGATATGGCGGCTAAGCGGTATGCGTACGTAAAGCGTTTTCATTCGATTTTTGTGGGCAGCATTTAATCGATTTCCTTAGTTTTATTTGACGTATGCATTTTTGTTTCTTTTTAGTTTTAGTTTTAGCTTTAGGATTAGCGTAGATTTTAATTTAGATTTCAATTTATTTGTTAGTTCAGTTTTGGGTTATTTAAATTTAGAACTTAGGTTTGGTTAGATTAATTTTATTTTATGTTTTAGACTTTGATGTTTTATAGTTAGATTTCATAATTTAAAAAAAAAAAAAATGTTTATGTTTTAGACTTAGGTTTTGTTTGATTTTATAATTTTAGATTTTAATTTTAAAAAAAAAAAAAATATTAGTTTTGTTTTTTATAGATTTTAATTTTATGTTTTAGTTTTAACTTTAATTAGATTTTAAAATTTTGTTTTATTTTGGTTTTAAAATATATATATATATATATATATATATATATATATATATATATAGTAAAAAAAAAAGATTTTATTTACAAAAATTTTAGGCTTAGGTTTATATTTTTGTATAGTTAATGTTTTAGATTTTAAATTTTTATTTTAGATTTTTTCATTTAAAAAAAAAAGAAAAAAAAAATTAGGGTTTTAGTTTAGATTTAGTTTTAAAATTTCGTTTTCTTTTAAAAATCTTGAAAAGTAGAAAAATATTGTGGGATTTTTTTGCCAGTTTCAGTCTTAGCTCGGGAATTACCTATGTTTCATCTTTTATGCTGAGGTTGAAAATTTTAATGTGGGAATTGGTGTTTAATCTGATCTGATGGTTAATTGCATGAATGTGGTCTCTCGTTATTATTTTACATGATTATTCAAGCACTTTACTTCTCGAAATCTTAATTTGCTAGAATATCACTAAGTCGTTAAGCATTTTCAATTTTCGCTTGGGCGTTAATGATAAATGATTGCTCCTAATGAGATCATATTTCTGCAGTATCTGGTAATTAAACGATTAAACTTTTACTCCACAAGGCACTGGTCTGTTAATCTAATAAAAATCTATTTAGTGATGGTTTCCTTTCGTGTCTCCCAACCCAACTGGTTCACCGTTGGTCGTCCTTTTTCATAGGGTCTACCCCCCTTAGCCGCGGGAGACAGGCTTAAACGGAGAGATCGGGGATCAGAGTGACAGCCCCCGGTCTGAGGGTTGTCGTGTCAATCTGCGCGACAACAAACCCTATAAACCCTGCAAACATGGCTAATAGATATGCACCCCTGCAGTTGCCTGCTAATGCTGCAGCTCTACCTCAGGACTACCAATCCAAGATCTCATATTTTGACTCCACTGGCCCTTTCACAGCAATTCAGCATGCCAAAAGGATGCAAGACCATTTTGAGAACTATGAAATAGATGACGATAGTGTGAGAATGAGAATCTTTGTTCAGAGCCTGACAGGGGATGTAAGAACTTGGTTTAGATCACTGGCTGTAAATACCATCACAACTCCTGATGAGCTTTATCAAGCCTTTACTAACAGGTGGGAGAAAAAGAAAGATCCCCTGCACATACTTGGTGAATATGATACAATCAAACGAGGTCCTCAAGAGACCGTTTTGGATTATTGTGCAAGATTCAACAACGTATATAACGCAATACCACAGAATTTAAGACCTCCTCCTGATTTAGCCTTGTACAAATTTCCTGATGGTTTTGACCCTGATATGGCGTATCAGTTGAAGGAAAGAGCCCCTGAAACCCTTGAAGATGCCCAAAAGGTTGCTGTTATAGTAGAGGCTAACCTGATTGCCAAAAGAAACAGGGCAAGATTGGAAAAGAGAACCACCTTCAAAGAAGAACCCTCAGCCTTTGATCAAAAACTGGATGCAATACTCACTGGTATGAAGAGATTGGGTGATAGAGTAGAATCAGTTGAGAGAAAGTCATCATGGGAAGCACCACAAAATAACCCTATCAGGAATCCCAATTTTAGGAGAAATCAAAACCCAAACGCTGGCAAGGCCGGTTCTGATCCAGACATAAGACCTCCTTTCCAGGAAAACTATACTAAGGCATCCACTTCGAACGAGCAAACAGATGACACCCACATTAACCTGATGGGCCTGAATGACGAGCAGCAAGTTTTTCTGAGTCAAGAGGATCATAAGGATGATGACATTCAGCAATTCCAAACCAGGTCAGGTGAGTCATTTGACTTTAAACAAGGCTATGACACAGCTGTTTATGAAGTTCATAAGCAATATAAGCTAAGAAGCAGAACTATAAATGTAACACAGCCTGAAAAAACAAAGGATAGCCAGCAGCCCAAAAGAGCCATAGTCACAGAACCAAATGACACAACTGATTCAGTTACAAATGAAATAACCGTTCAAGAAGTCACTGAACCATTGCCTTCAAAACAACAGCCTATGGCTACATCACCCTTGCACCCTAATCCAAGTAATACTCCTCAAGAGATGAGTAAGAAGGACAAGCCTCAAGATCAAGAAAAAAATCAAGAAGAAGACTTAGTGAACAAGGAAAAGGCTGTCACCCACAACACCAAGATCCCATCTGAAAGACCCTATGACTTAGAAGCTGAAATTGGCAAATTGAAGGTAGCTATTCCTCTTTCAGAACTAGCCAAGCATGACATTTATATACAACAAATCAAGAAGTCCCTTCAACTTACTCGTAAGCAAGATAATGTCAATGTGTTGGATGACACCCCAGAATTTCTTTTCGGTCCAGAGGTTGATGGAAAGACAACAGTTATAGGGATCTTACCTTTCTATGTCAGCCTGCATGTTCATGATAAGATACTACACAATGCAATGTTTGACTCAGGTGCCTCTCACAACTTGATGCCTAAATCAGTCATGGAAAAGATTGAATCTAGATATTACAAGACCATATAAGGACCTATTATCATTTGACTCCAGCCAAGTTAAGTGTTTAGGCCTAATAAAAGACTTATGTGTGTCCCTAGTTCAGTACCCAAATAAAACAATTCTAATGGACGTTGTAGTTGCTGATATCCCACCCAAATATGGGATGCTCTTATCAAGATCATGGGGGGCTAAACTCCAAGGTTCCCTACAATTAGACATGTCATATGCCACCATCTCAGTCTTTGGTCAACCCAAGAGGTTATATAGAGAGTCACTTATGAAATACATGGTCAGCAGTGAAGAAAAACCTCAAAACTTCCCCATATATGCGGTCCATTCTGATATAGATTCATATATTCTCTTCAATGATAATTCAGTTCTTACAAATGATGATGAAACCAAAACACTCAAACAAGATCAGGACATTAATGAACAAGTTTTTGCTCTAGAAATAAAGCTGATCCAATCAAGTGATGAGACTGTCCTAAAAGACAAACTAAATGAAAAACCAGAACTTCAACTCATAATCCCAGATCATAGAGAAGTTATTAAGTCTCCCCTAGAACAAGAGATCCTATGGTTCCTTGAATTTGATGGGTCAATCAACAAATTAGGGGCAGGAGCTGGAGTTTGGATACATAATAAACAAAACAATCATGCAGAAGGCCGAGCCTATAGGTTAAACTTCAGGTGCACCAACAATATGGCAGAATACGAAGCTCTCTTACTAGGCCTCAGACTAGTAAAATCCTTCCAAGCCATAAAAGTTTCAATACTAGGAGATTCAGACCTAGTTGTCCAACAAGTAAAGGGTAATTTTGTCACCAATGACAAAAGACTGAGATCTTATAGATCTGCTGCTGCTGAACTACTAAAGTCCTTCACGGAATTTAAAATTACCAAAATTCCTAGAACCCATAACCTGCATGCCCATAGTTTGGCCACATTTGCAAGCACCTGTAAACTACCCTTTGAACCTAGCCATTGCTTTACAGCTGAGATTAAACACAGACCTTCTGTCCCAAACAATGTTAAAGACTGGTACGTGTTTGAAGATGATACACAAATAAATAATTTCTTGACCTTGCAACAAGAATTTGCAGGACTAAACATTGACACTGAGGGATCAAGTCAATCAAATACTAAGTGAACAGAACAACAAGCCAATATCACCCAAGACAACTCACCAAATCCTACATCCAACAATTTTTAACAAAAACAACATACAAGAAATTCAACAAACCAGTTATGAAGAAATAGCTGCTACAGAGGCTGAGATCATAGAGCTGAAAGACAATTTTCTTCCAACAGGCCTAACTCTATTAGAGGACATCTTTGACTCAAATGATATCCCTAGAAAACCAAAAATGCAGCCCCTTAATGCTACCATTGAGGAATGCAACATTGGAACTATTGAGAAGCCCAAAATAATAAAATTGTCTGCATCCTTACCTCCTGATCAAAAACCTAAATACATTGACCTCTTCAAAGAGTGTCAAGATGTCTTTGCATGGGGTTATGAGGATTTAAAATTCTATGACACCTCAGTTATCCAGCATACAATCCCTCTCAAGCCTAATCAGAATCCATTTAAGCAGAAGTTGAGAAGGATCAATCCCATACTTCTCCCTTCAATCGAAAAAGAACTGCAAAAAATGTTTAAAGCTGGCATCATAGCACCCATCAGGTTTTCTGATTGGATTTCTAATTTGGTACCTACAAGAAAGAAAACTGGTGAGATAAGACTTTGTGTTGATCTTAGAAATCTAAACCAAGTGTCCCTCAAAGACAACTATCCCTTACCTAAGATGGATCACATTCTCCAAAGAGTGGTAGGAGCCTCAAGGATCTCATTACTTGATGGATTCTCAGGCTTTAATCAAATCCTAGTGCACCCTGATGATCAGGACAAAACTGCATTCACAACCCCATGGGGAACTTTCAAATATGTAAAAATGCCCTTTGGATTGAAAAATGCAGGGGCAACATTTCAAAGAGCAATGGATATTGCTTTTGCCAAAGAGATTCATGACTTTCTTGTCATTTATTTGGATGACCTCACACCTTTCTCAAAATCTGACCAAGAACACTTGAAGCATTTAAGGCAGATCTTCTTAACATGTAGGAAATATGGAATTTCCTTGAATCCCAAGAAGTCTCTATTTGGTTTGGAAGAAGGTAAGCTGTTAGGGCATATCATTTCAAAGGATGGCATAAGAATTGAACCAAACAGGATACAAGCTATCTTACAAATGCCCCACCCAAGAAACATCAAAGAATTGCAAGCTTTCTTAGGGAAGATCAATTTCTTAAGAAGGTTTATCCCAAACTTAGCAGAACTGATCATATTACTAAACAACATGTTGAAGAAGGATTCAAAAGTGAAATGGACAGTAGAAGCAAATCAAGCCTTTGAAGGTATAAAATTCGCCCTTACCCAAACCCCAGTCTTAACAAATCCCCAATTTGATAGAGAATTTATCATTTTTTCTTTTGCCTCCCAGCATACCATTGCTGTTGTTCTATTACAGAAAGATGACCAAGGAAATGAGAAACCCATTGCTTTCTTTAGTAGAGCTCTTAGAGATGCACCTCTGAAATATCAGATCATGGAAAAACAAGCTTATGCTTTAGTCAAGGCCGTTAAAGACTTCAGGATTTACATCCTTTATTCCCATGTTATAGCTTATGTGCCAAGTCCCATTGTGAAAGACATACTCACTCAAGAAAACTTAGAGGGCAGAAGAGGAAAATGGATTGCCAACATTTTGGAATTTGATATTGAAATAAAACCTACAAAACTAATAAAAGGGCAAGGTTTGGCCAAACTAATGACAGAAGCAAACTTCCAAGCCTTAGACATAAACCAGTTGGACAATGAACCGGAGCTGGCGACTCCAAAGATCAATGTAGCCTTTGAACAATCCCCTTGGTATTCTGATATCTGTTATGTGTTACAAAACCTGTGTGCTCCCCCCGGATTGTCCAGAACTAAATGTAGGTTCCTAAAAATGAAAGCTTCAAGATTTTGTGTTATGGATGGCAATTTTCTTTGGAAAAACCATGAGGGTATATTGTTAAACTGCCTGATTGAGAATGAGACTAACAATGTCACCAAAGAATTTCATGCAGGTGACTGTGGTGGACACTTGTATTGGATGTCCACTGTGGATAAGATACTGAGGGCTGGTTACTATTGGCCCACTGTTTTCTCTGATGTCAAGAAATTCACCACCTCATGTCATAAATGTCAAGTGTTTGAGGGAAAGAGAAAGTTACTGCCACTTCCTTTGAGGCCTATTGCAACAGAGAGACCTTTTCAACAATGGGGCTTGGATTTCATTGGAGAAATTCATCCCTCATCTTCAGGCCAACATAGATGGATTCTAACAGCTACAGACTACTTTACTAAATGGATTGAAGCTGTTCCATGCAGACAAGCAAATGATTCCACTATCATTCAGTTCCTTGAGACCAATATTCTTTCTAGATTTGGTTGTCCTGATAAGATAATAACAGACAATGCTGCTGCCTTCAGATCTAAGAAGATGGTGAATTTCTGCCACAAATTTCACATTTCCTTGGGCCATTCTACTGCATACTATCCCCAAGGAAATGGCCTAGCTGAATCATCAAATAAAAGCCTTGTGAACATCATAAAGAAGGTGTTGGAAGAAAATAAGAAGAATTGGCATAAGAAGCTTGTCAATGCCCTATGGGCAGATAGACTAACAACCAAGAGATCAATTGGGATCAGCCCATATGAATTAGTCTATGGATTAGAAGCCAAATTTCCTTCATCACTAGGGATCCCTGTCATGAAACTTCTTCAAGAAAGCCAGGCAGAACCAAATGATGTGCAAAGAAGGGTAAATCAAATTATATGTTTGCAGCAAACTAGAGACCAAGTCTATCACAGAGTTCAAGTTTTACAAGAAAAGTTAAAGAAAGCCTTTGACAGAAGGACTAAGGCTGAAGATTTCAACATTGGTGATAAAGTCCTCAAGTGGGATTCAAGAAGGGAAGACAAAGGAAAACATGGAAAATTTGATTCCCTTTGGAGAGGACCATTTGCTGTTCAAGCAGTGCAAGGAAATAATACTTACTTCCTTAGGAATCTTGATGAAACTGATTTGGATGAAGGTCCTATGAATGGCAGGATGTTGAAGCACTATTTTGACTACTATCCATGAGTGTAGCCTAATTCTCCCTTGTACATACTCAGGTGTATATATTACTTTCTTTTAGGTGTATATATTACCTTCTGTTAACATGTAAAAGAATGCAGTTTTTCGAGTTTTGTGAATTATCAGCAAAAGGCAAATAAGTTTAGAGATTTACCAAGATGGGAAGAGCACAATTTTGGGATTTCAAAGAGGAATACTCCAAGTTTTGATACAAGAAGTCAAGGGCCAAGGCATTCTGACCTACTGTTCTTGGTCTTTCAAATGGAAAAACCATCCCCATGTGGAGCCACTGTTAGCTACCTATACCAATAGGTTTCATATTTCATTATTGGCAAATAAAAGTTCCAAATATGCTCTGCTTTGGCGATTCAAAGATCCCATATTTCCATGAGAAGATAAGGTGTGTACATAAGCTTGATGTTGACTCAATTTTGGATGGATGGTCCAACAGCCTAATCTGGATCATGCCATGTTTCAATTTTCTATTGTAGAATAGAGAAAGAAGTCTGTCCAAACTGTTTAATCTTGGCAGACCAGTAGTTAGGTAGAGAACTAAGGTTCCCAACTGCTTAATCTGGGACCTTGGAAGCAATAAGGGTAGCCTTAGATAGAAAGTCAAAAGAAAAAGCCAAAAGAAAAGAAAAGGCACATAAGGGTCTGCAAGTCTAAGTGCACCCTCCATGAAGAGACAAAAAATGCTAGACAAGTAGATGGGTAGGTAGATGGGGTTGCAGAAATGTCATTCATTTCAACTGAATCTTGCTGGTCTAACATAAAGGAAACATCAGTGGATAGAGAAGCTCCTCTTCTCCATCATGTTGCAGCAAAGCAAAGGAGCATGACTAACTCCCTTTTCTCCCCTTTCACATTCATTACTAACATCCCTTCATCAGTTGTGTTCATGAAAGAATTTAAGGTTTTATGTTGGTTCTTATTCCTTTAAAAGCCACATTTCTTGTCTAAAATTCTTTTCATTTTGATCTACTCCCTAAGCTAAGTTGTTTTTATATAAACTTAGTGATATCACTCCTCATTCACCTCTTCCATTCATATTAACCCCTAACTTCTTATTATCTAAATCCCCTATGTTACCCTTTCACTATTACTATAAACACTATGGTGTATAAACCCCAAGCATTCTATAAATATCCCTTCCCCCCTGACATTATAGCCATATGTTCACAGTCAGGGATTAAATTGACATCTGGTCAGTTTAAAAACCCAAATCCTACCCCTCTTCCCCCTTCAGAAGTTATCTAAACCATTAACCCCTTCATTTGTTAAAGAACCTTGTAAAAAAAAACCCCCATTTTCACCCCTAACCCGGTTCATTTGCAAAATATACATAAAAACCCACTTTTCCCATTTTACCCAAAGTATTGGCGCAATGCGCGTTTTGATAAAATACATTGAAAAGTCATACAAATTCGCCAAAGTCCACAGTCCCGCTGGGCGCGCTTTCCAAACAAATATATTATTTTAATCCCCGCCCACGTCCGTATCAACCTGGCACCTTAACGATCCGTCGACCGTCGGATCTGGCCCTTTTCATCCGACGGCTCTCATGCATTTCGAACCGGGCCCGACGTCCGTAAGTTATCTTCCGAAATTTGTCAGAGGGTGACGTCAGGCCTCTGCCACGCGTCACCCCCAAATCGTATCGGAGCGCCCTCTGACATTTCCGCTTCCGTATATAGAGCGGTGCGATATTATACTGCTTACCGTTTCCGGTTTCTGTGAACCCGCCTTGCCAACGTCACTACTACATCACCGCCACGTCAGCGCCCCCATCCGCCACTGCTCTGACCTGCCCGCCACCTCACCATCCCCGTGGACCACTCTCAAGTCGCCACGTCACTCGATGATGTCATGCTGACGTCATCCGACCTTAACCCCACCTGATGACGTCATGCTGACGTCATCCAAAAAAAAGCGCCAAATAACCCAAAAATCCATATTTTGGCCGAAAAATCGTGTTTTTCATTACTTTTGCAAAAAACGACTGTTGCACCTCTGCATGTATTTTACGACCAAACAAGCGTCAACCTGCTGAATTCGACCCGAGGACCGTTGGTGCGCCAATTCCACCTGCATTTGTGACTATTGCCGACAGTTTACCAGGTATTTATCCCAGTCATTCCCTCTACGCCTGGTTTTATCCTGCATTCTCCAACAATAGCTTAAAGAGTAAGAAAACACTGTGTTTACCGGTAAATCCCCTGTGGCTAGCCTCCATTTTCGGTTGTAAAATCAAAATCCCCCGGCAGAGCATTGTTTGCCCAAGTTTTCACAAAAAATACAGTTGGTTTGCGCATTCGTGAACTGAGAACCCAACCTGCATCAATTTACCGTGAAGAGAGTCTTTAAGGCCAAGCATTTTCCCTATCAGTGCTCTGTGCAGTGTTTCAATTGCTGCCATTGCCATTTTATCCTCTGTTCCTCAGTAAATGACCTCTCTTTCCAAGAAATACTCCTTTGTGTTACTCTGCGTAGTAACACCAGTGCATACAAACAGAATCCTAAAGTAACCATGGATGTACCAGTAGCTCCTGTAGCCTTGAATATTGCTCCATTAAATGCCCCTCAGAGAGAATTGGAATGGCAACCATTAGCAGACCTGGATTATCAAATATCAGAAGAAATGCTAATGCACAGCAAGTACCACATCCACTTGTTAAACGAATTGAATATTAAACACGAGACTGGAACAGATGTATTGGGCATTTGGGATTCTTTCCTCCCTATCTTCAAGCTCCCTCAGGTCAACCAGTTTCCTGACCTAATCCACCTATGTGCTGACTGCTACGACGCCACTCAGAGGGCTGTGATTGACCCTTCAGGCTCAGTTGTTTTCTATGTCACCCCTGAAGCCATCAGAGAGATGATGCACTTCAAAACTAAGAAGAAATTAGTTCCTTTATCACTGACTGATCTGATAAAGCAACGAGCTAAATTGACAGTTGCTCAGGTCACCAAACTAAATCAATTGTACATTGACTCTGACACCGTGAAGTACCCTCCCATTTCTCATGTTTACCTCAACCAATTGGGCAGGGACCTTGTAGACATGATCAGTCCCATTCTGGGCTATAATTCAATTGAGTTTGTTGATGAAACTGTGCTGGTGATGATGCTCATGTTTTCCCCTAGCAAGTCTCCAATCTGCTATGACTATGCCACCTACATATCTGACAAAATACATGAGCAATTGATGAACTTGGCAAGAGAAAGGGTGTTTAGATACACCTCCTACATCTACCACTTAATTTTTTATTATCAACATGAAAAATTTCATTTTGCTGTGAAGAGAGTGGATGCACAAGGCAATCCAAGGTCAGTAGTCTATTGGTCCTCTGCTATCCACTGCAGATCTTGTTCTCCATACACTTATTGTGAGTTTATAGACCTTTTCATCCACCCAGCCATGTCTCTGCTTCTGAGCTCACCTCCTCCTAGACTAACTAATGAGATGCAGAGGATTCTTCAACTGTCCAAGGTATACAACATTGGGGATTGGTACTATTACCAAAACCACACAGTTATCAGAATATATGGGTGTGAGTTGCCCCCATACAGATTGCCCAAATATGTGCCCATGAGATTGTTTGCCCTTGAATACTTCAGGCAGTTTGGGAATGCTGATGTGCTACATTTTTCAGGCAAAGGCAAGAAAGCACAGCTCAAAGTAAGAAACCAATTAGGGAACTTCATTTACAACAAAAGGGAGGAAGGTTGGCAAGAAGCAGACAGAATGCTAGAATCCCTTGGCCTACAAACCAGTTTCCTTTGGAAACCTTATGACCCCAATCACTTCATAACCTTAAGAAGGGTCAAGTATAGGCTGGCCAGTTATGACCACGTAAGGTTGCCTCACATAGAAAAATATGCAAATCAAATAAAGTGGAGGAGAGGCACCTTAGAGGAAGCTGTCACACAAGAAGAATTAAATCAAAGAGCAGTTAAAAATCTCCAAAAGATGGCTGACTTAGAGCTTTGTGCATAGGTATTTGCTCTTCCAGGCACTCAAGTGGGAGCAGCTGCCTCATCCTCCACAGCACATCAGCAAGCAGCCAAAACTACTGATCAAGCTTCCGGCAAAGGCAAAGAGAAAGAGATGGAGCCAGAACAGCCACCTCATGAGGAGGTACAGCAGCAAGAAACAGTACAGCAGCAGGAAGTGCAGCAAAAGGAACAGCAACAAGAGCGGCAGCAAGAAAAAGAGCAATCAGAGTAGCAAGAACAAACATTAGAAGCCCCAATATCCACAGGGCAGCAAGCTCAGGACACTCTGCCTCCTAGGCAGGAGACTACAGTGGAAGCCTCGGTCCTCCAAACTCCACAAAATGAGGACAGAAATAGGAAGAGGGATAGAGAGACTCCCCTCACAACATCCACAAATCAAGGAGGGAAGAGGCACAGAATGAATCCCCTCTCAGAGGAAGAAATGCCTATAGGGCAATCTTTGGGCATGGGCCCACCTAGCATGGAGGCATCTGCAAGTTCCTTCCAGCAGGAACAAGAGAGGACAGTGGGAGGAGAAGTCAGCTCCTCAAGCCAGCAAAGAGGAGGTGAACTGGGCATCAAGCAGTAGTTCATTGATATAAAGAAGAGGAATGAGCCCATAAGGATACAGCTATACAATCATTTGTTAAAAATGGCTCCCACTAACCAGCAGAGACTAATGTCTGCATATGATGTCCAGGAGGGCAAGATGATCATGAGCCATTTTACGCCAGCAGTGTTGCAGCCGCAGTCAGCTGCAGATTACATAAGGACCAACCTTGAGGTCCTTGCCAGGGACATCCACCCAATGGATCAAATCGAATTACATAAGCAAACGGGTGAGATGGTGTATGCCTCCTTGGCGGATAAGACATTGGTGAACTACAGGCTAGAAAATAGCCTAAATAATACAGCTGCCCAACTTGAGTTGGAGAGAGCATCCTCTCAAGCAAAGGACAACAGAATCAAAGCCTTAGAGGAGATAATAATAGAACTTGGGCATGATCCCAAGGACATCAAGGTTGTACAAGCATTATTGAAGTTAAGAGATGCAGATATGGCAGCACTAAGGAAAATGGTAAACGTCCCAGCAACCATTCACCCACAAACTGGAGAAGTTGCCCAGCTGAGACATGACCAAGATGCAGCAGCTATGCTGGTGTCATTATACAAACAGCTGATCCAGACACACGAGAAATTGGGAGAATCAGAGGCTGCACAAGCTGCACTGCAGGCAGCATTACAACAAAAAGAAGGAGGACAAACATCTCAGCCTCCTCCAGAGATAATTAACCTTGAGGAACCTCCTCAGACTACTGCTCCTCCCCCTGAAAAGACAGAACAAACAGCACCATCTACATCAGCACCAGCGCCAACAATAGAGCAGGCTCCAAGCCCGGACATGCAGAAGCTAAGGAGTGAAATCCAAGCCCTGGAAGCCCAAATGGCAGAATTAAATGAGGCCAGGGAAAATTTTGTCAAGTTGAATGAAAGATATGATAAATCAAAACAAAGTGTTGTTGAGAAAGGAAGAGAGATAAAGGCCCTCAAAGAGAAGATAAAGGAGCTGGAGAAGGAGCTCACACTTGATAATGTAGTGGCTGAACTCAAGACAGTCCTATGGGCCAACATTGGCCAATCCATAACTGATCAATGGCAATACATTGAGACCATTCATGAGCAAATAGAGCTCATAGGGAAAGCACATAGAGAAATCCAAAGAGCAAGGGCATCTCTAGGCAATATGCCTGAGGTTGCCAACAGAATGATTAATGTGCTTAATAACAGAACAAGTGCTCAGCTGGCAACAATGAGAATTTCCAACAGGACTGAGACCATTTTGCTAATAAAAAGATTCCTAACACTAAGAAGCCTGGTACAAACACTAGAAAGAAGAAGCCAGGATATGCAGACAGAGGTTAATAAATTCATGGACAAATTTGTAGCATTGCAAAACAGAGGTCTTCCTAGCTTACTGAACAGCGCAGGAAGACTACTTTCCCATGAAAATTATGCCAAAAGGGTCAACACATTTGCTACAAATCAGATTACAGAAAGGCCCAGTACTTCAGAAGAATCAGGGCTAGCATCAGGGCAGAGTCTCTACAACAGGGTTGAGAACCTATTTTTCATCATGGATGAGATCAAACATTTGTTTGAAGTGCCTCCAAATTTCTACAAATACACAGAGGCAGATGAGACTCTAGAGGCAATCCTGAGACATCAATTTCCCACACAGGAGGTCTGGACCAAAATGATACAGTTAATACTGTAAACCAGAGCCTGTATTCAAATTTTTTCATTTAAATATATAAGTTATCATGCACAGGAAAATTTTGATAAAATCAGCATGCATGGAGAAGAATGGGCTGAGCCAACTCAGCAAAACTATTCGGCCACTAAAGCAGCACTGACAGTCACAGGTGACAGGGCCGAAAAGCTACAGGAGGACATAGCTACAAAGACACATCATTCATCATTTATAACAGAACATTCAACCGACTCAGTGGCCTCCAAAGGTCAAAAAGTATTCTGACAGAATTGAAGAGCATTTATGTTGTATTCAAAGCTGTAATAACTTCTTATCTGTTGTTTTGTACAAGTTGGTGAACATATTTATTTCTCAGATGACTCAACGCTTCAGATATTTTGTATCACCTTTTTGTATATATTCCCCCCTCGCATAAGCTTGCAGGGGTTGTTGTTGATTTCTCTTCTAGAGTTTCTTATGCTGTAAATTTTCAGAGTATTAATACAAAGGCTGATGGAATTTCCAAAGCTCTGCGTTATCTGAGTCATTGTGGTGTTTCGCTGAATGTTACAGGATTCCTGCGTACTTCATGGCACAATAAGTTTTCCTTAAAAGCTCTTCGTTATATGTTTTTTTTATATCCTTTCATAGCTCATTCATGTTTTTGTGTTTCATAGTTAATGGCAGAGAAAAAGAATAGTTCCAGGATTTATTCACAGAGTACCCTGAACTCAATCTATGTTGTTATAAATGTCTTTCTTCAGTTATAGTCATAAGGTGTAATTCTTAACTGCTGCACCTCCAAACTATATCTTTCACAGTGATTGTTGTTTCAGGAATTCAAGTTTGCTCTTGTGCAATATATCTCTTTCTTACACCCCCAGCTTAGTGAAGAATTCTTAATTGCTTTTCACTGGTCAAACACACTTCATAATCACAATTTCAATTTTGTTTCATGATGTATTTAAATGGCCCTGTAGTTTCAGCGACTCAACTCAATATTTCAGACAACCTGTAACCACAGACTCCATTGCCCAATGGACTAGAATTATCTGAAGATTTCCACCTTAGGTACAGAAGACATCCCTCAACCAAAACACAAAACCAAACCCTGAATTCATAACTAGCCTAAAATCTTCACAAAGCAGAGACAAACCTTAAAGAGAGAGCCCTCTCTGATTACAGTTTGGCTAGAAGTTGTAATCCAAAGATTGGTTAGTGGTTACCCCAACCATATTCCCTTGGGAGTCAAAGGGAACAACCTGGGTGTTAACAGAAACATCATTTTCTCTTGGTCTATGAGGAGTTAGAAGGCGAGTGAAAGCTGGTTGGAAAGAGGAAAAAATCCTCTACAAGCCTATGCTAATTCCACATTTAAATGAGGGCATTTTACATCAATAAATTTATATTTTTGTGAACTAATATTGTTAGGGAAATTATATGTGTTATAATTCCAACATTAAATTATCAATTTGGAGCTTGTAAGCTTCGAGGCACAAGCGCTAGTAACACAGGATCTGAGCGTCTAATTTAAACTAACAACATAAAATCTGAAATCGATTACTAAATTAAGTACTAAATTTATGTTCTTGAATTAAGTACAGAATACAAATCACCGAACAATTTTTACCTCAATATAAGTAAAGTAAATTTCAATCAAAACTTAATTTTATTGCAAGTAAAACTTAATTACAATCCAACAAATAATATTTATTTAATATAAGTAATAGAAATATTAAATCACACAAAACTAATTACTATTCAAAACAATATCAAGCTTATGCTAATCTCAATCACTATTCAAGAAATTCTAATCATTGTTCAAATGAAACTAACTCTAATCAATATCTGAGAAATATTAATCACGACCCAAGCAATACAAATTACCATTCAAACGATTTTAAAGGAAATCCAAACAAGACAGATCACTATTCAAATTATTTTAATAAGTAATGGAAATCTCAATCCAAGACCAAGAGCGATTTGAATCTCGACCTAAGTAATGAAAATCTAAACAAATCGACTCCTATCTAAATGATATTAACTCAAATCCAAGCAAAACCAATTCAAATCCCTAGGGCATCTAAGACTTTCAAATTAACTTCTTAATCCTATTTCGTTGACAAAACTAATTCGAATCCCTAGGGCATCTAAGACTTTCAAATTAACTTCTTAATCCTATTTCGTTGACACCTTTAGCCCTGCAAGACATCAAAGGAAATTAAATGACCAAGTTTGAATTAACGTCTTTACACTATCAAAACCAACACACTCAAACTTGAAAGTCTTCAAAAACCAAAGCTTATTTCTAATTTAAAACTATCTCAAATGAACTCGGAAAATATCAATAAGCAACATCCTACAACGAGAGTATTAACCTATGATCTCCACATGATCTTGCTACAATTTCATTGAATCCCAAAACTATGCTACCACTTTTATCAATGATTAATTTTCTACCTTAATACTTATGGGCACTCTGATATCAAAGACGATTCTACAGGAGTTCTCTACCATTGATAGATGCTCATGATTCAAAACTACGAAACCGAATCCAATTTGAACTTATGATGCAATTATCATCCTCTAAATTAATCAAAATTGAAAAGAATCCTTTTAAATATTCTTAATCATGATTAAGTGATGAGGAAATCATTCATGCATCAAAAACACAAATCAATACAGTCCTTGCAAAGATGGAAAAACAATATATTTATTCATATCTTAGAAGAACATATAAAAGCATAAGTACAGAATGGTACACTAAGATTTAATCAATGAATATTTTTAGAACAAGATCCATACTCTTAAATCCTAATCAAACATACTTTCTATAACCTATATCAATTGCAGGACTTGGTTGCAAGTGGTGGTGGGCCCTTGCCACTCCCAGAGAAAGTCTAAGTTAACTCAATTCTTTAAAAAAACAAAGGAAATCATAATACTCACATAGAATTAAATGTCGAAACCAGAATTATATTAAGTTAAATGAAATATCAGTTTAGTCATAATAAGAAGAACGCCAAAGTATTCAGCATTCTCTACATGTTTAACTCCTGATTCTCCACTCTGCTTGTGTGTATCCTCCTTCTCATTTACAAAACCATTGGAATTTAAAGAGTTCAGAGAGTAACAAATTGGAGAGGACAGTTTCAACAAATCACTAAGGAATGGAATGGATCAAAGCTACGTAGAGTGGAAGAACAAATCAAATTAGAGTCTTCAAGAATGTCCAACCAACTGGCCCAATCATTGCTGACCCGCGTGGCTGACCCGAAACCATGGCACACTGAAATCGTTCAAAATCAAAACCATTCAATGATTTTGTACTTACATAGGCACTGATTCTGTACTTAAAATTCCCCTAATCATAACTTCCTCATAATGCTGAATTTTTCGAAACAGTTTTTGGGTTTCCTGAATGAGGGTACTATGAACAAAACTCGCATGTTAGAATCTCAATATTCCTCTCCATCTGATCATAAATTTGATATTTTCACCTATAGGAATTTTGCATTCTGTACTTAACTTGTAGCAGCTAGTTTAATTGACTCGTGAGGAATTTTGAAAATGGAACCCTGTGACAAATGAAATTAGAAAAATTGTCATTAGAAAATCATGGAAAAATCATCTATAATCATTGAAAATTCAAGAAAACTAATGATAATTAACCACAAAGTGTAAGACGTGGATTAGCGGCAATTTTTGTAATTACGGTATGAAATGAGTTAAAAATGTCAGAATTTAGGTTATGAAATAGTGGTATTGTGCGATGGAAAAATGGGCATATTCGAGACCCAACATCCCCCATGCCTATGTATTTTCATGTCCTCATGCAAAAAAATCCCTTGCTCATTTGAAAAATTCTTGAAATTGTTTTGTAGTTATTGGATCTTTGTGGAACAACATTGCTTCAATATTTGGAGGTGTTGGTTCTTGTGGAGAAGCATTGCTTCAATATTTGGAGGTGTTGGTTCTTGTGGGGCATCACTCTTCATATTAACATATCATACTAATTTATAAAGCAATACAAATTCAGGACAAGAAAGGGATGGATGAGAAAGAGATGATGAATGAAATGAGGTGGTAATGGAGATGGTGAATGGGTGCTTGCATACTCTGTCATCATAAGGCAAATTCTTATAGGTGGTTTCCTTTATCATTTCATGGAAGCAATGACTTCATCTTCCAAATAGAATGTTTGTTATCATGGGAGGATAATACGCTATAGAGACTGTTTTTATGAATACACCATAAGGAATTTATTTTAACACAGTCTTGTAATTAATGTGTAAGTATTTTTATTATGAGTAATGAATGGAAGGAAATAGAAGGATAATGGTTTATGAAAGATGTAATGCATGGAATGGGAAGTGGTAAATCATTAAGTTTCCTAAACCTTTTAATGAATTAGAGAATCTTAATCCAAATTTACCTCAAGTTTTACCTTTATTGTTGATGTGGTCGGTGCTGCAAGATGAAGTGAAGGATGGAATGGCTAGAGATGATGTGACTGTTGATCTGACCTGTTGAAGAAGATCTAGAGTTGTAATGGAGGATAATTTGAATCTGTTGAAGGAATTTGAGATGAGGTCTAAATTGAAGGTCCCCTTCTCCCCCATTCTTGAGGAGTTGTGTTCCCAAAACAACTAAGGAAAGGTGAAATCTATTGCAAATGAAAATGGAAATGCTGATTCAAAAATCCAGACAGTTGCAAACCTGTGTTGAGATCACAAAACCATATAGTCTTCAACTGTTACAAACCCATGTGAAATATTGAATATGTAAATAAATGGTGTTGATATCAAACATAAGCAATAATCATTGGATTACTAACCATTGAGGAGATTGTTAACCAGTGCGAGATATCCCACCTTTGATGTCAATGGGAATCAAGGCACTAGTTACATTCTACTAGCCATGAATTGATTTTTCGAAGTCGAATGGACTGCAAAATTCATCCACCAAGAAACATTGATGTATTTCCTTAATAGATGACAAGGATACCTACCATAGGGCATGCAAGCTCTTAGGTACCTTATCTAACCCTAACCTTGGTCCCAGATAATTTGCTGATGTCAATGGGACAAGGCTTGTTGGTAGGTGGGATTTAAGGGATCCCGCCTCAACCAACTCGAGTATAAAAATAATGACTTGAAAGATACATGATTTGAAGAACTCATACAAATTTACAAACTTTACTAGGAACCTTGCCCACCAATTACCTGGTTTTCAAGCAATGTCCCTGTCCACTTGCACCAGACAAATTGGTTTTCACAAAATAAATTATTTTTCTCTTTACTATTTTCATTTATTTATTTACAATACTAACGTTCCTACTATAATGGAGAAAATATGTCCTCCTTTAAGTGAAAGAGAACCTTGAATGAAACCATGTGTAGATCAAGTACAAGGATATATTCATGCTCATATTTAACATATACAATTTAGAATATACATGAGCATGAAAAATCAGCAGCTTTGAAGGATGTGATACAAAGAGTACTTGAAGATGAGAGTGGTACTTTGACTAGATTGTGATATGGAACCAAACCTCGATGTAAACCTGGTGGTATTGGCACATTTCTTCATTTGGACCACTCTGAAAGTCCTCCTCAGTCATGCCAGGAAAACTTGGATAGTTGGTCTCCAGAATGTATACAAGGTTTGCTGATGGGCATGGTGAAATTTATTCAATCTAAGGTTCCACTGGATGCTGCCCATCTTATTTGGTACATGATTTATCGATCTCCTTGGTAGATAGGTAAGAGGAATCAAGGGAGACTTCCAAATCCTTTTCTAGTTGTGGAGAGATAGATAGTTTCCTGAATGAGGCTAGGATGAATGCTCCCTGAGAAGCAAATACCCCAGCTACTGCCAGGATTTGAGAAAGTGCTTCGAGGACATTCTTTAATCTTCTCAATCATTCTTAAATTACTCCTGCTAGTTGGTGATCCCTATCTCACAACATGGATTAGTACTTGGGGGTTCTTACAGCACCCCAAAAATGTTTTATCTTTAAAGATCTTGAATTTTAATCTAAATGAATAAAAATTGCTAATTTCAATAAAACTTACCAAACTTGAACTCCTCGCTTACTTGGAAAACCATACTTTGGAGCAACCCCAAACCAAAGAAGACACGTTGCTCTTCACTCACATCTTACCATATTCTTCGACCTCTAGTTTCCCTACAACTAAGATCACAGGAAAAAAAAACTTGTGAAAGAAACTATGCTCTAATCCCTTTAGCACCTCCCTGGTAATCTCGCAAAAAATCTTGGGGAAACTATATGTGTTATAATTCCAACATCAAATTATCAATCTGGGGCTTGTACGCTTCGAGGCACAAGCACAGGTAATGCAAGATCAGAGCGTCTAATCTAAACTAACATCATGAAATTTGAAATCGATTCCTAAATTAAGTACAAAATTTATATTCCTGAATTAAATACAGAATACAAATCACTCAACAATTTTAACCTCAATCTAAATAAAGTAAATTTCAATCAAAACTTAATTTTAATGTAAGCAAAACTTAATTGCAATCCAATCAATAAGATTTATTTAATATAAGTAATAGAATTCTTAAATCACACAAAACTAATTACTATTCAAAACAATATTATGCTAATCTCAATCACTATTCAAGCAATTCTAATCACTGTTGACATGAAACTGAATCTAGTCAATATTTGAGCAATATTAATCATGACCCAAGCAATACAAATTACCATTCAAATGATTTTAAAGGAAATACAAACAAGACAGGTCACTATTTTAATAAGTAATGGAAATCTAAATCCAAGACCAACAATGATTTAAATCTCAATCTAAGTAATGAAAATATAAACAAAATCAACTCCTATCTAAATGAGACTAACTCAAATCTAAATGAAACTAATTCAAATCCAAATAAAACTAATTCAAATCCTTGGGGCATCTAAGACTTTCAAATTAACTTCTTAATCCTATTTCGTTCACACCTTTAACTCTACAAGACTTCAAAGGAAATTAAATGACAAGTTCGAATTAATATCTTTACACTATCAAAATCAACACACTCAGACTTGAAAGTCTTCAAAAATCAAAGCTTATTTCTAATTTAAAACTATCTCAAATGAACTCAGAAAATCTCAAATAGCAACTTCCTACAACAAGAGTATTAACCTATGATCTCCACAGAATCTTGAAACAATTTCATTGAATCGCAAAACTATGCTACCATTTTTATTAATGATTAATGTTCTACCTTACTACTTATGGGAAATCTGATATGAAAGATGATGCTACAGGAGTTCTATACCATTGACAGATGTTCATGATTCAAAACTACGAAACCAAATCCAATTTGAACTTATGATGCAATTATAATCCTCTAAATTCATCAAAACTAGAAAGCATTATTTTAAATATTCTTAATCATGAGTATGTGCTGATGAAATCATTCATGCATCAAAAATGAAAATCAATACAGTCCTTGCAAAGATGGAAAAACAAGATATTTATTCAAATCTAAGAAGAACATATAAAAGCATAAATACAAAATGGTAGCACTAAGATTTAATCAATGAATATTTGAAAAACAAGATCCATACTCTTAAATCTTAATCAAACATACTTGCTACAACCTATATCAATTGCAGAACTTTCTTCCAAGTTGTGTACGGGCCCTTGCCACTTGTTAAGTTATGGTATGTTCTATGCTTAGTGTAATTTACTTCAACTTCTTCTTATTAGCCCAATGTCAATTTCACTGTTTAGTAATCACATTAACATAAAATAAAATGTTGATAGAACATAAATAAATTGACAGAAGACAAGCCAAGACAAGAGACACCAGATGTGGTGGCTAGCCAGGGACAAACCCCAATGTGGGGAAACCCTTTGATTAATTCTTCTATAATCTTCAATAATTCAGCAGAGAGAGAAATAGTACAAATATACAGTTCTGTAATTTTATGATAGCAGCAACAAAACCCTAACCAACAAAGTCAAAGATGGTCAAACAAGTTAGAATTGATCTCCTATTAGTTTGGTCAATATCCAAGTCAACTCGACCTCCAACAGCAAGAAGAGGTAGCCCAAAAAAAATCTGAAAAACTCAGTCAAACGAGGTCAACAGAAGTCAACCTGCAGCCAGCAATTAGGGTAGTTAACACTGGTCAAACTAGAGGTCAGATTGCCTCAGTTTGCATGCCAAAATTTGCGGCCTGCCTAGGAGAGATAGCCACACCAAAACCGTAGTCCAAGAAAGGTCCATGCTGGTCAACTCTGGTCAAAGAGACCTTCTACGAACCTCGTCAAACTTGGTCAATGCAGTCAAATAGTTCTGCATCCTCCACCTTCCAACGTGAGAGAGATGTTTCTCCTTGTGTGTACCCAATCAACTAAGGAGAGAGAGAAGAATGTGAGAGATGAGATGAGTGAATAATGCCTCAAGGTAACCTGTATTTATATGAATCGTTGAGGATGTGTGCCACACATTTTGTTGTTGGCCGACCTTGACAAATTGTCAAGTAAATACAAATAAATTCATATCTCCATAAATACATGTCGGAATCAGATGATCGTCATATCAATCCTACACCTCTCGATGAGAGGAATCCAAGAAAAATATCAACTACCATGAATAAAATGACCCACCTAGAGTTTGGCTCTAGTTTCCAATTTTAACAATCCCTCTCAACTAGGGAGAACTCCATCTGCTAATCCATTTGACCATTGGTACTATCTCTACCATCAAATGCACTACCCTACACTTCTTGGCTTTGTTCTGCTCTGCTGAACTATGAAGAAGAAGAAATGATCGAGGATGTATCATATCATTCTCTAATGACCTGAATTCAGTCCCAAAGAGTGTGTCATACCACTTTTATTGTGTCATATCACTCTTATTGATCCCAGATCAATGCCAAAAAGAGAGTGAGCTACATCACTCGTACTAACCCAATGTCAGTTCCAATTGATCCCAGACCAATCTCCATAAAGTCAGTTCCAATTGATCCCAGATCAATGTAGGCTTGGAGGATTGAAGGAAGGCATATGTTGTGTCTATTCAGCCTATGAGCAACATTGAGGGATTGTACTGAAAGTTGGATAGCTTGTGAGCTAAAGCTTTGTGTAATCTAGAGATATTTCCACTTGTATGATAATACAGATAGTGTGGTTTTAAGCTTAGGCTTTCCCCAAAGTATTCTTCTGTGTTCATGTGTGATTGATTTCTCATTCTCTGTTATATGTGTTCTATTTGATCTTGCTCAAAATCAATTAAGCTTCCACAAGTTTGTTTGTAAAATTAGATCAAGTATTTTGCTTTAGTATATTGCATTATCAGGTCATGTACAGTGAGAAATTCTAAACAAAGCTCACTAACACTGCCAAGTTAACTAACCATTGCATAAGTTGACCATTGTACAACTGCTATCATTTATCACTTCCACTGCTCAACTGCACATCGTTGTCATTTCTTAACTACACATCATTGTCACTTCTTAGTTGCACATCATCGTCACTGCTCAACTGCACATGAATAGATGAGCATTTACGAGCTCACAAACACTGCTCACGAATGAATAAGCACCAAAGGTCATATGCAGGAAATCACATCACTGACACAAATTGCCTGTACTACTGCAAATTCTAAACCCAAACATATGATAATGGAAAACTCCAAGATGCCCTCGGTTATCCCTATGACCTGCTATCAATGCTCTCAAGCTCTGCACACAAAGAGCTACCAACATATGTCTTTTTACTATTGCTAATAACTCATCATAAACGAATATCCATCTTCACGTCAATAAGTTGTACATCAAGATGATATTTCCCTCAAAGACATGTTGCCCCGCAAGCTTACAATTGTGTCGTTGCACACTCTCTAGGTCATCATGCAAGACACCTAGAACAAATATCTAAGCCATTACAGTTGCAGGTCTATGTCAAATTCATGTCTAGTCAAAGTGATGGTGTCAAATTACTATGCCAAGTGTCTATACATATTGTTAATTAATGTTGTCATTGATGTCAATATGGCATTGGCCGAGATGGAAAATATTCTTGATATGCCTAATGAATATCATGAACCCTAAAATGAGATGATAAGGTTGAAGACAATAGATGCCTAGTTCCATATGATGATGTCGTAACTCTTGTTTGATAAGAATGTCATCAATTAATATGTCAAGTTACTAATGAAGAAGTCTTAAGAAGTGTCAAGTGCCAAGTATTTAAAATACCTTGATGACATATGGAGGACTACATTTGATGATGCCATATTCTTGATGAATGACCACAATTAATAATAAAATTTATGAGGTCTTGATAACATGGTTGGAGATCATTTGATGGTTGGAATATTATTTTGGAGTTCTCCTAATCATGTTGCACTATCACTGTACTAGTATATGATGATATTGTTCATGTGTCATGCTACATGGATGTTGCACTCCTACATAATGACTCTATGATCCTATGATTATATTGATAACAATGAAGAAGCCACGTTGTCCTAAACATTTCTCATGTTGTCCCAAAATTTTTATGCATAAAATTTAAGTACAAACACAAAGGAAAAATATTTTGGGCACCTTGGAGGCATCCTTTCAAAATGGATCCTAGACCATCTTAAAGAGGATTTTTTCCTCTTTCTAATGGGCCTTTATTCGCCCCAAAACTCCCAAAATTTTGGGATATATTGAATTTTTAAGTTAAGGAAATTATTTCAAGCAATGAGCTGACCTACACTGAGTCATACAAGTCAGTCTCACTTCAAATAAACATGTCCCTTCAATTATAAACGAAATCTCTATAAATAGACATTTAAACACTTCATTTTTATCACCAATTCGGGAAATAATTCAGAGATACGAAGTACAGAAGAAGACAGAAGACCAAGGAGAACAAGGAGACTATTGTTTAAGACAAAAAAAGGATAATTTTGTTTGGGCATAAAATCTTGGTCGAATCTGCCTCAAAATTGACAAGGTTGGTGCCTTGGAAAGTCCAAGTTGGTGCTTGGAAAATATAGGATTGGTGTCCTTGGAGTTGGTGCCCCTAAACTCAAGGTTGGTGCCTTGGATAAGATAGGGTTGGAGCCCTTGAGGTTGGTGCCTCAAAATTGACAAGGTTGGAGCCTTGGAAGTCCAAGTCAGTGCTTGGAAAATACAGGCTGGAGTCTAGGATATTGAAGATCAACGTCTTCACCTAGAGTTAGAACATTACATATATTGTACTTGATTTATTGAATAAATTAATAAAATCATTTATTTTTATTGCTCATTTTGTGTTCTAAATATAAGTGATCTGGTAAAAGTAACAATTGAAAATAAATACTGATTCACCCCCTCTCAGTATTTCCAACAATTGGTATCAGAGCTAGTACCTTCACTCAAAGCCTAACAGCTTGAAGGTTGATCATTTGAACACAAATGGCGGAGCCAAGGAATAAAGTCTCCAATCCTCTTAAAGATGTGTCTCCCTCAACCACCGAAATTGAAGTCAATAAATTTATGGAGGCTCCATTGTTCAATGGAAGCTTTGATATATGGGAGGCAAGAATGAGGAATTTATTAAAGACTCAACGCATTGAAGTCTGGAAATTGGTGATTGTTGATAGCATGATGGATGGAGAATCCAAGAAACATAATACAAGAGCAATGAAAGAAATCTTGAATGGGCTACCTAATTCTGTGAAGACCAATTTTGAAAAATGTTCGTCAGCAAAAGGCATATGGGATAAAATTCATGGTATTCACTCAAAAGGAGCATTAACAATGATCTCTAGTCAATAAAATGATGAAATACAAGAAGGAAATCCAGAGCCCATCAAGGAAGGTGAATATAAGAGTGATAACATCAAGGCTAAAGAAGACCTAGAAGATGAAGAGAATGAAAAATATTTTGAAGAAGATCTCCTCTCTAAAATTATGGCTACCATGGAAGAGATTAACAATTTGAAAAAGGAAAATGAGGAACTTAAGAAGAAAGTGCAAGTTGGTGACCAGGACAAGACAAGGAAGGAAGTTGACCTTGTCAAGCTTCAAGTATAAGAAAGAGATGAGGAGCTCGCCAAGATTAAGGAAGAATTTCATCAAAACAAGAGAAAGCATCATGAAGAAGTCATATCCATGACAAATCAATTGGATAAGGCAAAGAAATGGGAATATACCCTGTTAAGCCACCTTGAACAAAGGCACAAAAGCTTGAACAAATTTGATGCAGAGATTGGTCAACACAAGGAAGAGGTCTCCTCCCTTAGATCTCAACTAGAAGAATCAAGGAAACAAGCACAAGGAGCTGAGAAGGTTATGGAAGATTTGACATTCATAGAAGGACAAGTTGATGGAGCAAAAAAGGAGAGAAATACCATGATATGCCAAATAGAAGAAAAGGATGATGACATCACCAAGTTAAAATCAGAAATCACTTCTATTAAGGCCCAATTGTGTGAAGCAACCAAAATGATGGAAGAAATGAAGAAGCAACTAGTTATGAAAGATGAAGATTGTGAAAAGTTGAAAGGAGAAATTGTATTTCTTGAAAAGGAAGTTGACTTGCTGAATAAGAACTTGAAAAGCTCTCAAACCCTAGATGACATCTTAAATCATCAAAGGTCTCCCCTTGATAAATTGGGTCTTGGCTATGTAGGTGAATCCTCAAGCAAGAATGATGCAAACCCTAATGCTTCAAAAAACAAGGATGTGAGGAAGCCTGAAAGAAATGTTGATGCTCCCAGTTCCAGCAAAGGCAAGGAGAACAATCAAGACAACTATGGAAGAAACCTTCCTCCAAGAAGAAATGCAGATGGTGTCAAGGATGCAAGAAGAAATTGTTATCATCAAAGGATCCCAAGGCAAAAAGACTTTAAAAGTACATCAAGGAAACCTTCTTCTCCTAGGTACCAAAGTATATTTCTTGGTTATTGCTATTCTTGTACAAACTTTGGGCACAAGCCAAAAGATTGCAGGGCATATCAAAAAGATAATTATAATGTTCCCCATCAATATCTGAGAAGCAATTTTGCAAGAAGTCATGAATTATTATTCATGAACAACATAGAGTGCTTCAAGTGTCATAACATTGGACATATGGCACATAATTGTAACTTGACTTAGGCACCTACTCAAGATAGAACTATGCCAGAAAAGAAATTTGCACAAGTATGGACAAGGAAGCAAATACAATCTAAAAACCTCTTGAACTCTCTACCCGAAAACACATGTTGTTGACTTAATCTTAGACAATCTAAGCATTTGATGGGGAAACTCTGCATACAGTTACGGGGATCTTACGATGTTTAGGCATTCTTACAGAAGCCATTCATGAATGAGTCTTATAAAATCCTTGATGAGCTATATGGACAATCATTCTTTGATAGATCATCTCTCAACAACACTCCTTGAAGAATATAATCCTTATTCATCCAATGGATTATTATTGAAGATCTTTTTGTTATGAATATAATTCATAACTGATCCAAAATGGATCCTAAAAACCCTCTAAGTCTTCAAAATCATAAACTATCGCAAAAGGATGAACTTATAAAAATGGTGGATTACACTATCGGGCCTAAAAAACATGAAGAAATAGTGAAAAACAGAGTTTATCAGATGCTTGAACGACGATACACAGGAGCCGTCGGATCTGGCCGGTCAATGACCCAGATCTGATCGACATATCGCAACCGGTGATGGCAGGCGGAGGCTATCGGAGGCTACCACATAAATGTTGGGACAGCGATCAGCTCGGGTCAATGAGGATCGTCAATCAAGCGTGCAAATCAACGGCCCAAGTTAACCCGCAATATCACGTCGGCAAAATACAAGGAGCGCTTACCAACGGCCCAAGGACTATGCAATACGCAATTGCGACATGTCACATCACAATATCGCATCGGAGCAACACAAAGGAGCGGGGACAATACATACGACTGCGATAGCCGGACCCAACGAGATTATAGATTAAGTTTAATATATTTTGAGTTCCGGAAAACGGTTTTTCTATGTATTTCGCATTCTTGTTAAATAAACGAAATACAAAGGGAATGCGCCCGATGCGATGAATTCAGACCCGAAAGGGTTTATAAATGAAAATGTATATTACTTGAAGTTCCCATAAATCCATTCGACGTTAATTTCAGTGTTTTAATGTATATTTACAAATACAAAGGAAATGCGAATTGGGTGATATAACGGACCCGAAAGGGTTTTTATATGCAGCGAGATGTGTTTTGAGTTCCGAAACAAGCGGGATTTCAGGCGGGCCTTAAGCGATAAGTGGTATTGGCGAGCTCCGCTCGAGCCCATACACTAGCCACCTCGTGCATAGGCACCGGAGAGAGAAAACCACCCTTTTCGAGCGGGTAATCTCCAGGCGCATAAGCCACCCGAAATCAATAATAACCGTTGGATCATGATCACTTGCGATAGTGCCCCAAGGACGGATCCGAAAGGATTATAGGGTGGAATCAATAGTATTTGAAGTCTGATAAAAGGCATTTTGGTGGATTTTTACAGGTTTTCTGTGTATTTTCTGTGTAAACAGAGAACAACTATTTTGGGGAGTTCTAAAGCGCCAATGGTTCCTTCCGTTGCAGAACAGGTGGCCACCATCCCTGAAGACATTACACCATGATTGGTTAACACTCAAAGGGGGTTTGAACAGACAAAGGTCGAAAGCTAGAGAGCCCAGAAGAGGAAACGAACAGACGGCGCCGACGGGCTTAAAAGCCACAAAATGATAGAGACAGAGGCAAGCGGTGCTGAGACAGAGAGAAAACAGAGCCAGAGAAGGAGAGAAATAGTCTGTGTACTCAGAGAGGCTTGAGGGATTCAAGCAAACTCCTGTTGTTTGGTATTTGTTGTGTTGAGACTCAAATTGAGCTAAAATTTTGTAAAACTCTACTCTTGAAGACATAATGGATAGGTCACCACTGAAGGCTAGACCAGGAGACGTAGCCCAAGAGTTTGGGTGAACTCCATATTAAACTTGTTATGTTATGAGTGTTTGTCTATTATGTTTCTTTAACTGCTTCCTTGTCTATGTTACTCGCAATATTATCGATCCATTGCACTAAGTAATATAGGCAAATCCATGCACATTAGTTTGTAATACCTTAAAATTATTCTAAGATCTCATTTTCAGATCAAGTGGTATCAGAGCTTTAGGTTTGCTAAGGTTAGACAAGCTTGTGCTGGATTGTTGAATGCTAACTAGGTCAAAGCTCAAACTAGGAGAAGGAGAAATTGTTGAGGCTAATCCAGAAATTGGAACAGTCTATCCTAGGAGGAGAATGGTAGAACAAGTCCCATTGGAATGAGAATCTCAGTTCATGGATAGTTTCATGACCATGAGAGCCATGGTAGAAGAGATGTATCGAGAATTCAAGAAGGGTCGAGGCGAAAGCACTTTGACACCCAAACAAGACAAGGGAGCAGAGGAACCCTCCTAGATGCCCCAAAGGGCAAAGGGAAAGGGGAAAAGCTTCCTCCATCATCTCCTCCACCATCACCTCCATCATCCTCGTCTCCTAGCCTTGAAAATAAAAAGAAGAAACCATCTTTGATTAAATTAGATGTAAAGTTTGATTTGCCAATCTATGATGGAGAACTAAATGCAAAAAGGCTAGATAACTGGATTAGACAGATTGATGTATATTGCAGGGTGTAGAACATTGATTCGGAGAGGAGAAAGATTCAGCTAGCTAGCCTTCGCCTTGGAGGACCTGCACTAGTGTGGTGGGAAGGCAAGACACGAGCTAATTTGAAGAAGCATGGTAAAATTATTTCTACCTGGATTGAATTTGTTTCTTCCATTAAAAAAAAATTCTATCCACTAGCTTATATGCAGCAAGCAATCATAAGTTGGCAAACTCTTCGCCAATTAAAGGGGAAAAGTGTACAAAGCTATACCCAGGAATTTAGAAAAAGAGCTTTAACACTAGGCATTTCTCTAGACTCACCTAAAACCTTGTTGAAGTATATAAGTGGTCTACATAGCTATTTGAAGCACACCATTCTCATGTATAACTCCACTAGCCTAGATGATGTATCAGTTCAGGCTACACATCTAGAAGCTAGAGGCAAGAATGTGAACCCAGAGATTGGGATCATCAAAACCCTCTGCAAGCAAGAACAAGGAAAAGAAGAAGCTAAAATGGAAAGAGAGGAAGGAAAACATTGTACAGAAAGACAAACCTTCATGCACTCACTGCAAGAAGGAGGGGCACGATGATGTACACTGTTGGTCTTTGCATCCGGAGCTGAAACCAAAGAATTTTGGTGGTAAGAAGAAGAATACTGATGCTTCTATTCAAAAATACTTGGGGTCAAACTTAGGTGATGAAACAACAGTCACAGCTACAGGTTTAAAAGGTAAAAATTCGGAAGCATCTACAAGTAATTCTGCTCAATATATTGATAATGAAGTTAATGAGAGGAAAAGGCATGAGCTTTTTCATATTAGATTTATTTCCAAGCACCAAAAGATTGATACTTTATTTGATAGTGGTTCAAAAGTAAACTTGATTTCTAAAACAATTGTAAAGAAGTTGGGCTTACTAACAACACCTCACAAGAAGCCATATCCATTAGGTTGGGTATGTGATAAAGAGAAGCAACAAGTGACTAGACAATGTAAACTTAGGTTTGCTATTGGGTCAACATTTGTAGATGAGGTTGAGTTAGATATAGTTCCCTTGGATATATGTGGTATTGTTTTAGGAAGTCCTTACTTGTATGATAGAAAAGCCATTTTCTATAGAGCTGAAAATAAGCATCAATTCACTAAAGATGGAACAGAAAACATTGTAAGAGCTCATAAACTCAAAAATAACTACACTCTCATAAAATCAGGGCAGATGAAAAGAATTTTAAATTCATGCAAGAAATTTTTACTAATGGTTGTAAAAGAAAAGAACCTTGATAAAACCAATGTATTTGAAGGCTGTGATGCTAAACAAAAAGTTGATTTAGAAAAAGTTGTTTCAGAATATGATATCCTATTTCAAGAACCTAAAGCTCGGCCACCCAAAAGGAAAATAGTACATGATATTCATTTGCAACAATATGTTCCACTACCTAACATCGGAATGTATAGATTATCCACTTTAGAGAATGCAAAGATCAAGAAGCAGGTACAGGAGCTGCTCGATAACAGATTCATAAGACCAAGCACATCACCATGTGGATCTCCAATCGTGTTGGTGAGGAAGAAATATGGTTCGTGGAGGATGTGCATTGATTACAGATCACTGAATAAAATAACGATCAAGAATCATTATACTCTTCCTCACATTGATGATATATTAGATCAGCTGAAAGAAGCAGTTTACTTTTCCAAGTTAGACTTGCGTAGTGGCTACCATCAGGTCAGAGTAGCAGAACAAGATGCATGGAAGACTGCTTTCAAAACAAAGCAAGGGCGGTATGAATAGCTGGTTATGCCTTTTGGCTTAACTAATGCTCCTGCCAATTTCATGAGAGTTATGAATGATGTACTCTGACCTTTATCGATGATTTTTTAATTGTATATTTAGATGACATTCTTGTTTTCAGTAAAACATGGGAAGAACATTTGAATCATGTAAAGCAGACTGTAGATGTTTTCAAAAGAGAAAATCTCTATGTGAAGCTATCAAAATGTGAATTTGGCAAAACATCTTTAAATTATTTGGGTCATATTGTAAGGGGTGGTGAATTGAAGATAGATCCCTCTAAGGTCGAAGTCATTGTGAATTTGCCTAAACCCAAATCTGCTACAGAAGTTAGGAGTTTCCTAGGAGAAGCACAATATTGGAGAAAGTTCATTGCTAACTTTTCCTTGATTGCAACTCCCTTACATGCTTTGACAGGATTGAACAAGGTGTTTTAGTGGGGAGGCAAACAGCAGAAATCCTTCGACACCTTGAAAGAAAAAATTAGTACAGCACCAGTACTAGCACTGCCAGATCTTCAACGACCATTTGAGATTGAAACAGATGCCAGTGACTATGCCATGGGAGCAGTGTTGATGCAACATGGTAAACCCATATGCTATCATTCTGAGACATTTAATTCTGCAATAGTTAATTATCCCACATATGATAAAGAATTGTATGCATTAGTACAAAGTGTGAAAAAGTGGAAACATTACTTAATGGGCAAAGAAACAATCATCCATACAGATCATCAACCACTTCAATATTTGCACTCACAAACTAAATTGCAGCAATCAAGACACTATAGGTGGATGGGTTTTCTACAGCGGTTTCATCTTGTCATTAGATATAAGAAGGGCATACATAATAAGGTTGCAGATATGCTATCAAGACCAATCATAAATGCATCTACTATACTTAAACATAACTCAGTATTGCATGAAAGCTACATTGAACAATATGCTCAAGATGTAGATTTTAAGGATGTATATGCAACTTTAAGTCATGGCAAATAAATAGAAGAATTAGATTATCATGTTAAAGACCAACTCTTATATCATTTGGGAAAGTTATGCATTCCTCAAACTGAAAGAGTTAACATAATCCAAGAAGCACATACTTCTCTAATATCAAGTCATTTTGGTGTAAGTAAAACAGTTGCACAGCTGCAAAAGTTTTGTTATTGGCCAAGAATGCATGAAACAGTTTCTAGATATATTAAAGGGTGTACCATGTGTGCTAAAAGCAAGCCCAGTAATAGAAAATTAGGCTTGTACAATCCACTTCCAATTCCTTCTCGTCCTTGGGAAAGTGTTTCCATGGAATTTGTTGGGGGATTGCCAAAATCTAGAAAAGGTCATGATTATTTATATGTTATTGTGGACAGATTCAGCAAAATGTGTATTTTAATACCTTGTAACAAGCAGATTATAGCTGAACAAACAGCAAAGTTGTTCTTTCAGCATGTATGGGTTCATTTTGGGTTACCCACTTCTATTGTATCTGCTCGAGATTCCCGATTTGTTGGGAAGTTTTGGTCAAGTCTATGGGAGTTGATGGACACCAAATTGAAGAAGAACGTAGCATTTCATCCACAAATAGATAGCCAAACAGAGGTGGTCAACAGAACAGTGATCCAGTTGCTCAGGGGCTATTGAAGCAAGCATCCCATGCTTTGGGATGAACATTTTTGTTATGTGCAACATGCTTACAACCGTCCCAAGCACTCTTCTACACAGAGATCTCCTTTTGAGATTGGTTTTGGTTTTACACCATGGTCTCCCTTGGATTTTTTCTTTAGTAAAGACATAGCAGTTGATGGACACAGTGATGTGGAAAAAGCAACCAAGTTCATTGAACAAATCCAAGAAATTCACCAAGTAATACAGGAACAACTGGAAAGAAGCCAGGCCAAGTATAAGGCAAGGCATGAGAAGCATCGAATTGAGCATAGCTTCCAAGTTGGTGATCAAGTCTGATTGTACATCAGCAAAGACAAAATGCAAGGTGAAGGAAAGAAGTTGAAGCCAGTAAGGTATAGGCCTTTTAAGATTCTTGAGAAAATTGGGGAAAACGATTTTCGCCTTGATTTGCTAGCTTATATGCATATCTATTCAGTCATTAATGCAGAGAACCTGAGATTATATGAACCTTCATTGGTTGAAGATCCCGAAGAGCAAAGGCAGTGTCCTTCTATTGATGATCTATTGCCTGAATATCTCAATGAGTTGTGGGAAGACACAATTCTGGATAGGAAGGTGAGAACTACGCGCAAAGGGGATGTTGAATACCTGAGAATTGGACTCAAATGTTCAAAACCAAGTAGAGCAAGATGGATAAAGATTGGACAAGTGAGGAAGCTATATCCTCACTTGATTGATGCTAAAAAACCAACTTTTGGTGGTCCAAAATCTTTTTCAGTGGGAAGGCGTGATCTAAAATGGATCCTAAAAACCCTCAAAGTCTTCAAAATCAAAAACTATCGCAAAAGTATGAACTTATAAAAATGGCAGATTACACTATCGGACCTGAAAAACATGAATAAATAGTGAAAAATAGAGTTTGTCGAAGGCTTGAACGACGATGCACAGGAGCCGTCGGATCTGGCCGATCAACGACCCAGATCCGATCGGTATATCACAATCGACGATGGCAGGCAGAGGCTATCGGAGGCTACCACATAAATGTTGGGACAGCGATCAGCACGGGTCAACGAGGACCGTCGATCAAGCATGCAGATCGACGGCCCAGGTTAACCTGCAATATCGCGTCAACAAAATACAAGGAGTGCTTGCCAACAGCTCAGGGACTATGTGATACACGCTTGCGACATGTCGCATTGCAATATCACATCGGAGCAACACAAAGGAACGGGGCCGATATATGCAACTGCGATAGCCGGACTTGACAGGACTATAGATGAAGCTTAATATATTTTGAGTTCCAGAAAACAGGTTTTTTTATGTATTTTACATTCTCATTAAAAACGAAATGCAAAGGGAATGCACCCAATGCGATGAATCTAGACCCGAAAGGGTTTATAAATGAAAATGTATATTATTTGAAGTCCGTCATAAAGCCATTCGACAGTAATTTCAGTGTCTTAATGTAATTTTACAAATATAAAAGAAATGTGAATTGGGCAATATAACAGACCCAAAAGGGTTTTTATACGCAGCGAGATGTGTTTTAAGTTATGAAACGAGTAGGATTTCGGGCGGGCCTTAGGCGGTAAGTGGTATTGGCCAGGCTTCGACTGAGCCCATACACTGGCCGCCACGTGGCCAGGCGCCGAAGAGAGAAAACCACCCTTTTTAGGCGGGTAATCTCCCGGTGCATAAGCCAACCGAAATCAATAATAACCGTTGGATCATGATCACTTGCGATAGCGCCCCAAGGATGGATCTGAAAGGATTATAGGGCAGAATTGATAGTATTTGAAGTCCGATAAAAGGCATTTGGGTGGATTTTTATAGGTTTTCTGTGTATTCTCCGTGTAAATAGAGAACGACTGTTTTGGGGAGTTCTTAAGCGTTGATGGTTCCTTCCGTTGTAGAACAGGTGGCCACCATCCCTGAAGACATTACACCATGATTGGTTAACGCTCTGTTGAGGGCCCGGAAATCGGGTCAACAACAAGGGGGATACCCACTTGGTCCGGAACTTGGTTGGCAGCTCCTTGTCCATTTGGTATAGCGGGTCCGACTGGGGATAATGGGACCAGTTTCCCAATGTAAGGGTGTGTGTGTGTGTGTGTAGAGTTTGATGATGCTGATCTAGAAGTAATTTAAGCTAATTTAATTCTAACTTCTAAACTGACTCTATGCTACTGTAATCTAACAAAAACAACACATCTAATCTACGCTAACCTGGGGTAGATTTCCTCTATTATGCGATCTAAAAAGATTTCGAACAATAACTGGTAATAAAGATTATTCAGCTATCATAAGAATAGAAATCAATTAAGATAAACCATTCTGCATAAAAATTTAGGCAAAACAATTGTGAACAGCATATCGCATAATAAGTTATTCATATCTCAAGCATAAATAAATGACTCCACCGTACAGAAGTGCCAAATGGTAACCCACACATTCATACATTAACATATAAACAACTCAGCTGCATATCACTCTAAGAATATAAGCAGAAATTAATCAAGAGATAAAAGTACCATTTATGACTGATTTCACTCACAAACTTCAAGCAATAACGATTTATCTCTACTTGTTCTAATATCTACTAAGAGTACAGAAGTGCAACATCAGTAGCAGACATTAAAATGCAAACATAAATAAATCTCGATCCATCCATTCATCAAAAACCCCCTCCGAGGGTGCAAAAGTGCATGTTCTGAGGACAAGTTTTTTGACAAATTTCCAGACCCTTCTCCAAATGCCATGAGAAGGGTTAAATACTACTAACTAATTAATCTTAATTACACAAATTTAGGAAACGGCTTCAAATGACCGCCCTTTTACTAAAACAAATTTATTTCTAAAAATTGAATCTAATTTCTAATCGTTTCTGTATCTGCTCCTTAGTGCTGTAAGCGATGCAACGTTCGCCTGGAAAGAGTCAGTTGGTTGTCTTTTCCTTTCGTTCGAGCGATAAAAGTGGAAATAACAAAAGCTGGCACCTCTTTCTGACAAACTAGAAGATATTTTCGAAAATCTTCCTCTGGCTGGGTGTATTTGCTGTGTGTATACTTAGTATAACCCAGATTTCTTTCAAACTGATTATGTTGTTGCTATTTCGGTTTCCGGCCGTGCGAATGACTCAATGAGTTAGGGATTTCGTTGCCTGAACAATCTTCCGTATTGAAAATTGCTTCCGTTCTTTGTTCCAGGCTTTTCTGGAGCGTCCTCCCTCTTTAGCGTTTTTCTTTTTGCTTTACCCAGTCTGAGCTTCAGGATCTTTTGCAAACATGCTGCTTTTGTGCGCCTTTGACTCTGAGTCTTGGATAGTCTATTTTCATCAGTGTCTGTTGAGTGATACTCTGGAATCCGCGGTCCTGCTGCATGCGGCATCCATTTGCGAAGGCATCTCCTCTCTGTTCTCCTAGTATTGGCGCTTTCCCCTTTTCCTTAGATGTTTCCTGCATATTGATTTATATTAGTTGCTGCCTTACAGTTTACGCAAGGGAAAAGAGAAATGACAAAAAGATTGACATGAAAGCTTTAAGTCCTAATGAATGCATAATCATGACACTCATAATGACTTGACTCTTCGAAAAACGCAACACAATCATTCTTGGATATTTTGGCGTACAATCATTAATTTCCCTTAAGGTGCGTGCTCAATTTTGGGTTTACAGACCATGTCGAGGAAATCCTTGCGATGAGCGGTTCCTGTGATTCGCATCGCAGTATCGAGGATTGCGATGTCAAGAAGTGTCGTCGCAGGACTTGATAATCTCATTCGTCACAGATCGCAGATCGTGTATCTCATTTACTTTGTGTTGTTGATGCGATGCTGCGATATGCGACGTCGCATATCGGCCGTCGGCAATTCCTTAAGTTTTTCTTTTAAGCGCGCTTTCAATATATGCGATGCGATGATTTCGCGTCGCTTCTTCTCAGCTCATTTATGCGCATAGGAAACGCTTCACTTTCTCTTCGCAATGTGATCTAGCTTTAGGGAGTAGAAATACAAAAATTTTGATACAAATATTTTTTGGATTTTTTGTTAAGGGTCCCCCTTTGCTTGGTGTTATTACTAATATCAAACAAAGAGGGGGGTTTTTGGTGACCACAACAATGGCGATTCACTGTGGAGAACCAGTTATCTCTGCTTTTCTATTGAATTTTCACTTCCGAAACAAAAAAATTTTCATATGCCTAAATTTTGTTATGGACAGATAGAGTACATTACTTCTTATCCTGTCAATGATACTTTGTCACAACCTTTTCATATTCTAATTGTCTGCTTCCTCAGGCTTAATTCTTGCATTCATACCAGACATTACTCAGTCTTTTTAAAGATAAAATAAGGTCTCCTCTGCGTAGTGGCTTTTTAAAATATGATCATTTTTCGTAGGTAGAGCCTCTGCTGCCCGCAAGCGTCCATAGCCTCAACAGGGTTACCTGTTATCCAGCAATGATCCTTTATCCTGCTTGAGGTTATTTACAACATTTCAGAGAAAAATCCTTTTTGACACTTTTTCCTTTTTTATTCTCTAAAGAACAATGTCTTGGTTTGGTGGCCAAATTATGACACAGTCATTCACTTGATTTACACTTTTGCTGAACAAGCTGGCTCGTGATGAGACCCCTTGTCTTTTGATTGCAACAATCTTGAGTCGTTGCCCTGTTTTGATAGATAGTATTGCCAAAGTCAGCAAGTTATAATATCTGTGATCATGATAAGTCGGCTCGTGATGAGACCTCTTATTCTTTGAGATATAGTGTTTTCTCGGATTGTTTCTCTGAATGCTGCGGTTTCCTTTAGCGGGGAGGAAGTCATTGTTTTTCCTTAAGAAAGCTCTGGACGACAATAATAGAGTTTGAAAACAGCAGCTTTACAGAGAATATTTATTTTATTATTGATGATACCTTTCATTGTGCTGACATAAAACAATTTTTTACCAAAGGTTGCTTTCATCAAAGTTTTTTGAGGTTGAAACTAACATCATATTTAGGCTAAAGTTAACTCTATTTGTCAATAATAAAAATCAGATTTTTCGAAAAGTTTTGCTATTTGTACAAACGAAATCAAAATCTAATAGAGAATTGGTGTGCTCTTTCATGAATCTTTTTTGATGATCATTTACAACCGGTTTTATTTATAAGAAAGAGAAAAAATAAAATAAAAAAAAACTAAAACTATCCTACAAAAATAGAAGAATGATCTTCTATGGAAAATACATTTTAAGAATCTGTCCATTCACAGGCAAAGAATCTCTTCTACCTGCCAAATCGTGCAACACAAACGTCGATGGGCCTATGACTTCTACAATCTGAAAAGGACCAAGCCACAACTTCTGAAATTCCGTATGTTTGTCCTTTTCTTCATGAGCTTTATCCCATTTTAAAACTAAATCTCCCATCTGAAAGCTTTTTCTAGTCATTATGCTTGAGTCAAAAGAGGATTTTATTAGCACTTGGTGGTGAGCATGGGTTTTCTTAGCTTGTTCTCGTCGTTCTTCTAGTTTGATTATTTCCATTTGTCTCAATTGTAAGGAGGAAGTAGATACTTCATCGATGTGTTGTACTAAAGAAAAAGAGGGAATGACTAAGTGAGTTGGAAGAACCACTTCCTTCCCATAAACTAAATTAAAGGGAGAAGTGCCGATTGAAGCTTTCTTCGTAATTCTATCTGCCCATAAAGCATTTACCAGCGCTTTGTGCCAATTCTTTTGGTTTTGGTCGACTGTTCTTTTAATAATCCTAATTAGGTTTTTGTTTGTTGATTCAGCCAACCCATTACCTTGCGGATAGTAGTTGGCAGAATACTTCAGTTTGAACCCTCTTTTAAGTGCAAACTCATTCATTGTATTTCCAAAAAAGTATGATGCATTATCAAACATTAAGGCCGTTGGCAATCCAAACCTAGTGATGATAAATTGATCTATGAATTCAATAATGTTTTTAGAATTAGCTGTCTTGAGAGAAACTGCTTCTACCCATTTAGTAAAATAATCTGTTGTCGTGAGGATATACCTATGCTGCTTAGAAGAGTGAGGAACGATCTCACCTATTATGTCCAAGCCCCATTGGCTGAACGGTTGCTCGATGTTAACCGGTTGTAGTGGCATGGACGATTTCTTTTGTTTCCCTGCAGCAGTCTGGCAGATTTGGCATTTCCTTACGTAATTGTATGAGTCTTTGAACAGCGTGGGCCAATAATATCCTGCACGTAAGATCTTATGTGCAGTAGCTTCTCCAGCATAGTGTCCACCTGCTGGTCCATCGTGGAGTTCCTGCAAAACCTTTTCGGCTTCAGTTTTCTCAAGACACCTAAGAAGTACAGAATCGTAATTCCTTTTAAACAGAACATCATTTATGAGCTGGTATTGTTTAGCTTTCAATCTCAGAGCTCTTTTCTTGGTGTGGTCCAGGTGTGATGGAGCATACCCATTCTTAAGATAATAAATGGTGTCCGCATATAATGATTCTGTGTCGTTTAGGCTTACCTCATATGTATGTACCTCTTCAGATGAGTTCTTAGGAATTTGCGATGCTCCAGCTAACATCTTGCAGAAGCCTTGACCTCTTACGATGTTTGCTGGCTTGATCTGAAGATCGTATTCTTGTAAGGCGGTAATCCAATTTGCTCTCTTTTCGCCCACATCCTTCTGTATCAGAAGGTTTCTTACCGCTGGAAACGGTACTACGACTTTGGTATGGGCTTTAAGTAAGAAAGGTCTGAAATATTTGATTGCTTTGAAAACGGCATATGCCTGTTTCTCCACGTCTGAATAATTGAGTTCAGCACCTTGTAAGTTCGAGCTAAAAAATGCGATTGGAGCTTCCGCCTTCTCTTGATTTGCTTGAGTTAAAATCGCGGCACAAGATATCTCTGAGGCAAATGTGTATAAGATAAAAGATTCTGAAAAATTTGGGGTTGCTAAAGATGGAGCGTTGATGATAGCTTGATTGATTAAGTTGAATGCTTCATGTTCATCTTGACCCCATTTAAAATTTGAATTCTTTTTTATCATATTTTTTAGAGGAGAAATAATACGTGAAAAATCCAGGACAAACCTCTTTACAAAATTGATTTGACCAAGGAAAGATTGCATGGCCTTTTTGTTATGGGGTACGGATATTTCGGAAATTTCTTTGATTCTGTCAGGTTCAATGTGAATACCAGACTTTGACACTATGAATCCTAGCAATTTCCCTTCACTTAATGCGAAAAACGATTTCTTTGGGTTAAGTGAAATCCCATACCTTAAACATCTTTGAAAGATTTGTTTCAAGTCTTTGAGATGGTCGCTTCGTTTCTTGGAGTACACTGTTATATCATCCAGGTAAATCAATATCGATTTATTGACTAAACCTTTAAACGCGATGTCCATGGCTCTCTGAAAGGTAGCGCCGGCATTGATCAGACCAAATGGCATCTTCCGATATGTGTATGTGCCCCATTTAGTTCGGAATGTGGTTTTTAACTGATCATCGGGATGTACCAGCACTTGATTGTATCCTGAAAATCCATCCAGAAAAGACATTAACTCTGAGCCTGCTACTGCCTGTAATATTTGCTCCATAGGTGGGAGGGGAAAATTGTCTTTTTGACAGGCTTTGTTGAGATTCCGGAAGTCGATACAGATCCTGATATCTCCGTTTTTCTTTCTAACGGGCACCATATTGGATACCCATTTGGAATGTCTGATGGGGAAAATTATTCTGGCTCTCAACAACTTATTTAGCTCAGTCTTTATCTGATTTTCTAAATTATGGTGGATTTTTCTGAGCTTCTGCTGGACAGGTTTTTCATTGTCAATCATAGGGATAGTGTGTTGAATGATAGAAGTGTTGTATGTCTTCAGCTCATCGTAATTCCATGCAAAAACGTTTTTGTATTGTCTCAGAAGACGGATATATGCTGATTTTTCTTCAGGGGCTAGGTCGTGGCCTAGATTAACGTTTTGTGGCTTCTCATCGGTTCCTAGGTTCACTAATTCATAATTCAGAGTTGAACTGTAGAGTTTAGAATTGGCAGACCTTTTAAACCGACTTTTTAAATCATATAAATCTTCTAACTTAACCACCGATTTAGGTATAGCATTATCAATGCTATTTTGCTGTATTTGTTGATCATGATGGTCTTCGTCAATTATTTGATTTGAGTAGGATCCTTCAGAAGTGAGGAAATTTACAATGTTAGGATCGTCGTTGAATACTCTCCAGTTGGTGATGTTGTCAGGGATGGATGGTCTAAAGATTAATTCTATTGAGAATCTATCTGGACTAAAATCTTCGGAGGGAATAAGTCTAGAGGCTACGTTAGCTAACAGGTCTGTGCTCGCATTTTGGAGTTTTGGGATTGAAGAAATATCGAATGCTATGAAATGTGCAGTCAGATCTTGTACTAAAGATTGATAGTGCTTTAAATGGATCGACAGGCAATGTATGGTGTTACGTACCTGTTTGACGACAAACTCGTAATCTCCAAAAACTTGAAGATACTTAACGTTCAGTCCGATTGCTTTGTATAGGCCTTGCACCAAGGCCTCGTATTCCGTTGTATTGTTCGTGCAATCGAACTCAAGTCTGCACGTAAGCATGGTGTTATTTCCATCTGGGCTAATCAGAACGCATCCTGCTCCTACTCCCTCGTTAGATTTAGAGCCATCAAAATATAATTTCCAAAACAAAGATGTATTTACAGGGTTATCTAAAAAATTAACACATTTTGAATTATCAGTTTGAGAAAAATTTTCAACTTGGGACAAAACTGAATTTTCTAAGTAAGGTGAAATATGAGCATTGAAATTGCCGAGGAAAGAATCTACCGAGTAATTGCCTATGATACTGTTGTTGTATGCTATTGCTTCATTCTATCCTTCCAATTCAGTCACTATGTACATTTGGTGCAACTCTCATTCAACCTTTATTTGATTCGGTTTACCGTTGTAGGGTAACCACATGTGCGACCAGTCGGTTGAGAAATATCCATGGAGTTTTTCGGACCAATCCCTGCTAAGAATTAAACCATAGAATTCAGGGATATCAGCTACTAGAATGTCGATAACCTGGCATACTTTCGGGTTAGACGACAATCCTATGGTCACCTGATTAAGTTCACCAATCACTTCGACTTGAGATCGATCAAGTTGAACTATGCGCACTGTGGATTTTTGTGGTTGAACATTCAATTTGGCACATATTAATCTGGGTAAAATATTTGTTGAAGCACTAGAATCAACCAAGCAATTGTACACGTTTTTATTGAAAATTTAATAAGTGAGAAGAAAAGGAGGAGTATGAGATCTTGATCTTCCTCCAATCAAGGCAATGTCATTTGGATCAATATTTTTGATCATTTTGGTTGGAGGTCTTCCCATGTTGTGGGAAGCTACAGTTGCAGGTAAAGATGTAGTAGGCATGGCATGTAATTCTTTCATCATTATTTTCTGTTGATGTTTCAATTTGCTCAATTCGTAAAGAGTGATATTAGCCCTAGTCTTTTTCATGTCATCGATAATGTTATACTCCATTTCATGCAACACTATCAATGTTCTTGATGGAGGTGCTTGATCTGATTGGACTGGGCTAAATTGGGTCGCTCTAGTGGTTGTTTTCTTTGTTGCGACCTTATCTTTTGTTGCAGGGCTTGCGCCCTTCTGTTTAGGGGTAGTTTGGGGAGGATCAAGTTGATTTTTGCTTCGTGTGCTAACCAGAAATGCTTCTTGATCTTCTTATTGTGGGAGGATGAAATCCCACATTCCTTGTAGTTCCACAACTTCTTCATCATCGGTCTGCCCTTCAGTGGTATTCTCTTCTTCTTCTTCTTCTTCAGATTCGACGTTTGAGACAGCATTGGGTGGTTTCACCTCCATGGGAGGATTTCTTTTAAAAGCTCTGTAGGGCTTTTTTGAAGAAGTTTCTGCTACTTGTTTTCTTATGTCAATCATCTCATTGGACATGGCCTTTAACACTTTTTGTAATCCTTCCATATCGAAAGGATCTTCCGTTTGTTTCTTCTTGGTGTCTTCTTTGAAAGAGATTTTCTTAGATTTGTGTTCCTCTATTGCAGATCTCTTTTCTAGGGATACTACGCGCTTTTCTACTGCTAACGCCTCTGTCAAGTTTTCAACTAAGGTCGTCTTGTTTGCCCTATCTACAAAGATAGCCAAGTTTGATGGTAAGGCCATGATATACCATTCACATCTTACTTCCTCATTGGGTTGAGAAGCAGCGGGAATTTTGTTGAGAATCTTATTAAACCGTAAATTGAAATCTTTAATGGGTTCTCTAGCCTCAGCTTTAAGATTGGATAGGTCATTGATCAATGTCGATGTTGATCTGTCATCACCGAACTTGGTGAGGAATTGACTTTGAAAAATGTTCCAACTTGTGATAGACCCGGAAGGTAACGAAAAGTACCATGGCCCGGTTGTTCCTTGCGTTGTATAGGGAAAAAGCCGGACGACAGCATCCTCGTTGGTAACTCCATTGAGATTAACAGAAAGCATGAAATTATTGATATGCTCTTCAGCTAGCATGCCTGTTTCTGGATTGAATTTAGGTAGCCATTTCTCAGGATGGACCGGTATTGGGCTCAGGGGTGGAGGCATTAAAACCGCCCCAGGATTGTTCCATGGAGACTGGGCCATCGTTGAGCTGCTAGTTAATGAAAGTGCAGAGAATGGTCCTTGATGCTGAGAAGATGAAGATATTATGACCTTTGATGATTGAAGAGGAAAGGTTGTGGAAGATGGATGAGTGATTTGGGATGAGGATGTGGGTGGTTGACTTCGCGGTGAGGGGGTTGAAATGGACGAAGTAGATGAAAGAGTCTCACTGCCAGACTCTGGTGGTGTTTTCCTTGCTCTTTTCCTAGTAGGGAGAGGGAGTTCACTTGGTTGAATGCCAAATTTTTCACTCTTCAATATGGTTAGGGGATGAGCAGGATTGTACTGCGAAGTCACGCTACTGTGAGATTTATCAGACCTCTGAGAAAAAATAGAGAATCCCTGGAGTTTACGAATCAAAGTTTGAATTTCAGGGGGTTCAATGATAAGTTGGTCTGATATATTAGGGTAGGTAGCAGCGGTGGATACTCGAGTGACTTCTAACTCCGGGTTTAACCGTACTGGAGAAATCGGGGGAGTTGATGAGGGTGATTTACTCTCAAAATGGTATTTAGATTTTGACTTAGGTGCCATTCATAGTTCGGGCCCTCCTTCTAGCGCCAAATATGTTGAGGGCCCGGAAATCGGGTCAACAACAAGGGGGATACCCACCCGGTCTGGAACTTGGTTGGCAGCTCCTTGTCCGTTTGGTATAGCGGGTCCGACTGGGGATAATGGGACCAGTTTCCCAATGTAAGGGGGTGTGTGTGTGTGTGTAGAGTTTGATGATGCTGATCTAGAAGTAATTTAAGCTAATTTAATTCTAACTTCTAAACTGACTCTATGCTACTGTAATCTAACAAAAACAACACATCTAATCTACGCTAACCCGGGGTAGATTTCCTCTATTATGCGATCTAAAAAGATTTCGAACAATAACTGGTAATAAAGATTATTCAGCTATCATAAGAATAGAAATCAATTAAGATAAACCATTCTGCATAAAAAGTTAGGCAAAACAGTTGTGAACAACATATCGCATAATAAGTTATTCATATGTCAAGCATAAATAAATGACTCCACCGTACAGAAGTGCCAAATGGTAACCCACACATTCATACATTAACATATAAACAACTCAGCTGCATATCACTCTAAGAATATAAGCAGAAATTAATCAAGAGATAAAAGTACCATTTATGATTGATTTCACTCACAAACTTCAAGCAATAACGATTTATCTCTACTTGTTCTAATATCTACTAAGAGTACAGAAGTGCAACATCAGTAGCAGACATTAAAATGCAAACATAAATAAATCTCGATCCATCCATTCATCAAAAACCCCCTCCGAGGGTGCAAAAGTGCATGTTCTGAGGACAAGTTTTTTGACAAATTTCCGGACCCTTCTCCAAATGCCATGAGAAGGGTTAAATACTACTAACTAATTAATCTTAATTACACAAATTTAGGAAACGGCTTCAAATGACCGCCCTTTTACTAAAACAAATTTATTTCTAAAAATTGAATCTAATTTCTAACCGTTTCTGTATCTGCTCCTTAGTGCTGTAAGCGATGCAACGTTCGCCTGGAAAGAGTCGGTTGGTTGTCTTTTCCTTTCGTTCGAGCGATAAAAGTGGAAATAACAAAATCTGGCACCTCTTTCTGACAAACTAGAAGATATTTTCGAAAATCTTCCTCTGGCTGGGTGTATTTGCTGTGTGTATACTTAGTATAACCCAGATTTCTTTCAAACTAATTGTGTTGTTGCTATTTCGGTTTCCGGCCGTGCGAATGACTCAATGAGTTAGGGATTTCGTTGCCTGAACAATCTTCCGTATTGAAAATTGCTTTCGTTCTTTGTTCCAGGCTTTTCTGGAGTGTCCTCCCTCTTTAGCGTTTTTCTTTTTGCTTTACCCAGTATGAGCTTCAGGATCTTTTGCAAACATGCTGCTTTTGTGCGCCTTTGACACTGAGTCTTGGATAGTCTATTTTCATCAGTGTTTGTTGAGTGATACTCTGGAATCCGCGGTCCTGCTGCATGCGGCATCCATTTGCGAAGGCATCTCCTCTCTGTTCTCCTAGTATTGGCGCTTTCCCCTTTTCCTTAGATGTTTCCTGCATATTGATTTATATTAGTTGCTGCCTTACAGTTTACGCAAGGGAAAAGAGAAATGATGAAAAGATTGACATGAAAGCTTTAAGTTCTAATGAATGCATAATCATGACACTCATAATGACTTGACTCTTCAAAAAACGCAACACAATCATTCTTGGATATTTTGGCGTACAATCATTAATTTCCCTTAAGGTGCGTGCTCAATTTTGGGTTTACAGACCATGTCGAAGAAATCCTTGCGATGAGTGGTTCCTGTGATTCACATCGCAGTATCGAGGATTGCGATGTCAAGAAGTTTCGTCACAGGACTTGATAATCTCATTCATCGCAGATCGCAGATCGCAGATCATAGATTGTAAGATCGTAGATCGCGTATCTCATTTACTTTGTGTTGTTGATGCGATGCTGCGATATGCGACGTCGCATATCGGCCGTCGGCAATTCCTTAAGTTTTTATTTTAAAGGCGCTTTCAATATATGCGATGCGATGATTTCGCGTCGCTTCTTCTCAGCTCATTTATGCGCATAGGAAACGCTTCACTTTCTCTTCGCAATGCGATCTAGCTTTAGGGAGTAGAAATACAAAAATTTTGATACAAATATTTTTTGGATTTTTTGTTAAGGGTCCCCCTTTGCTTGGTGTTATTGCTAATATCAAACAAAGAGGGGGGTTGTTGGTGACCACAACACGCTGAGAGGGGGTTTGAACAGACAGAGGTCGGAATCTAGAGAGCCCAGAAGAGGAAACGAACAGACAGCACTGATGGGCTTAAAAGCCACAGAATGACAAAGACAGAGGCAAGCAATGCTGAGACAGAGAGAAAACAGAGCCAAAGAAGGAGATAAAGAGTCTGTGTACTCAGAGGGGCTTGAGGGATTCAAGAAAACTCCTATTGTTTTGTATATGTTGTGTTGAGACTCAAATTAAGCTCACATTTTGTAAAACTCTACTCTTGAAGACATAATAGAGGGGTCACAACTGAAGGTTGGACCAGGAGACGTAGCCCAAGAGTTTTCGATGAACTCGATATTAAACTCGTTGTGTTATGTGTGTTTGTCTATTATGTTTCTTTAACTTCTTCCTTGTCTATGTTACTCGCAATCTTATCGATCCATTGCACTAAGTAATATAGGCAAATCCATGCACATGAATCTGTAATACCTTAAAATTAGTCTAAGATCTCACTTTCAGATCAATAACAAGTAAGATAAAAAAAATTAATATAAATATTGATTATGTTAAATAGTCATTAGTTAAGTGGAAAGGCATGTCTAAAAGACATGCCTAATCATGAAAGGTCACCTGCCTAGGTATAAAAGCAGGGCCTCATTGTAACATTCATCGTCATTTTTATATATTAATAAATTATTATTAAATATCTCTTGTGTATTTTTACATTCAAGCCTTCAAGCTATCAGTTTTTATGCTTCAGTGGTATCAAAGCCATGGCGCACAAGATAATGATGCGAGTCTTTGAACGTTGTTCGCCGCACAATGTGCCATTATGTTCACGTCCGGATTGCGTCGAGCATTTTAGTAAAATTCAAGAAGCATTTCAGCGTTTAGAAAAATCATTTGCATAAGTTAAAAATATCGAAAGGAAATCGATAATAAAGAAAATGATCTAGATAATGATTATGATGAAGCTGATATAGATCAAGAAGATTATAAAGTTGAAAATCCAGAGAAAGTTGATCTAGATGTGGATGAGAATGATATAAATCAGGATGTAAAATAGTATACAATGCATGAACAAAATGAGACTCCAGAGACTAATCAAACGAACAACAACCTAACAATTTATCGAGAATGCAAAGGAAGCAGGTAGTGCCATCAAGGGAAATAGAGAGAGAGAATCAATTGATCACACGATGACGATCGGCCGTAGAGACGACTGGATAGAGTGTCACGATCTTCTTCCGCCACATAAAGAAAGAGTAATCCATTTGAAAAAGCGCGAGAACGTGCAGAGCTTCTGGAACCATATGCGTAGCATGAGACGCGACAGTGACGCAAAATTGCAGGAATTCGCCGAGAGTTCACCGGAGAAAGCGAAAGGAAACCTGGAATCCCCGGTGGACGAGATCGACACGGGAGGCATTAATGCGAAATCAATACCAAAATATGATTACGAGAAGGAGACGATGAATGTGAAAGTGGAAGCAGATGATGACGTGGATGTGAGTGAGTACGTTCTTGCAAAGCACAACTAGTGGTGCTTGCCCTTTTTTCACTTTCGCCGGATGGCTCCCTAGGTGGGTGCCCTTGCTGTTGACAACGACAGTAACACTGACGTTGCCTCGCCCGAGTGGCCTTGGCCTGTCTATATCACGAATATTCCCCTCATATTCACACAAAAGCTGAAGGTCTACTATCTGGTGCCCCAACGTCCCACCTCAACCTATGTTCTCTTTGCTCTCTTCCCCTGCAAGATGGATGGCATCCACAGGGAAAAGTACAATACCTTTCACAGATGCATCAAAGCTTGGACCACTCACCTTAGGGCTAAATATATGTATTAGCATTCAAATTATTTTCACCATGCACTCCTTTCATTTTATTTCAATCATAATGTAATTTTTGGACAAAACTATGTCGCTCTCTCCAATGAAAAAGATTATGCTCAATTGTCATGCCAATTGCATGATTTCGTTCGAATTCTACTGAGTCGATTGTCGTTGCCTTTGCCAACCACCTTTTCACACTTCTACCAAGGCATCAGTCCGACCAAACGGCAAGGCACTGTATCAAATGGTTGATTATTATATATTTATGATATATAACTATATTACATTGGAAAGCTTAATATATATATATATATATATATATATATATATATATATATATATATATATAGATATATAATTTAAAAAAACAAAACAAAACAGCACTATTATAAATAAATAAATAAAAATGAAAAAATAATCTAGGGAACATTACTGATGAGCTACATGACGAAACAATGACCAGATTGTATACATCGAGACGACAGATACTAAGTGAAGAAAATCGACAAAATTAAAGCTTTGACGACAAAGGTTTTGAAGGGAAGGGTTATGTTATGAATATAATTCATAACAAATAAGATAAATAAGATTAATATAATAGTCATTAGTTAAGTGGAAAGACATGTCTAAAAGACATGCCTAATCATGAAAGGTCACCTACCTAAGTATAAAAGCATGGCCTCATTGTAGCATTCATCATCACTCATACATTTTTTATATATTAATAAATTATTATTAAATACCTCTTGTGTATTTTTACATTCAAGCCTTGAAGCTATCAGTTTTTATGCTTCACTCTTCCACTTGATCATTAGCAGGTAATATTTCATGAGGGGGAGTTGGTTCATCACATGAAGGAATTTAAGCACATCTATCATGGACCACATTGCCAAAAACAAGAGCACCATGACACGGGGAGTACCCATTCGTGAAGAAAAGAAACAACTTGACAGGGGAGTATTTGGACACCGTGTTTTCCATTGATGTCAAAGGGGGAGAGAATGTTGAAAGGGAAAAAATATTACCATCAATGACAAAGGGGGAGATTGTTAATTAATGTTTTCATTGATGTCAATATGGCATTGGTCGAGATGGAAAATATTCTTGATATTCCTAATGAAAATCATGAAACCCTAAAATGAGATGATAAGGTTGAAGACAATAGATGCCTAGTTCCATATGATGATGTCGTAACTCTTGTTTGATAAGAATGTCATCAATTAATGTGTCAAGTTACTAATTAAAAAGTCTTAAGACGTGCCAAGTGCCAATTGTTTAGAAGCCCTTGATGACATATGGAGGAATGCATTTGATGATGTCATATTCTTGATGAATGACCACAATTGATGATGGCACTTGATGAGGTCTTAATAACATGGTTGGAGATCATTTGATGGTTGGAAGATTATTTTGGAGTTCTCCTAATGATGTTGCACTATGACTGCACTAGTATATGATGACATTGTTCATGTGTCATGCTACATGGATGTTTCACTTCTACATAATGACTCTATGATCCTATGCTTATGTTGACAACAATGAAGAAGCCACGCTGTCCTAAACATTCCTCATGTTGTCCCAAACTTTTTATGCATAAAATTTAAGTACAATCACAAAGAAAAAATATTTTGGAAACCTTGGAGGCATCCTTTCAAAATGGATCCTAGACCATATTAAAGAGGATTTTTCCTCTTTCTAACGAGCCTTTACTTTCCCCAAAACTCCCAATAGTTTTTGAGATATTGAATTTTTAAGTTAAGTAAATTATTCCTAGCAGTGAGCCAACCTACACTCAGTCATACAAGTCAGCCTCACTTCAAATAGATGTGTCCCTTCAGTTATAAACAAAATCTCTATAAATAGACGTCTAAACACTTCATTTTTATCACCAATTTGGGCAATAATTCAAAGATATGAAGTAAAAAGGAAGGCAAAAGGCCAAGGAGAACAAGGAGACTATTGTTTAGGATGAAAAAAAGGATAATTTTGTTTGGGCATAAAATCTTGGTCGAAGCTGCCGTAGTTTCCATGGTAGAAGCTGCCATAGTTGTCGTAGTCAAAGTTGTGGTAGTTTCCGTGGTCGAAACTGCCATAGTTGTCGTGGTCGAAGCTTTCGTAGTTTCCATGGTCGAAACTGTCGTAGTTGTCGTGGTTGAAGCTGTCGTAGTTGTCGTGGTCGAAGCTGTCATAGTTGTCGTTGTCTAAGAGCTGTCGTAGTTGTCGTGGTAGAAGTTTTCGTAGTTTCCGTAGTCAAAGTTTTCGTAGTTGTTGTGGTCAAAATTGTCGTAGTTTCTGTGGTCGAAGCTATCGTAATTGTCATGGTCGAAGTTGTCGTAGTTGTCATGGTTGAAGCTGTCGTAGTTGTCATGGTCGAAGTGTTGATTTATTGGGATTTGACAAATAGAGCTTGTTGAAGTCTTCTCTTGAGAACATAATAGGGCAGAGTTGGAGAACTTTGTGAAGCAACATATTGAAGATTTGTGGAGATCATTAAAGACCATGATGCATTGAAGCCATTATGAGGTGACCTTGGAGAGGTTTGTTTTGGTAACATGAAGAGCAATGGTGACACCTTCATGTGAAGAAAAAAGTTTCCATTGATGATGTGACGTGGACACTAAGTGAAGGCGTAGCTAAATATTGATAGAGCTTGTTGAAGAAAACATTGGGAGCCATGAAGTATAACCAAACATACCTTGACAAAGTGAAGCTATAGGGTTGGAGCCCTTGGGTTGGTGTCTCAAAATTGACAAGTTTGGTGCCTTGGAAAGTCCAAGTTGGTGCTTGGAAAATATAGAATTGGTGTCCTTGGAGTTGGTGCTCCTAAACTCAAGGTTGGTGCCTTGGATAAGATAGGATTGGAGCCCTTGAGGTTAGTGCCTCAAAATTGACAAGGTTGGAGCCTTGGAAGTCCAAGTCGATGCTTTGCAAATATAGGTTGGAGCCTAGGAGATTGAAGATCAGTGTCTTCATCTAGGGTTGGAGCCCTACATATATTGTACTTGATTTATTGAAGAAATTAATAAAAGCATGTATTCTTATTGTTCATTTTGTGTTCTAAATATAAGTGGTCTAACTTGTAAAAGTAACAATTGAAAAGAAATATTTATTCACCCCCTCTCAGTATTTCCAACACATATTAGATCTATGAGTCAAGCTAATATGTCAACGTGTCAATGTGTGTCAAGTCAAGTCAATGTGTTATGTTAACAAGTCATGTCTAAGTGTCATAATAGTGAATGTCAAGGTAAAGTCAAGATGTCAACTATCATGTCAAATCAATTGTCATGTTTATGAGTCAATTCAATGGTCAAGTTTGTTAGGTCCCTATAATACTAGTGTATTCCCCTTATTGTTATCAGTGTAGCCCCCTATTGTTATTGTTGTGCTCATGTATCCCCCATGATTTTATTATTGTGCCCCATAGAACCCCACTATTGTTGTTATTGTCCCCTTACATAATTAGTTTTATGCAAGCTCAGATTATATTGTGGCCCCTTAGACTCCTATATATACCAAGGAGGTCTTATCATTTGAATCATCTAAGAACTGTTCATTTATGTAATATAAGGAGGTTTCCCCCTTGAAGAATATATTTTTTAATTTGTTAATCTATCTTTTATGTGAGTTGGTTGCATAACATTTGGTATCAGAGCTTTTGATTTTAGAGTTTCACTTCTTCAAATAGGTTATCTTGGAATTTTCACTATATTTTTTTTTTACGAGGCTCCAGAACCTAGAAAATTTACCATGTGGAGCCAAAATCATATTGATCTTCGTGTAAAAAATTTAGAGCTTGGTTCGCTATATTTTCGGAGATATGATTTGAGGAAGTTAGCGTTTTTGCATGCTCCAAAATTCAATCTCAAACAAGTGACCTAGGGAAACTCGACATAACTTTCTCTCTTAGCATTGGATTGGAATTCCATATAAAGTGACTAAACGTGCATGGAATCTAGTTTCTAGTGTATCATTTTCAGGGCCAAAGGTCGAAACAGTGACACGTGAAACTCCATAAAAGTTTTCTCTACTGAACCAGTCCATAATCAAGTCATCATGGGAGAATGGCATAACTCTATATTGAAGAATCCAATATTGGTCTGACTTGTGGCATTGGAAAGAATGGATGGTTTAAAATGTGGCATGGATGGTTTAAAAGGCAACATGAATGGTTTTAAAGCATACATGGAACATTTGAACGAAGGTTTGACAAAGTTGTTGCAAGAAAGGCTTCCCAGTGGTGACAAGGTAATCCATTCAAATCATGATGAGAACAAAAGGAATATGAATTATGATTTTAGAGACTCCAATGTGGGGTTTAAGAATCACCACATTCCAAAGATAGATATGTGGAATTTTGATGGCAAGAATCTAGTAACATGGATACTATAGATGGAGCAATATTTTGATCTAAATGATGTGCAACACACACAAAAGGTATGCGTTGAGTCTTTATATTCAGAACCCAATCAATTTGTATGGTATCGATGGCTTTTTTCTCATAAACCACTTATCAATGGTCAATTTTTACGGATGAAATGAAAGCACATTATGAGGATACAAAGAGAAACACCTTCTTTAGCCAATTAATAAATCTCAAACAAAAGGGTTCAATGACAAAGCACATTGAGGACTTCCAAAAATTGAATATTAGGGAAACTGATATTTCAAAGGAGCATAGAATTGATGTATCCGTAGGTACTTTGAAGGATAACATCCAACATGAGTTTCGCCTTTTGGAACTTGATTCATTGGAAAATGCATTCAGGGTGGCAAGAAAGGTTGAAAGAAAAATTATGGCAACAAGGAAGTCTACCACTCACAACTATAAAGATGGAAGTGTTGTTGCTACTAGCCTTCCACAACCTACAAGGTTGATGCCACGACAATTGGAGGAAAAATGAGTAGAAGGGCTTTGTTACAGTTGTGATAGAAAATACACTAAAGGTTATAAGTATGCTAAGAATAAATTATTTTACATAGATTGTGAAGAGGAGGAAGAAAATAAACAAAAAACATCAAAAGAGGAGGATATACACCAGGAACCAACCACAGAGAAAGAAGAAATGAATCCAACCATATCTTGCAATGCATTGACAGGAATTACCACTCCTCAAACTCTCAAGATAGAAAGATATATCAAGAAGAAAAACGTAATAGTACTGATTGATTCTGGTATGTGAAAATTCGGAAATCCGGATCCTATTGCAGCAATTGGAAATTATTATCCTAATTGTTATTTTAATTAAAAATTTATTTATTGTTTCCTACATCAAACACTGAATAACTCACACTACAACCTACACAAATAAAACTACATAAGAATAAACGTTAGAAGAAATGTTAGCACCCACACCTAAATTTACACAGTCATTTTTGGAAAAATGTCCCTGGAAAAACCCAATGTGGGAAAATCAGTGCAACAGTGAGGGTTTTTATTATTATGCAGTAGTGAAATTCTAAGTACAATCTGGATGCTGAAAACTGGCAATCCACAGCAAGAAAATATGGCAAAGATATTCCCTAAGCAACCCTAGCATTCGCGCTGCCTGCAAATGTGCTACTTGCACTTGCGTGTTCCTGCACTCGCTTTCCTACCCTCACACATTCTTGCACTCACGTTCATGTATTCGTGTGTTCCTACACTCGCACATTCCTGCACTGGGAATAACTCAGCTTCTTGCTACTGCCTCTCTAGATCTATAAATCTTCCTTTGTATCATTGTCCCTGCCCCTCAGCGACATTATGTCCCTCTATGGCTCGAACTCTACTACTGCTAGCTTGATTTGCACAAGGAACTGCTACTCAAGTGTACACTCCAAGTGCCCATTGATTTCTTATAATGCTTTATTGGGACTCCAACGGACAAGATTAAATCTTAATCGGTGGACAATATTAACTAGAAGTCAATCTCTGTGAGTTTCTAGAACATTCACATCTTGACTTAATTTATTCTTATTAATTAACCATATTCCCTAAGTTTAGATTTAGCAAATATTTGAAAGTTGTCTAATAATCTAATTAAGTCATTTCTAGGTAGAATTTTCATAAACGATTTCTGAGTTTTGGAGATCTCATGTATTCTAACCTCTTCACAAATTTTCGTGGCTATAACACATTTGATGCTACAAAAACTAACACTCCCTCTTAGCGAGGAATGTGTTCTAGTGCTCTACTGCACATCCTGTGATGACGCCCTGTCTCTGCATCATCTCCTATCACGTTGTTGATGTCTGGCCATATTGCCCACTAGCCACTACGCAAATCTGATATTCGTTACATCTATCCTGTTGTTGACCTTGTTGAATTGTTGCCAACACTGCATCTGCATTGCAACTCCCTCTCATCTGTTGTTTCTACAACTGCAACAACCGCAACTGAGAAGCATCTTAAATATTGAATCGACTGCGAACATCATGATGCATCTCTCACCCGAGTCCTGAATGTTGCTAGTATCTGCACTGTCACTGAAGAATCTATGTTGTTGTTGACTCTGCACTATGCCAACTGCACTCCCCATCATCTGACTGCTACTAGTCTCTGTAACTATCACTTTGGCATCTGACTACATCAACTATCACTGATCCATCCTACTACTGAATAATGTGGGCCCTCGTAGCTATATAATGATCCATGAGGTGGACTCCTCAAGGACCCTGCCCAATCTTTGTAGTTATGGGACTCTTATCTACTCATATTGTTGTTGCCACCTCTGCATTGTTATTACAACTACTGCAATAATGAGTCTGATCTCTCAGATCTCGAAGTACTAGCTTCCAGATGGTTTCTCCCTCTGAATCTAGACTCCCGCTGAGTCTTGATCTCCCAATGGGAAATCTCTCGCCCCCACTTGGCAACTCTCACTATCCTCCTCTACTAGAAACTAGACTATGTATCTTTCCACTAGGAATCTTCTCGCTGGAACTGCACCTGCATCTTGCAACTAGGAAACTTGCACTTCTTGTGTCACTGCATCTAGCTCTGCCACTGTCTCCCGGGTAATGACTACAGCTAGATTTGAAATTGTCTATTGAAAAATTGCGTCTGTTGACACTGAACCTACTACTATGATATCATGGGCTCTTGTAACAAAGGTGATGGTTCTTCTACAACAATTTGGAACTGGTATGGTTGATATTCTTGTTGCAACTGCATTGGACCCTGCCCATCTGGCACACTGGAGTCTCATACTCCTCCTCCACCTGGATCTGGTGCCCCACTATCTCCTATCAAGCCTAGTCCCTGGCTGGGACCCTTCCTTTCTTCGCAACTTGCACAAGACAACTTAAACTTCCTCCGACACATGTCTCCAGCAACTTGAAGTCGATCTGTTGCCCATATCTGCATTGTGGTTAACTCGTATGACCTCTTCTGGCAATCTCGTATGGTCATCCCTGCAAGGCTGCAAAATCTGTGAGACTCGAAACTGGAGAAAATAAAGCCAAATATCTCCCTCTTTCCCATTGTTTGGTTGTTGGATCTGCTACTCGCACTCCCCTCTGGAGTGGGAAGATTTGCCCACAACTACTGCCAATCTGTAGCTGGAAATATTAGATCTCTAAAACTCGAGATCTCCTGAGAGAAATTTTCCCTTTGTTGTGTGTGTTGTTTCTTTCACCTGGCGCTAGCTTTGCTCTAGAAAACTGCAATAAAAACTATTGTGTCTAGCTAGAGATCTTATTTACAAAAATACTGGGTTGCTCCCCCTGCCTTTGGAATCCCTCAATCTGGAGACATTGAATTTTTCTGTCCCTCTCTCAGAAAAATTGAATCTCCTCAAGAAATTTTGCCTCTTAGCAAAGTGACTGCGTAGCCTTCTGGGGTTTCAATTCGATGCCCACACTGAACAACGAAACTCCCTCTTTATTCGTTACTCACCTCTTCTGCTAATCATCTGTGATCTGATAACATGTGAAAATTCGGAAACCTGAATCCTATTGCAGCAACTAGAAATTATTTTCCTAATTGTTATTTTAATTAACAATTTTTTTACTGTTTCCTATAACAAATACTGAATAACTCACACTGCAACCTACACAAATAAAACTTCAGAAGAATAAACCCAGGAACAAATGCTAACACACACATAAATTTACACAATTATTTTTGGACAAATGTCCCCGGAAAAACCCAATGTGGGAAAACTGATGTAACAATGAGGGTTTTTGTTATTATGCAATAGTGAAATTCTGAGTACAATCTGGATGTCGAACACTGGCAGTCCACGGCAAGAAAATATGTCTAAGATATTCCGTAAGAAACACTAGCACTCGTGTTGTCTGCGCTCACATACCTTGCACTTGTGTTGCTTACACGCATGCATTCCTGCACTCACATTCATGTATTCGCATGTTCTTGCACTCGCATTCTTGCACCCGTGTTCCTACACTGGGAATAACTCAGCCTCTTGCACTACCTCTCCGGATCTGGAAATATTCCTCTGGATCATTGTCCCTGCCCCTCACTGACACTACGTCCCTCTCTGGCTCGAACTCTACTACTGTTAGCTTGATCTGCACAAGGCCCTGTTGCTCAAGTGTACTCACCAAGTGCCCATCGAGTCCTTATAACCCTTTGTTGGGACTCCAACGAACAAGATTAAATCTTAATCGATGGATAGGATTAACTAGAAGTCGATTCATGTAGGTTTCTAGAAAATTCACACTTTGACTTAATTAATTCTGATTAATTAACCATATTTCCTAAGTTTAAACTTAAGAAATATTTAAAAATTGCCTAATAATCTAATTAAGTCATTTCTAGGCAGAATTTTTATAAACGATTTCTGGGTTTGTGAGACCTCATGTATTCTAGCCTCTTTTCAAAATTTCATGGCTAGAACACATCTGATGCTACAAACACTAACAAGGTAGTACTCATAACTTTATTCATTGTAAGAGAGCCAAAGAATTGAATTGATTCCTATATCTAGCACCCGAGTGTTAAGTGATGGTTGCAAATGGAGGAACTATAAATTGCTCTGGAAAGTGCCATAATATCAAGCTAACCATGGGGGAATATGTATTGAATACTCTAATCCTTTCCATTCCAATGGGTGGTGCTGATGTTGTACTAGGAGTTCAATGGTTACAATATTTAGGGACAATAGCTTTTAATTTTCAAGAACTTTTCTTGAAAGTTTTTTGGGAAGGAAAGTTAAATTAAGGGTTATCGCAGGGAAACCAGAAAAAATAATCAAATCTAATGGCATGACAAAGTTTCTGAATAAAGAACAATTTGGCGTAATTACACAATTATGCTCACTAGAGGTTCAAACATCAAAATCATCTATTTCTCCATATCTCCAAAAAGCCTTAGACAATCATTCCAAGGTATTTGGGACTTCCAAATACATCCCACCTATTCGTGATCATGATCATGCTATTCATTTGATTCCAGGAAGTGTTCCTCCAAACATAAGGCCTTACAGATATGCATCTACCCAAAAGAGTGAAATTCAACATATGGTTGCATAAATGCTAGAGGATGTTATAATTCAACTTAGTCAAAAAATTTTCTCTGCTCTAGTAGTATTGGTGCACGAGAAGGATGGATCATGGCGTATGTGTCTAGATTATGGGGAGCTCAACAAGCTCGCTATTAAAGATAAAGATGAATTGTTGGATGAATTACATGGAGCAATTTACTTCACCAAGTTGGATCTTCGTTCAGGATATCATCAAATTAGAATGAAGATTGAAGACATTCTGAAAACAACATTCAGAACTCATGAGGGTCATTATAAACTTTTGGTCATGCCTTTTGGACTTACTAATGCACCATCGACATTTCAAGGTTTGATGAATTCCATTTTCAAACCCTTCCTTAAAAAATTTGTGTTAGTATTTTATGATGATATACTAATCTACAACAATTCTTGGAAGGATTATGTTCAACATGTTGACAGGCCGCTCAAATTATTAAAGGAGAAACAATTGTATGCAAAAACATCCAAATGTTTCTTTCGAGTATAAGAGGTGGAATATGTGGGTTATATTGTATCTCGTGAGGATGTTAAGGTAGACCCTAACAAAATAAACGGAAAATCCCCACAACCATAAAGCATCTTTGAGGATTTCTCGGGTTGATAGGGTATTATCACAAGTTTGTTAAGAATTATGGGAGAATAGCAGTTGCTCTAACAACACTACTGAAGAAAGATGCATTTTCTTGGACTCTAGAAGAGACTAAGGCCTTTGAACATATTAAAGATACAATGTGCCAAGAACCGATCGTAGCTATGCCTAACTTCATGAAAACCTTTATTGTGGAATGTGATGCCTCGAGAAATGGAATTGGTATTGTTTTAATCCAAGAAGGAATACTCATTTCTTTTGAAAGTCATTCAATCAAAGGAAAGTATTTACACAAACCTATTTATGAGAAGGAAATGTTGGCAATACTACATGCACTAAAGAAATGGAGACTTTATCTAATGGGAAGACACTTCAAGGTCAAAACGGATCATGATAGTCTTAAATATTTTTTGGAACAAAGATTATCTTCAAAAGAGAAGCAAAAATGAGTCGTAAAGGTGTTGGGTTATAACTTTGAAATCATCTACAAAAAAGGGAAGCAAAATGTTGTTGCAGACGCACTCTCAAAAAAGAATGAGGATGTGGAAGCATTGCTTTGTGCTATTTCTATTAGTCATCCTTATTGGATAATCGAAGCAAAGGATGAACAGAAGAATGACAAAGAGATGTGGACACTCATTCAAAACTTGTAGCGAGATCCTAGTACATCTAATACGTTTAGCTAGAAAAATGATTCATTATAGTACAAAGATCGCCTATATCTTTGTAAGAATTCCCAACTCAAGAAAAAGATTCTTTTGGAATTGCACACCTCCCCCTTAGGTCGGCACTTAACATTTTTGAACATGTACCATGGGGGAAAAAAGGATTCTTTTTGGGATGACCTTAAATATGATATTCAAAAGTTTGTGGTAGAATGTTTGGTTTGCCAACAAAAGTTGAAAAAATTAAGACCCTGAGTTTGTTACAACCTTTAGCCATTCCAAGTCAACGTTGGGAGGTCTCAATGGATTTTATCACAAGTTTACACAAGTCTGAAGAAAAGAGTGTCATCGTGGTGATAGTTGATAGAATTACCAAGTATGCACATTTGTGTGCATTATCTCATCCTTTTATATGATTCAAGCAGTGGAAGATCACATCGAGCATCAACAAAAAGTTCTCAAACTCTTAAAGGATAACCTCACTTTGGTACAAAATAGAATGAAACATCGTAGTGAAAGAAGTTTTGATGTAGGTGACTACGTATTTCTACAACTACAACCATAATAAATTATCACCAAAGTATTATGGTTCGTACAATTTGTTACAAAATATTGGTACTATGGCATACAAATTGGAGTTTCCTGCATCTTCCCAAGTGCACTCAGTTTTCCATGTTTCATGCTTAAAGAAGGTTATAGGTGAGAAGATCCCAGTTCAAACAATATTGCTAGAACTTGACAAGGAAGGAAAAATCATATTGGATTCAGAAGAAGTCAAAAAAACAAGAAATTGACAGCTATGAAATCGATCAATTTTAAAGTATCTCATCAAGTGCAAGAACTTACCCGCTGAAGATTCCACATGGGAGGATGAGAATTTTATACAAAAGCATCCAAAACTACTCAAGCATTGAGGACAACACTTTTTGAAGGATAGAGGCATTTAAGGTCCTTATACTACTAGTGTAACCCCTTATTGTTATTAGTGTAACCCCCTTATTGTATTATTGTGCCCATATAGTCCCTATGTTGTTATTATTATGCCCCATAGAAGCCCATTATTGTTATTTTTGTGCCCCTAGAATATTATTGTTATGTAATCTCTGATTGTATTGGGACCCCTTATATATATAGAAAGGAGGTCTTGTCATTTGTATCATCCATTAATTGTTCATTTGCGTAATGTAAAGGAGGTTGCCCCATCGAAGAGGCTGATTTTTAAGTCATTGATCTATTTTTTCTATCTTTTTGTGAGTTGGTTTCATAACAATAAAATATTACCCAAATACTATGGTCCTTACAAGATGTTGCAAAATATTGGTACTATGGCATACAAATTGGATGTTAAAATTTGATGACTAAAAAAAGATTTTTTGCAATCCCATCCTGATTTTAATTTCACCTTATCACTCTCATTCAGTGAAATGCCCTTTCCCATAAACATACATTCAACATATAGAATTCTGAAAATGAAATTTTCATATTAAAACACATGGGACTATCAACACATGCTGAAAATAAATATGGACATAAACAAACCAACAACATACATAAAAATATACACAAATTTTTGGTCAACTTAGACCTAGGCAAAACCCCTTCAATCTTCTCTGGGGAAAACCTGTTAGAGAGCTCTTCAAATTTATTTATCTTTCAAGCTCAGGAAAAATACATTTGTAGACAAAACAAAACAGCAAGATACAACTTATCTATTCAACCCAAAACTCCTTGAAAATCGTCCCCACTTTGCCTCGATTTCCGTGCCCACTTGAAACTGAAAATATGTATTGTATGAATACAAATGTACGGACTGTACTGTACGGATTTTGTAGTGATTGCATGGGTTTCCGTATCGCTGTATGGACTGTACGGAATATTTTTTTCAAAAAAAAAATCTCAAAAACTTCTCTCATCTAGCTCACAACATTAAATCGTGTTCGTATTATACCTTCTATTGTATTCTATGCCTCAATTTTTGTGCAAATCTTTGCCTAGAAATCACTCCTTTACCTTGCTGCAACAAATTTATCATTCAGAACTTTTCTCCAACTCTTAGTCTTCTTTCTCCAATTTTCTCATGAAGAATGAATGCAATCTCTCTTTTCTTTTCCCCATTTTGTTTCCCTAAATGACTTTTGGCTAACCCTAAAACCTAATGGCTCAGATTCATTTAATCAATGGATGAAAATAAATGTGCATTTAATTCTCACTTTCTATTTTTTAACTCACCCATTAAATAAAGTACCCACATTGTACTTTATGTCTAAAGTCACTTTTCACTTTATAATTTAACATTGACTTTACCACTTATAAAGTCACTTTCACTTTATAAAGTCACACTTAGGAAAACAATTATTTTGGACATTTTTCCCTAGGTAGAGACTAATCCATGGGAAACCATTTGTCCAAGGTACATTAAAAAAAATCAACATTAGAGTTTCCTGCATCTTTCTGAGTACACCCAGTTTTCCATGTTTCGTGCTTAAAGAAGGTTATCGATGGCAAGCTCTCAGTTCAAACAGTGTTGCCAGAACTCAACGAAGAAGGAAAAATCATATTTGATCCTAAAACAGTCACAAAAACAAGGACCTGAGAACTATGGAATCGATTAATTTCAGAGTATCTCATTAAGTGGAAAGACTTACCCTTTGAAGATTCCACATGGGGAGATGAAAATTTTATACAGAAACATTCAAAACTACTCAAGCATTGAGGACAACACTTTTTGAAAGAGGGACATGTTAGGTTCCTATAATACTAGTGTATTTCTCTTATTGTTATTAGTGGAGCCCCCTATTGTTATTGTTGTGCCAATGTATCACTCATGTTGTTATTGTTGTGCCCTATAAAAGCTCACTATTGTTATTGTTGTGCTCTTACATTATTACTGTTATGTAGGCTCTGTTTATATTGTGACCCCTTAGACTTTTATATATACCAAGGAGGTCTTATCATTTGAATCATCCAAAAATTGTTCAGTTATATAATATAAAGGGGGTTTTCCCCTCAAAGAGGACATTTTTAAGTCGTCGATTTATCTTTTCTGCGAGTTGGTTGCATAACAAAATCACAATATCTCATTGATGAACTTTAATATCATCACATAAAGCAGAACTCATAAGTCATCTTGTTACATATATGTCACAGGCAACGAGTTCAGGTCAATGCTAAATTTTGTTGAAATTTGGTACCAGAGGACAGGTGGTTCCCTAAGGCTTTGATCTTTGGCCTAGGGAAAAGTGTCCAAAAGAATTTAATTTTTCTCCTAAAGTAACTTTATAATTTTTATAAAGTTAAATCTAATTTGAAAGTGACTTTAAGTGATAAAGTTACTAAGTCTAATTTTAAAGTGACTTTATAAAGTCAATGAAAAATTAGAAAGGAAAAGTGACTTTGGAAATAAATGACTAAGTGGGTCTTTATTAAAGTGGGGTGAATTAAAAAATAGAAAGTGAGATTTAAATGAGCATTTAATCTCAGCCATTGATCTAAATCTATTTCAGCCATTGGATTTAGGGATCACCCAAAAGTCATTTAGGGTTGGGTTAAGGGAGGAAAAGGTGAAAAAGATCATTCATTCTTTCATGAGCAGATTGGGAGAAGGAGAGCAAGAGAGCAAGGGAGATTTCTGGACAAGGAGGAGAAAGAGGCAGCAGTTTGGCACACACACCAAGGCAGCATTTCAGCAAATCTGAACAGCATAAAGAACAAGCAGAAAAAGGCAGATTTAGTGAGCAAAACAGTGAAAAAATTGATTTTCAGCACGAATATCGAGGAGGCGATTTTCTGCACGAATTTCAAGGTCTGTCCGTACAAGTCCGTACGGCCGTCCGTACAGTCCGTACGGTCCGTACATCCGTACGTCCGTACAGTCCGTACATCCGTACGGTCCGTACAGTCCGTACAGCCATTTTCAGACTATCTGTTAGCTGAAAAAACAGATAAGTTTGCTTGCTGGAAAATTTCTGTTTTTGCTGATTTTTTGCTGAAAAATATTTTCTCTGTAAAAGGCATTTTCCAGAAATAAAGAAGAGCTCTCAAACTGGTTTTCCCCAAGAGTTGTAGGGGGTTTTTCCAGGGTCAAGTTGACCAAAAATCACTGAGTTTAAATGTGTTTTTATGGCTGTTTTAATTGCTGATTTTTTATTTCTGCAATTTCCAGCACTCTGAAAAATTTCCAGAATTTGTGTTTTCAGCAATATTTATTTTTTTCAGTCTGTTAAATGTATGGCTATGGGAATGGGCATTTAACTATATGGGAGAAATAAGGTGAAACTGAAAACCGGGGTGGGAAACAGAAAAATTTTACATGGTATCAGAGCTTGAGCGCTGAAGGGCAGTTTGGGACAGCAAAAGAAAAAAAATACAGCTGCTGATTTTTTCACTCAGAAAATTCCAGCAAGTTGATTTTTCATAAACAGCAGTTTTATCTTTACCACAGCAGTGCTATTTTTCAGTTTTAGGACAGCAAGATGTCATTGGGATTGAGGGTGGAGGATAGGTTGGATGGGCATACAAATTACAGCGTTTGGAAGGAGAGAATGCAGAGTATCTTTGAGGAGGCAGAAGTCTGGGATATCATGGTGCATACAGCACAGCACCCTGTTGTTGTGCCTACTGATGCTACTCAGTTGGCAGCTTATAATAGAAAGAACAACAAGGGTAAGAGGCTGATTCTAGACGGAATCAAAGACCATTGCATTCCTCATGTGAGAGGAAAGAGCAATGCCCATGAGATGTGGACAGCATTGTCCAATCTCTACCAGAGTACCAATGAGAACCGGAAGATGGTCTTGAAGGAGAAGCTGAAGAACATTAAGATGGGGAATGATAGTGCAGCTGGATATCTCACAAAGATTACCAATGTGAGAGATGAGTTGGCAGCGATTGGAGAGGCCATTCCATCCACTGAGTTGGTGCGTATTGCAGTGAATGGCCTCCCCCGTTCATGGTTGAACTTTGCTGATGGGGTTTGTGCACGTGAGACCCTTCCCACATGGGAGAGGTTTTGGGATGATTGTATACAGACAGAGATCAGGAAAGGACAGCTTGGGGCAGCCAAGCCAGTTGAGCAGGATGAGGACGTAGCACTGATGGCAGGAGGCAAGAAAGGCAAAGGGAAGAAGCAGGCTTCCACAAGCGGTGGTGGAGGCAAAGGCAAAGGTAAAGGTAAACAGGGTAACTCACAAAAGGACTATTCCAAAGTGAAGTGTTGGAATTGTCAGAAGATGGGACACTATGCAGTTGTGTGTCCGGAGAAGAAGAAGAAGAAGGGGAAGACCCAGGATGTGGCAGCGTCAGCTGAGATTGAGGACTTTGCAGGTCGTTTTGACCGGGAGTTTGCGTTCACTACATGTGAGTCCTCTAGTGCAGGATCACCTGCCACACAGGTTCAGAGGGAGCATGCTTTTCCCTCGATTAGCGGAGCATCTACAGGTATCTGGTATGTGGACAGTGGGGCTTCACGTCACATGATAGGAGTCCGGGAGTACTTCTCAGAGCTTTCAGAGAGTGGCACTGATATTGAGGTAGTACTCGGTGATGACAGAGTTGTTAGAGCAGTCGGGGTGGGGACAGTGACATTTCAGAGGGAGTCCAAACCTCCCTTGAAGGTGTCAGAGGTTCTTTATGTGCCAGGGATGAGGAAGAACCTCATATCCGTCTCAGCGTTGGAGGACAGAGGATATGAGGTACTGTTCAGGGAAGGACAGGTGTTGATGTATCCCAGGGGCTCTCCAGCTGATTCAGCTAGAGTGATAGGTGTACGCCATGCAAAGGTGTACAAGTTTGCATTCCAGCCCCCTTTGGCATTGAGCTGTAGTACCGACAGCAGAGCTAGCAGTTCTGAGCTATGTGAGATTTGACACCGCAGGATGGGGCACATGTCTCATGGAGCCTTGAGGACATTGCGGGAGATCACTACAGGTGTGCCAGATTTCAGTACTGATCACCATGATACTTGCAGAGGTTGTGCGATGGGCAAGTTTGCCAAATCCCCTTTTCCCAGCAGTGACAGCAGAGCGACGGGGATACTTGATTTGATTCATTCCGATGTGAGCGGTCGGATGTCTCATGTTTCCTTGAGTGGATATGAGTACTATGTCTTATTCATTGATGATCACTCCAGGAGGACCTGGATTTATTTCTTGAAGACCAAGAGTGAGGTCTTCAAGCGGTTTCAGGAGTTCAGAGCTCTTGTGGAGACTCAGACAGGTCGAAAGATCAAGTCCCTGAGGTCGGACAATGGAGGAGAGTACACCCTTGGAGAGTTTGTTGACTATTGTGCAGAGGCAGGCATTAGGAGGGAGTTCACTGTTCCTTACAACCCCCAGCAGAACGCAGAACGGGGTTGCGGAGAGGAAGAACAGATCCATCATAGGGGCTGCCAAAGCCATGTTACATGATCAGGGGTTGCCATTGTTCTTGTGGGCAGAGGCCTGCAACACAGCTGTTTACTTGCAGAACAGGAGTCCGCATCGTGCCTTGGGGCACATGACTCCGGAGGAGGCTTTCTTTGGGAAGAAGCCTGATCTTGGTCATCTTCATATCCTTGGATGCATTACATACTCCTATATACCCAAGGAGGAGAGGACCAAACTAGAGCCCACCGCAGAGAAGGGTATCTTTGTGGGCTACAGTGAGACCTCAAAGGCCTTTCGGATTTACATTCCTGCACAGAGGAAAGTTGTTGTCAGACGGGATGTGAAGTTCGAGGAGGACAGGGCCTTTAGGAGGTCACGGGAGTTAGAGTATCTGGATCAGCCAGACCCTCAGCAGCAGTTGAGTCAGTCGCAGGGATCCAGTGGGCAGGGATCAGGAGGATCCGGAGGTACATCTATGAGGATGTCAGGTCCATCAGTGAGCAGTGGCTTGCCGAGCCAGAGGGGTGGTGCTCCGGGCAGCATACAGAGCAGTTCACAGAGCAGTTCACTAGGGAGTCCACTGATGGACAGTTCACACGGTACCTCAGCTTCTACAGGTTCAGGTGCAGGCAGGAGGACAGCAGACAGACAGTCAGGAGTTCAGGCTACTGACGGGGATGAGGAGGAGGAGTTTCATTCTCCTATGGGAGAAGCATGCTCAGGGAAGAGGAAGCCCAAGTGGCTTCAGGACACCTTGAGAGATGCCACATCCGTTGCTGAGCCGAAGAGGCCGGTCAGAGAGAGTAGACCACCTGAGAGGTTTTGTAGCTATATGGCGATGGTTACCAGCATCCTTGACTCTGAGCCTTCTAGCTATGAGGAGGCAGCTAGCGAGCAGGTCTGGAGAGAGGCCATGCAGGAGGAGTATTCTTCTATCATGAAGAATGATGTTTGGGAGGTGGTGCCGAGGCCTGAGGGCAAATCCGTGGTTACTTCCAGATGGCTTTACAAGGTAAAGCATGCTGCAGATGGCAGCATTGAGAAATTCAAAGCAAGGTTTGTGGCTAGAGGGTTCTCACAGGTAGAGGGAGTTGATTATGAGGAGACCTTCGCTCCCGTGGCTCGATATACTTCGATCCGCTCCATTATATCGAAAGCAGCAAAGATGGGTTGGAAGATCCACCAGATGGATGTGAAGACCGCATTTCTCAATGGCTTCATACAGGAGGAGGTGTACATTGAGCAGCCACAGGGCTTTGAGGTGCATGGGAAGGAGTCCCATGTGTGCAGATTGAAGAAGGCCCTTTATGGCCTGAAGCAAGCTCCCAGAGCTTGGTACTCCAGGATAGATGCATACTTGCAGGGGATGGGTTTCACAAAGAGTGAGGCAGATCCGAACCTTTACTTTATTGTGATTGGTGAGGAGCCTCTCATTCTGGTGCTGTATGTGGATGACTTGATCATTACAGGTGCAGAGAGACTCATAGAGCACTGCAAGAGAGATCTTGCAGCGGAGTTTGAGATGAAGGACATCGGCTTGATGCATTACTTTTTGGGTTTGGAGGTGTGGCAGGAGGAGGGGCATTTCTTCCTGGGGCAGGGGAAGTATATTGTGGACATCCTTAGCAGATTCCACATGGAGGATTGTAGACCCATGTCGACACCGATGATCACCAACTGGAAGAAGCTTCATGCTTCGGATTCCGAGTTGGTGGATCCCACATTGTACAGGCAGCTGATTGGTTCCTTGATGTATTTGGTCAACACCAGACCAGATATCTGTTTTGCAGTCAACACGATGAGTCAGTTTATGTGTGAGCCTAGGAAGGTTCACTGGGTGGCTGCAAAACACATTTTGCGGTACTTGCAGGGGACAGTGGATTATGGTCTGGACTACAGGCAGGGAGATGGAGTGAGATTGGCAGGATACACTGATTCTGATTGGGCAGGTTGTGCTTCTGATAGGAAGAGCACTTCAGGGTGTTGTTTTGGGTTGGGTTCAGCAGTAGTGTCATGGTTCAGCCGGAAGCAGCAGTCAGTAGCACTGAGTTCAGCGGAAGCAGAGTATATGGCAGCCAGTCTAGCTAGTTGTGAGGCCATCTGGCTTCGCAAGATGTTGTTTGGCTTATTTGGTCAGCCGTTGAGACCTTCAGTGATTTACTGTGATAATCAGAGTTGCATTAAACTCACGGAGAATCCAGTATTTCATGACAGGTCAAAGCATATCGGGATCAGATATCATTTCATCAGAGACCATGTTCAGAAGGGAGCTGTAAAGCTTGAGTATATTTCCACTGATGAGCAGGTTGCAGATATTCTTACCAAAGCCTTACCACGGGGCAAGCATGTCTACTTCAGAGACAAGATGGGTGTGGTGAGGAACACCTTCCTCGGTAAGAGGGAGTGTTGAAATTTGGTACCGGAGGACAGGTGGTTCCCTAAGGCTTTGATCTTTGGCCTAGGGAAAAGTGTCCAAAAGAATTTAATTTTTCTCCTAAAGTAACTTTATAATTTTTATAAAGTTAAATCTAATTTGAAAGTGACTTTAAGTGATAAAGTTACTAAGTCTAATTTTAAAGTGACTTTATAAAGTCAATGAAAAATTAGAAAGGAAAAGTGACTTTGGAAATAAATGACTAAGTGGGTCTTTATTAAAGTGGGGTGAATTAAAAAATAGAAAGTGAGATTTAAATGAGCATTTAATCTCAGCCATTGATCTAAATCTATTTCAGCCATTGGATTTAGGGATCACCCAAAAGTCATTTAGGGTTGGGTTAAGGGAGGAAAAGGTGAAAAAGATCATTCATTCTTTCATGAGCAGATTGGGAGAAGGAGAGCAAGAGAGCAAGGGAGATTTCTGGACAAGGAGGAGAAAGAGGCAGCAGTTTGGCACACACACCAAGGCAGCATTTCAGCAAATCTGAACAGCATAAAGAACAAGCAGAAAAAGGCAGATTTAGTGAGCAAAACAGTGAAAAAATTGATTTTCAGCACGAATATCGAGGAGGCGATTTTCTGCACGAATTTCGAGGTCTGTCCGTACAAGTCCGTACGGCCGTCCGTACAGTCCGTACGGTCCGTACATCCGTACGTCCGTACAGTCCGTACATCCGTACAGTCCGTACAGCCATTTTCAGACTGTCTGTTAGCTGAAAAAACAGATAAGTTTGCTTGCTGGAAAATTTCTGTTTTTGCTGATTTTTTGCTGAAAAATATTTTCTCTGTAAAAGGCATTTTCCAGAAATAAAGAAGAGCTCTCAAACTGGTTTTCCCCAAGAGTTGTAGGGGGTTTTTCCAGGGTCAAGTTGACCAAAAATCACTGAGTTTAAATGTGTTTTTATGGCTGTTTTAATTGCTGATTTTTTATTTCTGCAATTTCCAGCACTCTGAAAAATTTCCAGAATTTGTGTTTTCAGCAATATTTATTTTTTTCAGTCTGTTAAATGTATGGCTATGGGAATGGGCATTTAACTATATGGGAGAAATAAGGTGAAACTGAAAACCGGGGTGGGAAACAGAAAAATTTTACAAATTTCTCACTAACTGAGGTCATAATGTCGTTGTCAAGTCATAAGGTACAACTGCAAATAAGTCTTTATATAAGATAATTAAATCATGGCCAAGCCTTACCATATTATGTCACTGTCAAATATGTCTATCAATTTATTGACAAATTACATAGTAGTATTGTTGCACTAAGTCATCTAATGTCAATGTTATACTAAGGTTTGCAAATATCATAAGGTTATGTCAAGTTAATGGATTATGTCAATATCATTGTCTAGTTGTTATAACTTAATGTGTCAAGGTCAATACATCATGTCATTTCAATGCAATTGCATGTGCCCAGAGGACTGTTTAGGTCATGAATCCAAGGAACATTGTCACATCAAGCTAAATTCAAGATACTAGTACAGTCAAAAAAAATCTAGTCATCGAAAGGTAATAGTCTCACTGGTTCAAATGTTTAAATAACATGCCAAGTCACTCCAACAGTCATTGTCTCTATTTTCTATTATATTAAAATAGTCATAAATCTTGTCATCAAATTCTAGTCATCACAGTGAGCCAAACTGACAAGGGCAATGCACAAAGATCAAGTATGTCAAAGTCATATATATATATATATATATATATATATATATATATATATATATATAGCTATATATATGAGGAATTTTTAGCCTAAAAGTGCACATGAAATTTTGTAAAAAGTAAACCAATCAAAATACTTTAAATTTAAAAAGAGGTACATGTAACTATTTTGGAGGGGAAATTAAAAAAGCTATTTTTTTAATTTTATTTTTTGTTTATCTCATGATAGATTTACTCAAATTTCAATTGTAGACAATAATTGGATGCGGAATTAAATTCAACATCCAATGAGTACCTGTTATGGATACTTTTGAGAATGACCCACATTGAAAAAAATTGAAGATACATTAAAAAACGTGTTGAACTCATTTTTTTAATGTATCTTCAATTTTTATCAATGTGAGTCTTCTCAAAAGTATGCATAATATGTAGCTGTTGGATGCGGAATTTAATTCCGCATCTAATGAGTGTCCAAAATTCATAACTCTTATTTTATTATTTTCCTATTATTTTAGTATTTTTCTTTAAAAGGCCACTTTTAAGCTGAAATTTTATCTAATGTATATATCAAGAATTTATACAATGTATTTTCACATCCACTAAAAATCTAACGAGTGTCCAAAATTCATAACTCTTATTTTATTATTTTCCTATTATTTTAGTATTTTTCTTTAAAAGACCGCTTTTAAGCTGAAATTTTATCTAATGTATATATCAAGAATTTATACAATGTATTTTCACATCCACTAAAATTTGAAGTCAATGATTGGCTTAGTGTATGATATTGATTCTCAAACGATGAACCCTTTACAACAATTGTTTTATAGTGAGAAACATTGTCATATATTGACAACTATCGGTGAACAAGCTTACGCCTTTTGAACACGAGACATATTTTACCCTTACACAGCCTTGAGGAGACTTACTAGACTTGCACCCAAACAAAATCAAGACAACAAAAGAGATGACATGTACCACAGGTCTGAAAAGGTTTAGGAGAGAATTCCTAACTTCGTTGATATTTCAATCACAAAACAAACTTGTGCTTGTCCTAAGGGTTTGTAAATTGATACCTCAAAGACGATGGGCACACATTTATTTCATAAAATAGTGCTAGAAAGTGATGTCAAGATGGGAGCCAAGGCTACTCTGACCAGGTATATGGAAACCCTAGGTTGAAGGTCTTAACCAAAACTTCTATTGGATGCTAAAAACAAAAGTTCTTACCTTCCAAAAAGCCTCACAATCTTAAGACTAAAGCTAGGTCTGAGTTCTATGCTTATGCAGGAAGATAGGCATGTGGCCTCGCCCTAATAGAGGGTCGAGGGTCCAAAAAAATTCACAAGAATCAATCCAGAACTCATACCTAAAAGACATGCAGAAATGTCAAGGAAGAACCGGGAAAATTAACCCCTAATAGATACCACACAACCCACAAAGGAATGTAGACTTACCTCTACAATTTCAAAGATCTAACTTCAAGAGTCCTTAAACAAGCCAAAGTTGTTTATTGCCTTAGGGATCCAAAAATCACAGAGGTATTTCAGAGCTAAGGATGAAACACTGAAGGTGAAATGATATGTGATTTGAGCTTAAGTTTTTCTTTATTTTTATAGTTTTTTAGTCAGACTAATTAGGGGATTTTAATGTAATATTGAGGGACTTTAAGATACTTTAGTTCTTTTACTAATAAATACTTATTAATTAAGTGACCTAAAATATAACAAAAGGATTGTTGCTAATTTTCTTAGGTTATTTGACCTTTTAGGTAAGGGGTGATGCTTTATGTTGATTGTTAAATTCTTCTGACATTGTTTCTCCATAGAAGGCAATAAATCTTCTTACTAAATTTGGATGCCCACAAGCAATGAAAATATGCCAAGTCACACTCTTATGGGGTCTTAGCCACCAACTCGGGTCCCTAAATTCAAATGGGAATATTTCTCAAACCAGGAGGAACCACATGGCATACTACATACGACGACAAATATCTTTCCGAGGAGAATCCAATGATGTGGATCTCCAAGTCAAACTCAATGATTTAATGATTCACAAACCCTCGACAAAGTCAAGGTACATCCTCAATCCATGGAACCCAAACCCTAGGACTTGGATTTTCAACCATCCAATAGTGGAGTTGCAAACTTGATGTAATCTGACAATTACAAAGAAGCATTCATTAACATTTTCACATCAATGACCAGTGTTTCAGTCAAAGTCAAACCATAGCATTGACATCAATGGAAACACCATCCAACATAACTGAGTCAAATGGGGAAGCCAAGGTAATCCGTGCAATGAATCAATACTTCCTAAAAGACTGAGACTTGCACAAAATGTGAAACCTGAACAAAGAAGCTAGAATTCTACCATTGTGTCTCCAAGTGTTGACGTTGCGATCAACACCCTCCAAAAGTTTGCCTACACTTGAATTTTGGAGCCTACTTCAGATCTTACAATCTATCTCTCTATGGTCACTTCATGGTTGATTGATGTTTTGCAAATTGTTTAACTCTCATATTCTAAGTGTCAACGTCGCTTGCACATGCTCAGTCCTGAAGAAGAACCTACAAACACACTTCTTTCTATGCAAGCTTTGATAAGCATTGCTCAACACTTGAAAGTGAGTCTTGTGCAATCCATAAGCACAGTTTATTGTGCAACTCATGTCAACAATCAATGTGCACTTTCCATTTACAGTCTTTCTCACTTTGGTTGCAATTGTACTTCTATTCCAGTGAGCTTTTCCAACTATCGGTTTTACACACATTTGTTTTCTTAAGTGTCACTTTCACGTTTACCACTATGACTTTGGCTTGCTTTCACTTTAACAAGTGTCATTTTCACTTTTTCTTATTGTCATAAGTGTCGCTCTTAACTATTACAACTCTTGTATGTGTCACACCATTACACATCATTAGAGGCAGTTCTAGCACACTTTGTTGCATTAGATGGTCGTGTGTATATATATATATATATGGCCTAAACACATTCCTGCAGATTAGCGCACTTTCTGGTTGCAGTCGACCCTTTGTGTTGCAAATTGTGTTCTTAGTGTCGCAATGTGGTTTTTCAACTATCACACTTAGAACTAAGTGTCACTTCGCTATCGTTGCAAGGTGTGATTGTTGTTCATGAGTCTTGCGCATTTCCCTGGCTTATATTGATGGCATTCATGTGTGTGATCCATGTTTGAGTCTTGTTCGGATGTTTTTTCCTCTCTTACTCTAATGGTACCACACTTAGCCATTATGGAGCTCTTCTTAGTCCTACTACCTAGTGCAAGTTATGAAAGCTTCAATCCTTCACCAGGTCATGAGCACAAATTATTCATGGGCCTTAATGACGAGATCTCTCCCTCCTAGACTTGTGCAATGAGTCTTTTTTAAGGTCATCTCCTATGGCTACACATTCAAAACCTTCAAAGCATAGTCACCTAACCCTTCTTGCTTGTACTGACTCACTACACTGAGTTTTGAGATATTCTGCCTTGTATAGCGCATGGAGCGTTTCTAATGGCCCTCTGAAAAAGAAAACTATGCCACACAAGGTCTCTTCCCTCTCATAGTGCATTAAGCCTCTTCTTGGGCAAAGTGACTTGACTTGTGTTGCTTGTCTTAGCCAACTACACAATATCCTCTTCCAATTAACCTTCCTAAGCACCAAACACATTTCTAGTGGGCGGTCAGCCACTACAAAAGCAAATTGCACTAGCATAGGGTGCAAGGCACGATTCTAGTGGATAGTTAACCTCTGCAGAAGCCAACTATGCTAGCTTGAAATCCTTCCTCTCAAGTACAGTGCATGTCGCAATTATAGTTCCTAGTCTTGCCTTCTCTAATGATTGCGACCCCCACTATGCCCAAGACTTGCTCTACCTGCCTGCCTTGGTGCAGGTCGCATTGCTAGTGGACATTCAATCACTACTGAATAAAATTGTGCCCTCCCTTAAGCCTACCTCTTAGTTATAACGCCTAGGGCAATGTTAGTCAACGAACCATCAACCCTTGTCCACTAGACTTCCTCATTACGCAGTCACTGAGTCTTTCCCTGCTTATTGAGCACATATCACAATTCTAGTCCATAGTAAGGGCTTCCCTCAGTCACTGTGGAGCTCAACTATGTTATCATTGTCTCCTCCCTTGAGCCTAGTGCAAGGCGGAGTTTTGGTCAGCAAGACCATCACACTGTCTCTTGCACTTGTTCACTATGTTGGACCATGAAGAACCCCTCCTCATAGCGCATGGTGTAGTTCTAGTGAGCAATGATGCCTTCCCTCAGCTACTACCAAGTTAAACTGCACCATCCTCAACAATCCTTCCTCTTTCAGCACTTTCATAGACCTATCACAAGTAGCTTCTTCAATGAGTAAAGTAGGGATGAAATAGATGATTTCACAATTGATCTTGCCTTGTCATGAGTGATCTTCATTGGCAGGTGTACCACCTCAACATGGTAAGATGATATGCTCAAGGAAGATATCAAGGAGAAGCAGCAAAGAAGCACGTGTAAAGAAGAAGCACATAGAAGAACCATAATGAAGACATAAAGAGATCATGGACCATGACAGAATGAAGACATTGCATGATAGCTCAAGAGGTTCTGACACTGATCTAAAACCCTTTGGAGGATGAAGATGAAGAACAACGCCAATCTTTCATGAAGATTGAAGACATAGCAACAAGGAGAGCAACTTGGCATTGCCACATCATCATGAAGCTCCATGTCATCATTGTCGTTATGGCTTGTACAAATGTCGTCTCAATGTCATGTGTCAATGTGTCCTACCACATCATCATGAAGCTCCATGTCATCATTGTCGTTATGGCTTGTACAAATGTCATCTCAATGTCATGTGTCAATGTGTCCTACAACATCATGTGAAATGTAATGATGTATTTTCAAGGAAATGACAAAATATAATGTGTGGAAAACCAAGATTCACATGTGGAATATGAAAAGTCACATGTGGACCAAAGATTCATATAGAAGATGAAAGGTCATTTTAGGATTCCAAGAGTCACGAGGGTAGTTTAAGAGTCATAAGGGAGATGAAAGGTAAAAGAAACCTCATAACTCAAGCAAAGGGCTTTTGGAGGCTTGGGCTTTGAAGAGTTATCTGTGGCTTCTCTAGCTTAGTATAGGAGAGAAGATCATTCCTTGGAGAAGCAAGAAGTGACTTAATATCTTACTATTAGACCTAGTGGCTCACCATTGTAATTGTGTACTTGGATCTTAATTATCAAAATCTCATGGAGCGAATGCGTTTTCATGCATGTATCGTGAATGTGATAAGACTATTCTTTAGATGTTTGTGCTATAGGTTATGTTCATATGTACTAGGGAAGTTGAACTACTTCATTGGCTTTGGTACTTATCTTGTTGAATGTGTGTTGTATTTGCTTCAATGATCATTGTGTCTATGTGAACTATTTCGCTAGATAACTAACGAATCGTTCATTGCTCTCGTGTGCCTCTCTTAGGATAGTACTATTACTTTCCTTCTAGAGATTCACCCTTGTCTCCCCTCCCGCAAAGGCCTCCCTTTACACACTGCAATTGGTGTTTCACATTGTCAACTTTCTCGTTGATTTCAAAGGTTGTGTGTAATCTCTTATGTTATTCATTACATCCAAGGAAAACCTTAGAGTTATGGTCATCAGACCGATATTCCGAATGGGGCTCCTACTCCAAACAGTGTGGGGTTTAATTGGGACTTCACTTCAGGGAGACCCCCTATATGTTGGCGAAATCCAACACAGTTAAAACAATGTAACTTCATTATATTGATAATAGTACCCACAGTTATGTGCAGGAGCAAATGTTCCTTGCAACTTCAACAGTGATTCCTCTTATATTCCAGTCATGACAAGTGTTGTCTAATGTTTTTCTCACCTCAACTTTGCCATTAAAAGTGTGAATGGGGTGTCCTTGCTGGAAAATGTGAACAAGGGACAAGAAGTTTCTTCGCAACTCCAAGAGGTAAATAAAATCATGCAAAAGAAAGTCAAGTAGTCCAAGAAATTTGAGCTTGATTATGCCAAGTTCGAATAGCTTGAGTCTTGACTTGCCAATAAAGTATATTGCTCCATCTACATTGTCATTTAAGTCTCCAAAAAATCTTTCCGTAAGGTTATGTGGCACCTATATCAAGCAACCATGCATCTTTCCAAGAAGCAAATTATGTAAGAAACAAGTATTCAATTACTTCAATATTGCAATGTGCAACAATATAATGGGCAGATTCAGGTTTTTTATCTTTCCCTAGATCTAGCATTTTACCTTTCCCTTCGTTTCATTGTTGTTGGATCCTTTCCCAGTGGAATTTGCATGTGAATGCATCATTTCCATTTTTGTTACAACGAATACAGTGGAGATCAAATTTTCCTCTTTGATGATATTCTTTACGCATCGTCTTCTACCACCTCCTCTTTTGGAAGAGTTTGGTGTTTGATTCTTCTCTTTCTGTGCAAGTGTTAATTTTAGGTATGTATTATGCTTAGAGCAATTTATATCAATTTTCATAATTACCTCCATAACTTTTCCAAATTAGCAATCACATCAGCATTAAAGTAAACTGCAGATAGAACATAAATATAAATCGCAAAAGACAAGCCAAGACAAGAGGACACAAGATGTGGTGCTACCCAGGGACAAACCCCAATGTGGCAAAACCCTTGATCAATTCTTCTTATATGTTCTTCAATAGTTCAACAAAGAGAGAGAGATAGTACATATACATCAGAAGTCAACACTTTGACTTGACAATATAAGAACATAGATCTTCTCTAAAAAGATGTCTTGTGAGGTCACTGATATGGACTCGTGATTCTATCACCCTATCATAGTGTTGCACCATGTTGCACCATCATACCATGTCCATCATCACATAGCTACACCATGCTGCATCACTGATGATTTGTACCTCATCATGTTGTACCCATCTTGGTGCTCTTCATCATCACGCTGCACACATCATGTTGTTGCACCATATCACCATGTTGCAGCTCCTTGTGCTGCATCTTCAAACTGTACCTTGTGCCCATCATGATGCATCCCCTTGTGCTGCATCTTGATCCACTTATCTTGATTATGTTGCACCTTGATACACCATGTTGCACCTTGATACACTTGTGTTGCACACCTTGATACTTATGTCGCACCTTGATACACTTATGTTGCACCTTAATACACTTGTGTTGCACACCCTGATACACTGCCCATAACAACTCTTGCTATGGTGCTATGGCCTGTGGCCTAACACATAGCAACAAATGTATCATTATTAACGCAGCAACATTTAATCTATAGAAATGTCAACTCTTGATCATTTTGTAATGCTACAATTCAGGGGCTGGTTAGGGTACTGACCACAATCCATAACAGCCCATCTAAGCTGGCCCAGAATTGCTCTTAATGACTACGGTTGTCCTCCAATGAGATGTTGCCCTCCACACTAGATCATTACAGTCCTCCTTGATATAGTAGACCTCCCAAATAGTCCCAATAATGAGTTGTTGTAACCTTCTCTTTTCTTGTGGCTAGGGCAGTCATGAGACTGCATATAAGGAACCATTCAAATCCCTTCTCACAACAGTGTAAGGGCACACGAAACCATCCACAAAATGCAGCCTAGAACAGTCTTAAGGTGACTACATTTAGGCCTGCGTTGAGCCATGTATAGACTGCGTCTAGGGCATATTTAACCCTTCCTTATATATGCATCTAAGGCTCCTTTAAGGCCTCCTCATGTCTGCGGATAAGGGTCGCCTTGCTGCGTGTAGAAGTTCCCCTAAACAGTGGGTAGATTTCCCTTCTTTGCTGCGACTAAGAAGCCTCTTTTGACATCGGTTTAGGGCATCCTTTAGGCAGCATATTAGGGCAGGTTTGGGTAGCATATTGGAGCCTCTTTAGGCAGTGAATAGGAGCCTCTTTATTGCGATCAGATCTCCTTCATGACTGCGGCTAGGCTTCTCTGGACAATGTATTAGCTAGGGCATCCTCATCATCTTCATGTCTGTGTTTTAGGCCTTCTTTACCATGACAGCCTTAGGGTAGAGCATCTTTACATTAGGGCAGCGTAGATTCTTGGTGATGTCTCCTTCCACCAAAACCTAGACGAGTGGAGAGGAGAGATCTCAAGAGTGTGTATAAATGGCTATCATGCCACCTCCTTTTATACTAAAATGTTGAGCACAAGTGGGGGTTATTTGGTTGCTGACCGACCTTGATGAATTGTCCCATAACATAAATAAATTCATATCTCCATCAATACTTATTGGAATCGGATGATATTTAGATCAATCCTACACCTCTTGATGAGAGGGATCCAAGAAAAATATCAACGGCCATTAATAAGATGACCCACATGGAGCTTGGCCCTAGTTGCCAATTTTAACACTCCCTCTCAACTAGGGAGAACTCCATCCACTGATCCATATGTCTGACTATACTATCTCTGCCATCAGTGCCCTGCACTGCTCTGCTGAACCATGAAGAAGAAGAATTGATCAAGAATGTCTCATACCATTCTCTACTGACCCGAAGTCAGTTTCATCTGAAGAGAATGTGTCATATCACTCTTACTGACCCGAAGTCATTTTTATTGATCCCAGATCAATATCACAAGAGTGTCTCAAACCACTCATACTAATCACATATCAGTTTCATTAATCCCAGATCAATGGAGGTTATCCTAGCATAGGGAGTACGGTAAATACAACGATGATTCCATCGATAGTACTACTAAGGTCCCTAACCCCATTTCCCTGCTCATTGATCAAATGAGAGGTACTTCCCATGAGTGCCAAACTGCATGGGTAGGATGCTTCCACAAGAGAACTAATCATCTTGTCCACAGGAGAACGAATCATGTCCCACAGTCGCCATGGGAGAACTAATCATCATGTTCCACAGTCGCCACGGGGTATCGCAGGGGAAGGTTGAACCTTTCACCCTATATATAACGCACCACCAGGGAAGAGTGAGTTGCCTTGTGGTTGTATGTCGCTCCAGTAAGTACCCCAAGCCCCCAGAGCTCCCAAAGCTCAATGCATGCAACACGCAAGAGCCTTATAAGAAGGTCTCTCAATGACTCCAACTCGTTCTAGAAAGTCACAGATTTGACCCTTCCCCTTGGCTTTGACAAAATGTCTGCAACTTGTACATCAGTCTCAATGTGATGGAGCCTCGTCACTCATCAACTTACCATATCCCAGATAAGGTAGTATTTGATGTCTATCTACTGAAGCAATCATCGAATACGAGATTCCTCAACAATCGAATCTCCCCTGGTTATCACAAAGAATCACAGTGGTATTCATCATGTGTACAAACAACTCACTGAAGAGCTTCCACAACTAGGCAGCTTCACACGAGATCATACTCGTAGCTATGTATTCAGTCTCGGTGGTGCTTATAGCAACCGACTTCTGCTTCCTGCTCATCCATGATATCGAAGCAGAATCCAAAGAGAACCAGCGCTGAGAAGTGCTCTAGTGATCCTCCAAACTGCCTTCCCAGTCAGCGTTCGAATAATCATGCAGCGTCATAATTCTGGTAGTGTATCTCAATCCATGAGAGATTGTGCCCCGAAGATATTTCAGAAGATTCTTGGCACCAATCTAGTAGGCTCAACCAAATATGAGCTCACCATGCTAACTGCAAAACATATATCCAGACGGAAGTTCACTAAGAACATCAATGCAGATGAGTTTATGAAACTCGGAGGCATTTCCCAAATCTGGTCTGGCATCACCACCATATAACTTCTGAAGTTTATATCCTCGAGGTAGTCACGGGCTTGCAGTTTGCCGTAACATATCTGGAATCCAACTCCCTCTTACTTCTGCAAGTGAGAGGGTTTGCGCCTGCCAGAAATAGGTTGTTTCTCAAAAGGTGTCGGTATGAGAGATCTATCATCCAACCCTTCAAACAATGGTTTGGATCGGCTTCACTTTTAGCGAATCTCAACTTCATCAGACAGTGATCAATCCTTTCATATTACGCCTGGGGTGTTTTACTTCAAGCCATAGAGGGCTTGCTTCGACCTATATACATGAGATTCCCAATCATGAATCTCAAACCCCTCGGGTTGTTCCAAACCTATGGACCTGCTACATGAGGCGAATGGTCCCCTTGTAGGATTTTCCTTCTGTACATCTCAAATATGCACCTTCATGCTCTTCTTGAATTCAGGTATCTGAGTCACCACCTGACTCACATCGGTTAGGACCTCATAAAGTAGATCTCAGGTGTTATAGATGAGATATGTCATGATACCCAATGGACCATCCTGCAACTTGACACAAATTGCCAACCCTGAACCCATGAGTAAAAGCATCTTTAAAATATTCATTTTGAAACACGTACCTTTCCATCAATGAATGCCACCCTATAACCTTTGACTTCCATTGCCGAAATGGACACCAGGGTCTTCTTGTGATCAAGTACATAAAAGAGATTTTGCAAATGAATCGAGTTACCCTCATCAATTGAGGGGTAACATTCCCTACACCCTTTCCGAGATAGGTGGCATCGACTCCAAGTATAATCCCATGATTGTTTCCATCTCTACCAAATTAGAGAGAGCACCCTTCTATCTGATGAAGTGCCTTCAAGCACTATAATCGATAAGCCAGATTCCTAAAGAATCTGAAGGAGAGGGCCAATACAAGATAGTGCTTCTTTATCTTACCAGAAACAACATTTGATTGTTCATACCGAGGGTTCCTTGCTTTCTCTTAAGAATCTGTCATTTCCTTGATGCCCTGCATTACCTGTCATTCCTCTGACCATTGAAGATGTCCCTGGAATGATTATTAACATCATCGAGTGATGTGTCCCCACCATTCGGACACTCCTTCGTGTAATGGTCAAACTAGTTATTTGCCTTTCCTTCCATCCTGAGATTCGGTCTTCCCAATGAAGCGATCTTTAGGTAGGCCATATTCTGATGTGCCATTTTGATAATATTCTCTGCTTCGATTTCACCCTCGGTGAATATGAAGAGGGATGAGGAACCCATTGATCATTTTGTCATTTCCTAACTATCTTCAATGATTACTCTTTCACTCTTGCTTGGGCATTGTCTTCACCTCAGCTCTGATACCATGTTAATTTTAGGTATGTTCTATGCTTAGAACAATTTATTTCAATTTTCATAGTTAGCTCGATATATTTTCCACATTAGCAATCACATTAGCATTAAAGTAAAATACAGATAGAACATAAACATAAATTGGAGAAGACAAGCCAAGACAAGAGGACACAAGATGTGGTGCTAGCTAGGGACAAACCCCAATGTGGGGAAACCCTTGATCAATTCTTCTTATATGTTCTTCAATAGTTCAGCAGAGAGAGAGAGAGAGAGATACTACATATACATCAGAAGTCAACACTATGACTTGACAAGATAAGAACATAGATCTTCTCTAAGAAGATGTCTTGTGAGGTAATTGATATGGACTCATGTGATTCCATCACCCTATCATAGTGTTACACCATGCTGCACCATCATACCATGTCCATCATCACAGAGTTGCACCATGATGCATCACTGTTGAGTTGTAACTCATGTTGTACCCATCTTGGTGCTCTTCATCATCATGTTGCACACATCATGGTGTTGCACCATATCACCATGTTCCACCTCCTCGTGCTACATCTTCAAATTGTACCTTATTGTGCCCATCATGTTGCATCCCCTTGTGTTGCATCTTGATACACTTATCTTGATTATGTTGCACCTTGATACACTTGTGTTGCACACCCTGATACTTATGCCACACCTTGATACACTTGTGTTGCACACCTTGATACTTATATTGCACCTTGATACACTTATGTTGCACCTTGATACACTTGTGTTGCACACCCTGATACACTGCCCATAACAACTCTTGCTATGGTGCTATGGCCTAGCACATAGCAACAAATGTATCATTATTAACGCAGGAACATTTAGTCTATAGAAATGTCAACACTTGAACATGTTATAATGTTGCAATTCAGGAATTGGTTAGGGTACTGACCACAATCCCTAACAGCCCATCTAAGCTGGCCCAGAATTGCTCTTAATGACTGCGGTTGTCCTCCAATGAGATGTTGCCCTCCACGATGCATCATTACAATCCTCCTTGATATAGTAGACCTCCCAAATAGTCCCACTAATGAACTGTTGTAACCTTCTCTTTTCTTGTGGCTAGGGCAGTCATGAGACTGCATATAAGGAACCATTCAGATCCCTTATCACAACAGTGTAAGGGCACATGAAACCCTCCACAAAATGCGGCCTAGAACAGTGTTAAGGTGACTGCGTTTAGGCCTGTGTTCAGCCATGTATAGACTGTGTCTAGGGCACGTTTAACCCTTCCTTAGATATGCAGCTAAGGCTCCTTTAAGGCCTCCTCATGTCTGTGGATTAGGGTTGCCTTGCTGCGTGTAGAAGTTCCCCTAAACAGTGGATAGATCTCCCTTCTTTGTTGCAGCTAAGAAGCCTCTTTTGACTGCAGTTTAGGGCATCCTTTAGGCAGCGTATTAGGGCAGGTTTGGGTAGCGTATTGGAGCCTCTTTAGGCTGTGAATAGGAGCCTCTTTACTGTGGCCAGATCTCCTTCATGACTGCGGCTAGGCTTCTCTGGACAGTGTATTAGCTAGGGCATCCTCATCATCTTCATGTCTGCGTTTTAGGCCTTCTTTACCATGACAGCCTTAGCGTAGAGCATCTTTACATTAGGGCAGCGTAGATTCTTGGTGATGTCTCCTTCCACCAAAACCTAGACGAGTGGAGAGGAGAGATCTCAAGAGTGTGTCTAAATGGCTATCATGCCACCTCCTTTTATACTAAAACGTTGAGCACAAGTGGGGGTTATTTGGTTGCTGGCCGACCTTGACGAATTGTCCCATAACACAAATAAATTCATATCTCCATGAATACTTATCGGAATCGGATGATCTTTAGATCAATCCTACAGCTCTCAATTCGAGGGATCCAAGAAAAATATTAGCTGCCATTAATAAGATGACCCACATGGAGTTTGGCCCTAGTTGCCAATTTTAACAAGGCACACAACTTTTTCAGGAGACTAAGAAGTTGTCTTCCGCTTCCTAAAATCTTTCTCCCATACTGCAAATTTCTCCACAGGAGTGTCAAGAGTAATGTCCCTAAGTTGGGCACTAGCTCATAAGGATTCAAGATAGTCTGAGTATGTAGAATAGAGGGCCTTCACAAAAATTATGAGAGGGATGTCCATTTTTATTTTAGTGGCTTCTACAACATGCATGATAGCTCCAATTTCTTAGGGTAGGTTTAGGGGATCATCATACTTCAATTCTCAATTGAAGAGTTTGATCATCCACTGAGCTACCTCCAATTTTGAGTGTGAGTAAAATAAATCTTTCAGTGTCTTTAATGCATTATAAGCATTTGTAATTGGAATTTTATGACTCACCTCTTTACTTACAAAAGAAACAATCATGGCATAGGCCTTGTTATTCTTGTTCTCCCATATGGAGAGCTCTTTACATGATGTGGGCTTGGTAAGCAGATTGTCACTTTCTCCTTCATATACACTTTCCATATGCCATTAAAGATGAGTGTGTGTTTGATCTTTTTGGACCATTCATGGTAGTTCTCCTTACCAGTTAGCCCTACACCTAACTACACCGGCGACAGAGATGAGAGAGGGCATCTTCACCAACAATTCTGAACCACCAAACTTTTAACAGCTAGAAGTAAATATATCGAGGAAAAAGTGTACTAGGCACCCATATGCCACCATGATTGATGACCCTACTTCAACCTTGTGCACATATTATTTTCATTAAAGATGGAAAGACAATACATGCATTCACAACTTCAATCGATTCTTAGTAGAGGGTAGAGCTTTGCAATACAACAACCCACGCAATAACAATATCACAGTGCGACCACACGACCAGAGTTGAGATTCTCATTGGTCAACATAATCTCTGCTTGCACCAACAGCCTTCTCGGCCACCACAATCAACACGGCCCCAACCACATCAAAGATTCAACTGCCACTCAAGCCCACCTTGATCATGACAAAGTGGAAACAACGGTGTTTGGCTTGTCAAGAATAAGTTAAGCAACAGAAATGGAACAAGCCTTATCTAGAATAGAAATGGCATTGTGCCTGGAGCCACAAAGATGATGACGACATCAGAGTTTGACAGACGAGCAAGGAAGAATGAGTTTGAGAGACAGATTTCCTATCGAGTGAATTGAGATTACGCTTTGCACAAGGGTTCACTGGGAGTTGGCACGATCGTGGCTGCCACCTGCCAGACAAGCGAACGTGCAAGTGTTTTTGTACTCTGCAAATCGGTATGAAAATGGCGAGAATATCTACTGAGCAGAGAAGAGGTGGAGACAAGATCTTGTCAGAAGAGGTGGAGTCAAGCTCATTCTATTCTATTCATAAGAGGTTTCATTTATGAGCATTGGTAGAGGTGAACATTATGAGCATTGATAGTCAAGCTTCATTATGAAAAGCAGACATTATGAGTGTTGGTAGAGCATTACACATTTATGAGTGTTGGTAGAGCATAGAACATTTATGAGTGTTGGACGACACAAAGATACCAGGCAGAAATAGAAGAATGAGCACACAGTTACCACAGTGAGAGACAGGCATTTTTAACAAGCCACGGAATTGACAGAGGTGTTAGGAAGAGCAGCAAAAAGGAGTTACAATGGGCAGAGGACTAAATTTGGGACCTGTGCTCTGATACCATGCCAGGTCAGGATGGTAACTCCAATGTATTGGACTTCTAATTCCTATTCCAAGCTCTCTTCAAATTATTTACATATTCTGCTCAATTTAGGTGTCTAACACCATTTTTTGGCAATATGGGATGGCCTATAAAACAAGGTTAGATATCTTCCAGCATTCACTTGAGGGGAAAGCAAGAACATCCAAAAATATGTACTATTAATGGAATTCATAAACTTAATTACCCAAAAAAAAAAACAAAAAACTGTGAACTGTTCTCTTTCACTTTCATCTTGAAACAATGTTAAAGCTACAGTCCCATCCTACCTCAATTTGAAAGAGTGTCCAGACTGCTGATTATAATTTGTGTCGTTTATACTTGTAAAATAAATCCTGATCTGGGCCAGCCTCTCCCTCTCTGAGACAGGGCCGACTTTCACACAAAGTTTAGTACTGTAAATTTGTATTTCCCTGCTCTCTATGCAATTCATGTAGAGAAGGATCACATCTGTCATGCTAAAATCATAAAAACCACAGGTCCTCCTTACAGCTGTGAGGACCATGTGAGAAATATACAAGGAATTATCACCAATAACTGACTTGCACGAGGAGAAAGTTGACCCTAACAACTCAGAGTATATTCACCCTAACAACTCACTGAAATAAGAGATTTTAGGGAGGTACTTTTAATGCATTCTCTAAATGTCGAGTCATGTTACAATGGAGAGTTAGACCATTAGTAAGAAAACATTTGTGTAACATTTAATGCTTCATGGCACATCTAACAATAAATGGTTTTCCACAACTAAAATAAGATGCTAGCATACAATAAATCACACATAATATTAATATGATAAAAATCAGACCAAGGAGATAATCTGGGAAAAAAATCAGACACAGGGATAAATCGAAAATTGTCACTCGCGAAGATTTTTCTACACTTTCATCACAATGATCACGAAGCCACTACTAAATTAGGAAAAAATTATCAGAAAACAGAAGGGTGGTATAAACAAAAGCAGTTGTCGAATAGAAGACACCAAATACGGGCAAATCTAATCAATGTTTATTATTATCATTACAAGTTGTTAAGCTACATTAAAAATCTGAGAGACTATCAGAGTACTGACCTAAAAATAACGTGTTTCTAAATAAATTACAATAAAAAATGCAATTAAGTTCAACGACTTAATCAGCTTCAAGTTCTGCACCAAAACGTTCTAATCGTTCTGCCTCCTCCTTCTCGTCTCGAATTAATGCGTGATTAATGGTTCCATCATCTTCCACAGCTTGTATTTGCCTCCCACCAAACCTGCTCCACAAGAATAAATAACTTCAGAAATGAACTAACATTCTTTAGCTTTAGTTTGTATAGACTCCCAGCCTTCCTCAGATGAAGAATATGAAGCCAGATATTTTGAAAATCACACAAACTTGTAGATTGCATGTAGAATAGAGAGACCATACACAGAGATCCACTACAGATTGACCACAACCAAAAAGAACTTTCCACATCTTTAAAATAAATCTATAGTTCTCAGATATTTTGAAAATCACCCAAACTTGTAGATTGCATGTAGAATAAAGAGACCATACATAGAGATCCACTACAGATTGACCACAACCAAAAAGAACTTTCCACATCTTTAAAATAAATCTATAGTTCTCAGATATTTTGAAAATCACCCAAACTTGTAGATTGCATGTAGAATAAAGAGACCATACATAGAGATCCACTACAGATTGACCACAACCAAAAAGAACTTTCCACATCTTTAAAATAAACCTACAGTTCTCATTTGGTTTCACCTGTCAAAAATGCTTTCTTGTGGCAACTTGAGGTTAACCTAGGGCAGCAAATATCATCTTTGAAATCCAAATCTAGATAAATAAAATGAAATTCACTGTCACCATGGAACTTTAGTGGGACTTCGTTATTCAAGATCCTGATGCACCAAATTTTGCATCTATGATGGAGCCTCTAGAATCTACATAGACACATACAAGTTTGATTCTTCTAGCATGTTCAATAGAGTGCATAGTAAATCTCACGATAATAGCTGCCTGATGCTTATTTTTCTCACAACTTTTTTGACCCATTTTCTGTTGGTTTTTACTAGGGCAATCCTAAAACACACAGATGTGCCTAACCAGAAACAAATTTTGCACATCGGACCTTATAAAACTGGAAATCAGATCATGCATACTAAACACAAAATTTCAGTCCCAAAACACAATTCTTATTAGTTCTTCAACAAGAATCTAGGGTTCCCGTACAACAGATAATGGCCCTAGAGGAAATTACATATACAACAATTACCCTAGATCTGATCCAGTAGATCAAGCACTAGATCTGTCCTTGATATAGCTAATCTAGATTTCCTTTGTTGCTCCATTCTATTTTCTCGAACCAAGTACAATTGAGTATCTCATTCACAGCAAACTTGAAATATTACTCATGTAGACCTCATGCTTACTTGAAAGAATCTCTCTCTCTCAAAGTATCGTGCTCCTGCACGTCTCTATGCTCTTGTTTAGACCCTCACAGCCCTCCATTGATCTGATGCCTACTCGGTCCTCTCGTGCAAAAAATGCTCTCTTGCCAACAACCTTCCACAAGAACTTTGAACCCTCAAGGAGTCTAAGGCCTACTTGGCCTTCTCCTCCACAAGATGCTCTCTTGCCAACCACATTCCACAAGGCCTCTCAACCCTCAAGGGGTCTAAGGCCTACTTGAGCTTCTCCTCTGCAAGATGAGTTGAGGCTTATTCGACTTTCTTCTTCGCAAGATGCTCTCTTTCCAACCACCTTCCACAGGACCACTCAACCCTCACGGGGTCAAAGGCCTGCTCATCCTTGTCCTCCATAAGATGCTCTCTTGCCAACCACCTTCGACAAGCCTTCCCAACCCTCAAGGGGTTTGAGGCCTACTCAGCCTTCTCCTCCACAAGATGCTCTCTTATAAACCACCTTCCATAGGCCCTCTCAACCCTCAAGCATTCTTAAGCATACTTAACCTTCTCCTCCGTAAGATGCTCTCTTGCCAACCACCTTCCATTGGCCCTCTTGGCCCTCAAGGGTTCTAAGGCCTACTCAGCGTTCTCCTCCACAAGTTGCACTCATGCCAAGCCACCTTCCACAGTTCCTCTTGACTCTCAAAGTTTGAAGCCTAATCAACCTTCTCCTCTTGAGAAGGTCACTCTCTTGTCGACCACATTCCGCAAGCCCTCCAAACCCTCTTGGCCCTCTCCCTTTGAGAGAATCGATCTCTCGCCAACTACAACAAGAAGGAATCCCTCACCCATGTACTTATACATTTCCAAAGGGTGCAATACCATGGGTCATCAAAATACCATGAGTCTATGGGTGCAAAGCCTCATCACTTATCTCACTTGCCCCACACGTAAGAATACTCCTTATGCTATCCAAAACATCAACACTCCCTCTTAGCAAGGGATGCATTCTCATGACACCACCTAAAGAGGCCCTACCTTCTAACCCGAAACACATTTCCACCCTTGATCCACTACCACAGTGGCTCCATACAACACAAAAGCAATTCCTGTTGTATGACAAACACTCCTTCCAAGACACCCTGCTCCTAGAAGCCTCTCGCTCCTAAGCATCCTGCATGGCCATCTTGTACCATGACTTCCTAAACTTGAAGGTTGTCTTCATCTAAGTTGTTGAGTCCCTCTTGAAATTCCTCACTCCCTCAAGTCTCTACATGACCTTCACTCAAATTTTTCTCACTTGGATCTCCAATCGCTATCGCAGCCCTTTGACATCTTGGTCTTGCATTCTTGATCCCTCTCCCATCATAGGAACATATATGACCTTTACCTGACCCCTGCAAGCTCAGATCTCTTCACAAGACCTTCACACCTAGGTTGTAATGAACCTCTCAATCTCTTGTGTAGATCTTTTCTCAAGATCCTAGCACATCTAATGAATGAATCTCTCATTCATTTCTCTCTATCTACACACCAGGGTACAACTATCCACAACTCCTTGTGTGAACAATCTACTCCATGTCTCACTACACTTGCAGATCTTGGCCTTCACAGCCCATACAAGCAGTGTGTCATACCTAGCCAACTCTCTTGGCATGGGTATGCTACATGCAATAGTTCCTACTGTTGAAAATTATAACTAGGTTCGGTCTTCATAATGACCTAATTGTAATCATGACATTGTATATTATTTATAAATAAAGAATAAAAAGAAAAATAAATTATATTTTATTTTTGTAGTATGGGTTTCATGCTCAAGTTTGAGTCAAAAAGCATGTTCTTCGTGCTTTTAGGTTTTCTAGGTCTTTCTAGTATAAAGAATAAATTTTTTCATGTGTCATAGTCCCATTCGAACTCATTGTAATAAAGAGAAATAATTATTTTATCAAGAAAAACCACTTATAAGCCCAAGACCAAGTCGGCCCAAGTAGCAGATCAAGTTAGCCTAAAGCAGGGGAATTTGACCCTCAAGAAAGGCTATAAAAGGAGAGGAGCTATAGCCATTTAGTACACTCATCAAGCACAAGTTCGATATGCAATAATGAAGGTGAAGAAGAGTAGCTAGGAGGACGAAGAAGAAGAGCAGAAGTCAAATTTTTGAAGTTAAATCTTTTCTTGTCTCGTTTCTAGGGCCAGTGAAGCTGCCAATTGCAAGAGGAAGAAGTTGTAGGGCTGAAATTCTATGAAGAAATTGCAGGGGTCGAAGTTGTAGTAGTGAATTTGCAATATCGATGTTTTGGAAGTTGCCTTAAAGGTGATCTTGTTGGGGGCTAGCTTGGGGCTTGGAGGGCTCATTGGCTTTGGTCTTTGGGTCTTGGAAGTCTCTTTGTAAGCATATTTTATATGAGAAGAGAAGCATTTTTCTAGGTTTTCCCCTTGGAGGAGCTTTCCCTATCTTGGAGCCTATATCCTGTATATGTTGTCTCTTTGTGATCTTCATTGTTTTTGGTAATTTCTTGATGAACAAAATTAAAGAAGCAACAAAAAGCCAACTAACATCACAAGTAATCATCAAGATAAGGAAAATAAGTTATAATCTGCAAGTCTCCAAATTTTCCAACACCTACATCCCCCTCTAAGAGTTGTTACCTATGCAAATCTCAAATCCAACTACCCTTCTCAGAGACCAAGCTCTAATACCATGTTAGAATTTTGGGCACTAGACTTAATGCACACACACAAAATCTGGTACTAGACTCAAATCAACTAATTAACTAAAACACAATGACGTAGCTAACTAGAAACAAGTTTTTGCACATTGGAATTAATAAAACCAACAACTAAATCATACACAGTAAACATAAATTTTAGCCCCAAAACACAATTCTCATTAGTTCTTCAACAAAAATCTAGTGCTATTACATATACCACAACTACCCTATATCTGATCTAGTTAATGAAACCATAGATATATCCCCAATCTAGCTGATATGGATCTCCTTTCTTGCTCGATGTTATTTCCTCAAACTCGACACAGTTGAGTATCTCACTCACAACAAACTTGCAATATTACTCATGCAGATATGTTGCTTGGCAGAGTCTCTCTCTCAATGTCTCGTGCCCATGCACATCTCTACGTTATTGCTTAGACCCTTTCAGCCCTACTCAAACCCTCTTGGCCCTCAAGGGGTCTAAGGCCTACTCAACCTTCTCCTCCACAATATGCTCACTTGTCAACCACCTTCCATAGGCCCTCTCAACCCTCAAGGGGTCTGATACCTCCTCGGCCTTCTCCTCCACAAGATGCTCTTTTACAAACCACCTTCCACAAGCCCTCTCGACCCTCAAGGGATCCAAGGCCTTACTCTACATTCTCCACCACAAGTTATTCTCTTACCAAACACCTTCCACAGGCCCTCTCAACACACTTGGGGTCTAAGTCCTACTCATCCTTCTCCTCCATAACATGCTCTCTTTCCAAGGCACCTTCCACAGGCCCTCATCCCTCAAAGGTCTGAGGCCTACTAGACCTTCTCCTCTTGAGAGAATCGCTCTATCACCGACCACCTTCCACAAGCCATCTCGGCCCTCAAGGATTCTAAGGCCTACTTGCCCTTCTCCTCCACAAGATGCTCTCTTGCCAACCACATGCCCTCTAGGTTCTTCGGCTCTCTATAGGCCCTCTCAGCCCTCTCTTGGGACAATCGCTCTCTCGCCAACTCCCAAAAGAATGGATCACTCAACCTTGTACTTATAATTTTCCAAAAGGTGCAATACCCTGGGTCAATAACATGGGTCACCAAAATAACATGCATTTATGGGCACAAAGCCCCATCACTTAGCTGACTTTCCCCACACATGAAAATACTCCCAATGCTACCCAAAGCATCAACATCAAGACATGTATGACTACAATAATAGTACTAGTAGAAGCACATGTTGAAAGTCTAATATTTATGATTGGAAATTACTGCGACGGGGGGTTGAATCAGTAATTCAAAATCTTTACTTTTGCTCAACTTAATTTTCTTCTTATGCAACTAATGGTTTATGTACGTGTTCTATTATTATTGAATTCCTTTTGCACGTGTTAGAGAGAGAGATTTGCAGATTTATTTATCAAGAATTCAAGAACATTCACACAACATTCAAGAACCAACACATGAAGACACCAGATATAAGTGGAAACCCCGAAGGGAGAAAACCATGAATTTTAGGCTGAAAGTGATGTGAAGGCAAGTTGCTACTCCTTATTACATCATATTTTTGTAGGCTCCAACCTACAAGAGGCTCCTACCTCAAAGGAAGCTCCAACTACCACAAATTTTCTGCAAGCTACAACCCATAGGAGGCTCCTACCTTAATAGGCTACAACTTGTTCTTTATCAAGCTACAACATAGAAAGGGACAAAAATCTCTCAATCACAACATCAAGTCACAAATGTTGGTTACCTCATATACAATTTTGTTGTCATGTTTACTATTGCACTGCTTCTCCTTTTCAACTTTGTGCCTCTTCTATTGCTGCTCATCAATCTTCTTATGCAAACTACTTCACTTCCAAAAGTTCTTTTTCCATTCCACATTGTATATTTTATAAGCAAGCCATATTGGTTGTTTGTATTCTTTGCAGGAATATGAAATGAGGCATTGTCTCTTGGTCTTCTAAAAACTATTCACAAGCTTGTCTCTTCATTTTCAGTTTTGAAAACAATTTGTAACATAAACTATAGCTGAAATAAAACAACTCAACCAGTAATGATTACAAGAGACAAATCAAATTTGTATTAGCTTGTATCATACATTTTATGTTCAATGAAAGCATATATTTTTCAGCTTGTGTCTCAATAGTTTATGTTTCATTTGACAATGTTTAGTGTTCACATTGATTAGCATAGCCTTTGCACTTCACATCACTTTCAACCTTTTTCATTCAAGCGTAGATTGTCACCAATTCAACATTCAACATGTAGCATGAATTACCACCAATGTGGTTAATGACATCAATGCCAATATTACCAACATTCTCCCCCTTTGGCATTGACAGAAACACAGTTATTCCTCCCCCTTTGACATCAACTGCAAGAGGTGATAGTGGCCAAGTATTCTACTTGTTCAAGTCAATTGACCATTGTGTTTGTTGTAGAAAATAATCAGTACTGAAAAATCTTTCTCGCAATGTCGCTCAGAACAAAATATCTTGCAAACATTTCAGGGTGTTAAGGAGGCTGTTTATTATTTAAGCTCCAGTTGCGTAGCAATTTACGCAGCAACTTACGCATCAATCCAAGTTGTGCATACCTCCAGTCCATATGTAAAAAGATGAAGCTAATGGGTTGTCATGAAATGTCCCTAAGAAAGTTATGAACTCATGAAACAACTCCGAAACTGAAAACATTCCTCCAACCCATTATCTCCCTTTTCTATCAAATGCACAGAAGACTTGCGCAACACCTGCAGCATCTCCAAAACTTTGACCATGTGGTGATTTTTCCTGAGCCAAACTGCTTAAGGCAACACCCACTAGCTATGATAACCTTATAACATTCCATAAAACTATCCAAACCTCAAAATTTCACTTGCTTTATCAAAATGGGGAATCATGACCAATGCGCAACATGTCCTGTTGTGTTTCTGCATTCTTCATCAAAAAGATAACCTCCATGGTTTTTCGGCCAATAAAAACGTTGGACACCATACTAATATATAAGCATCATAGCAATAGCCTATGAACACCTTTCATTACACCAAAATTAGATTCTCTACCATCTATCAATCATTCATCAAACAACCCCACCTTCTTTATAATCTCTAACGTCACTGTGTTGGTTGATTTGCAACACGAATAGGTGAACAGATTCTATTAGGAACACAACCCAATAAAACGAAGAAAAAAAATATATCAACACTACACTTGGTAATAAGAACATTGCCACCAATATATAAGATATCAAAAGCCATAACTCCAATGCACATATGTAGACGATGGTATAATCAATGATAAACGCCATCTCCAAATGCCAACGACGATGTTGATGCTCTAATTTGATAACTGATGGAAATAAGTCATCACAAAAACATTGTTTGACATACATTCCATATCAAAAATAAACTGTTTATTGAGTTTCTAAACAAACTGCATTTTGCATTACAGACATCTGGACAAAATAATAATAATGCCAAGATAATAATAACATTGGAGTTTAACATGAAAATGCTAGAAGTAGATGCTAGAGTTAAACGCTAGAGTTGATATGCCAATAGATGTTGGAGTTAATATCAATGGAGTTTAATGTGTGTAAGTTGCATATATAACGCCATTGAACACTGGAGTTTGGAAGGATATGATAAAATCGTTGAATGGAACACTGCATATAGGGAATGGAACGTTGCATATCAATTTTCCATATGGTGAATGGAATGTTGCATATTAATGCTGCATATGGAGGATGAAATGTTGCATATTTAACATTGCCCATTAACACTGCATATTAACGTTGCAGCCGCACCAGTGAATGGAATGTTGCATATTAACGCTACATATGGTGAATGGAATGTTGTAGCCACACCAGTAAATGAAATGTTGCATATTAACGCATTATATAAACGTTGTCTATGGAACAATGTTGCATTCAATAAACGCATTTTATGAACTTTGCATTCCGCGATTCAATAAACTTTGCATTATATAAACGCATTTTATAAACTTTGCATTAACATTGCTTGCAATTGTACCAACAGCTTGACCTCTAGGACTGCTAGGGCACAAAACCCTAAAAAAAAATATGAGAAACTGCTCAATGATATGCCCCAATGCTTCTGCAACGCCATTGTAATACCATATTAGCTCTTCTCCACACCACTAAGACGCAAAATCAATGTTGGGGACACCGATGTAATATTTTGTAGGGAAGTCATTCGATTTCAACGTTGGATGCAGTGCCTTAAAGAATTGAACGATTATATTAATCGATAGCTCTGAATAATTGAACCATGAATTTACTGTTGATTTTTGATAGTATCAGATGTGCTCTAAGTCTCAAATTTCGCAGAGAGGCTTGGGCCCATGTATTCCAAAGAACTCAGAAAGTGTTTTGGGAAATTCCACCCGAAGACAGTTTTATTAAAATAATTAATTATTTTTATGGGTCCCTAAGTCTAAACTATGGAAATTAAAATAATTAATGAGTATTAATGTAACTATGGGTGTAACTTCTAAAAGAAGACAAGGATCAAGAAGAAATGATCTTAGCCATTGATTAGCTTCTAATATGGGTCATTGAATGTCAACGAGAAAATTATATAAGGAGGTTTGAGGATCATTTGGAAGAGATAGAGAGTTGATCAGTCAAATCGAATTGTTGAAGCTAGAGGCAGCTCAGTGATTCGTAGTGATCACACAGAGAGGGGCAGAGGGAGTTTTGGCTAGAGGATCTTCTCCGGAGCCAAGAATACTCAGCAGACAGGCAGAGAGACACACAGAGGAGGCAGCGCAGAGGCCTCCAGCGCAGAAGTCCAAGTTTGCTGAGGAGGCTGACGTTTCTGAGCCGGAAGGGCTGGAAAAGGTTTCTGAAGGCGAATCGATTCCCAGTTGAGTTGACGCAAGGCCCAGCAGGGGTAGTGCAGAAGTAGTTGGGGAACTCATTGGTTCAATAGTCAGATCAACTGGGACTTGCAGTGTAGAGTGAGGTAATCTCACTAGTTTCTCTTGCCGAGTGGTATTCTCTATAACTGGATTGTTGGGAAAGCATCCAATAGTTGTATTCAAAAATACTTCAGCGAAATAATAAAAACCCTCAGATCTGTTCCACCAGTTTTCCCACATTGGGTTTTTTCAAGGACGTTTGTCCAAAAATAACTGTGTCATTTGTGTGTATCTTTATCTATTGTCCAGTTTCTTGTTTCGGCATATTATTTAAATGGTGTAGGCTACAGTGTATGTATTTCGATGTTTCATCGTAGGAAACTGTAAATAACTTGTTCATGTAAATCTAACAAGTAGAAGAAATATCATCAGTGTTGCAGTAGGAATTCTCGGGTTTAAGGAATTTTCACATTTACATTCTTCCATTCTTCCTCAAATGTTGCTCAATAGTCAATATCTCAATGTTAGATAATATTATTCACCCAATGATAGTCGTACCAAATAACATCAATCATCCAGACATGATATAGGTCAAGCATCTCCATTCAAAGGCTATTCAGTATCTAGTCAATGTGTAACGCTCCATTTACTTTGAACGTTGTAGTTTATTTTATGTTGGGTCTTTGTAATCAATGTTGGAGCATGTATTGAATTCATCATTATATTCCAACACTATCCATTCAACCATTTCTATTATAATAATACCATTTATACCATCGCTAGAATGATCCCATTTAAATAATAACACTGTGCCAGGAATAATGATATCACAAATAACGTTGAGCCAAATGAGTCTATGCCAACGTTATTCATAAATTTGTTTCATGAATGTTGTTGCAATTTTCATAGGTAGATTCCCATATCTTTCACCAAATTTATTGAGGAAGCCACAAGAAATATGTCATTCATCATGTATAAAATTAGGGTACACAACCCTAATTATCATATAGTTCATTATATACTCAAATCTACTTATCATATGCCATATTATGATTCACCATTTGCAACAGTAACGTATTTATGTAGGGCCGCCTAAATTCATTATCCTTCTATCTCCTATCATCCTATTCCCATTCTATCTCCTGACATTCTGTACCTAACTTTACTAAACTTTTGTTACTTCTTGCTTGTGACACCTTTTCTTCAACAACTCATTCTCTCCATTACATAGGTGAATTACTTTGAGCGCTCCATTCTCTTTGGGTTGCCATTTCCTTCCTGGTGCTTACTCTAAGTTTTCTTGAACTCTTAGGGCTCTCCCTTTTTCTTTGAAGATTTTTAATGCATGTAATTAATTAATGCTAGTGATGCCCTTTTCAATGGCATGTACTGGTAGCATTTTGTTCAACAATTTGATGTTCTTGGAATTTTCTTAGTATTGAATGCCCAGAAATTGCATCTTTGTAACGACCATAAGTCGTATACGCAGTGGAAATATTTAAAATACTTTGTAAACAAAGATATGCATCGTAGGACAGTAATTGTAATTGTATATTGAATAAAAGAATTGATGTAAGATGAGTACAAATGAGAATGAGGGTCCTGTATATATAGCCAGGTAAGTACCCTTTCACAAACAAGGATGTCTCTAAGACATGCCTTTTCATTATTACCTAACTAACCATTAGTTAATAATGAAGAGCCTCAGATCTACATTTCCTCCATCTGACTCTTCTTTTATCATCTTTCTCTTTACCTTGATGATGGATCCCATTTGGGATTTGAAACGTTGGTGTAAAAACTCTATTACTGTGGATTCTCCGGTCAAAAATTCAAAAAACCATTAGTTAATTTACTTTTATTTATTATTATATTTATATTATTATGATTATTATTTATTATCTATTTTTATTTATTTTTACATAATTTATGTTCATAACATTGCCTTCTCCTTCAAAAAGCTTTGTCCTCAAAGCTTACTGATGAAGAATCAGATCTCTTCTGTTGTTCAGAATATCTTCTTGTTCTGAGCTTTTATCTTTGTTGATACAAGATGATATGATGTTCTGAGTGATAGACAAAATTGTCGTACTGAAAACGGATTGGACCATCCTAGATTAATCTTCTGGGGAATCTTTTGATCCTTGGAGATGTGTGGTGAATAGTTATCGTATGACCAGATTGAGCTCACTTCAATATTCTTCGAAACATAAGTTTGTTTATGTTCTGTGTGATATAGATTTGTAGATTGATTAAGGTGTCTACTCTTGTGATTCGGATGTAGATAAGGAATTTTTCTTGTTTGAACTTCCTTAAACGTTTTTATGGTAGTTTCCTGATTTCCATCAGGCATTGTTGTTGTTGACTTAACTACTGAATCCTTATTTGGTGTCTCCTCTATTTGAACGACAACCTCTGAGTACGTTTTTACTTCAATAGGGTTTGGATTTGCCTGAACTATGAGATTAGTGGTATTGATGTTTGTTTCTTCAATTTGGATTGTTACATCTGGAGATTTTGATGCTTCCTTTGCGACAAGTTCTTTGAACCTATTCGTCAATGATTTCTTTTCGTCCTTAAGTTTTTTAATCTGTTTGAGCAGATTTTGATTATGATTTTTTAGACGTAAGCATTCCTCATTCTCTGAGTCAACTTTCTTTTGGCCTTTGTGCTTTTCGCTTTTTAAACACTTGATTTGTTCTACTAATGTTTGGTTAAGGTTCTTTAAACATAAATTTTCTTCTTCTTGTTCTAATAAACGCTCCTTGAGTTCCTTCTTTGATGCTTGAGCTTTCTTGACGTGTTCGAGTAGTTTTTCGTGGTGAACTCTAAGGCGCGAAATTTCTCTGTCTTTGTTGCAAATGACTTCTTCAAGCTCTTTTTGCTTCTTTGATATCGTTTTTTTGTTATCTTGAAACGTCAAGTCTGAGATATCCTTAAGGTCTTCTAATGAAGATTTTATTGATTTTGATTTACGTGTTATGTCTCGAAACATGATTATCTTCCCTTTATAAGGAAACATCAAAACTTGTTTCTTTATGTTTAACATGAATGTACCCATATCCTTAAACCAGGGTTGACCGAGTATGATGTTAGTGTTTTTATCCATCCTTACAACATGAAATTGAGATATGTAGTCATAATGACCTATTGTCACTTGTAGATCACTAATTTTATACTCGTTTTGGTCAAAAATATTTTTTTTACAACAATGCTTAGCTCTGGAATTAATAGTTGATTTGCCAAGTTGATGTTGATATAATTTTTATCATTGCTTGGGTTGATGGCGACATTAACTTCTCTTCCTTGGATACTTCCTTTTAATGTAATTACTCTGTGATCTGTAACTGAAAGACCATTATAAGAAAACCTTTCTTCCTTCATCATTTTAGAATTGAGCTCCATTTTTTTTTCAATGATTGATCCCATTTGTTTTGTCGAGATGACTTAAGGTATTATATTTAAAGTTCCTTCGGACTTTGTACTTCAAACCTCCTTTAAAAGTGCCTTTTTAATATATATATTATAATTCTTCAAAACTCTTTTAATCCAAATTCCTATTATCCTTAATATTTCAAAACTCCCTTGTATTCTTTTTATATAATTCTACTAACGCTTTTTTTCCTTTTGTATTTTAAAAAGAATTTTTTAAATATTGTTTCAATTGGCTTCTTTTAAATATCTTATTGTGCTCTGTATTTATTTTTTAAATTTCATGTAACTCATTAAAATTTAATTCAACTTCACTTTAACGTAAACTCTTAACTGATATTTTCTCCTTATGTAACCTTTTATAATAATACCCGCTTTGTACTTGTATATATTTTCAATAATTTTATGACTTGAACTTTTCTTTAAATACCCCTTTATAATATAATACTTCTCTTTATATATCTTTTATTTATAATTTTTTTTTTCTTTTTGAAAAGTTACAACCCTAGTGAAACGTGGTTATTCACCTTTGGCGTATATTATAAAATATATGTTCACTTATGTACTTTTGACTCGGTTAATGTTCTCCAAGTAAAAAGTAAAACTTACCATTCACATAAAGAGATTTTGTATTCCTTTTGTTTTTCTTTTACTTTTAAAATACCTCGGACTATTACCATTGGTTTCTAAAACCACAGGATTGTAAACCCCTTAATGAAGAATAAAGATAATATTATCTACTCTTACTTGTCTTACGTATAGTTTTAAATATATTTGGAAAGATTCCCTCTTATCTTTATTATGCACTTTTTATCAATAATGTAGAACCTTTTATATATATATATGAATGTTCTCATTCAAAATTTACATCGGACCATATTTATTTATTTATTTTTAAATCTTTTTTTTAATCTTTATATTTACTTATTTTATTTTTATTTTTTTCTTTTTTTGAATTTGATTTTTTTCTATATTTTTTTTAATCTTCTTTTTCACTTTTATTTTCTCTCCATATATATTTAAAAAAAAAAAAATTGAATGGCCAAATGCTTGATAGTGAAATGGAGAAACTCCAAATTCTTGTAGAGAAACGCTTCAACGACAACAATGTTGATGAATTTGACGGTCAATGACCAGAGGATCGAACAACTCCGATATCAATATAACAACCAAACGTCGTATACGCAGTGGAAATATTTAAAATACTTCGTAAACAAAGACATGCATCGTAGGACAGTAATTGTAATTGTATATTGAATAAACGAATTGATGTAAGATGAGTACAAATGAGAATGAGGGTCCTGTATATATAGCAAGGTAAATACCCTTTCACAAACAGGCATGTCTCTAAAACATGCCTTTTCATTATTAACTAACTAACCATTAGTTAATTTACTTTTATTTATTATTATATTTATATTATTATGATTATTATTTATTATCTATTTTTATTTATTTTTACATAATTTATGTTCATAACAATCTCAATGATTGTAGAGAATAGATTTTGCAATATAGTAGATTTGAATTTTTGTTCATCTACTTGCTATGAGATATATGAGTTTTATTTTCTGCATCTTATATAGATATAAAGAATACTCTCTTCGTATGATTTCATCTCTTCTTTTGTAGAGTTACTGGTGAATTGACTCTTCATTTAAATTTTCAAATATAGGAATTTGTTCTTCTTCGACTATGACGCTGATGTTTCAAAGAATTTCCATCAAAATCTCAATTTAACTCTTCTTGCATTTTAGTCATATACCATTAATATCACCCAAATCTTTATGGTCATAATACTGAAGTTGAAGGATTTGGAGAAATCTTGGCGATGCAATGAAATGCAGCACAGTGTCTTAATCACATGATGGCCTTCAAATTGTAGAGGAATTTTCATAATTTTTTTCAATATACATTTTTTCCTTTCCCCTTTTTTTTGCAATCACAAAAGGATCCATGGATGAAATGACCCTTTTCAGCAATTTGTACTTGATCATCTGTTGACCTAGATTCCTTCATATGAAAGTTGCAAATAATGCGGTTCAGATGTTGATCTCATGATTCTTCATGATGAAGACTTCTTGAAAAGTCGACACAAAGATGAATAACATCTACTCCTCTAGGCTTGATGGTAGCATACATGTTTGAAGATATCTCAGATTTGAATGTAATAATAATAAAAACATCGTATCTGTTGCATCGGTTTTCCTGCATTGGGTTTTTCCAGCGACGATTGTCGAAAAGTAACAATGTCCCTTGCATTGTCTCAGTTATTGCAGCTGTTGATCTGTATATGTGTGAAGATTGCATTTGTGTTTATTTCGATATTTATATTAATAAATAACTTGTTAATGGAAAGAAGTAGGAGATAATAAACCAAATAATGCAATAGGGATTTTTGATGTGTCAGATTTAGAAATTTCCACATGGTATCATAGGGTTGTAGATCATAGGAGGACTGAAGACACCAGCAGAAATCTGAAAATCTGCAACAGAAACAATTGTCTCGAGAGACAATGTTGTTCCAGAGCAGAAGTAGCAAGAGAAGAAGAGACACAGAGCCAACGTCATCATTTTGAGCCAAGGGAAAGGCCAGCACAGAGGCAAAGTGAGGCAGAAGAGGCTCACGAAGAGCCACTTCATCCTGCTCAACCAAGTAGGATTGATGCAGTGGGCCGAGGGAGCAAATTCAACCTTTGTCGAGATTGCGCAGATCCTGAAAGGCTCAGTTTCTTCAGTTGGCCAGGGGAGCAGATTCAACCTTTGTTGGGATTGCGCGGAGCCTGAAAGGTCCAATTTCTTCTATTAGAATATATTTCTATTCAGTAATGCTCAGTATTTTAGCTGTTTCTATTTTTTCTTTTAGCAGTTTCTTAGATGAAACTGTTTGTTCTATATTCTACATAGAAACCTGATGTTTCTATTATTGTAAATATCTTTGTATTATCATTGAGCTGTTTGCTCCATGTGAATTAATTCATTCATCATTCTTTTATGGTATCAGAGCAAGGTTAAGAGATTTCTTGAACAGTAATTCTCTCTGCATCGTAATCTCTTGAGTCCTTTCTAAGGTCGAGCCCTCTGTAAGCCAGGCAGCCTTCACTGAGTCTTAGCCTCGGCTTTGCTCGCTGTGATAAAAGCTTACAGTCGTCCATCTCGATACAGAAATGGATTCTTCCCTTGCATGATCTTTTTATTAAGGAAATAACTTTGGGGCGGTGACTGTTTTCATGGGAGTGGAATTTTTTTTGGCTGACCAGTTTGCTTGGAATTGTGAATCCGGCTATCTTCTTCTTCGCCTGGCGGCTACTCGACCACAACGTGGAATCCCTCAGCAATCGTGATCCAGGTGTTTTTCCCTCAAAACTCATTTGTTTTTCTTGAAAGTCGGAGTCGTGGTTTGAAACTTCGATCTGCAGGCAAAATCGTGGTTTCAAAATCGTGGTTTTTATTGCAACTCTGTCAAAATCCGTGGATATCTGTGGATACGCATGCAATTTCAATCCCGTTGATAGATATTTGAAACCCGTGGTTAAATATATATATTTTTTTGAAACCCGTGGATATATACTGCAGACCCGTGGATACATATTTGAAAATCGTGGTTCATTTCGTGGATATATTTGAAACCCGTTAAATATATTTCAAAATCCGTGGATACAAATCTCGCAGGTGGTTAATCGTGGTTAAATATATATTTCTTGAAACCCGTGGATATATACTGCAGACCCGTGGATAAATATTTCCGTGGATACATTTGAAACCAGTTATATATATTCCAAAATCCGTGGATACAAATCTCGAACCTGCGATCTTTCGCGTTATCAGCACCTGTGTTTATTTCAAACCTGTGTATTTTTTAAACACGTATATACCTGAGACGCATATACCTGAGCCGTGACGTGAAGCTCACGTGGGCCAATTTATTAAGATCTTCGTATTTGTTTTGTGGGCCAATATATCCGTGGTGTTTGCCGGCAGTTTAAAAGTGAAGCTGAGACAGCATATGTGGGTCCCTCTTTCAATATTTGCATTTGCTGTATGTATGGTTCTGGTTGCCGGCAGTGGGTTACCAATCAGCGGAATTTTTTTTCTCTTGTGATCCTGATAGTCTTCATTACAAACTCAGACCTGTGACACCTGTTTATGGCATCAGTATACACGTGTGGTAGACCTGCATTCTCTTGTGGGAAACTGTATTCTCAGAACTATATCTTTTTTAGCAGGACAAAGTCTGTTTTTTAATTTACTTCAGGATAAACAGGCAGCAACATTGTTCTTGTGTGGCAGACTTCTGTATTTTTCTTTGGGAAAATGGCCACACTTACCAATCTGATGTTAGAAGGAAATCAACGCTTTAATGGCAGCAACTATAACATTTGGAAACAAAGAATGTTGACCATTTTTTAGTACAGGCGTCTTGATCAACTCATTTTGAGCAAAGAGCTTCGTCCCGGTACAGCCGGGACCGATCAAGATAAATTTGATGATCAAAATCGAGAGGCTGTTATGCTTCTCAAGCTCTCTGTCGCTGATGATCAGTTACCACAGATCCCTTCTGGCAAGACAGCTGCTGAAATCTGGCAACAGTTGAAAGAACTGCATGAGACATCTGATAAAAGCAGAGCTTTTTTTCTCAAAAATCAGTTGTTCTCCATCATAATGGACGAACATATGTCTTTACAGGAACATCTCAACAAAATTAAAGACATTCGAGATCAGCTCGAAGCCATTGGTCGGACCATGGAGGAGGAAGATATGGTAGTCATTACTTTGAAAAGTCTACCGAAATCTTATGAACACTTCATTGAAACGCTCAACATTACCACTACAAATGTTGATCTGAAGTTTCCAGATTTATGTACCAAACTTCTGCAGCAGGATCGGTGGAAACAACAGTTTGGTAGTAGTGCCTCATCAGTGCCCTCGGAAAATGCATTTGCTGCAAAATATCAGTCCTCTCAGTCTTTTCAGCAGAAAGGATCATCTCAGTCTTTTGATCCTAACAGGAAGAAAAGTGTACAGTGTAATTATTGTCACAAGTTCGGTCACATGAAGAAAGATTGCAGGCAGAGGATTGCTTCTGAACAAAAGAAACAGGGAGGGTCACATCAGACAGCGAATGTTGCAGAACATTCCGAACAGACAGATTCTGCCTTTTACGCCTTTATGGCTAAAAGGTCTTCAGAACATGTTCCTTCCTCTGCATGGTACATTGATTCTGGTGCATCACGCCACTTCTCTCACAGGCGTGACTGGTTTATTGACTTCTCACCTTTCAGTGATTCAGTAGTATTTGGTGGAGGTGAAAAGTACACTGTTGCTGGCAGGGGTACAGTTCAAATTCAGTCTGGTGGACGCACACTCATATTTCTAAATGTATACTATGTTCCTGGTATGGAGATTAATCTGCTCTCTGTCAGTCAGATTATGAGGAATTCTCCTCAGCTTGATGTTGTGTTCAGTGCACACAAGTGTTCCATCATTGATAGGGAGACCAGTCTCACAGTTGCTACTGGCCTAGAGGACCATGGTCTATACAGGCTACTTGACACCGGTGACTTTCCAGAAGTGGCTCTAGCAGCTCGTGTCTCTCCCATCAGTACTCTATGGCATCAGCGATATGGGCATCTCAATATGCAGTATCTCTCTCAGCTCTCTCGGGAGGGACTTGTGTCAGGATTACCTGATATTCAGACTCAGCAGTTGGGGGTATGCAGCGCCTGTCAAGCGGGAAAGCAACATCGGTCGTCATTCAAAAATGGAGAATCTTGGCGCGCATCCCAGGTACTTCAGTTACTTCATGCTGATATTTGTGGTCCTATGAATACAGCTTCTATCACTGCTTGCAAATACTTTTTACTTATTGTAGATGACTTCAGTAGAAAGATGTGGGTGTATTTTTTAAAAAATAAATCTGATGCTCTTAGTACCTTTCAGAAGTTTAAAACTTTAGTTGAAAACGAATCTGGTTGTAATATCATGACCCTTAGGACCGACAATGGGGGGGAATTTTGTTCCTCAGCTTTTACCAACTTCTGTGATATTCATGGCATCAAACGACAATTAACCACACCTTACACTCCCCAGCAGAACAGTGTTGTCGAGCGTCGCAACCGCACGGTTGTTGAAATGGCTCGTTCCATGTTACAACACTGGAGTGTTCCAAACAAATTCTGGGCTGAAGCAGTATTTACTGTTGTTTACCTTCTTAACAGATCCCCTACTCAGGCTGTTAAAGGGAAGACTCCTGAATAAGTGTGGTCTGGTCGTAAGCCTAAGATCAGTCATCTCAAAGTTTTTGGCTCAGTTGCATATGTTTGGATTCCATCTGCTAAGCGATCTAAGTTGGATTCCAAAAGTCAGAAACTCATGATGACAGGTTACAGTGATCATCACAAGGCCTATAGGCTGATAAATATAGCCACTGGTCGACTTAGCTTCAGTCGAGATGTAGTATTTGATGAAGACAGAGGATTCTTTCAGTCTTCTTCTTCTTAGCAGCTCTCTGAGGATCCGCCTCACAGTGTTCTTCTTCCAGTCAGTCCCTCTGATGGGAGGGATGATGTAGCATTCAAGCCAAGAAAGAAGAAAGGAATTCGAAATTCTTGCAGGGGCAGTAATTCGAATCTCCAAAGGGCTTGCGCAGTTCAAAGCTAAGAGGAATAGATTTCGTGGAAAAACTCTTTGAGTGATTCGACAGAGAGGTAAGTCTTTCCGATCAAAATTTGTTAGTGGTAGAAAGAACAACACAGCAGAAGATTCAGCGAGAGGGGTTGTCTTTGGTGGGACGCAATTTTTCCTGCAATAGTTGTTGGGACATGTTAGCATCGGAAATTGGCACAATATGGATACTCAAAGTATCTTTGAGTTATCTACCAGATTAGACGAAGAATTTGCATGCTTAGCAAATTCACTGGAGTACGAACAACATTTCACTGGAGTACGAGAACATTTCTCGAGCTATAAGGAAGAACAAATGGACTTCCAAACCACTATGGGAAAACAGAACAAAATGTACTCCAGTAGGAAGAGACACCATAGCATTTCAAACAAAAGCAAAGACCAGCATACGAGCCACCAATGTTCTGCATGTGCCAGGATTAGGAATGAACTTGATTTCGGTGTCCCAGTTACAGGATAAGGGATACAATGTATACTTCATGGGAAAGAAAGTATACGTCAAGCATCCAAGCTGGATGAAGAAAAGGCAAATTGGGATTTGAAGCAACAAGTTGTATAGATTGCAGCTTGAGTCACCAATGGCACTAATAGGTAGCAACTATAGTGGTGAGAGGAAAGGAAATGAATTAGGCGAATGGGGCATTTACACAATGGAGCACTGAGGATGCTTAGAGAGACTGTTACAAGAGTACCACTCCTTAGTAGTGAACATGATGACTTATGCAAGGGATGTGTACTAGGGAAGTACGCTAAACCAGTTTTTTGCAGAAGTAACAATAGAGCAGAATGTGTCTTGGGATGGATACACTCAGATATTTGTGGTCCTATCTCCACAAGAGCTCGTAGTGGTCGCAAATACTTCATCACATTTATCAATGATCACTCCAGAAAAACCTGGATCTATTTCTTAAAGACCAAGGATGAGGTATTTGATCGTTTCCAATATTTTAAAGCTCTTGTTGAAAATATGAAAGGGAAAAAGATAAAGGTATTGCAGTCAAATAATGGAGGAGAATATACGGACAAAGACTTCACAGATTTCTGTGCAAAGGAGGGCATCAAAAGAGAATGGCCAGCTCCATATAATCCGGAGCAGAATGGAGTATAGCAGAAAGGAAAAATATAACTATTGTTGGGGTAGCCAAAGCTATGTTGTATGATCGGGATCTACCTAGGTATCTATGGACAGAAACTTGCAACACGGCAATGTATATCTAGAATAGAACTCCTCATAGAGCATTGGTGAAGAAAACGCTCGAAGGGGTCTTCACAGGGAAGAAGTCGGAAGTCAGTGAACTTAAGATATTCAAAAATGTGGCTTACTGTCACATTACAGACGAGAAGTGTAGTAAATTAGATCAGACTACAGAAAAAGGGTATCTCGTAGGATACAACAAGACCTCAAAGGCATACAGAATCTACATTCCTGGCAGCAGGGCTTTTAGGAAATCTCGTGTGATGACTACAGAAGATCAATCAGGAGATGTTCCATTAGTCCAAGAGAAGCAAGGGTAACAAGGAGGACAGGGAGGAGGACGAACACCTAGATCGAGTACAGTGACTAGTACCAGTATCTCCTCCGAAGGAGGAAATGTAGATAGTTCTCAACATATGGAACAACAAGATTAAGAGGAGGAGTTGGTTGAGCTTCCCACCACTAGTGGTAGAACCAGCAGAGAAGTACGACAGACACTGAGGGACGCAGAGGAGATTGTTGGAGCTCCTAGAACCGAGAAAAGGCAGCATAGACCACTTGACAGATACCAGGCATTGGGAGCTCAGGTTTAAGAACCCTCTCCCTTTCAGGAAGTTGTTCAACACCAAGTATGGGTGGATGCCAAGGTAGAAGAATAAGACTCTATCATGACGAATGATGTCTGGGAAGTAGTAACTAGACCAAAAGATAGATCAGTTGTAAGATCATGATGGATCTACAAGATCAAGTATGATGCAGATGGCAGTATAGACAAGTACAAAGCAAGGTTTGTGGCAAAGGGGTATGCTCAGAAAGAAGGAAGACTATGAAGAGACCTTTGCCCTAGTTGCCCGATACACCTTTATCAAATCTGTTATATCCCTAGCAGCTCAAACAAGATGGGAGATTCACTAGATGGCTGTCAAGACAGCATTCTTGAATGGGGTGATAGAAGAGGAGGTGTATATAGAACAGCCCGAATGCTTTGAAACTCGTGAGAAGAGAACTCATGTTTGCAGATTAAAGAAAGCCTTGTTTGGGCTCAAGCAAGCACCCAGACCATGGTATGGTCGGATTGATAGTTACTTGCAGCAGTTGGTATTTGTCAAGAGTGATGTTGATCCCAATCTCTACTATTTGATGGTAGAGAATGAGCCACTTATTCTGCTATTATATGTAGATATCCTGTTCCCAACAAGGTCATCCAGGCTCATACAGGATTGCAACAAAAATCTTGAAGTTGAATTCAACATGAAGGATATGGGGTTAATGCATTATTTTCTAGGGTTGTAAGTTTGGCAGAAGAATGGGGAAATCTTCCTTGGACATGTTAAACACACATGGGTAGCAAGAGAGATATGAAAGATAAAACATGCAATTCAATTTTATTAACAAATGGTTTACATTTATAGTACATGTAGTGACCGTTGGGTTTCACATCCCAAGGTCTCTTGGACTGCTTTGGTCTATTCGGCTTCCACACTAACCCATTAAGGATTAGGTGTCCAACATTCCCCCCCTTAATCCGAAGGGTTATGTATGAGTCCAAGAAGAGAGTTGCAATACAAAATGTGCAAAAAATGCATGGCAACACTAGGCTGAATGTGCTCTATGAAATGTTGGTATAAAGGGCGGTGGTTTAAGGATGACCACCAACACTGGAACGCTTAGTGCAGTTCCCGGAACTCTTCCAAAACTGGCAAGAAACTGAAGTTTTCTGCTAGAGGAAGTGATCCTATTGTTTTAAAGAGGGAAACCTTCAACCATGAAAGGGAGGTCTCACCCCGCATAAAAGGGAGAACTTCAACCTGAAAAGGGAAGTCTCAACCTGTGATGGTTTAAGGATGACCAACAACTCTGGAATGCTTAATGCAATTCCTGGAACTCTTCCAAAACTGACAAGAAGTTGATGTCTTCTGCTAGAGGAAGTGTCCTCAATTTTGTTACTGGAATTCTTCCAAAGATGGCAAAAAGCTGAAGTCTTCTGCTAGAGGAAGTGTCCCAGATTGCCAACTGAAGGCATGTTCACGGGCATCTTTGTCTCTGGCTACAACTCTGAAACTGGTGTGGCAGGTTGTGGCTCAGGCTCGCTTGATGTGACTTTGAAGCTTGTAGATGACCATCATTTCCCCCCCTGTCAGATACAAGGTGAGATGATGGAGGAAACTCAACTGCAAGACTGTTCAATATTCTGGAACAAGTTCTGACATGTGTTTGGAATATCTTCTTGGCTGTTGATGCCCATTACCAAGAAGCGATCCATCCAAGATGAATCTTTGTTCTTGCAGGACGTTTGTTTCTGAAGCATATGTGTGAAGAATGGTTGGTTTTATGACAGTGCTCACATGGATGAAGATCAAAACAGTGATCTTTCAAATGGCCAACTCGGTCACAGTGTTGGCATTTCACAATCTGCTGTTGTTGTTGCTGTGGAAGAAGGGCAGAGTCTGGAATAGCTGAAGTTGAACTGTCATGAGGAGCAGTTGAACTGTCATGAATGAATCCAGCACTCTGAAACTAAATGGGCTTGGCGTAGTCTGGAATATGGAAAGACAAGTCCTTGTCATATCCAAGACCAGTTTTGTGCTTGTTGTGGACCAGCTGTTCCCAAGGTCTGATGATGGGCTTGGGAAGAGCAGTCTGAGTTTCTGCATCTGCATGTACAACGGCTTTTGAATAGGGCAGTGGATGTGATTCAACCTCAACTTTATACTGTTGATGTTGATGGGAGTTCGTCTCAATATTCTCAATAGGCTCAGAATTACTACGCTTCTGTTGAAGCTCATCTCACTGGAACTAAGATTCCAGTTGCAGAAAATCAATCTTTTCCTGTGCATTCTGTAGACAGTTTATGATATCGGAAAGATTGTCCTTGTTGATGTTTACCATCCCATCGTCATTGGATTGTATCAAAGTATTTAATAAATCTAATACATCATAAATTAAAGGCATTTTTTGGGCTTTAACAATCAATGTGCCAATCAACCAACAACAATCACTGTGATGCTAAAAGAACACTACTTTCATGAACCATACATACTTATGCAGTAGTGAATATAACAAGGAATCAACAACTCTGGAATCAGCGAGTCAATACCTCTTTTCTTCAAAGATATAATGTCATTATCATCTCAAGAGCGGGTTCGATCCATACAGAGTTCAGATCAGGATCTTAAAAGATACATCTCAAGTCAGTTGATGTAGCTGCTGATCTGGAGGCTTTATCAAAGAAGTGGCCGCTGGAGATTAGTCAAAACGTAATGAATCAACGCATCAACACTGGAGCTTTGGTAAGGCAGAACTTTATGGATATAAACCAAGTGTATACCAGCACACGAACTAATGTAACATAGTCACTCAAATCAGAGCGTCGAATGCAATGATATTTTCATCCTCAAAATAAAGTTGTTTTGAGTGGTGCGTGGTGCCAATCGGGAGTTCGTAGAGCTTGTACATCCCCTAAAGTCATCACATCACATCGTTGTTGTCATTGGTTCACTGGTTCACAGGACCGCGAATTTCTTCAAATGGCAGCGAAGAAGCAGAGTCTGGGGCACGATTAACCACAAAAAACTGATGCGTAATGCAGGTGTCCTGCTGGCTTTTATTATGTGTATTAATCTCTGAGGCAGTGGAAGCATTAACCGTCATAAAACAATTGAAGAGCTTGCTTCTTACTGTTTTTGATTGGCTGAGATTGTTAATGTCGTTGGAAGACCTGGAGCGGGATTCAATCGCCTGATTCACTCAAGGCAGCCAGCAGGTGAGCTTTATGTATATCGCATATATGAGAGATATCAGGATATGATAGAGATACCTGAATGCCAACATATAACTTTCTCACTGAATCAAAATTTTTTTTACTCGACATCGAATACATACCGCGGCCGACTTTTGCTTAGGTGGGCAACATACTGTATTTCTTTGGGTCATTTCCTTACACACAGCGTGTTCGTTTTTTTTTTTGACATGAGTACCCAAGTCTGGAACAATGGCATTGTTGAAGCTCACTACTGGGGCAGTCTGAATGTTGAGAGAAATGTGGTGCTTATAGCTTATGATCTCACACATTTCGACATACTGAGATACGATTCATCAAATTAGCGATGGATTAGAGCTACATGGATGTTACCGCCGCTGGGTATTACCATGCGTTGAACTTCAAAAATCACATTCCATTAATGTAATTAGCGCAACTCATTCTACTATTCATCAAAACAAAAGAAGCAACAGCATGTAATGCAAAACCAGCGACCATTTTAATCACCAAACAATCTCTATTAATTCCGACCGAAAGGAAGCATAGTTGCCCAACAATTGCACATCTTCTGGGTATGAGGGGAATATGCCCATTTTTCTGTATCGCAGAGTTTCACAGCAGGGTTTATCCACGCTCCAACAGTGATGTCCTGAATCGTTTCATACACAACTCAACAGCCTCGAAGCAACTTTACTTCTCGTCATTTCAGATGAGCTATTTCAGCTGCTCGAAATCATCCACATCGCAAGGGAACGTGAGCGGCCCTCCCTGGCCGTAACTTTCTGTTTCAGCCAGAAGTGTGGCAATGAATGGATGGCTCAGAACCGCTGTCGTTCTTCTCCCACGTAAACGGCCACGCAACCCTCCGAAACCAGCTCCCTGCCATCGCTTGGATTCAAAGACTCGATCCACACTCGCTGGAGTCCATTGTTTTAAGCCTGCGAAAAAGTAATGGATAGAGATAGAACACGCTTGGCTCACAATCACGCTTCCGCTGCTGGGCTCATCATGCTTCAACAACGTTAAGCAGCAAACGTATGAACAGTAGTTACAAAAAACGCGTCATTGTTGCAGTGCAAATATGGTTGAAATGCAACCATAATCAGGATCCGAGAGCCTCGCCTGAGCCTCGTAACAGATGGTAATAACAGTTTCATGTACGATTACTCTGACCCATGTCAGATTGAATGCAGAATGCGGCAGAATGGTAATGGTGCCAGGTGCTAGGTTTGTATGGGTATGGCAACCGGTGGGGAGAGCTGAGCGTTTTTGTATTCAGGTGGAGCAGTGACAGGAGCAGCGGAGCAGAAGGAATAGGCCAGTGGAATAATAGTGAGTCGCAGGGGAATAAGGCAGAGTCAGAGGTCAGGTAATGCAGAGCATTAATATTCAACAGCCATTCAATAATGATACCAACGCAGCGTTAAAATTGAACAGCGTTAATATGATATGGACAACGTTCAAATGGAAACGCATTCAAAAAATGTTATGAAACAGCGTTAAACCGATATGGACAGATGTGCAACAGCAGCAGCTAATTATATGGAGGAGCAGCGCAGGGATTGTCAGGGGTATGGAGGTGCTTCTATATGGAGAGCAGACACCAGCAGCAGTATAATTAGGTTGCAGCTAAAATTGAGCTGAAGAAATATTCATGAGAAAATATTCATGAATTTCATGGCAGAAATAAACTGCACACAAAGGCCATAAAACAAATGGCTCAAATTGAAGCAGGACCAGCAATCGCCCGCTCTGATACCATGTTAAACACACATGGGCAGCAAGAGAGATATGAAAGATAAAACATGCAATTCAATTTTATTAACAAATGGTTTACATTTATAGTACATGTAGTGACCGTTGGGTTTCACATCCCAAGGTCTCTTGGATTGCTTTGGCCTATTCGGCTTCCACACTAACCCATTACGGATTAGGTGTCCAACAGGACAAAAAAGATATGCTACAAAAATTCTGAAGAGATTTAGACTGCAAGTGTTATCACTTAGAACAATAAAATTTGCATGTAATCCTTTGTTCTTAGTTCAATGTCAAAAGTTGGTGTCAAATTGTTTTTTGTTTTATGTTTCTTACTTAGGGTTGGAGCTTTAAAGGTGTTTGATTTGAATTATACTCTAATCCTATTGGTCGTCCTCCACCATCATGGTTTCATAAGCTATGTCTTGTCATATCCTAGTCACCGGCTCGTTCCGTGATTTCGCAGCGCAGTCTCTTATTGGTCAGTTTCGCAGCGTAATCATTGTTCAGCCATTCCGCAGCGTCATCATTAAGCCGTTTCGCAGCGCGTTATGAGAATTCAAAACTAACCGCGCTGCGAAATCGCAGATTCGTGCGTTTGGTAGCAGATTTTTCCCAAGGTGTCAAGTCTGTTGATGAGTCATCAATTCCGTCCTCTCATGTCAGTCATTAACCATAATTCCACCAATAGATTTGTAGACATGCACAGAAATATCATTCAAATAGATTTTACCGTGCATGGATCTTTATGATGATCGTAAACGATGCATAAGTGACCAGCTTGTGTGATGATGTATTTGAGTTTTCAAGCGAGCCTGATTACAAGCGAGGCCGAGTCAAAGAGAATTGAATCACCATTTTAACTGAAGTTGTTGGTCATTGTCTGTGCGAAGATTTCAAAAGCAAAATGGAGAGGAAAGAACATAGATCTGGAAGATGTCAGAGAACAGAACCTGAAGGTTTAGACCTCGCATTAAGAGATGAAGGCGTAAAGAAAGCATTCAAAGATGCTGGGTGTTGGAATTTCTGTAAGAAGCTGCAAGGTGGCCATGCTCAGATAACAAAAGATTTTGCTTTAAACTTCACCGGTTTAAATTCTAAAATAGTTGTTGGAAGTTCAAGTGTCTCCGAAGGCAATAGCTGTTGTAACTGAGATTCCAAGAGGGGGGCAAGAATGGTTTAAGAATTTTAAGTTCGATATGAATCCATGCAAAGAGTTTTTAAAATAGGCATATGTGAATGAAGACCTAACAAAAGCAGTGCCTAGAAACTATGTCAAGGAGCATTATGCCCTTCTTCTCACCTATATTCAGAAGTACTTGACATGTGAGGGAAGATACAATAAGGTCTACTCTTATCACTTCAAGTTGCTGTTACATTTTACTGGTAAAGCATCCATAGATATTCCCTTTTACTTGTTTCGCAGTCTGAGCAAAATGTGTGACAAAGTGCAATTAAGAAAGGAAGATTGTGAAACATCCTTGTTTCACCATGGTTTGGTTAAATTGTTAGTTTTGGATGGTCTCCAGAAAATAGGTAGAGACTGGAACTCGTTCGTTTTCATGGCTGGTTTCCAAAGTAAAACAGGTCTTACTCCACAGCCAGTTAGAGAAAAAGAACAATCAGTCGAAGAACTCACGCTAGCTGAGCTTCAAAGGGAGGCAAAGGATAAAAAGAAATCCAAGTCACAGTTGAGAAAGTCAGTGAAGCCACTGATCATTAAAGAACAACCTCAGACATTAGCAAAAGAAGAAGCTCAGCATAAGAAGACTGTACCCGGACCAAGTGGATCTGAAACAGTGTCAAGAGTTAGGACAAGGAGCCAAATAAGTAAAAAAAAAGGCAAAGCATTAGTTGTTGAAGAAAGCCCGGTATCTAAGGCAAGCCTGAGTGATTTGTTGGAGGCCATTGAGTTTGAGCAAATTGAACCGGAGCACATTGAACCAGTGCACATTGATTTGACACAGTCATCACCAGAAAGCACCAAGAAGTCTAGAGCTTCAAAAAGACTGAGGTTTGATGAACCAGGTGATGAATTCATCTTCAAACCAAGAAGACCTATTACAAGAAAGCAAGTAAGGGAAGCTGAGAAACTGCCTAGAACAGAGGTAGCTGAGGAATTGTCCAGAACAGAGGAGGCAGAGAAAATCAAGCAAAAAGACACAAATAGAACAGTCATCATATCCCAAGGAGGTAATACTATAGCTGTAAGGAACCTGTTAGAAACAGCCAAACATGAGATTACTAAGCTGAAGAATACCACTAGGGAGTCTGCAGTCAGGTATGCAAATTATCGTAAAGTTGTATTGAAAGGAAGTGAAAACCTAGTAAACCAGGTGGATTCAGTAGCTGATGTTTATACATGGACAGTTCCCGCAATTAAGGAGGCTAAATTCATCAGAAAGATAAATATGCGTTTAAGAGCCGAAAACAAAGCTATGAAGAAGAGGATTGAAGACTTGGAATCACAGCTAAGTCAGTGGAAGAAGGTTGCAGACTTAAAGGCACAGCTAGACCAATTAGCTGATAAATGAAGTTGTTGTTCAAAGGAAGGTGTTGTTCCAAGTTTTGTTAAATTTTGCTTAGTTTTCTTGTTTTGAGGACATGTAGATCCCTGCCATATGTAAAGGTGTTTTAGCAATTAAAGGTCTAAGCAGTAAATACCTCAGGGCAAATACAAGCTGTTTTAACAAATTCAGCAGTTTCGTAGCGCGCTACGAAACTGCTGTAGATGGTGTTTTTAAAAGCAAACAAATAGTTTGGTAATATGTGCGGGATTTTTTCCAAAAGGGAGCACCTAAAGGATATGTAAAGAGCAAATGAAGACATCCCAGCCATTCTAATCAAGACAGGTGTGACTTCAAAAAGGTGAAATGTTTAACTCAGGTTTAAAAATTTTCGGTTATAAAGCCACTTTATTACCGGTCATAGGGTATTGAATGAATTGCATACATGGAATTTTGGCTTGCACACTTGGTTATTGATGGAGCATCCGACTCATCTGGAAACATGGCAGTGTTCTATATTTTTGGGTTATTAAAGGGACTAAAAAGACATGCTGCTGCATATTCGAAGTGATGGGGGACCAGAACCGGAAAGCAAGGGATATTCCCTAACATCGTTGAGCAGTTAAAGCCTTCAGTATCCAAAGCCAACATGGAGCATTAACTGCTCATCTCAGCCACCTCAGCCAAACGAAAAGGAAACCAGGTGTCAAAGCTGCAAGGAGGAATCATTCTACGAAGGAGATAGAGTTAGAGTCATAATCAGATTAGAACTCTTTAGAATTTCAATTATCAGTTATTGTATTTAATAGTTTGTTACAAAGCAGATAGGGGTCATTAGTGGCAGTCATCGAGCTCCCCTCATGCTGGAGGAGGAAGCTCCAAGTAGTTAGAATTATGTTTCTATATATAGCTGAATCATCTATGTAATGACGGTTGGATATTTGAGAAAACAGAGTATTATTTTGGCTTGTGTAAAAACTCAGTTTCAATAATACAATTTGCTGCTTTTCTTCTCAGGATTCATACAGTGTTTCAATGCTCAAGATATGTGGTTTTGCTTTATCCTTAATGTTTTTACAGTTGTATAAATACACAATCACTCAGAATTCACTTATGCTGCTCTGATTTCCTGTGTGTATTTGTAAACTGAAGTTTTCTAGGAGATGTGTTTTGAGTATTTAAACATCACATGCCCTAACTTCTATGTATGAGTAGTGTTATAGTTTACTGAAGTGTGATTAACTCCATAAGCCCAATGGAAGTCTTTGTAATGTCTGTCCAGCCAGCATGTTTGTTAAATTCACCTTACAAGAGTTAGCCATCTTATCAATATTCAAAATCAATAACCTTTTGAGAGAGCCCTCTCAAGCTAGGGAGGCTAATCCTTAGTCAAAAGATTGGTCTGAAACAGTTACACAGAGTCTACCTGATCAGCGGCCCTTCAGTGCTTGATTTTGTGATAACAGCGAGATTGCCAACCCATGGCTACTCCCATGATCACCAACTGGGAGAAAATAGATGCATCAGGAGACAAGGAAGTAGACCCCACCTTGTACACGCAGCTCATTGGGTCACTCATGTATCTGGTTAGCACTAGGTCAGACATTTGCGTTGTTGTCAACACTCTTAGTTAGTTCATGGTAGAACCAAAAAAGGGTGCATTAGGCAACAGTGAGGCACATTCTTAAGTATGTGCGCAGAACAATTGGATATGGGTTGAAATACTCCCGAGCGAAGGATGTCAGGTTGAATGGGTTCACAGATGCAGATTGAGCAGGTAGTTCAATAGATCGAAAAAAGTACCTCGGAGTACTGCTTCAATGTTGGTTCAAGGATGATATCTTTGTGCAGTAAGAAGCAGAGATCGGTAGCTCTGAGCTCAGCAGAAGCAGAATATATGACACTCAGCACAGCTACGTGCGAAGCTATATGGCTCAGAAAATTGCTTGTGAGCTTATTCAGAAAAAGGATGGAGGCGACCAGGGTTTACTGTGATAATCAGAGTTGTATCAAACTCTTTGAGAATCCAGTATTTCATGATCGGTCGAAACACATAGATAATCAATGTCACTTTATCAGAGACTATGTTCAACATGAGGCAATTCAGTTACAGTGTGTTCCCACAGGGCAGCAGGTAGCCGATATACTCACAAAGGAAGAGATAAGTTCACTCAGTTCAAAGAGCAGATGGGTATGGCAAAAAATCAGTTTTGGGTAGCAATAGTAGTTTGCAGTGCAGGGACAGTTGGCAGTGCCAGTGCCAGTGCCAGCAGCAGCACAGATGCAAAAATTCAGAGGGAGTTGCAGTACGGATGCAGTGTTGACAGTGGCAGGGTCAACAGCAGTACAGATGCAGCATTTGCGCAGAGGTTGGTGGACAACATGAAAGACATCATCAGCGAAGAGAGAGATGTTACAGAACAGAGTGATGCTTCAGCAGGTTGCATTGCTAGAGCAGATTCCTCACTAAGAGGGAGTGTTGATTTATGGTAGCATCGTACGTATTCTAAGTCTCAAAATTTGCAAGGAGGCTTAGACACATGCATTCTCTAATACCCAGAAATCGTTTTGGGAAATTCCACATGAAGACAGTTTTATTAAAATAATTAATTATTTTTAATGTGACATGTTGTCGCACAAAGTGTCTAGGCACCACGACAACGCTCAAAATAAACGTTGTCACTCTAATCCTTACTCTGTTTAGACTCTCTCCTAGACAAGTCAAGGGGGGTAGTCCCTAAGGTGAATGAATGAGAATAGCTTGTGGAACACAGGCTCTAGAAGACTTAAAGATGGACAACTTGACGAATGTAAATAAGTCCTACTTAACTGAGATGAATAGATTAAACACTAATACAACCAAGGCACAACCAAAAGATAGAAATGATTATAGACCAGTGTCTTTATATTCAATTAACCATAGATTAAATTAAAACAAGTTATCCAAAGCAATTTATAAATGTGATGAATAGTGACAATCATGAACGATTAAATGTAAATGCTCAAAGCTTTATCATGCAAGAATTTCTAGCAATTAAATTTCGAAAGATCTAAATACTATATGAAGAACCATGAAATTCAAATGCTAAGCAATTCACAATCCTATAATTAAAATGATTTTTCATCAATGACCGAGATCTAGAAAAAATTTGTTAATTTTCTTATAGTCAATATGATGTTTAAAACAGTAATCGCACTTGACAATAGAGAAATCACTACCACAAAAAATTAAAATTTTACACTTAACACCAAAGACACCAAAGAACTTTAAATTTGAATGTTAATTATCCCTTAGGTAAGTTTAATGCGGTAAATGAAGAAATTAAATTTTTTCATGTGACAAAAGTAAAACAAATCAAAAGAGTTAATAAATTAAATTTTTAATGGGCCATAGGCCACATTAAAAAAATTTAATGTGAAAGCGCGAGTCCTCTTTTGATTTAAATCTTTTAGGAACTTCAAAGTCACATAAAAAGTGATTTAATTTTTTAATTATTTTTTTACTTTTAGATTTTTCAATGTTTTTTGAATTTTTGTTTATGAAACAAAATTAAAATAAAAAGACGAATCAAAACAAAACTAAAGTCATATAAAAAATTTAAAACAAAAGAACAAAATCAAAACAAAAAATAAGAAATGGAGAAACCAAAAAAAAACGAATTTAAAATAAATCTAAGTCTAACCAAAGTTTAAAAAAATCAAAAGGAAAGAAATTAAAACCCTAACCACATAAACATAACACAAAGGAATTTAAAAAAAAAATATCGAATGTTTTGTGTTTGTTGTGTGTGCAGGTCGACAGCAACAAAGAGGAGCACAACGACAGCAGCAAAGAGGAGCACGACGATAGCAGCAAAGATGAGCACGAGGAAGGAGACGCATGGAGGAGGTTGTAGGTCTACTCAACGGCGCAAAAGGAACTCACGAAGGGAGCTGGACATGGGCAGAATGGAGCAGACAGACGAGAGGGAAGAGGAGCTCAAGCCTACAGCGGATGGGACGAGGACGCAAGCAAAGAGAAATGGCAACAAGGGAGATAGGAGGCAAACGCAGTGAAGAGTAGATGTTGGCAACGAGAAGGGAGCAGATTGGACGCGGAGGAGATGAGGAGCAAAGGGAATGAACAAGCTTGGGCAGCGGTGGTTTGCAGGAGGAGAAGGAGGGCGTGTGTTAAGGAACTCGAAGCAACAAAAATGCAAGGAAATAGAGGACGGCTAGGGCTTAGAATGAAGCAAAAAACGCGGAGAAAAAGGAAAAACACAGGCAGCAAGAGGAGAAAAAAAAAGGAAAGGGTTATTCCTATAGAAAAAATTCGAAATTTTGCAGCAAATCAAAAACCCAATCAGCAGAACGGAAAAGTCTGTCAACAGATAAATGGTAGCAAGAAAACCCTTTAAAACATTTCCAAAAATTCTGATTAAAACGTTGAATCCTTTTGTTTCAGATTTATCCCTGAAACCCTTATGAAAATTTCCAGATCCAAGAAATTTTAAACCCTTGCACTACAAAAAATTTGAATAATATCCTTGGAAATTATGTTGATAAACCTCAGAGATCCAGGTCTTACCCTCCAAAGCCTAGATCTGGATTCTACACAAATTCCTTCGTCAGATTTGTAGGTGCACGACAACAAGAAAACGCCCAAACGATATTCACAATGATAAAAACTAAAACCTAGAAAAACCCACGTTAAAAAAAATAATTACAAAATTTACAAACTGCAAGCTCTAATCAACCAGATCTACCATTATGCCACACAAAGAATTAAATTTTAAAATTTTAAAAGAGATGCTAACTCAAAACCTTTTGTGTATCACCGATAAAATCTTATGCTCAACCCCAGAGCTAATTTAGTTAGGCTCTTCCGGGAACACAGATCGGAAATTGGCTGGTCCAACTGAAAACTTCCGCTAAAGCCCGAGGATCTAAAATCAAGATTTCCCTGCAAAACTCGATCTAGCCATTAAAAATAGAGCGAGAAAATAATAATAAAACTCAGACAAATAGAGATACCTGCTATTATATTCAAAATTTAGATTATTATTTGAACCCCAGCGATTGAGCAAGATATCTGTACTCAAATCACTCTTTAGAAATTCTCATCAATGGCTTTAAAAAAAATTATGCATGAAAACAACACATCTTATAGTATTCTCATGAAGAGTAACACTAGAAGAACTTAACCACAAAGTCTTTTTTTATTATCCAAAAAAAAGATTACACAAGAGCTTCTTGCTAAGCACACGACTCAAAGGTTGGATAGATCGACTGACAAATGATTTCCAATTTAAAGATAAATCCTCCAACGGCTAGTTTGAGTGATCCTTGTCAAAGCAATCTCGACTGTTGATGAAGATTAAAATTTCTTTTAATCTCATCCATCGACATATTTAATTCTTGAGGAAATTCGAATTTTTCAATTAAATGCATTTTAATTAACTCAAAAATTGAATTTTTTAGTTAATTTCCCCAAAATTTTGACTTTGGCTTAATCCCAAGAGATCAAACGTTTAAAATTTATCAAAATAATTAACTTACCTTAATCCTAGGACATTTTAAAATTTAATTTTTAAGGACCGACATATTTTGTCTTTGGAGAATTTAAATTTACCTAGGACCTAGAATTAATTAAATTTCTGGCTTTGAATTTTAATTAATTTTTTGCCAGAAAATTTAATTAATTAACCTATAAGGTGATAATTTATTTTTCCAACCCTCGAGACACTTTACATCATGATTTTCATATTTTTTACATGACAACTCATTTGTAATAGACCCTCACAGACTACCCATTTTTGCGACACAAATATAATCCCGCAAACCAAGCAATTTGTAGTAAAATAACCTTACCAAATAGTTAGGATTATTCCCAAATTATTTTTACATAGACTCGATCTAGAACACTAGAACTCGCCTAAGATCCTGGCGACAAAATCCATTCCAGCTTTGGGGTACACTTGAAGGAAAAACTCTGCCGATTATTTGAAAATGAATCGATGAGACGAAAAACCTCCTAAAATGAAGATGGTCACTAGAAAGGTAGGTTTACCGAGGTCGTTACATACATGACACAGGTTTGCTGAGATTATTTACATTATACATATGCAGAATGGGTTTACATAACATATTGGAAGTCAGGCTGATGATAACAGTTGTACGGCACGAACACATCGATTAGGCGCTATCCCTTTAGTGAAAAAGAGGGGTGTACTGCTATGGGTCGTTGACACGTAGTGGTCAACAGGAGCCTAAGTCTGAACTTAGGAAATTAAAATAATTAATGGGTATTAATCTAAACTGTGGGTGAAACATCTAGAAGAAGGTGAAGATCAAGTCAATATGATCATAGCCATTGATTAGAATCTAATCTGGGTCGTTGATTGATCAACGAGAGGATTATAAGAGGTGGCTTAATGGGCACTTGGAGAACACACCAGAAGAAGATACTCAGCTACCCGAGTAAGATCGATTTTCTCACTAGTCGAAGTTCGGCAGGGGAAAATCGAATCAGAGGGAGAATTGGAGGTGAGAAAGGAAGAGAGGGCATCAACATCTTTCGAGAGTGCAAGACAACAAGACGCAAAGCAGGAACAGGGTGACACAGAAAGAGGCAGCACAGAGGCAAATTGACGCAAAGCCTACATGGGCAGCTACACGTTGGGCCAATGTGAGAAGATTTGACATAGAGGGACACATAAGGATTCTGGGGAAGAGGAGTACATCACCTGAATTAGAAATTTGTCAGGAAGCGTCTTAAAATTTCTCACTCCTATTTTGTTGGTTGTAATTTGTACATGAGAATTTGCTGAAGAATAATAAAGAAACCCTCATCTGCTACACTGATTTTCCCACATTGGGATTTTCCAGGGACGATTGTCCAAAAAAAACTGTCATTGTGATTCTATTTGTGCCAGTGTTTTTCCTCACATTTACTTTCTGCAGCATTTTATTTGTGAAGGTTGCAGTAGAATATATTTTGATATTTGTTGTAAGAACATTGCGAATAACTCATTTCTAAGATAATAAGTATAAGAAATAATATTAATCACTGCAGTAGGATTTCTATTTAGAAATTTTTACAGTATAACCACTTAGAAGGTACAACAAACTTTCCTTTACGTCTTGAAACAACATCCCATACATCATTCTTCATAATCAATTCATACTCTTCAGCCATCGCATCTTTCCAAACCTTCTCTTTCACAAGCTTCTTCAAAAGTGGGAGGTTCAACCTGTATGATGGAGTTCATAGCTACAATGTATCCTTGGTATTATTATGGCTTCTTGCTTTCTCTGAAAATCCCTTCGGTAGGAACATGTCTCTCAGCATCATGTGATGTATCACGAAGCTAAAGTGGTCTCTTCTAGGAAAGTGGATCACTTGGAGGAGAATCCAAGGGGTCCATTAGCTCTATGGGATCGTCAACAATATCCTTCTTGGTTTCGAGCACAGAAGGGCCTTCTAGTAGGGGTCCATATCATCATCTTTCTTCTCAAGAAGCAGAGGAACGTCTCGTGCTTTTCCAAGGGAAGCATCTTCATCGAAATTTACATCCCTGCTAAACTCAGTTTTCCTATGACCATATATATATATATATATAAACTCGGTTTTCCTTTCACCATATATATATATATATATATATATGCAGAGGAAGGTCCCTTGCTTTTCCAAGGGCAGCATATTCATTGAGATTTATATCCCTGCTAAACTCGGTTTTCCTTTCACCATATATATATATATATATATATATATATATATATTCTAAATGCTTTAGAGTTTTCACAACATCCAACAAACATACATTTCTTTCTGATGGCTTCCAGCATGTTCCTGTTGTCCTTGACGCATGAAAATGTATGGGACAACCAAATAACTTGAGATGTTCAATGTCAGGCTTCACTCCTGTGAATACTTCTTTGGGAGTCGTCACCAGAGCTTGATGAGGAACCTTGTTTTGTACATAGACCGTTGTATTTGTAAATTCTCCCCAGAGGAACTTAGGCAGCTTTTGATCATGCAGCATAGCCCGGGTAGCTTCCACAATGGACTTGTTCTTTCTTGCAGCCACTCCATTCTACTCAGGGTTATAAGGTACAATAGTTTCCTTCTTGATTCCAACATTCTTGCAAAAGTCAATGAACTCATTTGACATATACTCTCCACCATTGTCAGACCTGAAGACCTTGATCTTCATCCCTGTTTGATTTTCTATCAGTGCCTTTAAGTCCTTGAACATATTGAAAGCCTCATCCTTATGCTTCAAGTAGAATATCCATGTCTTCTTGGAGAGTAATCAATCAAGATTATGTAGTAGAGATGGCCACCAAGAGAGTGCACTTGCATGGGTCCACATAAGGTAGAATGAATGAGTTGAAGAATATCACCGGTCTTATTCTTACTGAAGGGGAATGGTCCCCTTGTCTTCTTTCTACTAGCACATCTCGGACATACTCCATCATGACTAGCTTGAACATCAGGGATCCCAAAAACCAACTTCTTTAATTTTGACAGGGCTTCATAATGTAAATGTGCCAACCTTCGGTGCCATAACTCACTTTGATGATTGATGTTGTGGACCATTGCTAGCAAAGGCCTTCCATTGACTCTATAGAGTCATTCAATTCTAGATCCCAACATAAAAGCATCCCTCATGCAAGATTCCATAGGCTAGGTGAGGACTTTTCCTCTTATGGAGGTTACTCCCATCCCTTTGTCTTCCAAGGTAGATATAGTACCAAGTTCTTCTTTAGTCCCGAAACATACAGAACATTATGAAGAAGAACAAACTCACCAGAGTCCAAATGAAATTTGACAAAACCAAAACAATTCACAGGATGAGTAAAGTTGTCTCCAAGGATGATTCAAATTTGTCTCCCTCTCAACCAAGTTTGAGAGGACTTCTCAGTATCCAGAGAAATGTCTAGAAGCCCCACTATCTACCAAACAACTATCATACAAATCCAGATGGGAAGAACTAGAACGAGCATAAATAAGAATATGATCAGATTGACTAGCAGTTGCATTATTTTCATAACTGGAGTCCTTGACCTCTTTTGAGGACGATGGCCTTTTTCATGATCATCTGGAGCATCTCTTCTTCTTCTACCATCCCTTCTTCTATCATCTCCTCTTCTTCTATTATTGAACTTCTTGTTGTGGAAGCCTTGTTTGTTGTTATAGATGGATCTTGAATCATTTCTCTTTTCCAGACATTCTTGAGCATAGTGACCATGCTTGTGACAATTGAAGCATTCAATTCTCCTTCCGCTTCTATTGAAGTCCTTGAACCAAATGGTCTTCCTCCTCCTTTCTCTTCTTGTCTTGAGCAGCAAATGCAGAGGGCTCTCCTTCTTCATGCTTTTGAATCCTCCCTCAGCCAATCCCCTTGGTTTCCTCTCGAGTGCATTTACAAACAAGCTCATCAAATGTTGAGAGTACATTATTATTGCTTAGAGTAGTGCTCATCAAATGTTGAGAGTACATTATTATTGCTTAGAGTAGTAATGAAGGTTTCCCAAATAAGAGGAAGACCTTGAAGAGTGGCAATCACCAACTCTCTATTACATCAGCAGGATGCAATTGATCCTTAGGCAGGATACCCTCATGACATAGGATTGCACAGATTCCCCCTTCTTCATCTTCATGTCCTTGAGTTGATTTTTCAAGGAGAGGATATGATTCAAGTTGTTGACCTCATATGTCCCAACCAGCTTATCATAGATATCCTTAGACTTCTTCAAGCCTCCAACATAAAAAAGTAAATGATCTTGCATACCATCAATGAGAATTTTTTTGGCTTTGAGCTCACCTTTCTTGTACTTAGATTTGGCAGCAGCAAGAGAATTTTCCGAAGGTACAAGGAATTTTCCTTCCACATATTCCAAGACATCATTTTCATCCAATATCACTTCTAACCTGATCTTCCAAGCAGCAAAGTTAGATGAGTATCCCAGATTCCTAGAATCCTTGAAGTAAGAGGGAAACATTTTGATCAAAAATAGGCTCCTTGTTCCAAAGATGATTGCTCGTCTCTTGATTCCTTGGGCTTCTCTTCGCCTTGGCACTGATACCATGTTAATTTTCCACTGATATATGTTGTTACAACAACTTTAGCCCCTTTTTTTCTTCAATTAGCAATCAAATTTAATCTTCTAACAATCAATATAAATTGTAGATAGAACAGTAAATACAATGTACAGTAGAAGACAATCAATAACAAGAGACACCAAATTTGATCAAAGACCAAGGAAAAACCCCACAAGGGGGGAAACACTTTCAAATTATTCTTATTATTAGATTGTCATTAAATGTTCAGCAGAGAGATTACAATGATCCAATTCAAATAGTCAAAGGTCAAAAGCTTTGACTTTCCAACAAACCAAGATCCAAAATCCAAGAGATGAGCCCAAAAGTCATCTTTGGTCAAACTATGAAATTTGGTCAAAGTCGATAGCAGTCAAATATGCGGTAAGCAATCATAAGTCAACAGTCTCACGATCAGGTCGATCAAAGGTCAAAATACTCGGCCTCCTTTTGCTAGTCAAAATAAAACCAAAACAGTCCCAAACAACTCATTCAAACATGGTCAATGGAGAGAAAATTTATGTGGTCAAACTTCAGATTGCAGAGGTCAAAATCAATGGCCAACGGCAATCAAAACTACCCAAAAAAATTCAGCTCCTCCACAGAAAAATTCGGCCTCAAGAAATCAAAATTTTGCAAGTCAAAGGAGGTCAAAACTCCAAGTCAAACTTGGTCAACGACTAGACAAACTCTCCCAACTGAAAGACAATGCAGAAAATCAGATTTGCCTCTAAGCCTTTTGCATGTGTGAACTCGGCTACCCTGCTTCAGACCTATACAAAGCAATCCAAAGAAAGGGAGAGAAGATGTGAAGTGATGATGTCCAAATGAGATTGACTTGACTTGTATTTATATGCTCCTTTGGAGACCCAATTTATCCTTTAGGCCGACCTATACTTTTGTGCACATGTGGGTTTTCACATTAAAAATATATTTTTCCTTGACCAAACTAAATTATTCCAAAGGCAAGGAGGATCTTCTTTGGATGAGGAAGGTTGTCCAAAGGAGGGAATTTGACCTTGAGCTTCCAAAACAACATTTATATTGTCTTCTGGGAACAAGACACATCTCATGTCCCCGGCAATGGCGCCAAGAATGTTACCACAAAATCTAGTAGGCCTTGGCAAGGGAAACCCTACAAGACAAGGTGCTAACAATGGGATAGAGGCCCAATGTCACCTCAGCCAAAGCTACTTGTGCTCCTTGTAGACATTCACCGATGCGAGGAGTCCCAGTTGGAAGGCGATCACTTAAAATAGATCGTTTAGGTATAGGGCACGAATTGATCAAGCTAGAGCTCATTTGAAACAACGTCTTAATAAAGGTACAAGGCTTCAAACAAGCAAAACGCTCTCTAAGGAAAGCCCTAGAAAAGAGGCACAAGACCTACAGTTTTGAGGTTTTGCAATGGCAATAGGTATCCACAAGGTCAAGGCTCAGGAGAAACACATTTGTATGATCTACTTCAACAAGTACTAAGCTCATATAACCTTCAAGGAAGTCCTCAAGTTGAGGTGAAAAAGAACTAAGGCTTCCCTCTTGGAGCAAAACCTAGGGAGAGATTTTATTGATGAAATTTAAATGGATTCCCATCAAACTCGAAGCATATGTAGCCTATAGACCCGTGCTTGATGTTTAGGCTCTCAAATTACCAAAAATCCTCCTCCCTAAACATTCTTTGCAAGCCCTAGTTTCTCACTCTAGCCTTAAAAGGAGCAATTTCAATGGAGAAATTATGGAGAAGATTTAGGTTTGATCACCAAAAACTTGGACTAGTGCCTTGTCCTTTTAGGCATATGGAGTCAAGGATAAAATAGATAAGTTAGAGCCTTTCTAAGGAGGCTAAAATATCAGCTTTTAGCATTTACCCACTTCAAAACAAAATGGAGTTTGTTGGAGAGATTAAATATTTCCTCCACCAGGAACATTCATTACATGTCGTATAATGAATTACATATGCAATACTCAACTAGATAGCCTTTCAAAACTAATTTCTGCAATTAGGGCACAAAATAGCATAACCTAGAAGTAGCAACTCCATACATTAGACAATTTCAAGATGGAAATCTTCAACAATAAGCACTTACAAGACAACAAGTAGTATATCGATCCATTATCTAAAGAAGTAGCTCCAAAGACAATCAAAAATAGCTTCAAAATATTGAAATGCATCCAAAAGATCTCCAATAAGAAAGAAGTGTGAGTTCTTCTCAAGAAGTCAAATTCCAAGTGATGATGATGAGAGACTCAAATGAGCTCTCTTCTATACATGTTCTATAAAATCAATTTTATCCTAGAATACCCTCTCAGTTGTCAAATGGAGGGAAAAAATAATTGTGGCTACAAGCCAACCATAGCCAATTCAAAATCATAAAGATAAACCCACAAGAGTGCCAAAACAGTGACGTCATCAGCGTTTAGGAATCTAGGGGGCATACGTTGAGCTATCTTCATGCCAAAATGAGTCAAGAGTGCTCCATAAGTCATCCTCCAGGGGTTAGCCCCTAGACATCCATGCAAATCATCATGAGGGCCCCAGTTTTGTGTTTGGGGCACAAAATGGGTCTCATGGGTCTCCTGGTGATAGAATACCCCGAATATGCTCCATAATTGAGGGCTTGGAGAATGGTGCTAGCCCTCCCACATCTTAAAGACAGACACACCTCATCTAGGCCTTGGATCAATTTCCAAATCATCTGTACACTGCTAAGTTGGTTAGGGCAAGCTAGTCCAAGTGAAACATCTTGCGACCAATGTGGGGCAAGGTGCAGACTATTGTGGTGTCATAGGTGCCCATGGACAGGGGAAATAATATTCTGCAAGTAATAGGAGTCCCATGGCTCTCAACGCTTCACCTACGGGGTGGCATATGTTCCTCCTCTAGTGGACTTACGCCCCAGTTAATTTGCTCATCCCATGATGAAACCACCTGCCAATCACACATAATGTCCAGTGTTGCATCCTCACCATCAGGTACAATAATTCATTAGTGCATCCAAGTGAACCAATTTTGTTAATCAAGGGCACTTTGAGACTTCATATGGGGCTTCTCTTCCAAATTTGGGGCTTTGATCTCATAATAAACCCTAGGTAGGAGCAGTTAGTAGACGACCTTATTAGGTGTTCCCAACCCCTAAGGGGAAGGAGAAGTCCCTAGTACATCCTTCAATTGATAGGTGGCATGTGAATGACGATGAAATGGATGGGAAACAAGGGTCTCAAGGCTAGAATCCATGGATACAAGTATAGCAATAATGAGAGATATCTGCATATTAGGTATACAAATGTAAGAGGGAAAACTCGTGGATATATGAGGTGCCCCAACCTTTGTTTTGCCACCCCTCTGTATTAGCCTTTTGCCTTTTTTTTATGTTTCTTTGTATCACTACTCGAGTCTCCAAGAAATGAGATCATCTTGTGAATATGTAAAGTAGTTATTACCCCCTCAGGTGGGGCAATTCATCGCCCACCAAGGGTTGGGACATGCATGGGTTCCTTAATGATGTAAGGGTCACTCATGGGCCCTAGGAACCAAGGTGATGGCCATGATAAGTGGTAGAGATCGTGCTTGGCTTTTGCCCACATGTTATATTTAATGTCCCACCCATATTTTGCATTTTATAATATTTTTTCTTTTGTTTCTTGCTTGTGGCCATAATATAGATGCATCACATTCGAGGCAACATTTCTAGGCCCAACCTAGATATATGGGCATGGGGAAGGGGTGTGCCAATGCCTTGTGGACCCAGTGGTCATGTGGACTCAGAGAAGGAAAATGATGAAATAGGGCTTGTAACGTGCAGTGGGGTGTGAAAAATATGAAATAGGAAAATGGGACCACGCAACCAAAATATGAAACAGGAAAGAAATCATATTACTTCCTCCTCTTGAACAAGAACCTAAAGAGGACCTTCCTCCTCCATGCTAGACACCTAGTCTATGCAAAAGACCTTTCGAGGAATGAATAGCAAGCCATTTTTAGCAGGTTTTTCCCCTTCTTTTCTTCTACTTTGTTGACAACATAATCATAGCCATAGAGTTGGGAAACTAATGATTGTAGTTATAATTTAAAAATATAGTTTTTTAAAAGGAACATTTGTATTAACAATCAATATTTTCAATTGTGTCATTTGCAAATATTTTTAATATCTGTTGGATATGCTTATGTTATTGTAAAGCTCACTGTCATACACACCCAAATTTGCAATCCAAAATTTTGACACCCTTACCATGTTTTGCACATCTGCATTCTAGCAAAACCCCCTTACATGCTAGATCCCATCAAGAGTTTATTAGTGATGGCCCATGATCGGCATATCCCAATAAGTAGCCAACTTGACAATAACGGGCACAAAAAATAAAGAAAATGCTCTGAAAATAAGACATGAGCTAGAGAAATAGCTGTTGAAAATTGTAACTAGGTTCGGTCTTCATTATGATGTAATTGTAATCATGACATTGTATACTATTTATAAATAAAGATAAATTAGATTTTATTTTAGAGTATGGGTTTCATACTCAAGTTTGATTCAAAAGCATGTGCTTCATGCTTTTAGGTCTTCAAGGTATTTCTAGGAATTTCTAGGATAAAGAATAATATTGGTCATGTGTCATAGTCCCATTTGGACTCATTGTACTGAAGGAAAATATTTATTTTATCATGTACAATTCATGGATAAGCCCAAGACCAAGTCGGCCCAAGAGAAAGGACAAGTTGGCCTAAGGGAGGGGTATTCCACCCTCAAGAAAGGCTATAAAAAGGAGGGAGCTCAACCTCATTTGGACACTCATCTTAAGCAAGTTCGATCTGCAATAGCAAATGTGTAGCATAAAAACTTATGCTGAAGCACGAAAACTTGATAGCTTGTAGATTTAATTGTTAAAAATACACCAGGTATTTTAATAATAATTTATTAATATATATAAAATGTCTAAGATATAAGATGATTTGAATGTACAACGAGGACCCTGCTTTTATACCTCAGCAGGTGACCTTTCGTGAATGGGCATGTCTTTTAGACATGCCTTTGCACTTAATTTAATGACTAATTAACCTAAATAATATTTAATTATTTAATATTTATATTTATTTTATTTAGCTAATTGTTATGAATTATATTCATAACATAGCCTCTCCCTTCGGAAGCTTTGCCCTCAAAGCTTTAATGCTGGTAATTGTCTTTGCAGTGGTTGTCGTCTTGGCATATGTGAGGCGGAAGGTCTCTGGTGGCTCAACGTCTATAATTCGCTTAATAACTCCATTTTTGAGTCCAAGGTTGTCTTCTTTTGTTTTTTTTCTCTTTCCTTTTTTTTTTAAGATTTTTTTTTTTCCAAATACTGATTTTTTTTTTCCAAATACTGATTTTTTTTTATATAATAATTATATATTTATAAATTATATATATTATATGTTGGACACAGATTGTCATTGATGTCAATATGGCAATATTCGAGGAGCAGATGGAGCCAAGAGGAGCAGACAAAGCAACCAAAGGAACTAACAACAAACAGAGCCATCAGAGCCACAGAGGAAGCAGACAGAGTTATCAGGAGTCATCGGGAGCCATCGGTGGGCATCTATGGCACATTACACTATCGGGAGTGGTGATATGCCTCAAACTCATGTATTTACCCGTCGGCGGCAAAAACCATATATACATGCACTTAACACTATCAAAGGCGCAAACGGAGGCCAAAGCGTACATATTACAAATACACTATCAGAGGCGGAGCAATATATTATATCGGCGGATTCTATTAGGTGTCACACACGAAACCTCCGATTGCAATTGCAAGAGTGGACCCGAGACTGCGACTGCCGATATGCTGCGACTACAACTGTCGATATGTTGCGATCGCCGATAGCGATGAACGTTGCGGACCCAATGCGACATCACAACTTGGCTTAAAATAACATCGCGTCCAGTGGTGAATCGCCTATCGGCCATCGGCGATATCATGAGGTTGATGTATAAAGGACCCCTGGAAGACGATCGCAGGTCGTTAGATCTCAGATGGGCAGATCCAATGGTCGCGGGGCGCGGAAGATGCATAAGGTTTATTGGGCGAGGAGAGCAGGCTTAAGCGGTAAGCGGTAATGCTTGCACCACCCTTGGGAGTCAAGTGGTATTCGTACATGGGCTCACGATTCCATTAGAACTGTGATGCGTGGTGGCAAGGAACAGTTGAAAACCGCTTTATCGCGAGTTAACGCGCGGGCGGTTCACGGGATCAGGAGGAGCGAACGTCGTCGGATCGCCTGATGAATGATCGGACAGCAGGTTTAACTTCACGTGTTTTTTGACTAATGTGACAGGAGAACGGCGGATTAAGGATTATGTGAAGGCGCGCGGTTATATGGGTTTAATACTTAGCGCCTAGGGGCTTGACGGAACAGAGGTCTATGCTGAGTTATGGAGGAAAAACCAGAGAAGGCGAGGGTTAAAAGAGTATAAGAACGATTAGAATAATACTATTTAGTGTTTAATGCTCATTCTTATTAGCTGTTGCTATTTTTATCTTTTTAGCAGTTTCTTAGATGAAACTAGTTGCTTCTATTTCCTAATAGAAACTTGATGTTTCTATTACTGTAAATATCTCTGTATTACTTATTGAGCTTCATTTTGCTCATGTAAATCAATTCAATACATTCATTGATTATGGTATCAGAGCAAGGGTATTTTTTCGAAATAATTTTTCATTATGTGAAAAATTTTGTGTTTCATTTCGAAATTGTTCTCTAGGGATTTGCATCTCAGTGCTTGCCTTTGACGCTGTTCGAACTTGAATTTTTTATAGTGTGAATTTTTTTTGTGCGAGGAGTCCGAAAATATTTTTTTTTGCTGATACGGAGACGACCTTAGAGCGATTCTTTGTTTTAACTAGGCGCTTGTTTGATTCGAGGACGGGCTCTGCTTGGGGTTTCATTGGTACCCTGCTCGTTCCTTCATTGTATTTGGACTCAAGTCGCAGTTTCAAAACCAGTCCCCGCCGAATTTATTAGCCGAGGAGATATCTGCACAAGCTAAACCTCTTGTGGCAGACATTGCACGGAATTTTCCTGCGACCACTTGGCGGACTTCTTCGCGATTTCCTGCAACTTCTTGACGGCTTCCTGTGCGGCACTGTGGTCGATGCAATTTCTCTCTCTGCGTGGCGTCAAAATTTCTGAGTCGGGGCCGTCGCATAGTATTTCAGAGGAACGTGTACTGCTTGGTCTATTCTCAGATCTATTAGAGACTTAATCTGCGTTTGGCTTGTTGGCATCGGAAGTCCAATTCCCACGTCGCTGCCGCTGTCCTCTTGGTTTCAAAATTTCCTCTTCGGCTGAGAGTCGACTTCCGTTTGCAGAATATATTTTCCATAACTCATTTCTGCAACAGGTATCCCGCATTTAGTTTTGCTGAACCCTTGAAATTCGTTCGCGCTGCATATTTGTTGCAGGTTGTGGGTTTGAATCTCCTCCAGAAGTGGATATGGAGAACACAATGCGGGTCTGATGTCTCTCCGCGGGTTTGAAGCTTGACGAGGGTAACTGTCAGAGTGAACGCGGGGCTGGATATGCATCAGGTTGTCGTCCTCAGAATCAATAGCAATTTCTCAGATGGTTGAAAGGGCACGTATTTAATTTCAGATGCACGAACTCACATGTCTGCGGCTAGGAGCGAAGCTTCTATTATGGAAATGTCTTTGGGTCGAGTTTATTTTTTGAATCTGGCGTCTCGCTAGGAATTTTTTTCTTTTGCAGGTTCTGAAGGAAATATTTTCGGCCAGTCTTATCCCTGATAAGAAAAGGTATACACTCACTGTTTTACAATCCTGTAGCAGATTGTTTAAATGACTTTTAGTCCTCTTAAAGACTGACTAGGGAAATCATCTGCGGCTTATTATTGGAAGATACTGTATTTGAGGTCTGATTACCTTAGAGCTGCGTTCAGATGTCATTTAAATGATCCATCTTCTGAAGCCTGAATGGAATTCTTTAACAGAGGTTCTGTAATAAGCATGATGTGAGTCAAATCTTGACAATCAACGTGGGTCTGCAATATGCATAGGTTACAGCTGATCTAATCTATAACCTTTGTAGCAATAAGCATGCAAGATTTTGCATAATTTCCATTGGGTTTAGTTTTGCAGTCTTGTCTGGGCAGCGAGGTTCATTACGGCTCATTTGGCATTTCTTCCTGCCTAAGCTTCTCAGAACGATTTCTGGTTATATTTTTTCCAGCATCTGTCAGATTCTGTCCAGATCAGCCGGAATTCCTTTATTGCTTTCTTGGGAAACATGCAGATGGCCTCACTAACAGAATTTGCCTTTTACGCCTTTATGGCTAAAAAGTCTTTAGATCATGTCTCGTCTTCTGCCTGGTACATTGACTCTGGTGCATCACGCCATTTTTCTCATAGGCGTGATTGGTTTATTGACTTCTCAACTTTCAGTGATTCCGTGGTATTCGGCGAAGGTGAAGAGTACACAGTGGTTGTTAGAGGTATAGTTCAGATCAAGTCTGGTGGGAGCAAACTCATCTTCCTGAATGTGTACTATGTTCCTGGTATGGAAATTAATCTGTTGTCTGTTAGCCAGATTATGAGGAACTCTCCTCAACTTGATGTAGTGTTCAGTGCGCACAAGTGCTCCATTATCGACAGGGACACTAGTCTTACGGTTGTTGTTGGCCTAGAGGATCATGGTCTATACAAGCTTCTTGACACTGGTGATTCTCCAGAAGTGGCTCTAGCAGCTCGTGTTTCTCCCATCAGCACTCTATGGCATCAACGATATGGGCATCTAAACATGCAGTATCTCTCTCAGCTCTCTCGGGAGGGACTTGTGTCAGGGTTACCTGATATTCAGACTCAGCAGTTGGGAGTATGCGGCACCTGTCAAGCTGGCAAGCAACATCGATCTTCATTCAAGGATGGAGAATCTTGGCACGCATCTAAGGTACTCTAGTTAATTCATGCTGATATTTGTGGTCCTATGAATACATCTTCTATTACTGGTTGCAAATATTTTTTGCTTATTGTAGATGATTTCAGTAGAAAGATATGGGTGTATTTTCAAAAATATAAATCTTATGCATTTAGTACCTTTCAGAAGTTTAAAACCTTAGTTGAAAAAGAGTCTGGCTGTAATATCATGACTCTTAGGACAGATAACGGGGGGGAATTTTGTTCTTCTGCTTTTTCCAACTTCTGTGATGGCATCAAACGCCAGTTAACTACACCCTACACTCCTCAGCAGAACAATGTTGTCGAACGCCGCAACCGTACAGTTGTTGAAATGGCTCATTCCATGTTACAACACAGGAGTGTTCCAAACAAATTATGGGCTGAAGCAGTGTTCACTGCTGTCTATCTTCTTAACCGATCACCTACTCAGGTTGTTAAGGGGAAGACTCCCGAAGAGGTTTGGTCTGGTCGTAAGCCTAAGATCAGTCACCTCAAAGTATTTGGCTCAGTTGCATATGTTTGGATTCCAGCTGCTAAGCGCTCTAAGTTGGATTCCAAAAGCCAAAAACTCATGATGACAGGGTACAGCGATCATCACAAGGCCTATAGTCTGATAGATATAGCCATTGGTCGTCTTAGCTTCAGTCGGGATGTAGTATTTGATGAAGACAGAGGATTCTTTCATTCTTCTGAGCAGTGTTATGAGGATCAGCCTCACAGTGTTCTCCTTCTGGTAGGTCCACCTGATGGGAGGGATGATGCAGCCTCAGTATTTGATAATACACTACCTGAGCTTCCTCCAGAAAATAACCCTCCTCTTGCTGCTCCTATTGTTCTTGAGCCCTCTCCAACTCCTCCTGATATTGGTTCCTCTACTCTTCGGCCTAAATGGTGGGCTAAAACCATTGGTGATCTCCGGGATAATGAGCTCCTTGAAGGTAGAACTTCTAAACATAAGAGCAAACAGCAGTCTAAAGTAAATTTTGCCTTATGGCTAACCTACACAGTATTTTTGAGCCTCAAACCTATTCAGAGGCTAAGGGTACATTTGAGTGGGAACAGGCTATGGAAGCTGAATTCCAGAGTCTTCAGAAGAATCACACGTGGACCCTTTCTGATCTTCCAACAGGGAAAAAGCCCATCAGCTGCAAATGGGTGTATAAAGTGAAATACAAAGTTGACGGAACCCTAGACAAGTATAAAGCTCGTCTTGTTGCTCGAGGGTTCTCACAGAAGGAAGGCATCGACTATGAGGAGACCTTTGCTCCTATAGCCAAGATGAGTACCATACGGCTTGTCCTTGCCCTAGCAGCTCAGTTTAATTGGAAAGTTCATCAGATGGATGTAAAGAGTGCTTTCCTAAATGGTGACTTACAGGAAGAAGTCTACATGATGCAACCTCCAAGATTCAAGGTTGTCGGTCAAGAACAGAAAGTGTGTAGATTAGTTAAAGCACTCTATGGATTGAAACAAGCTCCTCGGGCTTGGTACATGAAAATTGATCAGTATCTGACAGATCATGGCTTTCAGCGGAGCCCATCTGATGCAAACATGTATATCAAGCATACTGGTGATGATATTTTGTTTGTGGTTGTCTATGTGGATGACCTTATCATTACTGGCAGCTCTGCACATTTGATCCATGGGTTCAAACAAGACTTATGCAGCACCTTTGATATGACACACTTGGGACTTCTTCATTACTGTCTGGGGGTTGAAGTCTGGCAGACTGAGAACAACATCTTTCTCTGTCAATCCAAGTATGCCAAAAATCCTGTGGACAGGTTCAGAATGAAGGATTGCAAACCGGCCACGACTCCTATGGAACCAGGGCTCAAACTTTCAGCTCAGACATCCTCCCCCCTTGTGGATGAAACTTTATTCAGGCAATTAGTGGGCAGCCTCATCTACCTTGCTGCCACTAGACCTGACATCAGCTTTGCAGTAAGCTAGATTTCCCGCTTCATGTCAGCTCCTAAGGCTGATCATTGGATAGCAGCAAAGTGTGTGCTACGATATGTGCGTGGCACTCCTGATTATGGACTCCTATACACTCGAAGTTCCAATCCTATACTCAGTGGTTACACAGATTCTGACTGGGCCGGTTCGGTTGATGACCGTAAATCTACAGCTAGGTATGTGTTTAGTCTAGGATCCGGTGCTATCACCTGGACTAGTAAGAAGCAGCAGGCAATGGCTCTCTCCTCAACAAAAGCAGAGTATCGGGGAGCAATTAAGGCATCTTGTGAGGCAATTTGGCTTCGACGTATGCTTGCGGATATGCATGTTTCCCAGACAGGTCCTACTCCCTTGTTTTGTGATAATCAGGGAGTGCTCAAACTTGCCAAGAATCCAGTCTTTCATGAATGAACAAAGCATGTGGAAACCCATTGCCACTACATTCGCCAGCGTGTTGAAGACGGATCCGTTCAGTTGCGATATTTTCCCACAACAGAGCAACCCGCAGACATCTTCACCAAGCCTCTTGGTCCTGATAAGTTTGTAAAATTCAGAGGGTCTATTGGTGTTGTAAATAGATTGAGCATTAAGAGAGGGTATTAGAATAATACTATTTAGTGTTTAATTCTCATTCTTATTAGCTGCTGCTATTTGTATCTTTTTAGCAGTTTCTTAGATGAAACTGGTTGTTTCTATTTCCTAATAGAAACTTGATGTTTCTATTACTGTAAATATCTCTGTATTACTTATTGAGCTTCATTTTTCTCATGTAAATCAATTCAATACATTCACTGATTAAGAACAATAAACGAGAAAGAACAAACAGACTGCTACGAGCTACCTCGGCGCCTATCACATGGCCAAGCTTGCGTCTGGTCCTCCAAATGTCAAGACATGTAGCAGAGCTAACAGGGACCTCTTTGATATTTTTTAATAAGCATCATTTCTATTGTAATTCAGTCCCTCTTCCTCTTGAACGTGTCCCGTGAAGCATTGGTTAATTCGAGCGCAGAGGAAGCTAAAGCAAATGGAGGAGGGAAGCCAGAAGGTCGAGCAAATGTTGAGGAAGTCAAAGCTCAAGCAAGCGAGAAGGAAGCCAAAGAACCAACAAGTAAGCGGAAACGAATGAACAAAGCCATGAGAATGTATAAAACAGTAAAAACAGAGAACTGTTGTTGCTGTTGTGATGGTGAAGAACCAAAGTGTGAGGTAGCAGAAGCAGCAGAGGCAGAAGAGGCAGCAGAAGCAGCGGAGGCTGTAGAAGCAGTAGAGGCAGGAGAGTAGGAGTGAGAGAACCTCAGCTGAATAGAGTTTAGCAACATACCAGTTTATACCAAGGTTGGGTTGGAGCCCAAGAGGTTGGAGCCTCAGAAGTGAACAAGACTAAAGTCATTAGGGGTAGGTGCTCCTAAGTGCAAAACCACTGCAAAACAGAGTTGGTGCTCTGGAGGTTGGAGCCTCACTGAAGTACAAGTTGGAGCTTGGCAACTATTCACAATCAGATATATACTTATATTGTATTTATTTCATTGCACTGTCTTGAGTTTTAATAAAAGCATTTATTCCAGCTGTTGATTTATGTGTTCTGTGTATACATATACATATCTATATATGCTTTTGGCAATCACTAGAACAATTAAAAATAAGAACTACAGATTCACCCCCCCCAGTATTTCCAACAATTGGTATCAGAGCCAGCTTCTTCATACTAGCCTAACAGCTTGAAGAAGGATCCGCAGCCATGATGAGAAATCGCGAAGCATCAGGAAGACCTCCCTTGTTCGATGGCACTAACTTTGGCTTCTGGAAGAAAAGAATGACCTACTACTTAATGTCCCTTGGACCTGAAGTCTGGCATTTTGTTCAAAATGAATACCAAACGACTTCCACTCTTCCAACAGGACCCAGACGAGAGCAAAGCCTACATCGCAAATGCAAAGGCCATGAACTCCATCACTAGTGGAATCACTGATTCCGAGTTTACAAAAATCATGCACTGTACCTCTGACAAAGAAATGTGGGAGAAGCTAGTTGGCTTGTACGATGGAGACTCAAAAGTCAAAAAGGCAAAGCTTCAAACTCACAGAAGACAATTTGAAAGTTTGAGGATGGAAGATGAAGAAGATATTGCAGCATACCTCCTCCAAGTAGCTGAAGTGGTAAATTCCCTAAAAGGATTGGACGAAAAAGTTGAAGGAAGTACAATTGTTCAAAAGGTATTAAGGTCTCTTCCAAACAGATTTGACTCCAAAATAAGCGCTATAGAAGAAGCAAAGGATCTAAATACCCTCAAAATGGATGAACTCCATGGAATTCTCACTGCCTATGAAATGACGAAAGGTGGCCCAAGCTCCGAAGATGCAGCATTCAAGGCCCCAAAGTCAAAGAAGGGGAAAGAAAGGAATGATTGTAGTGATGAGTCAGATGTGGAATCCGAATTGGCTCAATTTGTACGAAAGCTGAAGAAAGGGTCTAAGCTTAAAGGCAAGTATCCTCTTATTTGTTTTAAATGTGGTAAAATAGGTCATTATGCAGCAAAATGTCCTCATAAACATGACAGTGATGATGAAGGAAATTCTAAAAGAATGGCACACAAAAAGAAAGGGTTCAATAAGAAAAACTTCTTCTCCAAGCAAGATGAGTCTGATGAGGATGAGTTTATGGTCATCAAAAAGAAATCAGATGAGGAAAGTGATCATGATGAAAGCCAAGAAACATTATTCATGGCACTCGCAGATGATGATGACTCAGGGCTGGAAGGAAATGTAGATGAACTGTTAATTAGCGCCATTGAAGAAAATGAAAAACTACGGAACAAACTCATTTCTCTCAAAGTGGAAAATGAGGAAATAAGAAGGAGAGAAGATTTCTTGGAAGCAAAGCTTAAAGAAAAAGAAGAGACTTGTGAAGAACGTGAGGCCGAAATAGTGTCTCTGAGAAAGGAGTTGGAGCAAATTAAAAAGGGCTATAAAAGCTCTCAAATACTTGAGACTATTCTGAAAAATCAAAAACCTCAACATGACAAGTCTGGAATAGGTTTCAAAGGAGAATCCTCAAGCACTAAGAATAGTGCAAAAAGCTATGCCGATGCACTTTCCTGCAATCCAAAAGATGAAAAAGTATGTTATCAAAAGTGCATCCCAGATCCCAAGAATGAAGAGAGAATTACTCCAAAGAAGAATGTGGAGTCAAATCATGGACACTATAGCAAATACAAACCTGTACTCCACCAAGGGCCCATCGCAAATCCAAAGAACGAGGGAGGAGTAATTCCCAGGAAGGAAATCGACTCAAACCGTGGTTGCTTCAACAAGTACAAAACCATCTTTCTTGGACACTACTTTCACTGTAAAAACTTCGGTCATCAAGCCAGACATTGTATGGTTCGCAAAAGTGAAAAGACAAAGCTAAAGGACCGAATAATCAACTCATATGCCCCCAAAAGGCAGGGAGAAATCAAAACCTTCAATTCATTTGATCCCTTGACCAAATTTGATCTGATTTGCTCTTTCTGCTACAATAATGGACACTATGAACAAGACTGCCCACTCAAAGGAAGAAAGACAAGTAGCAAGAACTCCAGCATGGACAAATGCGGCCTGGCTCTATATGCTCAAAATAATGAAAACCAGTGGTTTGTAGATAGTGGGTGCTCCAGACACATGACAGGAGACAGAAGGAAGTTTGTCTCACTGAGCAAAAAGGAAGGAAATGTGTCCTTTGGAAGCAGATCTGGCAAAATTGCAGGAAAAGGAACAGTTACTCTGATCAATGGAAAAGGAAAAGCTCAAGATGCTCTGCTGGTTGACGGACTCAAACACAATCTCCTGAGTGTCAGCCAAATCTGTGATCAATGACATAAGGTTGTTTTCAGCACCAAACACTGTGAAATAAGGAACTCTGCCTCAGGGAAACTTGTGGCAAAAGGGGTGAGAACACCAGACAACATTTACATCTTGAACAAGATTCAAGAAAATAAATGCTACTTGAGTCAGACAGATGAGAGTTGGTTGTGGCACAAGCGACTTGGACATACAAGCTTCGAAAATCTGATCAATATCAGCAAGATCAAAGCTGTACGAGACATCCCAAGATTGTTCAAACCAAATCAAGCAGTATGTGGTCCATGTCAACATGGAAAGCAGACCAGAATCAGCCACAAGACAAAGGAGCTCTCTACATCGAAGCCCTTGGAGATCATCCATGCTGATGTGTGTGGGCCAACTAGAAATCAAGCACTCCAAGGAGAAAGGTACTTTGTGTTATTTGTTGATGATTATACTAGAATGATGTGGATATATTTCATAAAGTATAAATCTGAAACTTTTGAGTGTTTTAAGAATCTAAAAGCCCTTGTAGAAAATGAAAAAGATTCAAAAATTAAGTGCCTCAGAACAGATAGAGGAGGAGAATTCACATCAAACGAGTTTAGTGAGTTCTGTAATATTCATGGAATTAAAAGGGTATTTTCGGCTGCCAGAACACCTCAGCAAAATGGGGTAGTTGAAAGAAGAAACCGAACAGTCCAAGAAATGGCAAGAACTATGCTATTAGCAGCAGACCTACAACCTAAATTCTGGAGAGAAGCAATAGGGACAGTTATCTACACATTAAATCGAATTCAATTAAGACCAAATTGTAGAAAAACTCCTTATGAGCTATGGAAAGGAAGACCTGCTTCAATGAAGTACTTCAAGATCTTTGGAAGCAAGTGCTTCATAAAAATAAATGATGGCTCACCCAGAAAGTTTGATTCTCGGGTTGATGAAGGGATATTTCTTGGATACTCTACACGGAGTAAGGCTTACAAGTGCTACAATTATCGACTGAAGAAAACAGTGGAAAGCATTGATGTAAAGGTTGATGAAGATCTTCCAGAAAAGGAAATTGAGGAACATGAAGATGACTCTCTCATTGAAGAAGAAGAACCTAAAGAAGAAGAAATAGATGAGGAAGAAGAACAAGAAGAAGAGGAAAGAGAACCACCTAATACTCCTTCAAAGATGAAGTATGTCCAAAGACATCATCCAGAAGAGCAGATCATTGGCGATAGAGATGAAGGTGTGCAGACCCGAAGAAGGATATCAATCACACCCAAGAGAAAAGTCATTGCCCTCCTATCTATGATAGAACCAGAAACATTTGCAGAAGCAAGTAAGGATCCTCATTGGGTAAAATCCATGGAAGAAAAAATGTCCCAAATTGAGAAGAACAAGACATGGGAGCTGGTACCTCGTCCAAAGGACAAAAACATAATAGGAACCAAATGGGTGTTCAAAAATAAAATGAATGAGGAAGGACAGGTTATCAAAAACAAGGCAAGACTTGTCTGCAAAGGCTATTCACAAATTGAAGGAGTTGATTTTGAAGAGACATTTGCACCAGTGGCCCATATGGAAGCTATTAGGATGCTCTTGGCATTTGCTTGCTCAAAAGGATTCAAAATCTATCAAATGGACGTGAAATCAACATTTCTAAATGGGGAACTCAAGGAGGAAGTCTACATGGAGCATCCAAAAGGTTTTGATCTAACAGCAGGAAAGGACTTAGTCTGTAAGTTGAAAAAGGCTTTATATGGGTTGAAACAAGCTCCTAGGGCTTGGTATGCAAGACTGGATCACTATCTACAACAACAAGGCTTCAAAAAGGGAGTGGCTGGAAGCAATCTATACATAAAGACAGATCAAGGTAAGTTACTAGTTGCTCTTGTTTATGTCGATGATCTGATTTTTGCTAGTAATAATGATGAAATGAGCCATGAATTTTCTCAAAGCATGTCAAAAGAGTTTGAGATGTCACTGATAGGAGAGCTGTCCCACTTCCTTGGACTTCAAGTATCTCAAACCATAGCAAGATTGTGTATATCTCAAACCAAATATCTAAAAGACATGCTCAAAAAATATGGAATGGAGGACTATGCACCCGTGAGCACACCTATGACCACAAACTGCAAATTGAGCAAAGATGATGACTCCCCTCTAGTAGATGCAACTCATTACAGGTCAATGATTGGAGCCCTTCTATACTTAACAGCTACACGACCAGACATAATGCAAGCAGTAGGAATGGTGGGAAGATTTCGATCTGCTCCCAAACAATCCCATTTATTAGCTGTAAAAAGAATTCTCAAATATCTGAAGGGAACTCCTGATTTCGGTCTTTGGTACCCAAAGGACTCAACACTAATTGTAACTGCATACACCGATGCTGATTGGGCTGGAAGTATAGATGATCGGAAAAGTACTAGTGGAAATGCATTCTTCCTAGGAGACTATTTGGTATCCTAGATCAGCAAAAAACAGTCATCCATATCATTATCTACAACCAAAGCCGAATATATTGCTGCCGCAGACTGTTGTACTCAGATACTATGGATGAAGGAAGCTCTAAAAGATCTCGACATATGTACAGATCAACCAATTACCGTCTATTGTGACAACACAAGTGCTATCAGTCTCAGCAAAAATCCAGTGATGCACTCAAGAAACAAACACATACCAATCAAGTATCATTTCCTCCGTGAGCAAGTAACTGAACAAAACATTGTCCTAGAATATATCAGTACTAAGGAGCAGATAGTTGATATTTTCACAAAACCTCTTCATCGAGAAGCATTCGAACATCTGCGTCAAAACATGGGGGTTATTTCTTTATCATCACTCAAGTTCATTCATAAAGATGTAGCAGGACAGGGGGAGCAGTTTGACAGGGGGAGTCCGTATACGTTCCTTTGCCATTGATGTCAAAGGGGGAGAGAGCAGAAGAATATTGCCATCAATAACAAAGGGGGAGATTGTTGGACACAGATTGTCATTGATGTCAATATGGCAATATTCGAGGAGCAAAAGGAGCCAAGAGGAGCAGACAAAGCAACCAAAGGAACTAACAGCAAACAGAGCCATCAGAGCCACAGAGGAAGCAGACAGTTATCGGGAGTCATCGGGAGCCATCGGTGGGCATCTATGGCACATTACACTATCGGGAGCTGTGTTAAGCCTCAAACTCATGTATTTACCCGTCGGCGGCAAAAACCATATATACATGCACTTAACACTATCAGAGGCGCAAATGGAGGCCAAAGCGTACATATTACAAATACACTATCAGAGGCGGAGCAGTATATTATATCGGCGGATTCTATTAAGTGTCACACCCGAAACCTCCGATTGCGATTGAAAGAGTGGACCCGAAACTGCGACTGCCGATATGCTGCGACTGCGACTGCCGATATGTTGCGATCGCTGATAGCGATTATCGCATCGGGAATTCGGAGCGAAGTCATATAGTGGTAAGCGGCCCTTTTGCGATCGTCAATAGCGATGAACGTTGCGGACCAATGCGACATCACAACTTGGCTTAATATAACATCGCGTCCAGTGGTGAATCGCCCATTGGCCATCGGCGATATCATGAGGTTGATGTATAAAGGACCCCTGGAAGACGATCGCAAGCCGTTAGATCTCGGACAGGCAGATCCAACGGTCACGGGGCGCAGAAGATGCATAAGGTTATCCGGGCGGGGAGAGCAGGCTTAAGCGGTAAGCGGTAATGCTCGCACCGCCCTTGGGAGTCAAGTGGTATTCGTACACCGGCTCGCGATTCCATTAGAACTGGGACGCGTGGCGGCAAGGAATAGTTGAAAACCGATTTAGCGCGAGTTAACGCGCGGACTGTACGCGGGATCAGGAGGAGCGAACGTCGTCGAATCGCTTGATGAATGATCGGACGACAGGTTTAACTTCACGTGTTTTTTGACTGATGTGACAGGAGAACAGCGGATTAAGGATTACGCGAAGGCGCTCGGTTATATGGGTTTAATACTTAGCGCCTAAGGGCTTGACGAAACAGAGGTCTATGCTGAGTTATGGAGGAAAAACCAGAGAAGGCGAGGGTTAAGAGAGTATAAGAACAGTAAAGGAGAAAGAACAAACAAACTGCTACGGGCTGCCTCGGCGCCTATCTCATGGCCAAGCTTGCATTTGGTCCTCCAAATGTCAAGACATGTAGCAAAGCTAACAGGGAACTCTTTGATATTTTTTAATAAGCATCATTTCTATTGTAATTCGGTCCCTCTTCCTCTTGAACGTGTCCCGTGAAGCATTGGTTAATTCGAGCGCAAAGGAAGCTAAAGCGAATGGAGGAGGGAAGCCAGAAGGTCGAGCGAGTGTTGAGGAAGCTGAAGCTCAAGCGAGCGAGAAGGAAGCCAAAGAGCCAGAGAGTAAGCGGAAACGAATGGACAAAGACATGAGAATGTATAAAACAATAAAAACAGAGAATTGTTGTTGCTGTTGTGATGGTGAAGAACCAGAGTGTGAGGTAGCAGAAGCAGCAGAGGCAGAAGAAGCAGCAGAAGCAGCGGAGGCTGTAGAAGCAGTAGAGGCAGGAGAGTAGGAGTCAGAGAACTTCAGCTGAATAGAGTGTAGCAGCATACCAATTTATACCAAGGTTGGGTTGGAGCCCAAGAGGTTGGAGCCTCAGAAGTGAACAAGACTAAAGTCATTAGGGGTAGGTGCTCCTAAGTGCAGAACCACTGCAAAATAGAGTTGGTGCTCTGGAGGTTGGAGCCTCACTGAAGTCCAAGTTGGAGCTTGGCAACTATTCACAGTCAAATATATACTTATATTGTATTTATTTAATTGCACTGTCTTGAGTTTTAATAAAAGCATTTATTCCAGCTGTTGATTTCTGTGTTCTGTGTATACATATACATATCTATATATGCTTTTGGCAATCACTAGAACAATTAAAGATAAGAAATACTGATTCACCCCCCCTCTCAGTATTTCCAACATTATATAATTATAAATTATATAAAGGATATATATATTATATAACTTGTACCTATATAATATAATTTTTTTGTTATTGTTGTGAATTAATCACTATATGGATCGATCACATCTATACAACGGAATGGACCATTCACGTCGTTTGACACTATAGCATAAAAATGTCAAAGTCACGCACATTTGTTCAACCCATCGTACATTCTTTACGTCCAAAGAATGTGTTTAAACCAGAGCGCGGATGCCCTAGCATATCGCTTTAAATGGTTGTTCAGATCCACATAACACAAACCAAAGAAATATGTAAAGCCAAATGATCATTTCAAAATCATCCATTAGTAACCCAACCACATAACCTCGAACATTCGTTCCAGCTCTTATCGCTTCGCGTAGATGTGATAAATGTTGATAATGGTACTTCACTCGCCTGGGATTGTAAACTGCTCGGGCAAGCGAGGTTGTGCCATTTGTAGAAATCGGCATATCCAGTCTCAGTAATGTATACGGTAGGGTTGTTATAGCGGTTCTTTATTTTCAACGCTCATTTGAAACAAATGTCGTTTTCATCAGCGAGAATAGCTGCGCAGTTGAAATAGATGCAACGCAAGACACAAAGAATGGTCTTCAGAAACCCAACATGAAACATGGGCTTGGCAAGTTCCAGGTGCGCAAAGTGACCAGGGCACTGCACCATACCCGACCCACAGGTTTCGCAATTCAGCGATTTGTCGGCAGTCCCCATGCGAGGATCATTCAGACCCCCCATCTTTGGCTGCCCCTGTTCATAATACTCGGCATATAGTATTTCCGCTACGGAAATTGCTTGAATTTCCTCCGCGCTGAATATGTCGAACTGAACCATATTTATGGTACCCCAATCGGTCATCGAGTAAGCGAACTTCGTATCCAGTGTTTTTTTGATTGGCTTCAATTCTGGTATGGAGATTTCCATGCCCACAGACAACGACTCCTCGGATTTGGCAGCCAGTTGCCGCCGCCCTGTAGAAGTTACTGTGGCCCTGTACATCACCGTAAGAGTCTCAGCTGCCACAGAAACGCCATTGATCATTTGCAAAAGCCGTTTGGTGTCATTTTCATGGAATCCACTGATGACAGTGAGATAATCGGCGACAGCGACAAGCCAAGAATCGGAGTGAATGGCGACTAGGGTCAGCCACTCCTCCTGCGACATCTTATCCCTCTCGATGTTGATGCCGAGCATAGGGCGTGGGAGTTCATCATCCTCCCCCTCCAATTCCTTCGAGCAGAGAAGTTTCCATGATTGGTCTGGAAATGCATAGAGGCACAGCGGGCTTCCAAGGTCCGGTCGGCATTGTTGAAAGATGTTGTCCTTATTGTGGAGCAGAGCGTTCAGAATTCCTTTTCGGCGACCGTCATAGTCCGCAAGCACTTCTTCTACGCTGCAGCTCAAAGCGCCACTCGAACTCGCACGGGGTTCTTCTCTCATGCCTTGAAACTCGCTTCCTTGGGTTGCATCCTTTGTGGACTGGTTTTGCATGGTCCTTGTCTATCTTCTGAAGTTCTACATCATCTTCTCCATCCTGTCCTTCAAGCAATAAATTTCTCTTTATAGCCAATGCTACATCTGAATAATCATTCTCATCCACATCAAGATCAACTTCATTTGGATTTTCAACATTCTAATCTTCTTGATCTATATCAGCTTCATTAGAAACCTTATCTAGATCATCAATTTCCTTTCGACATTCTTTAACTTCTGTAAATGATTCTTCTAATTGTTGAAATGCTTCTTGAATACTCAATTGTTCAACGTAATCAGGATGTGAACGTAATGGCACATTGTGTGGCGAACTACGTTCAAAGGCCCGCATGATTATATCGTGTGCCATGGCTCTGATACCACTGTAGCATAAAAACTTATGTTGAAGCATGAAAACTTGATAGCTTGTAGATTTAATTGTTAAAAATACACGAGAGGTATTTTAATAATAATTTATTAATATATATAAAATGTATAAGATATAAGATGATTTGAATGTACAACAAGGACCTTGCTTTTATACCTCCGCAGGTGACCTTTCGTGAATGGGCATGTCTTTTAGACATGCCTTTTCACTTAATTTAATGAGTAATTAACCTAAATAATATTTAATTATTTAATATTTATATTTATTTATTTAGCTAATTGTTATGAATTATATTCATAACAAAATGTAAAAGGAGAGTAGTTGGAGGACGAAGAAGAGGAGTGGAAGTCGAAGTCTGTCAAGGGTTATCTTTCTCTGTCTCACTAGGGTTTCTGAAGTTGCCAGCTTCAAGAGGACAAAATTCTGAAGCAATTGCAGCAGCCCAAAGTTGCAAGACCGAAATTTTGTTGCAGGGGTCAAAATTGCAGTAGCAGTGTTGCAGCATCAAAATTTTGGAAGTTGTTCTAACGCAGATCTTGTTGGGGGCTAGCTTTGGTCTTGGAGGGTTATTGGCTTGGGTCTTTGGGTCTTGGAAGTCTCTTTTGTAAGCAGATTCTAATGAAGAAGAGAAGCATTTTCTAGGTTTTTCCCCTTGGAAGGGTTTTGCCCTAGCTTGTACCCTATATCTTGTGTACTCTCTTTGTGATCTTGTTTTTGGTAATTGTTTCATGAACATAATCAAAGAAGTAATAAAAGAACATCTAACATCACAAGTAATTATCAAGCTAAGGAAAATAAGTTATAATTATCAAGTCTCCATATTTTCCAACATGGTATCAGAGCTAAGGTGCAAGAAGGAGACTAAAGATCACAAGTGTCAAGAATCATGAAGAAGGGTTTCAAGTTTCTTGGAAATCTCGTTATCTCCATCAAGAACTACATATTGAAGATCATCTCCAAGCTAGTAAAGTAAGCAGTAGAAGGAAATATGTTCTTCACTTTATCTGGCACCTTCAAGGATGAAAATGTATGGCTTGTTAATTTATGAAGATTTTCGGAAAAAATCACACTGCCATTATTTGGTCAACGCGTTTCGAACCAACCAGTGTGGTTCATCTTCAAGACAAGATGAAGAGACAGATCTCAGAAGGAGGTTAAATAGGAAGATAGGTCATCCTAACGGCTAAAGGAAAACGGCTAAATTTGACCAGGGAGGGAAAATAATATTGTTTATTAATTTATTTATATAATATTATAATTTAACCAAACGGCTATATTTGACTAGGGTGGGGAATTATTTAATTCATTTAAATAGTAAATAATTATTTATTTATTAAATCTATTTATTTAATCATTCGCTTATTTAGTTACTTATTGTTCTTATTTAATTTTTAATTTGGAAAAAAAACAAATAAATAAAATAAATATATAAATAAAAAATAGATAACTAAATATTAAAATTGAATACATAAATAAACTAGGTTAGGAAAACGGCTAAATAATATTGTTTATTAATTAATTTATTTATATATTATTATAGTTTAACCAATATGGCTTATCGACAATGGTTCCTCCAAATATATGACTGGAGAATGTAGTCAACTTCAGACCTTGTCAAAAGGAAATCCATTTCGTTCTATCGAACTTGGAGACAACAAAAGCAATCCAGTGAAAAGCATTGGGTCTACATCATTGGAGTTCGACTCAGGTGGAAACATTCACCTCAACAACATCTTATATGTTCCAGGTCCGAAGAAAAATCTACTTTCTATTTTTTTCTAGAGGATAAGGGTAATAAAATTGCTTTTGTTGATGGTAAGGTTTTGGTTTGGAATAAGGGCTCCAGTATTAATGAAGCAAGGATGATTGGCATTCGTGAGGGAACATTGTATAGGTTCTATACACCTCTAGCTCAAGCCCTAGTTCACTTGGAAGTGAATCCTTCTGAACTATGGCATAGAAGGTATGGACACCTTCAATATAAGATTTTGCCACCTATGAGTCAAATGGTCAATGGCATCCCCAAAATAAAGGAAATTCATGAAGGAACCTGTAAGGGATGTGTTGTAGACAAGAATGTAAAGAAATCATTTGCAAGTAGTGAAACTAGATCTAAAAAAATTTCGATCACATACGCTCAGATGTATGCGGACATATGGTAGCCAAGTCTCTTGGTGGGCATCAGTATTATGTAACCTTCATTGATTATTTCTCAAGGAAGACTTGGTTATACCTTCTCAAGAACAAGGGTGAGGTATTCAAAATGTTTCAGGAGTTCAAGAATGAAGTGGAAAACCTAACCAAGAGGACGATCAAAATTCTAAGGACAAATAATGGTAGAGAATACACATCCAAAGAATTAATAGCTTTCTACAAGGAAGCAAGAATCAAGAGGGATCTCATTGTTCCCTACAATCTTGAACAAAATGGAGTGGCAGAAAGGAAGAACCGTACTATTGAAGAATGTGTCAGAGCTATGCTACATGATCAGGATATCCCCCAGTTCCTATGGGGAGAGGCATGTATGACAGTTGTTTACTTGCAAAACCGAAGTCCTCATAGGATCCTCAATAACATAACACTGAAAGAAGCATTTACAGGAAAGAAGCCAAGTGTGGATCATCTTCATATATTTGGGTGTCCTGTGTACATTCATGTACCCAAGGATAAAAGAAAGAAGCTAGATCCTACCAATTTAAGGGGCATCTTCATTGGGTATAGTGCTTCATCTAAAGCGTACAAAAATTACATCAAGGAGGACTGTCGAATTGAGTTACACAGTGATGTCATCTTTGATGAGAATATAGCTTACAAGAAATCAAAGGATGTTCCAGTTGACTCTGATGAAGAAGTTCCTATCTTTGAGGACATCTCTAGGGACAGTGATGGTCAAGAATCGAGACCTCCTCAAGAAGATGTTGAAGGTCGTTGTGAGCCTATATTATAAGCAATTGTTCCAGAAAATCGGAAGAGGCATATTTGGTTGAAAACTACTCTTCAAGAGGTAGAAGGACATACAGCATCAAGGATATCCATGGAAAGTAAGAAACCAAAGAGGTATTCTGGATATGTTGCATACATGACAAAGTTGATTGAGGCAGAACCTTCATCCTATGAGGATGCATCAAAGCATCAAGAATGGAGAAGTGTTATGCAAGACGAACACTAGTCTATAATGAAGAACGATGCATGGAAAATTGTCCCTAGGCAAAGTGACAAATCGACAGTCACTTCAAAATCTATTTATAAGATAAAGCATGCTGCAAATGGGAGCATTGAGAAATATAAAGCAAGGTTTGTAGCAAGGGGCTTCTCACAGAAAAAAGGAATTGATTATGAGGAAACCTTTGCTCCCACAGCTAGGTATATACCAATAAGATCACTTATTTCATTGGTTTCTTCTGTGGGATGGAGCATCCATCAAATGGATGTCAAGACAACTTTCCTGAATGGGACCATTAATGAGGAAGTCTATATTGAGTAGCCTCAAGGATTTGAAATAAATCAAAGGGAAACTCAAGTTTGCATGTTGAAAAAGGCTCTATATGGCTTGAAGCAAGCATCGAGTGCATGGTATGCAAGAATGGGTGCATACCTCTTGAGACTTGATTTTACCAAGCATTCTGCAAATCCAAATCTATATACCAAGGTAGTCCAAGAGGAGCCAATTCTTATACTCTTATATGTGGATGATCTACTAGTTATAGGTGTAGATCGACAGATTCAGGAATCCAAAAGGCAATTAGCAGACGAGTTTGATATGAAGGATCTTGTAATTATGCATTATTACTTGGGACTAGAAGTATGGCAAAAACTGGGAGAGATATATCTTGGTCATGGAAAATATGTGATCAAGATGCTTCAGAAGTTTGGCATGATGGATTGCAAGCCCATGATGACTCCTATGATTACAATTTTGAAAAGGTTAAGGAGTTCAAAGTCTACTCCAATAGATCTGACTTGCTACATACAATTGATTAGCTCTTTAATGTATTTGGTGAATACCAAGCCGGACATTTGTTTTGCAGTAAATGTCCTCAGTTAGTTTCAAATGGAGCCAAAGCATGATCATTGGATTGCAGCTAAGCATATCTTAAGATACTTGTGTGGGACCATACATCACTGCCTCAAGTATATTGGGAATGAAATCCAACTCATGGGATATACAGATTTAGATTGGGGTGGCAGAGAGTCACATGGAAGAAGCACAACAGGAGGATGCTTCAGCATTGGATCTTTCATGGTTTCATGGATGAGTAGAAAGAAGGATACAGTTGCTTTGAGTAGTGTTCAAGTTGAATATGTTGTTGCAAGTGAAGTCTGCAAGGAAGCGGTTTGGCTCAGGAAGTTGTTACCAGACTTGTTTGAAGGACCGCTTAGCCCTATGTCGATACATTGTGATAATCAAAGTTGCATAAACTTCACTGAAGACCCGGTGTTTCATGCTAAGACGAAGCATATAGATAACAAGTAACACTATATCAGAAGCTTGGTACGAGATACAGATAGGGTCGTGGAGCTACACTATCTACCTACAAATGAACAAGTAGTTGACATATTAACTAAAGTGTTACCAAACAAGAAGCTTGAGTACCTTAGAGGTAAGCTTGGTTTGGTGGATATCTCTACCCTAGTTGAAAGGGAGTGATATCAGATAGTTCTTGTCTTTATGGGTCAAGCACTAGACTAGGACTAATAGTCATAGGTCTTAGTGAAGGTCATAAAGAAATAATGGAGTCTGAAGGATTCGATAAGCATCTAAATTGAAACTTTCTATGGATTGGAGAAACCATGGAAAGAAGTTGGTGACAGATAGTCTTTGAGGATGAGGTAGGGCATCCAAGATAAGAGTAGTCAAAGAGGATTGATATTCTTTGAGGATCCAGGTTTGGGACATACCTTGTAGGTATCTAGATGGGTATGCACATTAAGAGGTAGTGTGGCAGCTCATGTAAAGCCTCCTCGCATAATGCTCATAATTAAAGATGAGCTTGTCCAGTTAAGGCCTTCAGGAACAATGTTGGTTATGATATAAAGCTGCTTGACAAAAGATGGCTTATCAATCCAACTCTTCTTATGAGAATGCTTCAAGATTGAGATTCCTTGTACCATGAATACCTCCCTAGTTAAGAGGGAGTGTTGAAAATTTTTACTAGGTTCGGTCTTCATTATGATGTAATTGTAATCATGACATTGTATATTCTTTTAAAGAAAGAGAAATTATATTTTATTTTGGAGTACGGGTTTCATACTCAACTTTGAGTCAAAAGCATGTTCTTAAGCATGTTCTTCGTGCTTTTAAGTCTTCTAGGTCTTTCTAGGTCATTCTAGGATAAAGAATAATATTGGTCATGTGTCATAGTCCTATTTGGACTCATTGTAACGAAGGAAAATATTTATTTTATCATGTAAAAGCCATGGATAAGCCAAAAACAAAGTCGACCTAAGGGAGGGCTATTCAAACCTCAAGAAAGGCTATAAAAAGGAGGGAACTTGACCTGATTTGGACACTCATCTCAAGCAAGTTTGATCTGCAATAGCAAAAAGGTGAAAGAAGAGTAGCTGGAAGACGAAGAAGAGGAGCAGAAGTCGAAGTCTATCAAAGGTTATCTTTCTCTTTGTCTCGCTAGGGTTTGTGAAGTTGCCAACTTCAAGACGACAAAATTCTGAAGTAGTTACAGGGGGCCGAAGTTGCGGGGCCGAAATTTTGTTGCAGGGGTCGAAATTGCAGTGGTAGCGTTGCAACATTGAAATTCTGGAAGATGTTATGAAGTAGATCTTGCTGGGGGTTGGCTTGGGTCTTGGAGGGTTTACTGGCTTAAGTCTTTAGCTCTTGGAAGTCTCTTTTATAAGCAGATTGTAAAAAAGAAGAGAAGCATTTTCCGGGTTTTCCCCCTTGGAGGGGTTTTTGCCTGGCTTGGAGCCTATATCTTCTGTACTTTGTCTCTTTGTGATCTTCTTGTTTTTGGTAATTGCTTGATGAACATAATCAAGGAAGTAATAAAAGAACATCTAACATCACAAGTAATTATCAAGCTAAGGAAAATAAGTTTAATCATCAAGTCTCCATATTTTCCAACAATAGTTACCATCTGCCGTTCATTATTTGTATGCACTTCAGACCATCTTGGCGATTCTTGAATTTCACTAAAATAGCTCCCAATGGGTGATTTTCATAGACCTGCATTGACCCACAAAACAATCCCTAGGTTAATCATGTTAACATACTTTTTAAAGAGCAACTTCACAAATCACAAATATATCAATGTTTTCCACTCTTTACCATACAGAAAGACTTCTGTCTTGACTCGCTATTATGACAATGAAAGTTACCCAAAAACAAAAAAACTTTCGAATGAAAATATAAAACATTTTTTTTGACCCAAAAATCAAATTTAAAGTTTAAAGGTCAAAGAAAAGTCAGCAACATGCTGTAAAATAGCATACCGTCCTATCTGAGTAGACAAAAAGAATATACACTCATTGATCCATTTAGCTAGGATTGTTGTTTGTCTGACTGTTATCTAGTGGTTGAGACTGGGCATCATCACCATGCCAACAACCCAGATTCAAATTGCAACTAGCATACAACCTTCTATGTGTATGATGGCTAGGTTTAATTGCTCTCCGCATTCCAGTGGGACCACAATAAATGCACAGATGGCATTCGTAGCTACCCACAGATTAAAAAAGCATTTCCCCTTACTCACAAAAACATAAGCTAGCATTGCCATAATATAAGGAAGCCTAATAGTTAAGAATATGTATTTCCTCCTTGGAGGTCACAAGTTCAAATTCAGAGGGTAGGGTATGTACAACTCCATATTTATCACTGCACAGATGGAATCTCTTGTCCTACAAACAAGGGGGTCTCTCATTAGTCAATTTGGCATCTCGATTAGCTGTGACCTTAAATTAGATTAGTATCATTATTGTTATTATTAACTGATTATTTTAATTAGAAATTGAACTGCAGAAAATCTACAATAAAAACATCTCATGTAAAATTGTAATGCCTGTGGAGAGTAGATGTTATGAGAAATTTCTCCTAGAAAAGAAACACAGCGCAATAATGATATGAAACGCAATACTGTAGGCAGTGACTCGTCTTTGAACGGCATACTGAGGATGAACATAACTTTTGAAAGAATCAAAAAAATCAACAAGACATTTCTAAATCAATGAAATGCAGAAACAGTTTCATTTTCCAAAACCAGTATGAATTTTAGAAACAGTGCTTTTAAAATTTTCATAAATGGGGAAAATAAATATTGAGATATATTAGTAAATGAAAAACTGTAAAAAATAATTCATAGCCATGGTCTGCACACTGCTCGGTGCTAACATTTTGATTTTTATTTGGTGTTTTTGGCTGTTTTATGGTTATTTACCCACAAATAGGTCATTTGATTGTTGGTCCTTTTTTCCTGGGGCATGGTTTTATTTTTTAATTGATTATTATATGTCATTTCATGATTTTTTTGATGGGAAATTTTTCAAAAAATGCTTCCAAGAAATTCTCGTTTCTAGAGTGCCCCAAAATCGTTTCATAGGTGTTTCTGGGGCCTTTCACCCCTGCTTCCTGTTGATGTTATTCATTCAGGCAGGTGCTTCTGCGTAGGCCAAGTGTCAGCGATTCAAAAGTTGTCAAAGTTGCCTCTTGAGGAAAGTGTTATTATAATTTTTCCCTAAGTTTACTTCAAGAAAAGCAAATTAATTAATTTTATTGATTAATGTGGGCTATTAATCTAAGTTTCTAAGGATATATAATTTCATTATTTAAATGACTTACTTATAATCTCTATAATTGGTCTAAGTGGGTTAGGAATTAATGTCAACCATCTATCACCTTGGAGATTGAATATTAGGGATTTAGTGTTGAAAACACTAAGAAGGGGGATGAATCAGTATTTCTTTTCAATTGTTACTTTTACCAGTTAGATCACTTATATTTAGAACACAAAATGAACAATAAGAATAAATTTTTTTATTAATTTCTTCTTTAAATCAAATACAGTATATATAAGGCTCAAACCCTAGATGAAGACACTAATCTTCAATCTCCCAGGGTTCAACCTATATTTGCCAAGCACCAACTTGGACTTCCAAGGCTCCAACCTTGTCAATTTTGAGGCACCAACCTCAAGGGCTCCAACCCTATATCTGGTTCAGGCTCCAACCTAGTTTCTTGAGGACTACGATCCTCTAGGGCTCCAACCCTATCCTCCAAGGCACCAACCTTGTCTTTTCAAGGCTCCAACCCTTAGCTTCACTACGTCAAAATGTGTTCTGGTTATACTTCACGGCTCCCTATGTCTTGTTCAACAAGCACTGTCAATCTTCGCTTAGTCTTTGCTTTAGTTTTCACATCACGTCATCAATGACAACCTTGATCTCTTTAGAAGTTGTCTCCACAGCTCTTCATAATACCCAATCATACTTTTCCAAGGTTACTCATGAGGGCTTCAATAATGCATCATGGTCTCCAAAAATGTCTCCAAGGTCAACTTCTATTATTCTTCCAATTGTCTTCAATAAGCTGCTCCAAATGAAAGTCCAAGCAATACTCCTCAAAGTATGCTCCAAAACTGATCTTCAAAATGGTCTCCAACAAGCTCAAGGCTTCCCAAAATAATGGCTTCCAAGACACTCAAATGAACCCTTCAAGAATACACTCAGATGTCTTCAAAAATGTCACTAAGGTTTCCTTCAAAATGTCCACGAAGTAAGCCCACAAGTCAGCTCAATCAAGCCCAATAAAACTGCCCAAACAAGCTCAACAATCCAATCAAGAATGTCTTCAAACATTTCTGAACTGCAAATGTTCTCAAATAATTCTGAACTGCCAAGAGCCAAGTTTGGTCCAAGAGTTTCTTCACAAGTTCCAAAGTGTGGTTCCCACAGGTCTGAGCTTTTAAGTACAGGTCTGATTTTTGTCACACAAGATTCAGACTTCTGTAATAGTTTAGATTTTCAAGCCACCACAGATTCGAACTTCTGTTGTCACTGGTTTCATCACAGATTCAGCTCATTATACAGATTTTTTTTTTTGTTGCAGACTTAATTGAGCCACAAAACTGATTGTCTCTTAGTCAAGATTTCGACCTTGTTTTTCATTTCTTTGCTCTGCTCTGCACCTTATTCATCTCAGATCCGAACTTTTATTCCTTCTTCTTGACTAGCAGATCTATGGCTAAAAAGAACGAGCTCAGATGGGTATGCATACTTGTTTGAACGTCTGATGGAGAGTCATGTCAGTCTGGAGGGAGGCAGACATGAGTGACAAAGGGTAGGTCGGCTAGCCTGCAAATATATATGTTTTTACCTTAAAATTTCAGTATCTCATCAACCACCGGGAGTTTGGGGGCAAGTAATAGCTCATTAGAAAGAGGAAAAATCATCTTTAAAATGGTATAGGACTCATTGTGGAAAGATGCCTCCAAGGTGTCAAAAATTATTTTTCTCTGTGACTGCCCTTGAATTTTTTTATGTGCAGACAGTGATTAGGACAGCAACACTTTTCTATTTTTTGGGACAGCATGGCATTGTCGTTGTTTGGCTCAACAATATTATTATAAGTGATATCATGACTGTATCCAATATGAGTGTATCATCCTATATCCAACTATCCAACAATGTCATCATATATTTGTGTTGATTTGGGGTAGCATCGGATGTGCTCTAGCCATGAAAATTGGTAAAGAGGCTAAAGCACATGAGATCTCCAAGACCCAAAAATAGTTTGAGCAGATTCTAACTGGTTTGGGAGATATTAAAATAATTAATATTTTTAATGGAATTCTTAAGTCTAAACTTAGGAAAAATAAAATATTAATGGGTATGAATATAAAACTAGGTTAGAAGGTTCCAAAAGTCATGGATCAAGCCAAATCTAATCTTAGCCGTTGACTAGAGATTTAATCTCGTCCGTTGATGGACCAACGAGAAATGTATAAGAGGAGGCTTGAGGGTCAGTTGGAGAACACACCAGAGTGATCACTCATTCTATTCTCTAAAGTAAGGTTTGCTAAGAGAGATAGAATCAGTGATCAGCAGCGACAGGTAGTGAATACATAGCAGAGAGGCAGAGTTGGTACCAGAGAGACAGCGCAGAGACGGGAGAGGTTGATGCAGAGGCAGCTGGGTGCTACGCAGAGACGCGAGAGGTTGATGCAGAGGCAGCTAGGTGCTACGCAGAGGCAGTGCGGAGTTGCACAGAGCCAAGAGAGGCCAGCATGTGTGACACATAGGGTCTAAGCACTGATGCAGAGGCTCCAAAAGTTGACGCAGGGCCAAGAGGCAGTGCCAAGAGGTTTTCGTGGGCCAAACTGGGTGCTAGTGAGTTGGGAAGGGTAATGCAGTCCCTATCAGAGTGACGCAGAGCAGTGAAGCTGCAATTGTTGATGAGGGATTGTTCATCCTATGATTGATCAGCCGGAATATCTGTCTCCGAGGAGAGGTACTACTGCCGAGGGCATTCTTTGTTGGGTGAGCCATTTCTGGCACCCTGATTGTATTCTGAAAACTGCATAATAATAAAACCCTCTGAATAATTGCACAGGTTTTCCCGCATTGGGTTTTTCCGGGAACATTGGTCCAAAAATAACAGTGTCACTTGTGTGCTTGTTTTCTTTCAATTGTAGATGTTGATATTGTACTTGTGTTTATTTTCATTATTTACATGGTAAATAACTTGTTAAGTAATTAAACAAGTAGGAAGAAATAAACAATATAGTACAGGAAGAATTTCTAACAGGTTAAACTTAGAAATTCCAACATGGTATCAAAGCGTGGTTGCAGATCATAGGAAAACTGAAGGCATCAGTCGAGCAGAGCATTTGTAGCAGATTCAATTGTCCCGAGTGACAAAGCTGATCATTGCAGGACAACAGAGAAAGGAGTGACACAGAGGGATTGTGTCATCATTCTGGGCCAGATAAAGGCGATGCAAAGGCTAAGTTGTTGGGGTATAGGAGGTTGCGAGTAATTTGCGCAACGACGTTGGTAGGGTATTGTGGTCAGAATAGTACCTAACAGGGCAAGACCAAGGAGGAGGGATTTTTAGAAGGGAAATCGAGACTCAAAGGGAGTCGAACCGAGAACTTCTAGACGGGAAGTTGAGAGACACCGCAGGAGTCAAACAAAGGACTTCAAGGAGGGAAGTACAAAGACTCGGAGGAGTCGGAAGAAGAGCAGCATAATGGCCGTGAATGGACTAAGAGATCAAGATAGGTAGGATGGAGCATCCAACTTCGTGGTCTAGAAGGCCCTGATCCTGTCCATTCTAGACAGATATCGCATCAAGGACTTCACCTTGAAAATAATAGCTATCCCAGTTGACCCAGCTGAAAATGAGAAGTACGAGGAGGCAATGGCTAGGGCGAAGTGCATCATCCTTGATGGGGTCTGTTGTCGCGCGAATTGACACGACAACGCTCAGACCGGGGGCTGTCACTCTGATCCCCGATCCCTCCGTTTAAGCCTGTCTCCTGCGGCTAAGGGGGGTAGTCCCTGTGAGATGAATGAGACCAACTGTCGACCAGTTGGTTGGGAGACACGAGATACGATGTAAAAAGCACTTGATGGATTTGATTAATTGAGCAGACCAGTGCCTTAAGAGATTATTATTTCAATGATTACTTGTTAAATGATACAGAAACATAAACCGTGAACAGCAATCATCTATCATCAGCTAAATCATAATGCTCTTAAAACGACCAAAACGATATCCAGCAACTGAAAATTTTAAAAGATGAATGCTTTAAACCACCACGAATCATAAACCATTAACCAGATATCAATTTCGCATCTCGGCTTGAAAATTTAGATCTCAGCATGGAAGATGATAAATCCCGAAAATGACTGGATCTGACGAAGAGAATTTTCTACAAAATTTATATATATATATATATAGATATATTTAATTTTAAATTTTTATTTATTTTTTTTAACAAAATCTAAAAATCTAAAATTTACAAAACGTTAAAGTTAAAATCTATTTAAAACTAAAATCTAAAACACTAAACCTAAGCTAAAAATTTTTAAATAAAATCTTTTATTATTATTTTTTTTTTTTTAAAACCAAAAAACAAAAATTTAAATCTAATCAAATCTAAAACATAAAATTAAAATCTATATAAAACAAAACTATACAATTTTTAAACTAACCTAAAAAATCAAATTAAAATCTAAATGAAAACCCCTTTTCTTTTCCCTTTTTTCTTTTTTTTTTTTATTTATTTATTTATTTGATTTTATATGAAATAGAACTAAGAAAAAAGTAAAAGATAAACAAAATTTAAATTTTAACTAAGACAAAACTACTCTAACTTAAACTCAGAAAAATAAATTGAAAACTAATTGAAACTTAAATCTAAAACATAAAAAAAAAAAACAAAACTATACGACTAACCTACGTTAAGCTACGCAATACAATGACCACAAAAAAAATATATCGTTTTCGTTACCTACGCTAAACACCAAAAAGACGAAGCTTATTTGAAGAACTGATAAACTAAAATCGAATTAACAAAAACCTAAATCTAATTACCATCTACGCTAACTCTACGCCTATGCCCAAAAACAAAATTACGCAAATATATAACATCAATCTGCCATGCGTATTTTCGAATTCATATGGCCACTATCTTTCGACGGCGTGAAAATTTCTTTGGCAGGCACAGGAGAGAAATGAACCAGCTCGAGCACACACAATTTGAGCACGCAGAAGGAAAGACGGCAGAGGAAACAAATCGATTTAAAGCTGAGAAAATTACCTGGGCAGCTTTGATAGCAGACGGCGGCGGCAGTAATCGATTGTGCAGAGAATAGACTCACGCTTAAACGGTGCAGAGATTACCTGTTCCGTCTGATTGAAGTCTGATACCTTCGTGGCTTACTGCTCTTTCTTGCCCGTGGGTTGTTGAGTTTCATCACCTTTTTCTCTGCCTGAACTAGATGCTTTCAATGCTGCTTCATCTGCAAATATTTCTGAGGTGATTGATTTTCGATGGTCTGATCGGATCGCGTCTTAGGCAGCTTACGAAATGAAGTCGATCTATCTGTCCCGTCTGGCGTGAAAACCTTAGCCGCTGAAACGCAGAATGCCACTTGCGTCTGGAGAATTAACTTAAGAGTGAGCGTGCTGGTGCTTGACGGAGACAGTCGTTTCACTGAGCCGACGTGAATGAGGATCGGGATCGGAGGGCAACGTATTTAGATTGGTTCTCTTTGCAGCCGAAATCCGGTACTGATTAAATGTTTTGCTGCTGGGCCTAGATTGGCGTTTATCATTACAGGTGCAGTGGGTGAGAAAGATGACGGCAGTCTTGCAGAAACAAAACCCTATACCTGCAAACACAAAAGAAAACAAAAAAACCCTAATGAAAAATTTGTGTAAAGCAAAAATACAAAACCCTAGATCAAAAAATAAATTTGAAACCCTAAAACAGCTGATTAATGTACAGATTTGGCCCCTTAGCAGCCAGATTCATCAATAAGCACAAAAAATATTTAAAGAACAGAAATTTCAGATTGTCACTGTGAAAAACTTTAGAAAATCTCTCATGCAGATCAGAAAAATAAAACTTGAATTATAGACCCAGGATCAAATCCAACTGGGCTCAGCAAAAAATGCTTGCGGGAGTTGGCTGGTTCAGCCGAGAACTTCCCCGAACGCCCACAAAATTCCTTCAATGACGTTTTCTGCACAGCTCAAAACAACTGTCAATAAAGAGGGCAAAAATGCTGCTAGATCTCAGAAAGCAATGGAGATACCTCCCATTACTTCAGAAACCCTAACAACACTCAAACCCCAGCAAGTGAACAAGATACCTGTGCTCACAATACTCTACGAAAAGCTATTATTAATGGCTGAAAATAACATATGCAGAAAATGAAATGATCTCACAGCATTCCAAGAGAGTAACACCAGCAAGATATGGACCCCAAAGTCTTCTTTTATTAACCAGAAACAGATTTACAAGAGAGCTTCTTCAATCTTAGACTCACAGATCCAATGAATCTGAAATGACCACCTAAGACTCTATATAAAGGAAATGATCCCAACGGCTAGTTCGAATGATCCATGTAGAAATGATCTCGACCGTAGATGAGGATCAAGACATCTCTTGATCTCATCCGTCGATTTATTCAATTAATTTTTTATTATTATTTTTTAAATTTTTAAATTTTTTTTAAAATTATTTATTATTTATTATTTTATTTTATTTTTAAATTTTTAAATTTTTTATTATTTTTTATTTATTTCATTTTTTAAATTTTTTAATTTTTTAATTTTTTTATTATTTATTATTTTATTTCATTTTTTTAAATTTTTAAATTTCTTAATTTTTATTTATTTTATTATTTTATTTCATTTTTTAAATGGATCATCGAACTAAGCCTTTGGAAACATCACCTAGGACCTAGGACTTAGGACTCACGAGGGGATTTAAAACATTTTCAACCCTCAAGACACATTTCATGATGACTTTTTACAATTTACATCTCAAGGGGACAAACCCACTTAATACAGACCCTCACAAAACACCTAGTTCTGCGACACAACTATAATCTAGCAGATCAACACACTAGGATTCTCCTAAAGTTCTAATGACAAAATCCATCCCGGCTTTGGGGTCAGGTTTGAAGGAAAACTCTGCCGATCCATGGATCGGTGAGACGAAAAACCTTCCGGGACGTAGATTACCACTAGAAAATTAGGTCCACCTAGGCAATACACATACACGACTCATGTCTGCTAAGATTATTTACAATTCATACATGCAGACTGGGTTTACAATCAAAATGATCAAGCTGCTGATGACTGCAGGATGGCACGGAAACGCTGATCAGGTGCTGCCCCTTTTTGCAAAGAAAAAGGGGGGGGTACTGCATGGGTAGTTGACCAGTAGTGGTCAACAGGGTCAAAGATCATGTGGTGCCACATATTGTCGAGAAGGATACGGCAAATGAGATGTGGGATGCCCTAAAGAAATTGTACCAGCATACTCCGTGCAAAGAAAGATGTTACTTCAAAATCAGTTGTGGTCATACCACATGCAGAAGGGAGAGCAGATAGATGACTTCCTCGATCGATTGAAGGAGATCTGTGACCAGCTAACTTCCATAGGGGCCACGCCAGATCAGGAATTGATAGTGAGGACCACATTGAACGCAGTCTCAGAGAATTGGAAGGTATTTGTCCAGAGCATACTGGGCAGGTCGAGCCTTCCAGATTGGGAGGAACTGTGGGCAGCTCTTCATCAAGAAGAGGTCAGACCAGTGACCAAGGCGGGGAATAGCGGCAGAGGGGTCAGAATCAAGAAGGAGGAAGAAGAGGATGCAGTTAGCATCTGCAGGAAAGCAGGAGAAGAGAAAAAAGAAGGACCTCTCCAAGGTCAAATGCTTCCATTGCGGGGAACTGGGTCATTTTGCGAACCAGTGTCCTATGAAGAAGAGTAAGGGAGAGGCTTTTGAGACCAAGGCAGTGCCAGCATGGGCGGAGAAAGAAGCTGAGGATGACGACGATTGTGAAGTGGGGAGACATCAAGCTGTAATCAGGAGGACTACAAGCGATGAGAGGCAGGATCCTTGAGGTACCCAACCTCTTGGATTATACCTTGCTACGAGAGCCCCGAAGAGGAGTAGCAAGACTGACAGATGTCGGTAGAGATGGATGCAGATGGAGCGGCAGAGAGTGCTATAGTGCAGGAGTCTCGGGACAGCACGAGGCTAACAAGCTGCAACAGTGCGAGAGGCACAGGAGTGTTGCACGAGTGCAGGAGAGAAGTGTGCAATGGTGTGAGATGCAGGGAGTTGTTGCAGCAACGCAGAGGTCAGTAGAGGGAGCACTTGTTAGCGGCAGAGGGAGCTTCAGCATCGGGAGTGTTTCTAGCCTGACAGGGATTTCAAAAGTTGGGTGAATCAGTTACTTACTTCTCAGTAACTGAGTTGCAGTGCAGTAGTTAGCAGTGGCGTTGCTATGCGCAACACGATGTCGCATGATGAGAGGGGATGTAGTGCAGATGTAGTGTGCAGATGCAGTGTTGGGAGGATGGGCCAGCAACAACACAGATGCATAGGGAGTTTCCGTACAGATGCAACAGTGGCAGTGGCAGGGTCGTGGGCGACAGTGCAGAGGATGTTTGGCGGGGAGGCCTAGCATCAGCACAAAGACCGATGCTGGATAATCAGAGTGATACTCAGTGTGGAGTATTAATAAAGCACAGTCCTCGCTAAGAGGGAGTGTTGATTTAGGGTAGCATCGGATGTGCTCTAGCCATGAAAATTGGTGGAGAGGCTAAAGCGCATGAGATCTCCAAGACCTGGAAATAGTTTGGGCAGATTCTAACTGGTTTGGGAGATATTAAAATAAGTAATATTTTTAATGGAGTTCCTAAGTCTAAACTTTTAGGAAAAATAAAATATTAATGGATATTAATATAAAACTAGGTTAGAAGGTTCCAAAAGTCATGGATCAAGCCAAATCTGATCTTAACCGTTGATTAAAGATTTAATCTCGGTCTTTGATGGACCAACAAGAAAAGTATAAGAAGAGGCTTGAGGATCAATTGGAGAACACACCAGAGTGATCAGTGATTCAATTCTCTAGAGCGGGGTTTGCTAAGAGAGAGAGAATCAATGATCAGCAGCGAAGGGAAGTGAATACATAGCAAAGAGGCAGAGTTGGTACCAGAGAGATAGCGCAGAGCCGGGAGAGGTTCACGCAGAGGCAGCTGGGTACTACACAGAGGCAGCTAGGAGCTGCTCAGAGCCAGGAGAGGCCAACGTGTGTGACGCAAAGGGTCTAAGGGCAGACGTAGAGGCTCCAGAAGCTAACGCAGAGGCTAGCAGAGCTGACGCAGGGCCAAGGGGAAGCATTGAGAGGTTTTCACGGGGCAGACTGGGTGTTGGTGAGCCGGGAAGGGTGACACAGTCCCTATCAGAGTGACGCAAAGCAGTGAAGCTGCAATTGTTGATGTGGGATCGTTCATCCAGTGATTGATCAGCCGAATTATTTGTCTCCGAGGAGAAGTACTACTGCCGAGGGCATTCTCTGTCGGGTGAGCCATTTCTAGCACCCTGGTTGTATTTTGAAAACTGCATAATAATAAAACCCTCTGAATAGCTACATTGGTTTTCCCGCATTGGGTTTTTCCAGGGACATTGGTACAAAAATAACGGTGTCACTTGTGTGCTTGTTTTCTTTCAGTCGATGATCTGTAGATGTTGATACTGTACTTGTGTTTATTTTTAGTATCTACATGGTAAATAACTTGTTAAGTAATTAAACAAGTAAGAAGAAATAAACTAGATAGTACAGGAAGAATTTCTAACGGGTTAAACTTAGAAATTCCAACAACTTGTGCAGTGATAAGTCATAGTGCAACATAAATTTCCCATTAGGAGAGCTCCAACGCAGTCTTCCAATCATGTCATCAAGACCATCATCAAGTACCATCATCAAGTGTGGTCATTATGATAGTGCAGTGATATGTCATTAACCGTATGTAGCATTCATCAATTTGTTAGAGCAAGGGCTAGATCATCACAAGGAGAGCTTCTTCATCAAGAGTCACTATTAGCATCAATAAGGACTTCTTCATCAAGAGTAAGGGCATCATCATGATTTCTAGGGCTTCTTCATTCAAGGACATCTAGGACATTATGAACAATAGGCATCTAGGACAAGACTTCTTCACATGATAATGGCACCATTAATAGCTTGACATCTTCATTAATGGCATCCTTATCAAACAAGAGGGACTTGTCATCATGAGCAAGGACATCATCATAATATGCACGAGGTTATGATATCACAAGTATATTTGCCATCCCAATAGTACCATATTGACATCAATGACAACCTTGATTAACATTTAGCTCAAGACGAAATAATAAAATAAGCTTAAGGGAGAGGTGAAGACACATTGTGATTGAAGAAACAACCTTCTCAACAAATGGGAGGCTCAGTGACTGAAAAGGAGAAAGTGTGCAGCAGAGAATTTCCAGAAGGGAAATTTGTGAAACCCGAGTTCTCAGAGAGAGGCTGAGACTTGAAGCAGAGAGGATGAAATTCCTGTACAGGCCGAGACTGCGGGCCCAAGCTTTTCCAATTGGGTTGCGTGGAGGCCGAATTTACTAGGGGACCAAGACTTGGAGAACAGATTTCAGCTAGGGAGACGAGACTTCCAGTGCACAGGCCATCGAGTCAGGATGGCCAAAATTTGCAGGTACGCCGAGATCTGCCAGGGTCGATTTATCTTCCAGAGCAGCCGATTTCCATAGGTCAAAATCCAAAGGGCTGTTTGCAGGTTCAATTTATTGCTGTAATTTCTATGTATTCCTCTGCTGGTCAAGGCCTAATTTTCCAGATAAATAACAGTGAAGGAAGATTTATTGCGCAGAAAATTCCTGCTGCCTGTGGTTGATTTTCCTATTAATTTCAGCTGCATAATTTTATTATGAAGTTCTAAATACCAAAATATCTGTTTTCCAGCAACTCCAGAAATTACTTGAGCATCAATATTTTTCTGAGTATAAAACAATTGTGGAGAGAAATAAATCAGATCTGGTATTAAAAGTTAAAATTCCATCTTCGAAACATTTCCTGTTTCCTTAATATATTTCAATTAACCATAGGTGACTGAATCCCCAATCTATGTTGCAGGTCTAAAAAAATAAAGATTATATATTTAGATTAACTGTACTTGATTGAAGCTCCAATCCGTATTGAATGCTTTAAGAAAGAACAACACCTTTAAGAATGTAACTTACAACACAACAACAGTTATAATGCTAATGGAAAGTTCTTACCTTTATCCTTTCTATTGGACCAATCTTACTGCACTCTTCTGCTATATCAGCCTCTAAATCTGACAGTAGATTCGTGTCTGACTGTGAAAATGATAGCAGATCCATTGATAACACATGAAAACATATGAAAGCAGTGTCTCAGAAAAATCTTAATAAATTATGATCTGAAAATTCAAAGTAAGAAATTTTGTCTCATAAAACTAAACCATCAGTCATGGACTTGCATTGCTTACAAAGGTGGAACTGATACAGAGACAATCATTTAACATGGAGACCAGATGAAATTTTACAAATTCCAGAGGGCACATGCCTACTTCACCAATTAAATCCAACACTAATGGGAGTATTACTCACCCGTAATTCAGCTGGTCTAAACATGTTCTTCAACAGCACAGATGTTGCCACTATCCTTTTTGCATCATCAAAACCACCTAAACCAAAGATACAGCAAAGCACTAATGTATCTTAGCACATTCCCTTAACTAACCAGAGAGTATATTTATCTAAAAAAATTAATAATAGAGGTATGTATCACATAGTCAATCCAATATTAATATGAAATAATATAACATTACTCTCGGTCATCAGTTTATAATAAATGGTAATAGATTATACAACCCACAGAAATGAATAGAAGAGCATCAAATTTACTATATAAGAGCAGAAATATAATATAGCTTCATCAGAAATTAATAGCAGGCTTTAAAGTTTACAGTTTCTCCAAGCAAGCCCAAGGTAATATCTAGTAGACCTACCAGTTTCTGTCAAGACCTTAGCAACATATCAATATACATCATCAAAAGCAAGTAACAATTTGAAGGAAAATTGGAACTTCACAAGGTGGATAAAATTTAAATCTTTGGTGTGAAAACACAAATTTGAGGAATCTGGGGGAGAAAATAGTGACCAATAACCTGAACAATAAATGGAAGGAAATGAAATGAAATTTTCTTACCACCTTCCAAGATACAAGCAAGATCTATGGGTTGTCATCAAAAATAGAGCATATGTGTTACATTTTTGGCTTCCTCAAGTATTTACACCATGGTTGGGGGTGCTTCATGAGATTTGGGGTACATGGTGTATACTGAGCCCTTGCATGGGCCAAGACGCATTATAGCATTAGAGGTGGTCTATAGTGGATATGCATAATTGAGATAGCTTACCCAATAGATGTTTGACTTCAGTTAATTGCAGGCTCAGTGTTCTTTCCTTGGACATTTGAGCTCACTTCGCACTTTCATGGACATCCTTCATTGAGGCCTTATGAAGGAACTGTTACTTTTTGTAGCACCGAATGTGTTCTAGCCTTGAAATTTTGTGGAGAGGCTAGAATACATGAGATCTCCAAAACCCAGAAATTGTTTTTGGAAATTCCGCCTAGAAATGACCCAATTAAATTATTAACAAGTTTTTAAATATTACGTCTAAACCTAAGGAATATGGTCAAGGCGTGAATGATCTAGAAACTCACACGAATCGACTACAAGATGATCCTAGCCATTGATTATGTTTTAATCTTGGTCGTTGGGGCTCCAACAGAGAATTATAAGATGAGGTCGATGTGGTGATGGAGAGGACACTTGAGAGGTTCAATTTCATGAGTAGGTCGATTTCCAGAATACCAATAGTCAGTTGCAGGAGAGGGAACCAATGAGATCGAAGCAGTGAGAGAGGGGCAGAGGCAGTGAAATTGGAGAAAGATTTCCAGATCTGGTGAGTGCATTTGTAGAGAGGCAAGAGAGCCACAGTGAGGTTGACACGAAGCAGCGCGGCAGCCTCAAAAGGCAATTTGGAATCTGTCAGGGATAGACGAGTTTCAATGCCAAAAGCTAGGCAGAGCTTCCAAAGGCCAAGAGAGACATTTTCCTAGACAGCAGTAGACCAGACAGCTTGAGGAAAGGTTGGTTCGAACTGAATGCAGAAGGGACAGTGCTAGGGTGAGGCAGTAGGTGCGTAGATCCAATTTAGACGGCTCAATTTGAGTTGAGGTCAGGGCCTAGATTTGCCTGTGGAGTGAGGAATTTTTCTCACTAGATTTTTCTTGCCAGTGTTTCTCTGTAGCATTGCCAATTTCGGCATCCAGCTATACTCAGATTATTTCGCTGCTACTTAATAATAAAACCCTCAGTTGCTGCACAAGTTTTCCTAAGTTGGGTGTTTCCAGGGATACCTGTCCAAAAATAACTGTGTTATTTTTATGTGTGTACTAGCATTTCTTCCAGCGGTTCTTTTTCTGCGGTTTTATTTGTTAGATTGCAGTGTGATTTATTCATTATTTGTTGTAGCAAACAGTAGATAAATTGTTAAATTAAATTGACAATTAGGAGAATAATTTCCAATTGCTGCAATAGGATTCCGGTTTTTTGAATTTTCACATGATATCTGTTGAAATTTCTAAATCTAACACATCAGAAATATTGCATTATCTGGTTTATTTCACCTACTTGTTTATTCCATTAGCAAGTTATTTATACATATAAATACTGAAAATAAACACAAATGCAGTCTCAATTCATATACACATTAGCAACAGAAATACTAGACAAACACACAAGGGAGACTGTTGTTTTTGGACAATCGTCCCCTAAAAAACCCAATGCTGGAAAATTGGTGCAGCAGTTCTGAGGGTTTTATTATTCTGCAGATTTCTTGAGTACAACTAGGGTGTCAAACTAGATCACCCAACAGAGATATACGGCAGTAATACCTCTACTCAGAAGCAGATATTCAGCTTCTCAGCACTAGTCTATCCCACGAGATCCTTCTAGCACTTCTCCAAGACTCTGTGTCAACCCTGCTAGCCTCTGTGTAGCTCTGGAATCCCCTGCGTCAGCCTTTTTCCTCTCAGTGTCAGCTCTTTGGCCTTTTGCGTCACCCACGCAAGCCCTTTAGCCTCTACGCAGTATCTAGTTGCCTCTGCGTGGCTCCTGTTGCCTCTACATAGCCTCCTCAGTCACTGCGCTGACCTTCTAGCACTATCTCTGCCTCTCTGCTATGTACTCACTGCCCCTTGCTGCAACTCAGATCACTTGTTCGAATTTTCTTAGCAAACCCCGCTCCAGAAAATCGAACTGACTGATCAATCTTGGTGTATCTCCAACTAACCCTCAAGCCTCCTCTTAAACTTTTCCTGTTGAGTCTTCAACAACCGAGATTAAGTCTCTAATCAACGGCTAAGATTAGATTTGGCTTGACCCATAGCTCTGCCACTACCACTACTACATCTGTACTGCACCTCCCTCTCAACATGCTGCTTATGCTGCCCATAGCACTGCCACTGCTAATTGTTGCACTGCAACTCAATTACCGAGAAGTAAGTAACTGATCTACCCAAACCCTGACATCCTTGTCAATCTGGTAGCCTCCTGATGTTGAAGCTACCTTTGCAGCTATCTGGTTCTTTCTTTGCTACCTCTGCATTGCTACAACCACCTTTGTGCCTCTCACATTGCTGCAACCCCCACTGCACTGCTACAAACCTCTGCACTCTATCACTGCCTTGTCACTTCATCGCATCTTGCTTCTACACGACATCCGTCATCCTGCTACTATCATTCGAGGCTTCCGTAGCCGAATATGATCCAAGAGTTTGGGTACCTCAAGGATCCTGCCCCTCATCTTCTGTAGTCCTCCTGACTACAGCTTGATATCACCCCACCTCTTCTCTAGCGATGCATGAGCACTCATGGCACAGTCGTTATTAGTCTCGACTTCTTGCTCCGCCTTAGCCGAAGTTGCCTTGGAGTTAGAAGCCACTCCCTTATTCTTCTTCCTGGGACACTGGGTTGCTTAATGACCCAGCTCCCCACAATGGAAGCACTTCACCTTGGAGATGTCCTTCTTCTTCCTCTTCCCCTGTTGTCCTGCAAATGCCAGAGTCGCATCCTCCTCCTCTTCTTTCTTGACTCAACCCCCTTTTCTGCTACTAACTGCCTTGGTCAACCATCTGATCTCTTCTTGGCGAAGAGCTGCCCGCATCTCTTCCCATCCTGGAAGATTAACTCTGCCCAAAATGCTTTGGACAAATGTCTCCCAATCCTCGAAGACTGCAACATTCAAGGCGGTCCTCACCATGAACTCTTGATCTAGCATGACCCCTATGGAAGTAAGTTGACCCGAATCTCCTGCAATTTGAGGACGTATAGATCTATTTGCTCCCCCTTTTTCGTCTGATATGACCGCAGCTGATTCTCTAATAGCATCTTCCACTGCACGAAAGTGCCCTGATACAATGTCGTCAAAGTATCCCACATCTTCTTTGCCATTTTCCTCTCAGCAATATGTGGTACGACATGATCCTTGACCCCATCAAGCATTATGCACTTTGCCTTCGCCATTGTATCCTCATATGTTAAATTATGGTATGTTCTATGCTTAAGAGCAATTTACTTCAAATCTTCTTATTAGCACAATATCAATTTCCAATATTGCAATCACATCAACATGATAGTAAAATGCACATAGAACATAAATGTAAACAACAGAATACAAGCCAAGACAAGAGACACAAGATGTGGCACCAGCCAGGGAAAAACCCCAATGCGGGGAAACCCTTTGATCAATTCTTCAATAATTCAGCAAAGAGAGAGAGATAGTACAATATCACAAATCTGTGATTTTACAACAGCAGCAGCACAATCCTAACCAACAAGGTCAAAGATGGTCAAACAGCTCCCAAATGACCTCAAGTCAACCTAGGAGAACTCGGCCTCCAACAACAATAGAAAGTAGCCCAAAACAGTCCACAAAATATGGTCAAACAGCTGCCAATATATCAGCAATCCTATAGTCAGCACTCACTAGTCAACATTGGTCAAATTCGTGGTCAAACAGGCCAACGTTTAGCTACAGAGCAATGTGGCTAGCCTAGGAGAGGCTGCCCAACCAAGAACGCAATTAAACCTCCTCTTCGTTGTTCAACGCATGCATAAAACAGTCTTGTTGCTTCATGGTCAACCCTAGATCAACGTTGCCCTAAAACAGACCTGCGTCTTTCCTTTCCCCCATGTGAGTGCCTTCCCCCTCCTACGCATACCCAAGAGACTAAGAGAGAGAGGAATGAGATGGTGAGATGAGCATCATAATGCCTCAAGGTCTCTTCTTCTTATATGCCATGATGAGGATAAGCTGGGGGTGTAAAACATTATTTTACTTGTTGGCCGACCTTGACAAATTGTCAAGAAATACAAGTAAATTCATATCTCCATGAATACATGTCGGAATCGGATGATCGTTAGATCAATCCTACACCTCTCGATGAGAGGAATCCAAGGAAAATATTAGTTTCCATAAATAAGGTGACCCACATGGAGTTTGGCCCTAGTTGCCAATTTTAACACCATACTTCTCATTATCAACTAGGTCAACTAGGATAGCCACAGTTCTCAAGGTGAAGCCCTTGATGCGATGTCTATCCAGAACAGACAGGATCCTGGGCTTCCAGATGACAATGTTGGAAGCCCCATCCAACCTATCCTGGTCCCTCAGTCCGTTCATTGCTATCTCTGCTCCTCTTCTGGACTCCCTCTCAGATTCGACTTCCCTCCTGGAAATCTCCCTCTAAGTCCTGATTTCCCTGCTGGAAATCTTCTCGCCAACTGTCGAACCACTCCTCTCCAATCCTCTTTGCAACTGTAACTCGGACCTGGATTTCTTCGCTAGAAATCCGTCAAGGCAGCGACTCCCTCTACTGCATTATCTGGTTTATTTCACCTACTTGTTTACTCCATTAACAAGTTATTTATACATATAAATGTTGAAAATAAACACAAATGCAGTCTCGACTCATATACAGATCATCAACTGAAATACTAGAAAAACACACGAGGGACACCGTTATTTTTGGACAATCGTCCCCGGAAAAACCCAATGTGGGAAAACCAGTGCAACAATTCTAAGGGTTTTATTATTATGCAGATTTCTTAAGTACAACTAGGGTGTCGATCTAGCTCAGCCAACAGAGATTGTTACACGGCAGTAATACCTCTCCTCAGAAGCAAATATTCAGTTTCACAGCACTAGTCTGCCGCACGAAAATCCTTTCGACGCTTCTCCAAGGCTCTGTGTCAGCCCTGCTAGCCTCTGCACAGCAATGGAAGCCCTGCATCAACCTTCTACCTCTCTGCCTCAGCTCTCTAGCTTTTTGCGTCACCCATGCAGACCCTTCAGCCTCTGCGCAGTCTCCAGTTGCCTTTGCATGGCTCCTACTACCTCTGTGTAGCCCCCTCAGTCACTATGTTGACTCTCTGGTACTATCTCTGCCTCTCTGCCTCTCTGTGTCAGCTCTATGGCCTTTTGCGTCGCCAGCGCAAGCCCTTCAGCCTCTGTGCAGTCTCTAGCTGCCTCTGCGTGGCTCCTGTTGCCTCTGTGTAGCCTCCACAGTCACTGCCCTGAACCTCTGGCACTATCTCTACATCTCTGCTACGTACTCACTGCCCCTCGCTGCAACTCAGATCACTTGTTCAAATTTTCTCAGCAAACCCTGCTCCATAAAATCGAACTGACTGATCAATCTTGGTGTATCTCCAACTAAACCTCAAGCCTCCTCTTATACTTTTCCTGTTGAGTCTTCAACGGCTGAGATTAAGTCTCTAATCAATAGCTAAGATTAAATTTGGCTTCATCCATGTCATTTAGAACATTCTCACTCAGTTTTATATTAATACCCATTAATATTTTAATTTTCTTAAGTTTAGACTTAGGAACTCCATTAAAAATGTTAATTATTTTAATATCTCTCTAACCGGGTGGAATTTCCCCAAACCATTTCTGGTTCTTGGAGATCTCATGTGCTTTAGCCTCTCCACCAATTTACATGGCTAGATCACATCCGATGCTACCACAAATCAACAGTATCAAAGCGCAATTGATCAGTCGGAGAGCTCAGAGGCGAAGAGAGAAGGAATTTCGTTGTTCACTGTGGGCGACAAATCGAAATTCTCAGGGGCAACGCTGTCACTTTGCCAAGAGGTCTACTTGAGGAGATTCGATTTTTTTGAGTATGGGACAGAAAAAATCAATCTCTCCAGATCAAGTGATTCCAGAGGCAGAGGGAGCAACTCAGTGTTTTTCGTGGAGCAGATCTCTAGTTGGACACAGTGGTTTTTCAGCAGCTTGCTAGAGCAGAGCCAACATCGAGTGGAAAGAAGAAGAGCACACTCAGAGGGAAAATTTTCTTTAGGGAACTTTTAGTCTCAAAAAGTTCAATTTTTCCTTGTAAATCAACAGTCATTGTGAGCAAATCTTCTCACTCCAGAAGGGAGTGTGAATAGTAGAGCATCAGCTGAGCAGAAGGAAAGAGGAGATTTTCAACATTTTGTTGAGATAGCCACTACAGAGCTTCATGGTTAGGATAAGTTGGATGGGGCTTCCAACTATGTCATTTGGAAGGCAAGGATGTCCTTCCTTCTAGATGAGTTTGCCCTGAAAACATATATTGATGTAGTGGTAGCAGTTCCCACTGATGCAAATCAGTTGAAAGAGTACAAGAAGAAGATGGCACAGGCAAAGACATTGATCCTAGATGGAGTTCAGGATCATACTGTCTTACATATAGCGGCCAAGGGAACGGCCAAAGAGATGTGGGAGACTCTCTCCACGCTATACGAAGGTACTTCCGAGCAGTGGAAGATGTACTTAGAGTAGAAGCTGAGATGCATCAAGATGCAGAAGGGGAAAGGTATAGACCTCTTCCTCACCAGGATTCAGGAGGTCCAGGACTAGTTGTCAGTTGTTGGGGCAGCGCCTCAACCTACAGAGCTTGTGAGATTGGCACTCAATAGTGTCTTTAAGGACTGGCAGGTCTTTGTCCAAAGCATATTGGGTAGTAACAAGTTACCAAAATGGGATAGAATGTGGGTCAACTTGCAGCAAGAGGAATTGAGGCAGACTCTTTTAAAGAGCTCCATCAATGGCAGCAGGAGGAATTGAGGCGGGCTCTTTTAAAGAGCTCCATCAATGGCAACAGCAGCAGACAGAAGCAAGTGGAGGAGGAAGAGAATGTCGCCCTTGCATCTAAGGGTCCCAGTCATGGACATGGGGAACAAAGGAAGAAGAAGAAGGACATGTTGAAGGTGAAGTGCTTCAGATGTGGTGAACTTGGTCACTACAATACCCAGTGTCCTCTCAGGAAGAAAATGTTAGAAATTTAAATTTCTAATTGCTTATTTAACAGCAAAAAGACACTAGATGGGTTCTGAATGTAATATATCTCCCTGTTTTAAGAAACGGTCGTTTCGTTTGATCCAATTCACTTGCAAGGATTGTGACCCGGCCTAGGAAACGGTCCGGTTGGCCGTGTCATCCATGACTCGGCCGAGTCATGGGTGACTCGGCCAACCTGGCCGTTTCTGATATGACTCGGCCGAGTCACAAAGGAACGGCCCAGGCGCGTAAACAGCAAACAAATGTACTTTTTTAATGTATTTTTTAAATGTTTTTTATTTGGTTTGGACCCCAAACAGCTATATGAATATGCTAAATGATTTTTGGGGTCCATTTCCCCCTCCCAAACCCTATTTAACACACCCAAGTGCTCTCATTCACTCACAGCAGTCTTATGCATTTGAGTGAGAGTCTTCTTTGAGAGTTAGTGAGCAGTTCTTGAGCTTGTTTTGGAGCAGCAATGAGGAGTTTTGGAGGAGCATTGTAGCTGGAGTGAGGAGCTTCTTGGGCAGCCATTTGGAGCAGCATTGAGGAGCTGATTCTTGGAGAAAGCTTGAGGAGGCAGTTTGTGCCTGGAGGTATTTTTTTCCACCTCTATAAATATGTTTTTGCTTAGTAAATTTTAGGTGCATATCTAGAAAACTTAGAGAGTGTTTTTTGTCAAATAAATGAACATTGAATCAATGTTTTTTTTTGTCATTTTCAGATTGTTTGCTTTCATTTCCTAGTCAAAAAATGGCACCTAGAGCAAGAGATCCTGCTTGGGCATATGTTGAAATGGTTGATAGTCAAATGCAATGCAAATTTTGCCATAGGAAAATTAAGGAAGGTCCTGGGGGCATTAATAGGCTGAAACAACACTTGGCAAGGATTAGAGGCCAAATTACCCCATGTACCTCACCAGAAATTGGGGAGATTAGAAAGAATTTGTTGGCCAGCTTTGAGAAATTTAAAGAAGATAAGGCTAGGCAAAAAGACATACAGGCTGAAATTGGGAGGAAGAGGGAGATACAAAAAATGATGGCTACCAACCCCCACTATGATTTTGAGGGTTCTTCCTCTATCCCTCAAACTGAGGCATCCAACCCTTTCCGATATGTTCCTCCCTCTTTTGGTTCTGTTCAAGATAAGGGAAAGGGTAGAATGAATTTGAAAAAGGGTGATGTGACTATCAAAAGTTATTTCACTCCCTCCTCTCCATCAGATGCACATGGTCCTGAAGTTAGTAAAACTCAAATGCAACCCACTTTAGATGACCATTGGAGGAAAGAATTGAGGGAGACTGCTTGTGATTACATAGCTAGATGGTGGTATGATGCCGATATCCCCTTTAATGCTGCTCGTTCACCATATTATGAGCCTATGTTTGATGCCATACATGCTGCTGGAAAAGGCTTCAAAGGCCCTACTATGCATGAGCTAAGGGGGTTTCGTTTGCAGAAAGAAATTCAATCCATTAATGAGTATTTGCAAGAGTTCAGGGACTCATGGGCAAGAACGGGGTGTACCATCATGTCAGATGGATGGACTGATCAAAGAAACCATACCATCATAAACTTTCTTGTCTTCTGCCCATAGGGAACCATGTTTTTAAAATCAGTTGATGCATCTAATAAGATAAAAGATGGCCACTTGTTGTTTCAGCTATTGGATAAGGTTGTTGAGGAGGTGGGGTGGCTAATGTTGTTCAAATCATCACAGATAATGCCTCTAACTATGTTCTTGCTGGTAAACTGTTAAAGGAAAAACACAAGACCATATTTTGGACCCCATGCGCTGCACATTGCATAGACCTCATGCTTGAGGATATTGGAAAATTAGATTGGGTCAAAAACACTATAGATCATGCCAAAAGCATAACAAAATTTATCTACAATCATACATTGGTTTTGAGCCTCATGAGGAAACACACTGGGGGCAAGGATATTATTAGGCCTGCCATCACTAGATTTGCTACACATTTTTTGACATTGCAATCTATGCTTTCCCAACATAGAAACTTGCAAAAGATGTTTTCCAGTGATGAATGGAATCAAAGCAATTGGTCTAACAAACCAGAAGGAAAAGAATTGAAAAGGAAAGTCCATGAAGAAACTTTTTGGAGAAAGGCAGCAGAGATTGTGAAGCTTGCTGAGCCACTAGTTAAGGTGTTGCGGTTGGTGGATGGGGAAAGGTTGGCTATGGGCTTCATTTATGAGGCTATGGATCAAGCAAAGGAGCAAATAAAGACGGTATACAAGGATAGAGTGGCAAAGTATGGGCCCATTTGGGCAATCATTGATGAAAGATGGAACAATAAACTCCATCGCCCTATACATGCAGCTGGGTATTTTTTGAACCCACGGTATCATTATAAAGCTAAGGAGTCAGGAGCTTTGAGGGGGGAGGTCAGAGATGGACAGGTTGATTGCATTGAACGCATGATCCCGTTGGAGTCTGATCAGCGGGAGATACACCGACAAGCCAATATCTTCAGCAATGCAGCAGGTACCTTTGGGAAGAACTTAGCAAAGATTGCAAGAGAAGCAGATGAGCCAAGTAAACAAAAATTTCAATTTTCAAATTCTTAATAGTTTTACTTTTTTTTTTAAGTTTGTTAAATCGTTTATAATTTGAAAGTTAGATATAATTTGTAATTTTGTTGAGCTAACTCATTACACTCCTATGTTTTTTGCAGCACAATGGTGGGAGGCCTTTGGTGGCCATTGTCCTGAATTGCAAAGGTTTGCAATTCGTATTTTGAGTCAAACTTGCAGTGCATCTGGGTGTGAGTGCAATTGGGCTGTCTTTGAGAGGATTCACACAAAGAAGAGAAACCGTTTGGATCAAAAACGGTTAAATGATCTAGTTTTTGTCCAATACAACCTTCGGCTCAGACGAAACCATTTGCTGAACAAAAGACCTGATTCAGATCCCATTGTGTTGGAAGACATTGATCCAACATCAAATTGGGTAGTGGAGAGTTGTCCAGCAGAGTTTGATCCTGATGAGGATCTTGATTTAGATTTAGATCTGGAGACATCAGTTGAACTTGAACATGTTGTTCAACTTCAGCCTATTCAGTTGAATGCAGATCCCAATCCACCAGCGTCAGTCTCACAGCCAGCAGGGACTCCAGTTGTAGGTGCTTCCTCTGCTCAGCCACGACAGAAGCGCAGTCGCATATCTACTCTATCTCAGCTTGCATCTGCTGCAATTGCACAGCCTGCTAGTGGTACCACTTCTACAATTGCAGTTGGGGATGATGATGATGAGGAGCCATGGGGCCCCCTGTCTGACTCTGATGATGATGATCCAGAGATTGATCGACGTGATCTTGGCTCCTCTGAGAGTAGCTACTAGCCAGTGGCCCAGTAGTACTGTAGTACTAGTACTGGAGTCTGGTCACCGTCACAGTTTACTTTTATTGTAGAGGCCATTTCTAGCCTCCTTGGTTATGTGTTTTTTGTTTTGAGTCTTCGATCATGTATGACAGTTGACTATGTATTGCCAATGGGTACCATTTTGATATAATGGATTGGTACATAAGCCTACTTTGATCATATGTTGTCTTCCATCTATATTATAATGCTGTGTGTTTGGAAACATGAATGAAAATCTTTAAAATTATGTTTAGAATCTTTAAAATTATGTTTTTTCATAAAAAAAAAAATATTTAATGTATTTTTTACAACGACCGAGTCACTGAAATCGAGCCGGCCGAGTCATTACCGTTTCGGAGTCGGAGTCGGAGTCGATCCTCGGCCGAGTCGGAGTCGGAGTCGAAGTCGGAGTCGGAGTCTTAATAGGAGTTGATTGGACATGCCTAATCAGAGAGACACGTCCCTTGGGACTAATGCCTCTTCATTTAACTAATTAATTTATTATAATTAATCATTTATTTATTTAAATAATACTTTAATATGTTAATTAATTTTTATGAATTTAAATTCATAACATTGTCTTCCCCTTAAGATGCTTTGTCCTCAAAACATAGGTAGGTTCGGGTGTTGACGAAGGAAACGTTCTGATTCCCAAGACGCGTCTTGCTCTGGTAATCTCTTCCATTTGATGAGGTATCCCTTTACTGTCTTGAACCGTAAAACCTTTTCTCGGGTGGCGAGTATACCTTCAGGTTCGAGGACTATTCTTCCTTCTTCATCGGTCTGTGGAATTTCTGTTTGTGCTATTTGGTTTTGCCCTAATACTCTTTTGAGACTTGAAACTTTGGAATCAAGAAGTGCAAATTCCTTCCATCTGGGTGGCTTGTAACCATATAAGGCTTGGAAAGGTGTCATCTTAGCTGACGTGTGGTACGTGGTATTATACCACCATTTTGCCAGGTGTAGCCACTGGGTCCCTCTGTTTTGTTTATCTGTAACGAAACAATGAAGGTATGTTTCCAAGCATTTATTAACGATTTTGGTTTGCCCATTTGTTTGGGGGTCATAGACCGAACTCATGTTGAGGGATATTCCTGCTTGGTGGCAGAATTCCTTCCAAAATTTTCCCTTAAACCTTACATCTCTATCGCTGATGATGACCTTAGGAAACTCATGTAGCTTGTAAATATTTTTACAAAACACATCAGCGATTTGTTTAGTTGTGTCTATCTTTTTAAAGTGGGCATATTTAGTGAGTCGGTCAATTACTACAAATATTTTATCCTTTCCGTCAAATGCAAGTAGTCCTTCAATAAAGTCCATCAAAGTCTCCTCCCACTTCTGATTTGGAATGTGTAGTGGATGTAGCAATCCCGGAGTTGGAACAATTTCTCTCTTGTTCCTTTGACAAATATCACATTCTGCAACATATTTATGAATTTCCTTGCTCATGCCCTTCCAATAGAGTGACTATCGGATGTTGTAGTAAGTCTTGTAGAATCCGACATCTCTGGCTACTAGCGAATTGTGAAACTCTTTTAGTATTTTCACCTTAAATTTGGAAGTGGGTGTTAGGTAAATTCTACACTTGTACCATAAGATGTCATTTTTCCACTCGAAGTTGGTATCCTGACTGATATTATTAATCATGGAGTCACAATCCTTATCCTTGGCATATTTGGCTCGTATTTCGTCCAACCATTCCGGAACAACTATCACGGCGACACATGTTGTGTTGTCGTCATCCTTACTGAGAGTGCATCAGCGACCACATTCTCCTTTCCGTTCTTGTGTAATATTTCTCAGTCGAACACTGACAACTTCGCTATCTACTTCTGTTTTTCTGTTGATAATGTATTTTGTTGAAGTAAGAACTGAAGACTATTGTGGTCGGTTCGGATTGAAAATTTACTTCCTAGCAAATATTGGCGCCACTTTGTCAAAGCGTGTATGATGGCGAGCATCTCCTTTTGGTATGTTGATTTTAAGCCTTCTCGTTTATTAACTTTCCTAAACTCAAATGCTATAGGGTGGTTATCCTGCATTAATATAGCTCCAATTCTGAACCCATAAGCATCACATTCGACTACGAATGGTTTGGAGAAGTCAGGAGTTGCCAGTACTAGTGTGGTTGACATCACTTCCTTTATTTTCTCAAAACAATTATCTACTTGGCCATTCCACTGAAAAGCATTCTTCTTTAACAAATTGGTCAAGGGTGCTGTCAGATGTGAATATTTTTTTATAAATCTTCTGTAATACCCTGTTAAACCTAAAAATCCCCTCAGCTTGGATACATTCTTGGGTTTGGGACATTCTTTGATTGCCTTGATTTTGTTGGGATCCACTTGGACTCCTTCCCTCAATATAATATGTCCTAGGTATTCAACTTCCTTTTGCCCAAACATACATTTTGATAGCTTGGCATAAAACTGGTTCCTTTCCAAAGCAGACAATACTTCTTTCAAATGTTTGAGATGTTCTTTCCACACCTTACTGTAGACTAGAATATCATCGAAGAAAATTGATACAAACTTCCGTAGATAAGGGTGAAAGAGTTCATTCATGGTTGCTTGGAAGGTGGCTGGCACATTTGTTAATCCAAATGGCATGACCTTGAACTCATAATGCCCTTCATGAGTCTTGAATGTTGTCTTTTCGACGTCTTCTAACCTTACTCGTATTTGGTAGTACCCTAATCTTAGATCTAATTTGGAAAAGTATTATGCACTGTGTAGTTCATCTAGCATTTCATCAATGAACGGAATCGGAAACTTATGTTTAATAGTGATTTTGTTTAAACCTCTGTAATCTATAGATAATCGAAAGGATCCATCCTTCTTCTTAACCAATACTACGGGTGCAACGTATGGACTTCTACTCTTCGTTTTGATTCCATGCTTCAACAGGTCTTGTATTAAGCATTCTATTTCTGTCTTGTGGTGATGGGTATAACGATATGGCTTAGCATTCACTGGTGTTGAGTCTGGTTTGAATTCGATAATGTGTTCAATTTGCCTCTCTAGGGGTAACTTCATTGGTAGATCTTGGAAAACCTTCTCGTATTTCTGAATCAAGGATGAAATCTCTGATGGTTGATGAGTCCCTTCTATCAATAATAATTCCAACTGGTGAAATTGTGCGACAAATGCTGGTGCCCCCTTTCGAATAAGCTTCTTCATCTGTTGAGCGGAGATGACTTACGTTGGTGGTGCCTAAAACCCGAACAACTTATATTTCCTTCCATCCCATTGAATTTAATCAACTGCATCATGTGATTTGTTGAATATGTGCCTAGTGTTCTTAACCATTGTATACCCAAGACAACATCTACTCCTCCTAGGGGAACCGTATAAAAACTGGACTCGATTGCAAAGTCGCTTAATTGCAACTTAACTTATGGCACTTGCCTACTCCATCTATACGTTTTCCATCTGCTACCATAACTTTTAAATTTGCTACTGGGTAAGCAAAGATGTTCAATCTTTTTGCAACATTGACATCCACAAAGTTGTGCATACTTCCTGAGTCTACTAGAACGATAACGCTTCACTTCTTGATGTGACCTTTAAGATTCAGTGTTTGTGGTTGAGCTATCCCTGTGATGGCTGCTAAGGAAATCATGGCATATCTTCTTCTGATTCTGAACTAGGGTTTACATTTTCTTCATTGTCCTCTTCATCAAAGCTGTCTTCTGTAGATTCCTCTTCTTGTTCGGCTTCATAGTTGTACAATTTTTGTGTTGCGCATTTGTTTCCTGCATAATACTTGTCTCTGCACTTCCAGCGTTTGCCATCCTTTTTCCTTTCAACACTAGATTGTTGTTTCCCTTCATTTCTCAATGGTGGTGGAACGTACTTGCTAGTATTCTCTTACCTTCCCCTTGGAATAGTTGTCAGTTTTGTCGTCACTGGCATATGGTGCTTTCTGAAGTTTATATTTTCGCTCGATAATTATGGTTGTGTGTCTGGCCTCCTCAATGCTTTTAGGTTTATGCAATTTTAATTCTTCACGAATGTAATATTTAAGGCCACAGCAATACATTGTTAACAGCTCTTCATCTGAGAACCCTCTCTGCCTTACTGCTAATACTTCTCATTCGTGAGTGTATTCACTCACTGATCCTTTTTGCCTCAGGTGAATGAATCTCTCGTAGACATCATCCTCCTCGTCATGAAACCTTTTTAGCAGGGTGTTTTTTAAGTTTTGCCAATTGAATGAACAACCCATACATTTAGACAACCACCACAAAAACCAATTGTACGCTTCTGCTTCTAAGTAGTTGGATGCAGTCATGACTCTTTCTTGCTCGTCGAGTGGACGGTTTGCTAAAAAAATGTCATCCATCTTATTTACCCATACGACGGCACCCTATAGTTCTTACCATCAAAGGTAATTCATTTTTTATTTTAAGATGGTTCCTTCCTGAAGATTTAGTATAATATTGGCTTCCTTCGAAGTGAATTTGTGGTATTTAGTACTTCTCATGCCTCAGGAACTCATGCTCTGGAGAAGTCTCACCTTTCAGAGTCTTGGGACTCTGTGTAGCTAAAGGTGGATCGATCTCTCCGAAATGTCGGCTCATCAAGTTTTTTAAGTAAGAGATATCATTGGCCATCTGGTCCTGCTTACTAACTGAGTTTTCGACGTTATCTAAGTGTTTATTTAACTTGTTGATATCCTCTTGAATTTTTTTCATATCGTCATTGTTGTTGTTGCTTGCCATTTTGTTTCATTTTTTCCTACCGGTCCCAATTTTTTTCTTTTAATAGTAATAATAATTTTTTTTAAATTATATATATATATATATATATAAGTTATATGTTATGAATATAATTCATAACAATTAGATAAATAAAATAAACATAAATATTAATTAATCAAATATTGATTAGGTTAAATAGTTATTAGTTAACTGAAAAGGCATGTCTAAAAGACATGCCTAATCGTGAAAGGTCACCTGCTGAGGCATAAAAGCAGGGCCTCATTGTAATCTTATATCATCTTATACAATTTTATATATTAATAAATTATTATTATTTAAATACCTCATGTAGTTTTAACAATTAAGTCTACAAGCTATCAATTTTTGTGCTTCAACATAGTTTTTATGCTACACTGGTATCAGAGCTATGGCACACGATATAATCATGCGGGCCTTTGAACGTAGTTCGCCGCACAATGTGCCTTTACGTTCACATCTTGAGTACATTGAACTGTTTAGTATTCAAGAAGCATTTCAACGACTAGAAAAATCTTTTGCGGAAGTTAAAGAATGTCGAAGGAAAATCAATAATAAGGAAGATGATGAAGAGAAAAATGAGGAAGATAATGAAAAATATCCACATGAAGATGAAAATGAACTCAACAACGACCATGATGAGAAGGATAGTCAAAGTGGGTATATGAAAACTAAAGAAGAAGACCACTCAAAATCCGAATCCAATTGGGAATATGAAAAAAAGGTAGTAGTTCATCTTGTTTCTCATTCAAATCAGAATGAACTTACAGAGTCCCCTAAGACCACAGATAAACCAATAAAGAGGAGGAAAAAACAAAGTGCGTAGCACAAGGGCCGCAGCGAAGCAGGTAGAGAAGGTGAATTATGTGTACTCGGAGTGCATTTTCAAAAAGCATATAAAATGTCAAGGGGCAATGATAGATGGTTTTCCAAGAATTGCTTCCACCGACTACAACGCCGAGAGTTAATTGGCAAACTGCCAAATAGTTTCTGGGATTACCATTTACAAGCCTTGCACGTAGGAGAAAGAGTGACAGACCTAGTCATAGCAGATGACATAATATATATTTTTTCACTGTTGGGTTTTTCAAAGCCTATCTCATCCCATACGAACGACGAGGTGGGGAATTCTCTCCTTTGACGGACGATGATGGGAAACATATAATATTGAAATATCCGATGGAAATTGGATTTGTCTACTACAATTCTAATAATAATTCAACCATAATCGTTGGTTGTGGTAAATTTTCGGCACGCCTCAAGATCCTAAGCCTAGAAATAGGATCTATAAAAGCAGGACAAAGTAACGAATACAGAGATAGTATCCAGAAGAAGCCAACATGAGTGTTTGGGATTTGAATATTGCAAATTGCAGGGGGCTGATTTTTAATCCAGCGCAGCGAGTGTTGAAAATTTTTTATTTGAAAGAATACAATGAGATATCCATCATACCAGTTGAAAGAAAACTAGAATGCGATATTCAAAGCCTAGGAAATGTGTACCTACTCATGTATTTCGATGAAATGCACATACATGCTATGAAGAGAATTTCGTGCAGAATTTATTCCAAACAGAATGGAGAACTGTGCGAGAAAGTTTTTGTGTATCTCCACACTGCATATTCGCTAGATTTCACTACACTGTGTAGCGATAATAGAATATGCGTGCAACAAATTCGAAAGATAATGCAACTAATTGCTCTATCCCGTGACAACTCTGAAGTAGTAACAACAAATTTGGAAGCAATGGTGGAGCCTTACTATCTAGATAAATGGGATCGTTTCTTGTGCTACACCACAAACCGAAGGCTTCACGTGTGTAATATGCGAGGTGATATTTTGCTCACATTTCAAGACCATCCACTGCATATGCCCATCCTTGTTGAGCGCCACTTTTATAGGGAGAATTACATTACTAGCGAGTGTTGCAGCCGCTTGACAGGCTCCCCCAATCACCATCCATTGTCCTCGCCACAACGCCGGACAGGCCCACCGTCACACTCAGTGTCAGTAGTCTGGCCACTGTTGCTCCTGTCCACTAACCATCCACACGCAATCACCGTATTCCCCATTTTCCATACCCTGCCTCTGCCAATCCGACAATCCAATCTCGACATCAAACGTTGCGTCCAAATCAATTTAACACCCGCATATTACGTAACCGTCTGGTTCCACGGTCACGTCTTTTGAAAAAAAACGACTCGTTATACAGGTGGTAATAAAGATACGTTGGGTAAAGTGTTTTAAGAGATATGGTGGTGACATGAGTCAAGATATATATATATAGATATAACGATTAATAAAACATATTTTGATATGGGTGACAAGCTATATAACATTTAAATTAAACATTAATCACAATTAATTATTTATCTAATCACAATTAATTAATTTTATTAATTTGATTGCCTAAATTAATTAATTAATTTATAGAAAAAAATGGATCTATTAAAATATATATATATTAGACTTGTTAAAATATATATATATATAAACAAAAAAAACAAAAAAAATCCAAGGAAATAGTACTGATAAGCTACATGACAAGACGACAGACACTAAGTGAAGAAAACCCCAGAGATATAGCTTTGAGGACAAAGCTTCCAAAGGAAGAGGCTATGTTATGAATTATATTCATAACAATTAAATAAAATAAACATAAATATTAATTAATCAAATACTGATTAGGTTAAATAGTTATTAGTTAACTGAAAAGGCATGTCTAAAAAACACGCCTAATCGTGAAAGGTCACCTGCTGAGGTATAAAAGCAGGGCCTCATTGTAATCTTATATCATCTTATACAATTTTGTATATATTAATAAATTATTATTATTAAATACCTGTGTGTATTTTTACATTCAAGTCTTCAAGCTATCAGTCTTCGTGCTTCAGCATAGTTTATATGCTACATTATATATATATATATATATATATAGATAGATAGATATATATAACTCACCAAGCCACGACCAAATCACTATTCCTGAATTGATAACTGCGACCCGTCTGTTGACAACCATGAGTCACGTCCTTTGAATACCCCCCGCTCGGACAGCCCCAACTATTGATGTTTCTGACTGGACGAATGAGTTTAACGGCAACGTAGACTGTTACGTAGAATGCACGGCGCCCGGAACTCCTCGGATGACACAATGGGTGGGGTCTTCACGCCGCAGAGTAGACGCCAACGTTTCGTTCTGGAGTCACGTCTGTTGACCGTGACCCTACCTGTGTTTTTCCCAACGTCCACCGTGGCTCCTCCTGTCCCCTTGTTTCTTCAAGACCGTGGCTCCTCCTGTCCCCTTGTTTCTTCAATACCGTGGTTCCAGTGACGTCACTGTGGCTCTTCCCGTAACCTTGTGGCTCCCACTTCGATTTGACAGTTCGTTGTTGCGTGGACCTGCGCCGGTAGTTTACAGCACTTAACGTAACCACAACATCCACGTCCAGAGCCTGTTCACCCACGGAGCCAAGAACCCAACGGATGCTGCTTGTCGACCTGCAGTAATGAACCAGTGGTCAAGTCGGTGATGTGATCCGGATTTAAATAGGAACGCAACAAATTACAGAGATGAGATAACCATAAATACTAAGATGCAGCGGAAATAATACTTCATTTCATTAATGGAAAATACTGAAATATGCTTACAACCAGAAATGGAAATAAACCAGCTAGGGCGATGGTAGCTTATCTCTAAGAAGAGATGTGATGGCTACATGCCTCTGAACTGTTCCGAACTGTATTACAATGAGGTTCGAAGGCCTATTTATTGTTGAGAAACAATTGAAAACCCTTCACATCCTGAAACCTAACCCTAGAAGATGAAACGCCAAATTGTGGGCCCCGTTTGGGTAAATTGGTACATCAATTTCCCGGGGTCGTAACTTTGGCATACGATCTCCGTTTGACGCGTACGATAGCTCGTTAGAAAGATCTATCCGAGTACTACCACTTTGGGAGGCAACATCGGTCCATGGACCCATGTTGCCCCAGATTCCAAAAAAAAACGTTGTTTAGGGCCTCAAAACGGCTCCGGAAGTTCAGGACCCGAAAAACTGCTAAAAATAGTAAACTGTGCTACAATTTAGGAAACTGAAAGAGCTGAAGAGACAGTTGTGGGGGTCCAAATGGGATAGGTGGGTGGCCACCAACATCCACCTGGATCATTCCTCCCCCCTTAGGAAGCAATGGTCCCCATTGCGTTGGGTTCCTCCTTGAGATGAGGAAGCTTCTGCTGAGCTGGGTTTCTGGTGAGCTGTTCTGCACTCTCTGATGTGACCAGAAATGGTGGGAGGCATGGTCGACGATGGTCCACATTGAACATTTGGTGCAGGCGAAGGAATGGAGGAATGATGTGCTCCAAAGCATTGTTCCTCATAGCCTTGGTACTACTGTAAGGACCATGTCGGAGTGATCTGAGCTTCTGATGGGTTCTGGTAAGGCATTCTTTCTATCGATGCAACCAGACTTTGTTGCCCACCTGAAGGCTGAAACTTGTGTGGTACCCCTGTGGGTGAGGAGAAGTCATTCCTGTGTTTTGTCATGACTATATCCCTTTGTTGCTGCTGCTGCGTGGAGGAACCCTTTGCAGGGGTCATGGATGTAGCAACGATCTTCCCCTTACTTTGGGAGTGAACCAGACAGATGAATTTCCTAGTCTGTGATATGAGCTTGCTGCTTTTCTTGGTAGGGATCAAAGATGTGGCTGTAGGTGGGGCTACCTCCAGTATCCTGTATAATGAATTATTCAAAGAAATAATGACAGCACGAGGCCTTGACTCATACACAGCATGTCGCCTCCACAAGTATGGTTGGCCTAGTAATACATCACAAACATCTAGAGGTGTAACATCACACAATACCTCGTCTGTCAATGGTTTGATGCTGTAGGGAAGGCGGCACTGCTGGCGAACTTTGAGATCTCGTCCTTCATGAAGCCACCCGATACTGTACGGCTATGGGTGTGGTGTAGTCGGTAGGCCCAACCGCTTCACGACCTCTGCTGAAACGAGGTTCTTTTGGCTGCCACTGTCGACAATGAATTTTAGCGGCGAACCCTTCACCCACATCTGTGAGTGGAAAAGACGCTCCCCTTCCTCTGGATTTTCGGGCTCATCTTTCTGGATCTTGGCGGTGGCAACAGTGGCGCTGGGATCCGCATCAATGATCTGCTTCCCTGTTCCATTACCCTTGTCGGGTTCTGACTCAGGGTCAGAACATGCATCTAATTCGGAAGCCTTTAACTCGGCCACCAGCGACTGCTTGGTCCGACACTCACTTGTGTTATGAGTGGGACCCTTGTGGAACACACACCACTTTCCTGTGTCCTTCTTCGGCTTCATGGTGTTGTTCTTTTCTTGCGGCTTTGACGGGTTGTCTTGGGTCACCCCGCCTTGGCTTTGTCCTTTGGGCTTCGAATTTGCAGATCCGAAGTCTCGCTTCTTCTGTTTGAATTTTTGCTCGATTTTGACAGCGTATCGGTATGCTGTGCCGAGTGAGGGGATGTTCAAGAACCCCATCTCTTCCTGGACGTATCTGTGTAGGCAGCCGCGGTATTTGAGTACCAGATGCAGCTCAGAATCTTTGATACCCAACTGTGTGCGAAGGGTATGAAAAATGTTTGTGAATTCTGGCACATCTTGGTCTCGTCCCTGCCGCAATGTGGTCCATTTGATGTATTTGTCCTCATAGCTTCCGACAGGGTAGTACTGCTCTTTGATGGCATCCCGGAAGTCATTCCAAGTGGGTGCGGCTGAAAATAGTGAGCCTGTATTTTCATCCTTCTGCTCGCAGTAGGTTTCCCACCAGTCCTTGACGTGGGGGGCTGCTTTGAGAAGAGCAAAAACAATCTTTTCCCGACTTGAAAATTCATGAACAGAAAAATACCCATCTAGCAGATTTAACCATTTATCTACGGCATCTGCGTCTATTTGACCCTCGAAGATGGGGATTTCAAAATTAACTTGTACCTTAAACGGCGTGGCGTTTCCAGAGTCGTTGTTGGAAGCCGATGCGTCGCCTCTGGGTAGCCGCTGAAGGATCTGCGCAAAGCTATCCATCATCGCGTTCCTTTGCCGCTCGAGGGCTTCTTCGAGCAAGATTTTGATAGGATCTCCTGCCCCCTCGTCTTTCTTCTCATCCGCCATGGGAGGCCGTCGGGATTTGCGAGGCTGGTCTTGCAAAGGTTCGACCAGTTCAAGCCCTAACTTCTTGTATCCCGACCTCGTTGGGGACATGCAAAGAAAAACAGAGAAAAAGCAGACCGCTCTGATACCACTGATCCGGATTTAAACAGGAACGCAACAAATTACAGAGATAACCATAAATACAGAGATGAGATAACCATAAATACTGAGATGCAGCGGAAATAATACTTCATTTCATTAATGGAAAATACTGAAATATGCTTACAACCAGAAATGGAAATAAACCAGCTAGGGCGATGGTAGCTTATCTCTGAGAAGAGATGTGATGGCTACATGCCTCTGAATTGTTCCGAACTGTATTACAATGAGGCTCGAAGGCCTATTTATTGTTGAGAAACAATGGAAAACCCTTCACATCCCGAAACCTAACCCTAGAAGATGAAACGCCAAATTGTGGGCCCCGTTTGGGTAAATTGGTACATCAATTTCCCGGGGTCGTAACTTTGGCATACGATCTTCGTTTGACGCGTACGATAGCTCGTTAGAAAGATCTATCCGAGTAATACCACTTTGGGAGGCAACATCGGTCCATGGACCCATGTTGCCCCAGATTCCCAAAAAAACGTTGTTTAGGGCCTCAAAACGGCTCTAGAAGTTCAGGACCCGAAAAACTGCTAAAAATAGTAAACTGTGCTACAATTTAGGAAACTGAAAGAGCTGAAGAGACAGTTGTGGGGGTCCAAATGGGATAGGTGGGTGGCCACCAACATCCACCTGGATCATGATGGGAGGCCCGTAGGTCCTAACAGCCAGCAGGACGCCTTGGGTGTCGCCAAACGATTTCTGGCTCTAATACCACTGTTAGAAATTTAAATTTCTAATTGCTTATTTAACTGTAAAAATACACCAGATGAGTTCTAAATGTAATATATATATATATATATAATTGATCAAATTCGAATGATGATTACAAGGCTTTGGCAGTGCTCCTTTAATAGGAGTTGACTGGCCATGCCTAATCAGAGAAACATGTCCCTTGTGACTAATGCCTCTTCGCTTAACTAATTAATTGTTAATTAATTGATTTTAATTAATCATTTGTTTATTTAAATAATATTTTAATATGTTAATTAATTGATTTTAATTAATCATTTATTTATTTAAATAATATTTTAATATGTTAATTAATTTTTATGAATTTAAATTCATAACAGAAAGACAAGGAGGAGAAGCAGGACCAGCCGGTAGCTTCAGCAGAGATCGATAGGCTTTCCTCCAGGTTGGAGGAATATTTCAACATGTTTTTTGACATACCTGCAGAAGTGAGGTGGCGTAACTTGGTGTTATAGTCCCAGAGAGCTACAGATGGGCAGGATCCTTGAGGAGTCCACCTCATGGATCAATACTTGGATACGGGGCCCATAGTATTCAGCAACAAGATGGATCAATGATGGTTGACGCAGTTAGATGCCAGAGTGACAATTGTAGAGACAAGTAGCAGTCAGACACTGGAGAGTGCAATGCATAGCTGGCAATAGTGCATTTGGCACAGTGCAGAGTCAGCGTTAGCACAGATTGTTTAGTGGCAATGTATATACTAGCAACAGTCAAAGACTCAGGTGACAGATGCATCATACTGATCACAATTGATTCAGTATTTTAGAAGCTTTTCAATTGCAGATGTTGCAGTTGCAGCAGCAACAGATGAGAGGGAGTACCAGTGCAGATGCAGTGTTAGCAGCAGTTCAGCAGCAGCACAGATGCAACATATATCAGAGTTGGGCAATGGTTGGTGGGCAATATGGCCAGACATAGCAGCGTCACAGGAGATGATGCAAAGACAGGGTGCTGCTACAGGGGGTGCAGTAACACTAGAACACATTCCTCCCTAAGAGGGAGTGTTGGTTTTTGTAGCATTAAATGCGTTCTAGCCTTGAAATATTTTCGAGAGGCTAGAATACATGAAATCTCCAAAACCCAAAAATTGTTTCTAGCAATTTCGCTTAGAAATGACTTAATTAGATTATTAACCAGTTTTTAAATATTTCATAAGTATAAACTTAGGGAATATGGTCAAGGCGTAAATGATCTAGAAACTCACACAAATCAACTCCAAGATGATCCTGGCCATCGATTATGTTTTAATCTTAGTCGTTGGTGCTCCAACAGAGGATTATAAGAGGAGGTCAATGTGCTGATGGAGAGGACACTTGAGAGGTTCGATTTCCTGAGCAGATCAATTTCCAGAGTAGCAGCAGTCAGTTTCCCGAGAGAGAGCCAGTGAGATCGAAGCAATGAGAGGGGCAGAGACAGTGAAGTTGGAGGAAGGTTTCCAAATCCAGTGAGTGCATTTGCAGAGAGACAAGTGAGCTATAGAGAGGCTGACGCAGAGCAGCGCAGTAGCCTCTAGACACAATTTTGAATCTGTTGGGGAAAGACGAGTTTCAGTGCCAGAAGCTGGGCAGAGATTACAAAGGCCAGGAGAGACATTTTCCCAGACATTAATAAACCATATGGCTTGAGGACAAGCTAGTTCGAACTGAGTGCAGAAGGGATTGCACTAGGGTGACACAGTAGATGTGCAAAGCCAGTTTGGACGACTCAATTTGAGCTGAGGTCAAAGCCCAGATTTGCCTGTGGAGTGAAGATTTTTTCTCACTAGATTTTTCTTGTTAGTATTTCTTTGTAGGATTGCCAATTTCGGCATCCAGTTGTACTCAGATTATTTCATTATTTTTTAATAATAAAACCCTCAACTATTGCACTAATTTTCCCAAGTTGGGTTTTTCTAGGGACATTTGTCCAAAAATATCTGTGTTATCTTTATGTGTGTGTGCTAGCATTTCTTCCAGCATTTATTCTTCCACGGTATGATTTATTCAGCATTTGTTATCGCAAACAGTTAATAAATTATTAAATTAAATTCACAATTAGGAGAATAATTTCCAGTTGCTGCAATAGGATTTCGGTTTTTGGAATTTTCACAAGAACTACATGTTTAGAGAGTGCCTTGTTACCACACAATCTAGCAAGGGTCTAGAGGGGTAATTGATGGACAACTACTATGCCAACTGACAACAATGGGACAAGGACCCACTGTCACCTCAATCATTGTCCCCTGCTCTTTACGGACTATCACCGATGGAAGGGGTCCCAGTATGAGGGAAATCACTAGGATGATAGGATCAATGGCTAGATATGGAGTGATTTCCAAGGCCCATTCATAGTTGAGGCTCAAATAATGGCTCAACTACTACAAAAAGAAGCAAACGGCTCTCCAAGAAAGGCTTATGAGGAGGTCTAGACCTAGGGGGGAGGATTATTCAATGATCAATCACAAGGGTGATCTTGGTGGATATTGGTGGCCACCCACCTATTCCACCTACACCTACAGTCGGTTTCATCAATTTCTGTGATTATAACAACATTTATTATTTTTAGCAGTTTTTCAGGTCTTGAACTTCCGAAGCTGTTTTGACTCCCTAAACGGTGTTTTTTCAGGTCCACAGCAAGCCCGTGGCCGTCGGTAGCGGCCTACCACAAATCCTATAGTACTCTGAGAAATCTTTCTAATGAGGTATCATACGCACCAAACAGAAATCATATGACTAGGTTACGACCCCAAGAAGTTTGCTGCCCAACTAACCCCAACGGGGACCACAAACTCTTGTTGTTCCATCTCCTAGGGTAAGGGTTTTGATTTTTTAGGGTTTTCCTTTGTTGTTCAATAATAAAAAGGCCCTTGAGCTTCATTGTAACACAATTCACAGGCATGTAGCCACCACATCTCTTCTCATAGATAAGCTACCATCGCCTGCACTAGTTTATTTCCATTCTGTATGTAAGCATCTTTCAATTATTTGATATTCATGTTATGAAGATTTATTTTTGTTGCACCTTTGTGTTTATGTTTATGTATGTAGTTTGTTGTGTTCCTGTATAAGTCTGGAAGAGTAGTATCAAAGCGGTTTGCTCTTCCTCTGTTTTTCTTTGCACGTCCCCAACGAGGTCAGGGTATAAGGACATATCCGACATTGTTGAGCAGCGAACACCAACAGAGCTCAACCCAAAATGTATCGAATAGGCCACAACTAATAGGATCATGGATGCACAGATCAAGAACACTCACCAATAGAGGATCCAGCTATATCGAGCTATCAAAGCAGGCCAACTCCTTCACCAGGACGAGTGGCTCAGCAGGAACCAAGTTCAACAGAAATTTCCTCACCTCATGGAAGCTATGCACGAAATGGGGACCATTGCTTCCTAAGGGGGGAGGACTGATCCAAGTGGATAATGGTGGCCACCTACCTATTCCATGTAGACCTCTAATTGATTTCATCGATTTCCTTGATTATAGCAACATTTACTATTTTTAGTATTTTTCGGGTCATGAACTTCCAATGCTATTTTCACTCCCTAAACGGCATTTTTTTAAGGTCCGCGACAGGCCTATAGCCATAGGATACCGCAAATCTTGTAGTACTCAGAGAAATTTTTCTAACAAGGTATCGTATGCGCCAAACAGAGATCATATGACCCAATAACGACCATCTGAAGTTAGTTGCCCAACTAACCCTAACGAGGCCCACAAACTCCTGGTGTTCAATCTCCTAGGGTTAGGGTTTTGGTTGTTTAAGGTTTTCCTTTGTTGTCCAATAATAAACAGGCCCTTGAGCCTTCATTGTAACACAATTTAGAGGCATGTAGCCGCCACATTTCTTCTCAGAGATAAGCTACCATCGCCCAAGTTAGTTTGTTTCCATTCTATATGTAAGCATCTTTCAGTTCTTTGATATTAATGGAATGAAGATTTATTTCTGTTGCATCTTTGTGTTTATGTTTATGCCTATATTTTGTTGCATTCCTTTATAAGTCTAGATCAGCGATATCAAAGTGGTCTCTCTTTCTCAGTTTTTCTTTGCATGTCCCCAACGAGGTCGGGGTATAAGGAGTTAGGACCTGAACTGGTTGAACCTTTGCAAGACCAGCCTCGCAAACCGCAATGGCCTCTCATGGCGAAGAAAAAAAAAAGACAAGGGAGCAAGAGATGCTTTCATAATATTGCTCGAAGAAGCCTTCGAGCGACTGAGGAATGCCATGATGGATAACTTTGCCCAAATCCTTCAGCGGATGCCCACATGCAACACATCTTCATCTGGCAGCCACTCTGGAGGCACCACTCCCTTCAAAGTACAAGTCAACTTTGACATTCCCATATGTGAAGGCCAGATAGTTGTAGACATCGTAGATAGATGGTTAAATTTGTTGGAAGGATGTTTATCGGTTCATGATTTTTCCAATCGAGAAAAAGATTACTTTTGCACTCCTCAAAATCGTCCCCCAAGATTAAGCAAAAATTCAAGCAGAAGAAACGAGACTTTGGATCTGTGAACCAAAGCAGAGCAAATCCACCCCCAAGCTGCAAATCAAAGGGTAGAGTCAAGCTGCGACCACCCAAGACATCTCCTCGAAGCAGCAAGCCAAGAATAATGGAGAGGCGAAGGGCATGGGAGTTCCATACAACTCCCACTCACAACACAAATGCATGTTGCGCGACGCAGGCACTGGTGGCCGAGCTAAAAGACTCGGCCACTGATGCATACTCTGACTTTGAGCCAAAATCCGATAAGGGAAAGCAGATCATTGACGTCGAACCCACTGCGAGGATAACCACCACCAAGCTCTAAAGGGAGGAACCAGAGGAGGGGGAGCACCTCTTACACTAGCAGATGTGGGTAAAGGGTTTGTCAATGCAGTTCATCATTGACAGCGGGAGCCAAAAGAACCTATCTTAACCGACATCGTTAAGATATTGAAACTGCCAATAATGTCGCACCCACAGCCATACACCATCAAGTAGCTCCACCAAGGGCGAGATCTCCGTGGCTGCAACCACCCAAGGGCCAAGACAACTCCTCGAAGCAGCAAGCCAAGAATAATCGAAAGGCGAAGGACATAGGAGTTCCATAAAGCTCCCACTCACAACACAAACACATGTCGCACGAAGCAGGCACTAGTGGCCGAGCTAAAAGACTTAGAGACTGATGCATGCTATCACTCTGAGCCAGAACCCGACAAGGAAAAGCAGATCATTGACGTCAAACCCACTCTCTAGCAGAGTGGTCAAACTTGTTGCAATTGTAGCACATTATTTTTCTTCCTTCTTTGAATCCCTGCTTGAATCCTTGACCTTGTCTTCTTGGACTAGCATTATTCTTCCTCTTAGCATGAGTCAACAAGGCAGTGGGTTCATCTCCATTTGAGGACTTGTCTCTCTCCATCATCCTCGTCCCTTCTTGAGTTCATTTAACCAATAATTCATTGAAACTAGGAATCCTGTCATTGTTGAGAATGGTTGTGTTAAACACATCCCATGATCTTGGAAGACCTCCCTGTCAGCAATAACGTCTCCAATAGATAGGTCATTCTTGATTTGTGTGATCCACATGAAGTAGGATTGGATAGACTCCCCTTTATCCATCTTGATGTCCTTCAACTTGTTCTTGAGAAAGAGGATTTGATTTGCATTGTTTACTTTAAACATCCTAACCAGCTTATCATACATCTCCTTAGATGTTTCCAAACCAAAAATATAAGCAACCAAATGCTTTTGAATGGAGTCTATGATAATTTTCTTAGCTTTGACCTCACCTTTCTTGTATTTAGTCTTTGCAGCAGCAAGTGCATTTAAAGGAGGCTCCACCACTCTTCCCTTCACATAGTCCATGGCATCATGCTCTTCCAAACTCAATCTTCCATGCATGATAGTCAGATTTCCTTGAGGTTATCCTCAAATTTGAAGTAAGATGTAGTAGCCATTAGTCCAATAGTCTTGTCCAACAGATCTCTCTTAGTGATATTTTTTCTCTCTCTTTCTTGGGCTTTGTCTTCACCTGTGCTCTGATACCATGTTAATTTTAGATAACAATGGTATGTTCTATGCTTAGCACAATTACTTCAATGTTCCTTTAGCAACCCAATGACAATTTCAATTTAGTTTTCCAATAGCAATCACATTAACCATTAATCACATTGACAGTAAAAGTAGATAGAACATGAAACAAGATGCAAAAGACAAGCCAAGACAAGAGGACCCTAGATTTGGCAAATGCCAGGGAAAAACCCCAATGTGGAGAAAACCCTCCTATCAAATCTTCTTATTATTATATCAAATGTTCAACACAGAGAGAGTACAAAAGTAGAAATTGAATTGCCAAATCAAATTCAAAATAGCCAAGACAATTCTGCAGTCAACTGCAGCCAAACTTCAGCCCTAACCAGAAAGTCAAAGATGGTCAACCCAGCTGTCAAACTTGCCTCCTTGAGCTCGGTCAACCTCAGTCAAATTCAGCCTTCCTTGTTGATCAAAATCAGCCCAAAACAGTCCAGTCAAATTTGGTCAAAGGAGAGAAAATCTGCTGTAATTTTCTGCAATCAAAGTTGCAGTCAACCCTGAAGTCAGCACTGGTCAAACTGCCCAGATCTTCTCGATTTTTGTGCCCAAAAATGTGGCCTAGAGAAACAGAAACAACCCTCCAAAAATTGCAGTCAAAACAGGTCAAAGAGTCCCTGGTCAACGCTGGTCAAACTTGGTCTGCTCTTGAAATTTTCGGCCCTGCAATTCAGTCCAGAAACTCGTCCTTCTTGCCACACGTGAGAGAGAGAAGTTGTCCAATAGTTGTACGAACCAATGAGAGAAGGAGAGAGAAGAATGTGTGAGTGATGATGATGCCAAATGAGGTGAGAAGTCACTTGTATTTATACAAGTTGTTGAGGGTGAAGAGTCATGTCCATTGGGCTTCATCAGCCTACATGATGATGTGGCCGACCTAAACAATTTGCGCATGTGTGAGCATAAATTCAAAAACACATTTCTGCTTGTCAAAATTGGATGATCTTTATATCAATTTTGGTCCTCTCGAAAAAAAAAATTAATGCAATCATCATCTCCATCAAATGATCTGTCACAAGGTGGAATTTGGCCCTAGTTGCCAATTTTAACCAGTGAAACAGGAATCGGCGATTAATCAGAAAAATCGCGCGTTAAACTCGGCTCGGCGGCTAAACGATCCGACTGAAAACTTTACGAGTCAACTCGCGTTGACCGATTTTGAATCGTGGTCAACGCGAGTTTGACTCGCGAGTCTGGATAAATCGCCGGTTCTGCGTTTTTTTGGCGAGTCCCGCCAGTTTTTTTTTTATCGGGTTTCGAGTTATGGCGGGTAAAATTTTATTAGTATCGGGGGCCGAGGCGTTTAGAACTTTCACTATCGACGCAGAGCTACATTCGACGCCGTCGGATCACTGAGTAGCTACGTGAGCGCCTTCAGCCTTGAGGACCGACGTTTGAAGTTTGATTGTTGAATCAGAATGGTTACGTATGCAGAGCCAGATTGCTGAACCTGCGTGAGCCCGAGCCGCCTTCAGCCTTGAAGACGAGGTAACTTGCGTGAAAAAAAATCGCATTACGTTTTAACTTTTAACTGTAAGTCTGTAACATATATATTATATATTATAAAGATGTGCCTGTGTGAAAAAAAATCACATTGGATAGCAGGCCGATTCCTTACAGTTACTGCGTGCTGCGTGACTAACTGTTACTGCGTGCTGCGTGACACCCACAGTTACTGCGTGCAGATAGATATAAACTGTTTCTAAGGGCTTCAACAAGCTTTCTTAGTTGCATGAATAGGTGTGTCAAATTGGTGTGGCCTTCATTGCAAGTCGGGCTCTCCTTGTTAGAAGCCATCATCAACCCAATAGATTACAGTTGGCTTCCTGAATCTGAGGGACAACAGGTCCTGAAAGTTTTAAACATAACACTACCAATTATCAATGAAGTTTATTGCATCAACCACAAAGAGTTGTTGTAACTGAAACGTGTGACCTGTAGCTTGGTTCCCTTAGAGGAAAGGTTTCTAGTATGGAAATGGCTCGAAAGAATCTGGAAAAAGATTCTGAGAAGTCCCTTGTTTAGAATCATCTAGGAAATATTTCCCAGTAAATTCCTGTATGGAAATGCTGATCCTGTATTTTTAACAGATAATTCCTTGAATTTATTTCTTAAATTAGGTGTGAGTGGTCCATTTCCCAGTAGATTCCAGTATGAAAATGTTGACCCTGTTGTCTAACAGATAATTCCTTCAATTTATTTCATAAATTAGGTGTGGGTGGACGGTGGACCCAATAAACCCCTGTTTCATTGATATTGACTGTGATGATAAGCTCTGAAGTTTAGACTGTGCAGCCCTACAGAGAAAAATAAACCCCAGCACAAGTACACTAGAGAGAGAGAAATAATCCAGATTCCAAGCACAGGGTTCTGCTTTTATTGAAAGGCAACATTTCTATATGTTTACAACTTTACTGACATCTATCTTCATTTACTTTTTTAAATTTCTAGCATATTTTAAATTTTTGGATGATTTTTAAATTTGATTTTTTGTTGTCTTTCACAGGAGCCACAAATTAAATAGAAGCCGGACTCCAAATCTTAACAGAAGCCACAAATTAAACACAAGTTCAAAGCAACAACAATGCCGAGAGAGAAGGACTTTGCTTGGGCTTATTGTGACAGGATTCCCGGAGACCCCAGGCTCCTTTGTAAATTTTGCAAAACAAAATGTAGTGGAGGCATTTATAGATTCAAGTTCCACCTTGCACAAATACCTGGCCATGATATAGGTATTTGCGGCAAGGTTGACGACAATGTCAAACACCAAGCAGCCTTGGCCCTTGAGATGTTAGAGCAGCATAATGCCAAGAAAGCAAAGAAAAATGCTGAAATAGGAACTGTTGGAGTTGAACTTGATACTTTTTCTGCCACTAGCCCCATGTCACCTCAATCTGTTGAATCCTCAATGACATTCCCAAGTTTTCCACACATGCCTCCAAGGCCAAGTCAAACTCAAAGCCATGCGAGTCCTTCAACTCCTTCCTTCAACACAAGAGGTGGAAACATAAACACCTTTTTTGCTCCCCGCACAAAACCCGGTTCCCAACCTACCTTGGATGGCACTGGTTGGAAAAAAATATCTATAGTCAGGCAAGGAAGGCCATTGCTAACTTTTGGTACTATTCTGACATACCTTTCCACTGTGCCAGAAGTCCTTATTGGCAAGCTATGATTGATGCAATTGTTGCTGCAGGTCCAGGGTTCAAAGCCCCTACATCAAAGAGCCTTAGGACAGATATGTTGTTAGAGAGTGTTGAAGATGTCATGCTTGTGCTAGCTGAGTTTCGTTCATCATGGGTAGAAACATGGTGCACGATCATGAGTGATGGATGGACAGATCAGAGGAATAGAACTTTAATAAATTTCCTTGTATCTTGTCCCGCAGGCACAATGTTTCTCAAATCAGTGGATGCTTCAGACAAGGTTAAGACTGCCCAACTTATCTGTGAAATGATGGAGGAAGTCGTTCAAGAAGTGGGAGAAGAACATGTTGTACAAATTGTCACCGATAATGCAGCGAATTATATGGCTGCTGGTAGACTTTTTGAGATGAGGCACCCCACTATTTTTTGGACCTCTTGTGCTGCCCATTGCATAGATTTAATGCATGAGGACATTGGTAAGCTTCATTGGATACATGAGGTTGTGGAGAAGGAAAAATCCATAACCAAATACCTATACAACCACACTATTGTCCTAAACGCTATGAGAATATACACTGAAGGTAAAGAAATTGTTTGTCCTGCAGTGACTAGATTTGCAACAAATTTCATATCTTTGCAATCTGTGGTTGAGCAAAAGATAAATCTGAAGAGGATGTTCTTGGGACCTGAGTGGATGGGATCTAAACATTCCAAGACCCTGAAGGCATCGAAATTGCTGCACTTGTGTTTAATGATGGCTTCTGGAAAGATGCCAAAGAGATTATTGCTGTGACGGAGTCCCTTGTTAGAGTTCTCAGGTACTCCAAGTCTTTTAACTTTTTCATTTTTTAAATTTCATTTCAAGCTTCTTTTATTTACAATGTTTCATATTTCTTTAAATTTGGATGCTTGAACTTTCAGGATGGTTGATGGTGACAAACCCTCTATGGGTTACATTTATGAGGCGATGGATCTCGCAAAGGAGGCCATCAAAAGAAGATATGGGGATGATGAGGCAAAGTATATGCCTCTTTGGGACATTATAGATGCACGTTGGGATAGGCAATTGCATTCCCCCTTACATGCTGCTGGGTACTTCTTAAACCCACAATATTTTTATGATAAGAGCAAATTTAATGAGGATGGGGAGGTTGGCAGAGGACTTATGACATGAGTGGAAAGGTGCTTCCCTGATCCAGAACAACAAAGTCGTGTCTTTTCCCAACTACAAAATTATAGGGCACCATCTAAATTGTTTGCCTATACCAGTGCTATAAGACAAAGGTCTAAGATGTTGCCAGGTACCCAGCTTGAAGGCTTCATCAATTCATTAAATTTGTTTAAACTTTATTTTGTATGTTAAATGTTTTATTAAATTTTCTTTTCTTTTTAAGTTTTTACTATTTACTCACAAACCCTTACGGGCCTTACCACTTGCTACGTCTTTGGTGGCAAAACTTTGGTAGTGATACGCCAGATTTGAAGAGATTTGCCATTCGAATCTTAAACCAAGCATGCAGTGCTTCAGGTTGTGAACGCAACTGGAGCATGTTTGAGAAAATACATTCTAAGAAGCGCAACCGATTGACACAAAAACGCTTGAATGACCTTGTATTTGTCCATTACAATCTACGACTTCGCAACAAACAAATACAAGGTGAGATTCGAGAGCTTGAATTTGAAGGTTTCATAATCTAGTTCGTACTTTAAAGTTTAAAGTTCAAACTTCAAACTTCAAACTTCAAAGTGAAATTTTAATTCACATTTCAATGTCTCATGATAATGACAGGTATGGATCATTCACCAATCGACCTTGAAGAGATAGATTTGCAAGCTACAAATGCGGCAGATTGGGTTCAATTAGATGAGCCTCCTCTTTTCAGTCTTCATGACTTGGAGAACTTTGAGAGTCAAGCAAGCGAAGGAGTGGAAGGAATCGCTTCTAGTTCTCACTCTTAATAGTCTTAGACTCTTAGTTGCTGATTTTTTTCTGATTAGTATGCAGTTTTTAACTTTTTTGTAAACTTTTAGAAGCATATGCTTCTAAGGACTCAAGACTCAGTGCTTTGGATCATGTGTGGACTCATAACACATATGAGATACTTATTTATTCATGATATTTTGGACATCTATTGATATTATGCATTGTTTGGACATACCTTTACCCAATATTAACGAAAAATGGTTTTTTTAATTCAATATATGTGTATATTTTTATTTAATGAATTCAACGATTTTTTCCCGATTTTTTCCCGATCCGATTAAAACTCTTCGCTCTTTTGCCTCGCCGATTTATTGCCGATTCCGAGTCTGGTAACATTGATTTTAACACATTTCTACGAGGCCCAACATTCTACAGTGGCTCACACATTCTTTGTGGCTTGTATTGAGATGTATTGACAATAACCTGGACATAAGAAAGTGATCTTTGTTATGGCAGTAAACTTTGATATAACCATGACATGAAAATAACCCTAATCTTACAGTGACCCTAATATAGCAGTAATCTTATGGCAGTGACTTTGACACATGATAGGAATCTACATGTATGGCAGTGACTTTGATGCATGACAGAGACCTTGATGATTGACACTGCAGTGATATGGCAGTAACTTTGATAGCAGTAACCTTGATGGCAGGATATGGCAGTGACCTTGCTATGATCATCTATGATGACACTGACACATATAATGACAGTGAGACATATGATGTCAGTAACCATGCTCTTATGATAACAGTAACCTTGTTGTATTGATGACACTTGACAGTGATGATGTTTCTTGATAGTGAAGACTCCTCATATTGATGACAAGGATGATGCTTCTTAAGACAGAGATACGATTTTAGGAGGTCAGATTGCTCGGTTCAAAACGAAGTTGTGAAATGACTTTGGTTGGCTCTAGGAGGCATGTTATGTTTGTTGTATCTCATGCCTATTGTACTTTGTATATCAGCTGAACAATAGATGAATATCTAATACAAGAAGAATCTAGTTGGGTTTTTCCCCTTGTTGCGTTTTGCCCTGGTCTCTGACCTAAATCCCAGTGTCCCTATCATAAATGTTTTTCTTCTACTGTTATTTACTGTACCACTGCATTGAAAGATGCTATGATGTGATGGGGTGAATGTAACATGTAAATAATGAAAAGTTTGAAAATGCAATTATCTTAAGCAGAGAACAATCTAGCCCTTAAAATTAACAAGATTTGGGAAGCATTTTTTCTTGGTATGCTGGAGGGTTGACTTGGCACTTGGAGGTTGGTTATCTAGGCTACATTTCCAGTCAGTTTGTGTATGACTTGATTTCTTGTTGACTTGATTCTATAAGGAAAGAATTGCTGGGGTTTTCCCCCTTGAGTGGAGTTTTCCCAAGGTAAATTCTTGTGTGGCTGTCTCTTCATGTTTTTCTGTTGTAGTTCTCTGTATAATTGTCTTATGTTGCATAATAAACGAAAGTTAAGAGAACTACCAAAATTCAACACGGAACATGGAATTAAGTTTCCCCTGACCTCTCACTTCCAGGGCTCAAGTACTTGATGACTGCTGCTCATTCTTTGGATTTTCCCAAGGTTGATTAGGAAGTGCTTCTCTTCAACACTTCAGTTAAGATCATGGAGGCTTCTTCTCTGGTTCGTGTTGACATCAATGACAACTTCTTTCAAAAGTTGATGGTTTCCAATTCCATGAGCACTACTCTGCATTGTTAAGTGGATTCAACAAGTGCTTGACCCAGCCAAATAATCAAGGTAATCTGACTGCGCAAGCACGTGAGAAGGTGGTGCGGAAGTGAAGTTGGGGTGAACATCACATTATGTTTGGGCATTTTTCTTTTTTTCATGTGTTAGGGTTTTTTACCAAGTTGTGCTGGGGGTTTTTATCATGTCAAATAAGAATTCAATTGCAGACAAATTTCAATCAAATTGGTGCTGAATCATATTGCAGGAGACAGATTCAATTTGAGTAACAATAAGTCAACAAAATCAAACTGAATTCTGCAATATGATTTGATAGCATTTGAATTACAATCAAGTATTTGTATTATGGAGGCTTCTTCTCTGGTTCGTGTTGACATCAATGACAACTTCTTTCAAAAGTTGATGGTTTCCAATTCCATGAGCACTACTCTGCATTGTTAAGTGGATTCAACAAGTGCTTGACCCAGCCAAACAATCAAGGTAATCTGACTGCGCAAGCACGTGAAAAGGTGGTGCGGAATTGAAGTTGGGGCAATGTTTTTAAAACCGGAACCGGTGACCGGACCGGTCCACCTAATGAACCGGTTTACCGACCGGAACCGGTCTAACCGGGACTGGTTTGGTCTAAACAAACCGGTTTTACAAAAATACATTAAATAATTAATTTTTAATGAAACAAAACTATTTTAAGATGTAAAACCATGATTCCAAGCCAATAGAGACAAAATATGCAAAGTTTGCTCATTTATATACCATGTAAAGGTGAATATATCAAAATGGCACCGAGTACAATACATATCATCGACAAAATAGCAAAATACATAAGAAATGAGGCTCTAAATGGCCTATAAAGTCCAAAAACAATGCTGCAAGCTATGAGGCCATTGGCCTACTACAAGTCTACACTGTACACATGATCAATCATCAAGTTCATCACCACTGCTAGACATAGGATCATCATCAGGAGCTACATAGACATCATCTGGTTCAGAGTCTGAGGATGTCTCAGCCTGATCTGCAACCTCAGTATCAATGCCACCAATGATAATAGAAGTGGACCTAATGGAAGCACGAGTTTGTCGACCTGCACGACTAGTGCCTTCCATTGCTTCTTTGCCTTTCCTTGATGTCGCTACTAATCCTGGTTCTGATGCCGACTCAGAGCAAAAAGTCTGATTTTCAGAGAAGTCAAAGATCATAAAAGTGCTGAGGTCAAGGAGTGCTCCAAAGGAATAAGAATATAAGAAGGTTTAAATAGTTTGTTCAAGACCTGTAAGGCATTTGCATTTTCTCTCTCTGTATTTCAGGGCAAATTCTAAATTTCTATGTACTATAGCAAGGTGAGCCGAGACTTTGAAAGAGAACCAAAAAGCTTATGTTATATCAGATATAAAGGCCGAATTTCCTCACTAGAAATTAAGGAGAAGTTACACTGGAGTTCTGATGACTGTACATGTTAATGTGAAAGTTCCTATGGACATCAGAAACTCTTTGAATTACATTACCCCGCGAACATCCAAAATAACACCTCTATGAAAAATCAGAACTCTGACATCCGAGTTTCTTTGGACAGTGACATCTAAAGTACAAAAACGTGGAATTTTGTAACCGAACTTATTGACAAATTTAAGGCGTTTTTATGACAACTAGAAACAATAATACTTGTCCAAGATCTGAGCTATCTTTGGCATCTGAATTTCCTGAAGTTTAAAGTAGACATGGAAGCATCAAAGTCTAATATAATGAAGCATCTAAGGATTGGGAGGAGTTTTATATGGCAAAGACAAGGAGTATACATGAGAAATCTTAACCTATAGGCTATGACAAATCCAAACCTGTGGTGTCGATATCAAAATCAGCCTCAACCACAGTCAAAAACCCCTAAACCACAGTCAAATTTCCCTAAACCACAGTAAAAAATCCGCCTTTTTCCATGTTTTTGTGGGCATGCCTAAAACCGGCCGGTTCTGTCCTAAACCGGCTGGTTTTCACCGGTTAGGGCTGAAAAATGGCGAAAGGCCCAGTCAAACCGGGTTTTTTGGTCGGTTCAGACCGGCAGCCTTGCTAACCGGCCGGTTCAGACCGGCAGCCTTGCTAACCGGCCGGTTTGACCGGTAACCGGTTTTCAAAAACGGTTTTAAAAACTATGAGTTGGGGTGAACATCACATTATGTTTGGGCACTTTTCTTTTTTTTCATGTGTTAGGGTTTTTTACCAAGTTGTGCCAGGGGTTTTTATCATGTCAAATAAGAATTCAATTGCAGACAAATTTCAATCAAATTGGTGCTGAATCATATTGCAGGAGACAGATTCAATTTGAGTAACAATATGTCAACAAAATCAAACTGAATTCTGCAATATGATTTGATAGCATTTGAATTACAGTCAAGTTTTTGTATTAATATGGCCATTGCAGCCAAATTCTGTACCTGTGAAATAGACTAATTCAGAATGAATATTGACATACTTAGATGTAGAGACACAGAAAAAGCAATGTATGGGCTTACCATGGTATTATCAGATGAGAATATTTCAGTGAATAATCAAGAATTGTGATAAACCATATTAAGAAGAAGAAAAAAACAAAAGAAGGCACATCTCCACTAACCAACACATGGGTGAAAAAATAGATGGTGCTGATGAAAACAAGTTTGAACAGGCATCAGTCCAAATGCAATGGAAATGTTGCAACTGTTATTCAAAAGTCAGTGTGACAACCCATAAATCAAATGGAAAGACTTATCTTTCCAGCATGCTCCACAAATATGAATCGACAAAAATAAAATCAAAGTAGGCAACAATGTTTGTGCCCTAAAAAGGGTCAATTTACTAAGCCAGTTTAAGAATGAAATAAAATGCAAGTACTTACCCCATCCAAGAGCCTTCTCTTCAACTCGCTTGAATTTTTTTTTCTTTTGATTATTTTGTTGTTTTTTGATAAATGTGTCCCCTATACAAATACCAAAAGAAAAATCATAAATTATCATTTAACAGCCTTCAGAACTGTCCATACTAAAACTTTAGACAAAAACCAAACCCAACAGATCCACAAACAAATAGTATCAAATCATCTATTGAATTCTGTGGATGAATGACTTCACAAATGATGCTGATAGTATTAATGCTTTATTTTAATACATGGATGGAATAATGGCAAATGTTCAGATGTCACAAATTTTTTAAATTAGAAAATAGTTGTGATTTAGCTAAAATTAAAGTATTCTACCCTTCTGCTCAAATTTTGCTTTACTGACTGACATAAGTTGCTTTCCACCAGGACGTAAAGGAGTTCCATCCAAAATTTGAAGTGCCAAATCCACTGAAGGCTCCTACAACAATCAAAACCGTGCTATTCTCAATCAATTTGACCGTTACATGAATTGAAAACCTAATAATTCTACTAAACCAATAGACAGTTTGAATCAGAAAGGATGCCAACCTTCAAATAAGTCACAAGTGCATCTCCTTTCTGTTTTCCAGTCTCTTTGTCAACGTAAACCTTCACTCGTGGCTTTTTAGTATCAAGATCCTGCAAGTGGCACCAACATGGTGTAAAAAGGTCACTCTGACACAACATCTATTTGTCAACATTTAATCTTCACACACTACTTTCTAGTATCACGATCCTGCTACTGGCAGCATCAAAATTTACAAGAATCATTCTAGACAAAAAGATTCTGAGATTATGAGAGACTACATTATTATCTGCATAGGAACAAAAGACATTATTGGGACTTGATTACTCATGCCTCCAATGTCTACAGCAATAATCAGGAATATCCAACAACCAAAAGTAAGGTACAAAACAGCTTATAGTGCTTTCCAAAAATGCATTACTATAAAAGTCTTGGAACCACAGATGCCTGCTCTTTTCATCATCCTCTGCCATAAAGTCACCTAAGACTCAGATCAATAATATCCGTCCAAAAATAAACTGACAGTTAACACATAATGGAGAATCCTACATGACACCACGAAGCACTCCACCCCCTTCTCTAAGAGTCAAGACTCCTTCCCTTGTAACTTATCAATACAGAATTTACAGCCAATCAAGGATAACAAACAAAAGGATTACTCGTAAATTCAAGAAGAAGTAAGCTGAAAATAACAGCAATGGGAGAAGCTCGAAACGTGGTTTCAATCAGGCTCAAACAAAAAAAGGTCAATAAGAAAAATATGACCGAAAAACAAGCAAGAAATAAGCAATGCAGGACAGCGTGGAGGGTTCAATCTCAAAAGAGGGCAGTCTTAGGTAGCCTTGCTTCTCAAAAGAGAGCTCCTTGGGGGTGGTAGGCGGGGGCAGTGGTGGAGCAGAGGGAACTTTGCCCCAAAGGGTAAGCAAATATTTGGATCTATGGAGGAAGCCAGGTGCAAAGAGAAACATAAAGGCCTTTATGGATAAGGGAAAGAAAAAGATGAACAGGTGGATTGGATTGAAGACCCTCAAAGCACCAGAACAGTAAGGAAATCTACGTTCTAGCATCTCAGATTCAAAATCAAATGAGTTAAAATTATATCTCCAAGTGACTATAGGTATATGGGGCTCTACAGTACAATTGTCAATGGCAATAGATGTTAAATTTTCCACTGCTCTATGCTATACAAATTACTTTAGCCCAATTCAATTCTTCAGTAAGCAATCTTCTCCAATGACAATTAGTTCTTCCAATAATCAATAGTAATTGAAGATAGAACAGTAAATGCAATGACAATAAGAGACAATCAAAAGCATCAATAAATGACACCAATTTGGTCAAAGCCCAGGGAAAACCCTTTGAAGATTCTTCTTCTATTAGACTGTCATAAAATGTTCAGCAGAGAGTACAATGAACCCAAGTCCATAAATAAGAAACAAACTCAAAGTTCGAATTATCGAACAAATCAACCATCCAAGATCCAAAATGCTAATGAAATAGTCAAATCTGGTCAACTGTCATAATCTGCAATTCTGGTCAACAGTCAACAGCAGTCAATGTGCTCTAACCAGTCAAAGTCAACGGTCAATTCAGCCTACCAATTGCTCGGTCCACAGTCCAACTCGGCCTCAAATGCTGGTCAAAGTCAGCCCAAAACAGTCCAAAAAAACCCAGTCAAACTCAATCAAATGAGAGGGAAACTTCTGCAGTCAAGGTCTGCAATTTTCCTGTGGTCAACCCAGGTCAAACAGAAGATGTGGCCTACCCAAACAGAAATTCTCCCAAAAGATCGAACCCAAAATCAGCACAAAAGGTCAAATTCAATGCTCATCAACGCTGGTCAAAGTGCAGATTAGCTTCAGATTTTCAGCCACCTGAAATTCGTCCTCTTTCTTGCCCACACATGTGAAAACGAGCTGCCTTAGACCTGTATGAACTAGTCAGATTGAGAGAGAGAAGAAGAGATGATGTGAAGTGATGTCCAAATGAGTTTGAGGTCATTTGTATTTATATGCATTGGAGGAGAATTCATTTAGCTTCTAGGCCAACTTGATCAAATGTGTCATGGTGGGCTTGACTTCAAAAATACACTTTCCCTAATCCAAATTCAGTGCTTCAAAAGTCAATTTTGGTCCTCTCCGAAAGAGGAATCTAGTCTAATGATTGGAATTTGTCACTTACCTGCCAGATTAACACTCCCTCTCAGCTAGGGAGAAATTCCAACTGCATCATGTGATCATTGCAAGTATCAAATCATGTCTCATTTCTTCTATTGAATCATTCTCAAATCTAAAAAAGAAAAATCATAAGGGAGCTATAGCTACCACCCTCTATCGAGTAATAGCGGTGATACAACTTATCGAGAAAGAATCATAACCATCCCATTGTGCAATCAATGGGCGAGATACCACTTGCTATAAGAGGTAAGGATCACATCCATCCTATTGCCTACCAATCTTCCCAACGACGACCCTTAAGAGTCATGTGGTAGAACACCTACATCATAATCCAAGCTTGGGTGAGATACCCGACTTACCAAAGGTAAGGATCACAGGCCTCAAGCCTCCTCAACCCATTGGCCAGACGGGGAAGGACAATCCCAACAGGCCCAGCTTGTGTGTATGATGGCAATTGGGGTATACTCTATTGGACCAATATAGGGGGAGATACCCAACTTGTCATAATGAACAAGGATCACTCACACCCTATGGGTGATAATAGGGGAGATACCCGACCTACTGCAAGAGTATGGATCATGCACACCTATTGTCTAGAGATCCCTCAACCCCAAGAGCACTGAATGCTCCATTCCCACCTTGAGAGTTCAACCAAGCTAGAAGATCTATGTTCGGTGTTCTTGATCAGCGAAGCCCCTTATTCGGAGGGGTCACATCCATCAGTCCAAGATGCTCTTTAAAGACCAAGAATTTCCCTTTTGGCACAGCCTTGGTCAGAATAGTTCAACCAAGGGAGAAGATCTATGTTCGGTGTTCTTGATCAGCGAAGCCCCTTATTCGGAGGGGTCACATCCATCAATCCAAGATGCTCTTTAAAGACCAAGAATTTCCCTTTTGGCACAGCCTTGGTCAGAATATCAACTATCTGCCCATTTGTCAATATGTGGAGTCTAACGGCTCCTCTCTACACCATGTCTCGAATGTAATGATACCTAATCTCTATATGCTTGGACTTGTCATGAAATACAGGATTCTTTGCCAATCAAATCCCACCCTTGTTGTCGCAAAATATCATTGTAGTGTCCAGGACCTGCTCAAACAACTCTCCAAAGAGCTTCCTCAACCAAACTGCTTCACAGCTAGCCATGCTAGCAGTAATATATTCTTCCTTAGCAATTCTCAAGGCTATGGACTTTTGGTTTCTACTCATCAAAGATATCATGGCAGATCCAAGGCTAAAACAATATCCTGAAGTGCTCTTCTTGTCAACAAAGATTCTTGCCCAGTCAGCATAGGTATATCCATGAAGTCTCACATCTCTGGCAGTGTATCTCAGACCAAGGGTAATCGTCCCATGCAAATATCTCATAATATGTTTGGCAGCAAACCAATGTGCATGAAGAGGCTCAGTCATGAATTGACTCAGGGTGTTCACTACATAGCATATGTACGGACAAGTGTTCACTAAGAACATCGGAGCCCCAACCAATTGTCTATACTCAGATGGATTAGCCAAATCTGATCTTGCAGGTTCTCTACATAGCATGAGTCCAAGGTCCTTCATCTCGAATTCAGAGGCCAACTCCCTCTTACACTCTACCATCAAGGGCTCACTACCTGTCAAAAATAGATCATCAACATATAAAACCAAAATTAAGGACATACCTTGAACCACCTTGAAGTAGAGGTTGGGATCGGCGCTGCTTCTTGTGAATCCAAGCTTCACCAAGTAACTATCCATGTAGGCATACCATGCTTTGGGGGCTTGCTTCCAGCCATACAATGCCTTCTTCAACCTGTAAACATGTGTCTTTTGGTTCTTCACTTCAAATCCTTGTGGTTGCTCAACCTAAACTTCTTCCTATAACATGTCGTGAAGGAATGTCGTCTTCACTTTCATCTGATGAAGGGCCCATCCTTAACATGCAGTAAGGGCAACTATTGAGCGAATGGTGGTATATCGGGCCACGGGAGAAAAGATATCATCGTAATCTTCTCCCTCTTTCTGGAAGAATCCTCTTTCCACAAACCTCGCCTTATATTTCTCAATGCTTCCATCAAGTCCATGCTAGATCTGAAATAACCATTTTGAAGTCACGACAGATTTTCGTTCCAGTCTTGGCACACATCCCATACGTCATTCTTCATAATGGATTCATATTCTTCGGCCATAGCATCCTTCCAGACTTGTTCTTACACAACTTCTTCAAGGTTGTGAGGCTCAACTTGGATCATATTGCAATTGCTATAACATATCCCTAATAAATGCACAGCTTTTTGCTTTTTCTAAAGTTTCCACGAGCAGCCGTATGTCTCTCGGCATCTTATAATGTGTCACGAAGCCAAAGTGGCCTCCTCTTGGCAGGGGGGTCACATGGAGTAGGATCGAAGGGGTCTATGAGCTCCATGGTGTGAAAATTTCTAAATAGAAATCCTACTACAGTGATTAATATTATTTCTTCTACTTTTTATCTCAGAAATAAGTTATTCACAGTGTTCTTACAGCAAATATTGAAATATATTCTACTGCAACCTTCACAATTAAAATCAACCTTCACAATTAAAATATTGCAGAAAGTAAACGTAAGGAAAAAAATATTGGCAGAAAAACAATCACAATGATAGTTATTTTTGGACAATCGTCCCCGGAAAAACCCAATGTGGGAAAACCAGTGCAGCAAATGAGGGTTTTATTATTCTGCAGCAAATTCTCATGTACAAATTACAACCAGCAAAACACGAATGAGAAATTTTACAGACACTTCCTGACAAATTTCTGACCCAGGTGAAGTACTTCCTCTTCCTCGGAATCCTTATGCGTCCCTCTGCGTCAACCTTCTCACATTGGCTCAGCATCAAGCTGCCCGCACAGGCTTTGCATCAATCTGCCTCTATGCTACCTCTTTCTGCGTCACCTTGTTTCTGCTTTGCGCCTTGTTGCCTTGCACTCTCTGAAGATGTTGATGCCGTCTCTTCCTTTCTCACCTGCAAATCTCCGTCTGATTTGATTTTTCTTGTCGAACATTGACTAGTGAGAAAATTGATCTTTATCAAGTAACTGACTATATGCCTCTGGTGTGTTCTCCAAGCACCCATCAGGCCTCCTCTTATAATCCTCTTATTGATCAATCAACGGCCCAAATTAGATTCTAATCAATGCCTAGGATCATATTGACTTGATCTCTTCCTTCTAGAAGTTTCACCCACAGTTTAGGTTAATACCCATTAATTAATTTAATTTGTCTAAGTTTAGACTTAGGGTCTCGTTAAAAATAATTAATTATTTTAATAAAACTATCTCCGGCTGTAATTTCCCAAAATAATTTTTGGGTATTGGAGAATGCATGTGTCTAAGCCTTCTTGCAAATTTTGAGGCAAAGAGCACATCCGATGCTACCCCTCAACATGAATAGCTAGAAGGACAACGCAAACTTCAACATGAAGAGATGGAAGAACTTCTGGTCAAACGCTTCAAAGACCTGCTCACAAAAACCCCTGGAAATAGAACAGGAGCCACTCAAAGAATCACACAACATATCCCCCAACTAATAACTCGGGATCAGAACATGGCCCTGATGCGCACAGCCACCCTAGAAGAAGTAGAAGAGATAGTCAAAGGAATGCAGAAGAATAAAGCCCTTGGACCTGACGGGTTCACCGCAAAATTCTATCAAGCCACTTGGCAATTCATGGGGCAAGATATCCTTGAGGTTGTGGAGGAATCGAGATGTATCCAAAAGGTGTGCCCAGTCTGAATTCTACTTTTATAGCATTGATTCCTAAAACTGCTAAGTCTGATGATCCTCAAGGATTTCGGCCCATTGCCTTATGTAACGTCATTTACAAGATTATTGCTACTCTCATAGTTAAACGCCTGAAGCCCCTTCTCCCCAACCTCATTTCTCCTAAACAAACAGGATTTGTTGAGGGTAGACAAATCCTTGATGGTTTCATTACATCCCAAGAAGTAGTCCACTCTCTTAAGACCCATAAGATTCCTGACATGATGATAAAGTTGGATTTATCCAAGGCGTATGACAGACTTAGTTGGGGGTACCTGACGAGTATCCTCAAAGCCTATGGCTTCGCCCAAAGATTGATCAATTGGATCCTTGCCATGATATCCTCCCCAGTTTTCTCTATCCTGCTGAATGGGACTCCTACCTCGACGTTCAACCCAACTCGGGGCCTTAGGTAGGGGGACCCTATATCGCCCTTCTTGTTTATCATAGCAGCGAAAGGTCTAGGTCCATACATAAAACATGAGGTTCGTGAATCCCATCTTCAAGGCCTAAGGATATGGGGCAATGAAATGCCCATCAGCAATTCGTCGACGACATTATGCTATTCTGTCAAGTCATCCTGAAGGAAGCCCATCATATTAGAGATATTCTAAACACCTTTACTGGAGCCTCGGGAACTATGATAAATAACAAAAAATCCCGCATTTTTTTCTTCAATACCCAAGGGAATGTCAAGAACTATCTAGCCAGAATCCTAGGGTTTAGTACTAGAAATCTACCATCCAAATACCTAGGCATGCCCCTCTCTGATAACCCTTTAAGAAATGCTTGTTGGCAAAACATCCTCCAAAAACTCCAAGGAAAGCTCAATTGTTGGGCTTTTAGATTTCTTAACATAGCTGGCAGAACAGTGCTTCTCAAAGCAGTGCTACAGTCGATTCCCATATACCAACTCTCAGGAATGGCTGCCCCAAAAGGAGCGTGCTCCAAAATGGTGGATATCTTCAAAAAATTCTTGTGGGGTGGAGCACAACAGATCAGGAAATGGGCATTGGTATCGTGGCAAGGCCTGATCAAAAAGAAATTGGATGGTGGGCTAGGTCTTAGAGACCCCTACATCTTGAACCAAACCATGGGAGCAAAACTCTGGTGGCAATGGATGGGTGGGGGAACAAATCTATGGAAACAAATCTATGGAAACAAATCTGGACACGGAAGTACAATATGCTTGTGAGAACTGAGAACATCCTAAGATCTCAAGACTCCCCTAAAGGATAGACGGTGTGGAATTTAGCTGCCCGCAACAAGGACCTAATTCACCAGCATGCCTTCTGGGAGATCCGCAATGGAAAAACAGCAAGATTCTAGACGGAATCTTGGCAATAAAGAGGAAAAATGATAGAGAGACAAGAGCTCAAGGACATATACCAATATACCAGGGATAGGAATAAGCACGAGGTGGAACAATTCTGGAAAGAAGAACAAGGACTAGGAAGCTGGAGGAGATGGAAGACAAAGGAAGACTGGAACCAGGCAATAGAAACAGAACAATGGAGAAATCTTGATAAAGAATTGAGGACAAGACAGATAACGATCCGTCAGGATCCTGACATTTTGAGATGGGGTGATACCACCAAAGGCACCTTTACTATAAATGAAGCTTACGATATTCAAGTAAGACAAGATCAGGAAGGGCAAGATATCATATGGAAAACGATCTGAAAGAGAGGATGGTGGCCCAAGGTAACCCACTTCCTCTGGATGGTTTGTAAAGGACGCATCTTGATCTGGGACCAATTGCAGAAAAGAGGCTTTCAGAGGCCCTCCTTTCGTTGGCTATGTCAACAACACAAAGAAGATATGGAGCATATCCTCAACACATGCCAGTTTGAGGAGCAAAAGTGGATGCAAATGCAAGGAGTTTTTGAAAGAATGCATAGAGACCAAAATAGCACTAAAGGGACAATACTCCTATGGCGGAACCACATATACTCAAGCCCTGTAGTAAATCGGACATGGGGTCTGGCCCTAGGATTCACCCTCTGGGCAATCTGGAAGGAGCGAAACCATAGAAGTTTTAAGAATGAAGCAACTACACGGGAGAAAATATGGGATGGCATAGTCCAGAATATAAGGGAAATAATCCTTGCTGAGAAATGGCACTAAGAAGACTGGCAAGTGCCTCCCCAAGAAGCCCGCATCCTCCAAAAACTCAATTTAGCTCTGGGGATGATTGCTACTAAGGCATGGAAGACATGCAGGGCAGGTGTGACCTCGGGGTCCCATTTCACCCCCCGGAAGAAGGCTTCATGAAACTTAACTTTGATGGGGCTTCCAAAGGAAACCCTGGCGAGGCAGTGCTAGGTGGCCTCTTCCGGGACCCCAAGCTACCACCCGATTTATTTATGCTGAAAGTTGAGGGATAGCCAATGACAATGAGGCGGAGTTTGCGATAGGGTCTCCTAATAGCTGTCAGAATGGGATATCGAAAACGTAGAGGTGATAGGAGATTCAAGCCTGGTCATAAATACGGTGGCAAAACTAAACAATGGCACTAAGTAGGATAAACTCAGTCAGAGTTGGAGGACAGCAAGACTCATCCAAGAGATAGGTGAAATCATCCCCAAATTTGAATACATACAGGTCAGACATGTCAGGAGGGATGGAAACAAAGGGGCCGACTTCCTGGCTAATTGGGGGTGCAATCATCAACAGGAAATTTTATAAAAGCAGTGGCCAGTCCGACCCTGGGATGCAACCTTCGAACCCCTGGAGGGAATATTGTCCCAGGACTCCAGACAGAGCCGAGAAAGCAGAATCCAAGCAACTCATGAACCCGATTGGGATGCGGGCCGCCAGTTGGGACAGCCTGGGTGCAACCATGCTTAGTATCTGGGCACTTGATACTGTCGTCCCCCACATGCTCAAGGTAGGGGGTGCAGTGACCCTTGGCATGAATGCAGGCTGGGGAAGTGGGCAAGGTGGCGGGATAGGAGATAAGGCTGGGTATAGTGGCAGGCAAGGTTATTCGACATGCAACACTAGAACGAAACACTGTGGAGAAAGGTGGCGATACAGTGCAGTGGAAGGACACCAGAACGGGAGGAACCTAGGCAACAGACAGACACCTGCAAAATACAAGTATGTAATTCGGCTTTGCTTCAGCATTGAATCTATTTTCTGGTTGGGGTTTTGCTGGAGGGAAAGGAGGGGAAAGAGTCCAAAAATTTGGGGAATAGAATGTTGTTGGTGGCAATGGGGGAGGCAATTGCTTGCCATGGCCTGGTTTTGCGTCTATACCTTCCCTCAAATGGGTAAAACCCATGACTGCTGGGGGAGCGTGTTATGAATATAATTCATAACAATTAGATAAATAAAATAAAAATTAATATTAAATAATTAAATATTATTTAGGTTAAATAAGTCATTAATTAAGTGAACAAGCATGTCTAAAGGACATGCCCATTCACGAAAGGTCAGCTGCTGAGATATAAAAGCAGGGCCTCATTGTACATTCAAAGCATCTTATATCATCTTATACATTTTAAATATAATAATAAATTATTATTATTAAATACCTTATGTGATTTTAACATTCAAGTTTACAAGCTATCAGTTTTCTTGCTTCAGCATAGTTTTTATGTTACAGTGGTATCAGAGCCATGGCACACGATATAATCATGTGGGCCTTTGAACGCAATTCGCTGCACAATGTGCCATTACGTTCATACCCTGATAACATTGAACAGTTTAGTATTCAAGAAGCATTTCAATGATTAGAAAGATCATGTGCAGAAGTTAAAGTATGTATAAAGGAAATCAATAATAACGACGATGATTTCAGGTTTGAGAAACCCTAGCAGATTATTGACAGAGAAGATGATTATAGTAAGAGAAGGCTTAACAGAATTATTTCCCCCAACAGAAATGATGCCTTCGCCATGGGCGACAAGACCCCTGATGTTGTCGTCCGGACTTATGCAAATATTATGCGGGAAGAGGCTCTCAAGAGGGAAAAGGAAGAAACCCTAAGGCTTATTGCGAAGAAGCACCAGGAAGAGACCGAACAGAAGGTGAAGGAAAGAGATGGGGTCAGTCAGGTGCCGATGACTCAGCCTACCCAGAAGCGGAGGAATTGATGGGACCAAGCTTAGGACCAGGAGAATGCTGCCAAGAAGGCCAAAACTTCCTCGGACTGGGATGCCCCCGATGCTACTCCTAGCATTAGCAGGTGGGATGCTATGCCTACTCCAAGAAGGGTGACCAGTGATGCGACATCGGGCATTTCGAGGCAAAACAAATGGGATGAGACGCCCACTCCTGGTAGGCTTGCAGATGCTGAAGCAACTCCTGTAGCAGGTATTATACCGGGCGCAACACCTGCAGGTATGACATGGGATGCCAACCCCAAGCTTCCTGGAATGGCGACTCCTACACCCAAGAAGACGAGGTCACGATGGGATGAGACTCCGGCAAGCATGGGGAGCACCACACCATTGCCAGGGGCAACACCATCAGCATTTACACCTGGTGTCACTCCCATGGGTGGAGTTGATCTGCCCACGCCGACACCGACTACGATCAATCTGCGAGGGGTTATTACGCCGGAACAATATAATTTGCTCAGGTGGGAGAAAGACATTGAAGAGAGGAATAGGCCATTGACTGAAGACGCAAAACAAAGGGTATATGCAGGTGGAGGAGTTGATGAAGTTGACAACTCGTGGAACGAGGAGGATGAATATCTACTCACAATAGGCATATTCCCCCCACCTCCCCTTTTCATCATTGGCGACCTCGAAGCCGAACAGAATGCAAAGGATAGATACCATGACGTCATTGAAGAAGACACCACAGTTGAACCCATCGATGCTGACATTCACGATGTTGATGTCGTTGACAACGACATCATCGATGCTCAGGATGAGGATCTTGACGTTGATAACGACGACAACTTTGAAATCAAATTCTTTCCTCCATTTGTCGAGGAGGTGGAGGAGGAGGCAGTGGATGCGATCGATACTGAGGATCTGCTAGACACTGAAAGAATGGTGCGCGGATGGCTATCGCCCACGTTCCCGATCCCTAGAATAGGAGAAGAAGAAGCAGTTCTCTACGTGTACTGCCAGCATTCAATTGAAGAGGCCACCGAAGCCACTCACTTGTCATACTGCTCCCACATTTTCCACAGAGATTGTATTGTAGAGTGGCTCACGCCATGCATTCATGGCTCCCGGAATCATCTTTGTCCTACTTGTCGTTGCTCGGTCTACACTTCCTCACCTTGCGCTTAAATTTCCGTTTTGTTGTCGTCGCCAGCGAAGGCGAAGAGGTATTTGTTGGACGGTTCCCGGAAGGGCGGCGTTTATTTCTTGGCCATCCACTTCCCGACTATTTTTTCGGCATTAAAATACGTTCCTCGTTCTGTAGAGAATAGGTTCAATACTCCATCAGGTTTTTGGGAGTAGTTACCATCAAACGCTGTGACTTTCCGAGGTTGACATTTCCAATATATATTTAATAACTATATATCATATATAGTATATAATAATATTTCAAAAAAATTAAATCATTCATATGATTAAATTTAAAAAATATATATATATATATATATATACACACGCATATAAAAAAATAATAATAATCAGTGTTAAAAAAGAGTAAAAAAATAAAAAACACCGAAGTTATAAAAATTAAAAAAAAAAAAAAATATATATATATATATATAGGGTTATTACGCGAAGTATAGACGCTGAGCTACCAGAGACCTTCGCCTCACATATGCCAAGACGACAACCACCGCAAAGACAGTTGCCAGCAATATAGCTTTGAGGACAAAGCTTCCGAAGGAAGAGGCTATGTTATGAATATAATTCATAACAATTAGATAAATAAAATAAATATTAATATTAAATAATTAAATATTATTTAGGTTAAATAAGTCATTAATTGGGTGAACAGGCATGTCTAAAAGACATGTCCATTCATGAAAGCTCACCTACTAAGATATAAAATCAGGGCCTCATTGTAGATTCAAAGCATCTTATATCATCTTATACATTTTATATATAATAATAAATTATTATTATTAAATACCTTCTGTGTATTTTAACATTCAAGTTTACAAGCTATCAGTTTTCTTGCATCAGCATAGTTTTTATGTTACAGAGTGAACGCGTGTTGCGGGGTTGGGAAGCTCTGCATTCTGTAATTAAGGTCAGGGGAAAGCTTGATAGTGGCACCGCAATTCATGAGGAATTGAGTATTGTAGAGAAGGGCAGGGAGAAGCAGATGGTAGGGGGTTGGGGACGCAACCACGCCTGTGGGTTGCACAGAAACCATTGGGGTAGATGGAAACGTTACGGGATTGATGGCAAGGCGGCAAGGCCAGAAATCCTGAGTGGAAACCCAGCCAAGGGACCTAAGAGGCAAAGCCACTTATCTTTGGGCCAAGGGAGTAAGGAACTGGAACTATCGCAGACGTGCTGCTAGAATCAAGGAGGGCCTGCAGGCTCGGCTTGAGAAAGGATGGGATGACCTACACACAAATAATAGCAAGGGGGGAGGGAACAAAGCCGGGCCAAGGGGTAAGGGACAAGGACCTCACCTCTAGACAACGCGAGCTTCAGCCTACCCCTACACGTATGCATTGAGAAACGGTTGAGAGATGAAGCATGAACAGCCAAGGTGGTGCATTACAAAAATTCTGAGTTTTATTCTAACTTACTCTGGGTGTCATCAGTGTTCTGTTAAACAGGTCATGGCTCGTGCTATGAGAGGTCGTGCACGTGGTAGGAGAGGCCCGGATCCTCGAAAAGATAAGGGGTTGAGCACGTCAAAAACACGCAAGGGCCAGAAATCAGTAGAAAACCTCATCACCAAAGAAGCAGAGGCTTACCGTGAGGGGACGGATGCTAGCATTCGAAAATTGCTTTCAGAATGGGAAGAGGGGGTAAAACAAGGAAGTGAGACGGAGGAAGAGATGGATAATTGGAGGACTCTAGTTCCGGATTCAGGTAACACCCGTGGGAGAATCACACAGTTCAAGCAACAGATATCCGTGTGTATGGCGGTGACAGTATAGGGAATGCCAAACTATAAGGACATGGATAAAATTCTCTTCCAACTGCATAAACAGGATATTTGGCTGGACAGAATCGACCACCACATCCCTTGCATTCGGGAGCTGTATGGTATGCCAGGGGCATCAACCAATGATCCAGCTCCCATTGCATCCAATGATCCAGCTCCCGTTGCATCTGCCTCAGAGGATCAGAAGGATTAGACTCATCCCCATGCATAATTTTGTTTTATGCAGTTAGCTTTTAATTTTCATGTTGCAAATGTCAGTTTTTAACTTTTTACAGTTATGTATTGTATGGACATGAAATAGAGACGTATCTAGCCTGGCACACTAACCGGTGGCCAACAGACTTAGTTTCCCCTTGGGGCAAGTTGAGGCCACCTGGTTAATCGGTGTGGTGTAAACATGCTTATCATATAATAGAAAATGCCAAATGGAATGGATGTGCCAAGCTTAACAAACAAACAAAAAATATTGATGATTAAGTAAAAATTGAACAATTAAGATTGATTAAAGATAAGTTAAGTGATTTTCCATCATCTATACTTGATTACCAATTGAAGCAAGGTGATTTAATATTTTTGGAAAGTCGTGCTTGAAATGATAGATATGACTTTCTATTTTTAGAAAGTCATTGTATAATAGTCAGAAATGAGATCTTATTCAAGAAAATTCATCCATTAGCTGCTAATTTTCAACATTATCATTGGACTTGGTTTAATGCCTATTTATGGATGGTGTATACTCTCCTGGAGATTATGCTTGCAAATTATTGCCTATTTTTGGATGAGGATGACCTCTCTTGAAGAGGCCACCATCCACATGCCTTGATACTATCATCCATGGATCTGACTACTAAAATATCCTACTATTTGTTGACTAATCATGGAGTTAGTTAGACATATAATATATTTTATTTCTATGAAAGACTTCACTCATGCTATATGAAGAGGACTTTACTTCCATTTCATTTGTAATTGGCAAATTGGGACATAGGAGTTAGAGAAGTGATTAATTATCGACATTAGAAATTTAAGGTTATGGAGCTCCTTTATAATGCCATTCTTGAAGATTAATAGAAGATTGAGGTATTGATCAACTCCCTTGTATGGCATATTTATGCTCTTCAATTTTGTTGTTCATGTTCTTGTAGATTCTACTTGTCATTCTTTTATAAAGGCTTAGTAATGAAATTATCATCTAGGGACAAAGCAATAAGAGGCTCTCCCCTTCATTTTATTTGTTGTATTATTTCTGAACTTATTCTCCTTTCTTCTATAATTAAGTTGCAGATTTGGGAGCAAAGTTCAGTGTAACAAATAAAATATATAAATAATATAAATATAATGTAAATGATAATAATCATAATTAATTATTAGTTAAGTAGTAATTAGGTTGAAGAGGCATGCCTAATTGAGACATGACTCTTCATGAAGACACTTGCTTTGTATATAAGCAAGCCTCTCGTTCTCATTGTAAATCATTCATTCATATTCTTATTCATTTATTTAATATAATATTTATATCCTTATGGATATCATTATATTCCAAGTTTTCTGGAATAATTAATTTATAGAAGGAACTTTGTTCGCTTCATGTGGCATCAGAGCAGTTCGGTCCTTTAGGTTGCTTAACCGGTGCACAGAGCTCGTTCTCCTATCTAGGTCCTTGGCTATCCAAATTCGTCAACCTTGTTGCCATACAATTGAAGCATTTTGCTCAGAATTTGGGAGTTTCTCCTTTTCTCCGTTTTTCTAGGTCTTTGGCCATTAAAAAAAAAATAACCAAAAAAAATATAAGTAAATAAATTAAAAAAAAAAAGTAATGAAAAAACAAAATGGATACAAAATCTCATACCAAGTATATTTAAAACTTTTTACGTGGAGAAGCCGGTGGTTTTAAAAACAACCCATGGTAATTGCCCATGGTATTTTAAAAAGTTAAAAGAAAAACAAAAAACAAAAGGAATACGTTTTACTTTTTACGTGGAGAACATTTTAACGAAGGTTTTAAAAACAACCCATGGTAATAGCCCATGGTATTTTAAAAGTTAAATAAAAAACAAGGATACAAAAGCTCTTACGTGAAAGGTAAATATTACTTTTTACAGGAGGTTTTAGAAACAACCCATGGTATTTTAAAAGGAAAAGATATTTTGATAACAATGGAGAAAAATGGTGTGATCTAAATAATTTTAATCATTCAAATCTAAAGATTGTGACGGTACCAAGAATCACGTCTCATCCAAATTTTCTGAGAAAAGAAATATTACTATAATTATAAAAAGGGATACTATATAAGCCTTATATAGTTACATATAAAAGGAAAAGTGGGTCTCAAAAAAGTATATATAAATTTTATATAATTATAATTTTATAATAATATATAAAAAAATTTATTAAAAGAGTGAAAAAAAGAAGAGAATATTTGAAATATATATATATATATTAATATTAGATTTTTATAAGAGAGAAGTGGAATATATTTTATAGATTAAGAGAATATATAAAATAATAAATTAAAAAAAAGAGTGATTTAAAAAGGTATTTAATATTTAAAGAGTAAAATGGATACTAGTAATGAAAAGTTTCCTAAAACCTTTAGTAAAAGTGTTGATACATTATTTAAAATCGAAGTATCGCTCGCAAGAAGAGATATCATAATCACTATCAGTCCTGCTGAAAAATGTAATTATGTTAGTCCTAAATGTGCTAACCAATTGGTGATTCCTGAATCAAATATAGTTGAAAAGAATACTTTTGGCGAATATGACAAACAATATGACATAAGCAATCTACACCTAAGTATTGGAGATTACACTTTTACCTCACAATTCACCATGAAAACCGTATATTCTAAGGATGGCGACATTGTTTTGGGATCACCATGGATGGAAACTCTAGGTTCCTTTATTCTAAATACAAAAAAAAAAGTTTTTGACATTTTCTTACAAGAAGAAGAAAATAACGCTCCAAGATTTTACACTGGAACCAAACTCAGTAACGCCAGAAGATATCTCATATATTTCGAAAGTAATTTCTCAAGAAAGTAAAAAAGTATTACAAAATATGCAAAACGAAATTAATAAAATCACTGTTGACAAAAATGAAGAAGTTTCTCAACTTAAAAACCATAGTGAAAAATTGTTGACGCAAATTAAGAAACTTAAGAAGGATAAGAAGTCATTAGAAATCCAGGTACAACAACTTATCAAGAAGGAAGCATCAAATGTAGGAATTCAAGTTGATGACAAAACAACAAATATCGATTTAGCGAATGTCACAACTTAAGAAGAAGACAAGCAAGTTGAAGAAAACACGCGCTTGGATGTTGCAGTTCAAACAACGAACATCCCCAATGAATGTTTCATAACCAACTCAACAACATCTTCGCCAGAAGAAAATATAAAAATTGGCACATGCCCAGTAAGGAAAAATCAAACAAAAAAAGTTCCATTTCGGCATCCGAATCATGAGAACAGACGAATCAACCATGCTACATATTTGAACCAGTCAGAACCGAAACAACAAACTAATGTTCCAAAAAAGAGTAATGTAACCTCAACCCAGTGCTACGAGGACAAGTTGTTACAAAATTCCAGTGATCAGAATGCTATACAAAAAATTAATATCGGATGGTCTGATCCCTTCTCAGTGCGACAATTTTGTTTGTCACTAAGAAGATCATATCAGCGTGTATCGACGAGGATGACTATTCCGAGACAGAAAGACTTTCGAAGCCGGAAAAGAGATCAAGCCTTTTTTCATCGACAAGCTTTGAGGACAAAGCTCTTTGAGGAAGGAGGCAATGTAACAAATAAAATATATAAATAATATAAATATAATGTAAATGATAATAATCATAATTAATTATTAGTTAAGTAGTAATTCGGTTGAAGAGGCATGTCTAATTGAGACATGACTCTTCATGAAGAGACTGTTATGGATCTGATATAAAAATATACGATAATAGAAATAAACCCAGAAATAATATGAAATGATTCTTTATTGATCAAAACCCTTAAGGTAGGGTAACACCATACATCCACTCCTTAAGGAAGGAAAACACTCCACAAGCCATATGTATGTTCATACAATAATCCTTGACACCTCTCCATGTGGAGTCTCTAGCCTCTATATAGGCCTCATACATACAATACCATGGTTCCCTCATACCATCGAACTAATACCATGGGCCCATTACATTATTACTAACTACTTGTGGTCTCTTACATGATATGGGTTAACCACCTTATTTATTATTATGGCCCATCCCATTATTACATTATTACCTTGGATACCTCCCTTTGTACCCCATATTATCCCCCCTAGGTATATAACATTCCACCCCCCTAACATGTTTCATCCCCGAAACATGGGAAGAACACAAATAATAAGATCTACTCAAAAGAGTAGTCCACTGGTACCATGCACGTGCATCTAGCCATCCAAGAGAAAGGTGAACCCTCGATCTTGTTGGTGCCTCGCTCGCTTGAGATGGAAGTTGACCATGATAGCTCTTCTGTGTTGATGTGTAGTAGGTGGATCTTCGCTCCTCTCTATCTGTCCTGTGGGGGTTGTTGTCCTTGTGGCTAATTGGTTGCCATCTTGATGGTTGTCTTGCGGGGTGATGTGGATGATGATATGTTGAAGTTTTAACCCACGGTGTCTTTTTCTTTAATTCACCCCTTACTGGAGCCTAACTGTTATGTTGTGGTGCTTGTTGTGGTGTTGTATCTTCCAATATTACTTCAACCATTGAGCCTTCATCTGATGTATCAGCACCTGTAACCTTTTATGCTTCAGCCTCTGTTTGTGTTTGATTGTCGATCATCACTGGCTCATCATCTGATATGTCAATCCCTGGAACATCTTCTGCTTCAGCCTCCATGTACTCTACCTGTTTATTGATGGAAATATCTTGTAATGTAATTTTCTTCTTTTTATACCAGAGCTTCAGGAATTTCTTCTGCACATTAATATTGATAGTACCCACAGATTCCATCCAAGGATATCCCAAAACAACATCCATATTATCTGTCTCTGAAGTATAAAAATCACCATGCAACACATACTTATCCATAGAAATCTTCAAATCCTTATACACTTGAACATCCTCATCATCCACTTGTGTGTTTTCAATGTGTTTTGCCGGAACTTGCAATTTTTTTGCCAAATTAACATTGATAAAATTATGTTTGCAACTAGGATTTATAGAAACAATGATCTTCTCCTTTTGAATCAATCCATGAACCTGCAATAAAGAGATACCAGCAGAAAATAATCCTTTAGGTTTCTTGGTTTCCTTCTTTCCTGTAAAAGTAAAATCTTTGCTAAGCTGTGTGTCTGTCTGTGTGAGCTTATCCACGATTATATTTACGGTCAAAGTGGTCCATAGGATTTCTTTTGAATGTGTCCCAAGTTAAGGGCCTTCCATAGCAACGTTGATGCCCTAGCCACCATTGCCATTTTTCTTTGTCCAGTACATTTTTCCCACGCTCAGTTGAGTCTCATCATCATAGATATAATTCAATTTGAAATATTTCTCCATTTGTGCTAGCCATTTGGCTGGATGAGAGCCATCAAATTTATACAAGTCCCTCAAACTCTGATCTAGGCCCACCATCACAAAAAAACTTGGCGAAAATTTAAAATGTCAGTTTAGTCAATATTGCTCAGAATCCCTATTATGACCTATTTTTGGAAATGGAACAACCATTCTGCATCTACCCTGGTTTCCTTCTTTCCTGTAAAAGTAAAATCTTTGCTAAGCTGTGTGTCTGTCTGTGTGAGCTTATCCACGATTATATTTACGGTCAAAGTGGTCCATAGGATTTCTTTTGAATGTGTCCCAAGTTAAGGGCCTTCCATAGCAACGTTGATGCCCTAGCCACCATTGCCATTTTTCATTGTCCAGTACATTTTTCCCACGCTCAGTTGAGTCTCATCATCATAGATATAATTCAATTTGAAATATTTCTCCATTTGTGCTAGCCATTTGGCTGGATGAGAGCCATCAAATTTATACAAGTCCCTCAAACTCTGATCTAGGCCCGCCATCACAAAAAAACTTGGCGAAAATTTAAAATGTCACAGTTTAGTCAATATTGCTCAGAATCCCTATTATGACCTATTTTTGGAAATGGAACAACCATTCTGCATCTACCCATGTGATAGAAATCCTGATCCAGGCACTGGAATTTCAGATCTGCGCTGCAACTCTCCCGCCGTCATCAAAATTTCTGCAAAAAAGAGCTGATTTTAAATCAGCGATATCTCCCTCATCCGGACCCCAATTCAACTGATTTTTTTTTTGAAATTGGGTATTTTTTCACATAGAATCCAGATCTGCAATTAGATTTTGTAGATCTTACACCAGGACGTCTAGATCTGTGCCGCAAACTCGCTGCCCCGAAAAATTGTCTGCAACACCACTGATTTTTAGATCAACGATATCTCCTTCATCAGACTCCGATTTGACCGATTTTTTTTTGAAATCACGTATTTTTTCACATAGAATCCAGATCTACAATTAGATTTTGCAGATCTTGCACCAACACGTACAGATCTGATCTGCAAACTCGCCGCCCCCGAAATCCTGCAAAAAAAAAAAATCTCCACTTTTTTGCCCAAGAAAGTGCTCTGATACTACTTGTTATGGATCTGATATAAAAATATAAAATAATAGAAATAAACCCAGAAATAATATGAAATGATTCTTTATTGATCAAAACCCTTAAGGTAGGGTAACACCATACATTCACTCCTTAAGGAAGGAGAACACTCCACAAGCCATATGCCTGTTCATACAATAATCCTTAACACCTCTCCATGTGGAGTCTTTAGCCTCTATATAAGCCTCATACATACAATACCATGGGTCATTACCATAGTTCCCTCATACCATCGAACTAATACCATGGGCCCATTACATTATTACTAACTACTTGTGGTCCCTTACATGATATGGGTTAACCACCTTATTTATTACTATGGCCCATCCCATTATTACATTATTACCTTGCGTACCTCCCTTTGTACCCCATATTATTACCCCTAGGTATATAACAGAAACACTTGCTTTGTATATAAGCAAGCCTCTCGTTCTCATTGTAAATCATTCATTTATATTCTTATTCATTTCTTTAATATAATATTTATATCCTTATGGATATCGTTATATTCCAAGTTTTCTGGAATAATTAATTTATAGAAGGAACTTTGTTCGCTTCATTCAGCCATAAAACAGCACATTTATACTTTGAATGATGGATGAAAATCTTAGCCCACCAAGATTAGTTTTCTAAAACACATTTCCAGCAGATACTTGAGGTTCAATTGCATCAAACTAGGCACATTTTACCTTAAGTACACACCTTAAAGGTGAATTTAATCAAATAGTTGCTCCATCTATTCGTTGGTGGAAGACAAGCCTTTACCTGCTCCAAAGGAGTTGTTTGCAACACACTAGTTCTTTCATTTATCAAATGACATATCACTCCATTAGCCCATGGCTGATAGGCACTAGTTTCACTCCATCTCTTTTTATTCCTTATTCTTATACTTCATTTTCCTATCTTGTCATTAACCCATTTCCATTCCATTTCATATACTCCTGCAACCATACATTTTATTAATGCGTACTCTTCCTGAATCACCCAAGACTCCCACTCCATAGCCTTAGCAATCTTATTTAGGGAAACCCACCTGTCCTGCACAAGAGCCAAACAAAAAAGGAAGAGCTACAGACATGACACTAGGTAGCTTTTGCACATAACTAACACTAGTCACTTGGACAGAACCAGTCACTTAGGCTTGTAGTAATCATGTCAAATCCAGTAACATGGAAAACTCCCATGAAATGTGTCAAACAGGAAAAATCATCTGCAGCTAGGTGGCAGAATAGTTTACTAAGTACAATATTCTATCTCACAGCTTTAGTTTAACTTCCATATGTGGCAGAAGACAGACTGAAAGTGGGATGCATGGACAGACCATCACTGATGACACCAGATGGAAGGAAGACCAGCAGCAAATGGGAACTATCAGAGTCATCGTAGGCCAATCCAACTACTTTAGTAACAATGAGGAGAAGAGGCATGACCCTTTAGATTCGTTGTAATCATGTCAAAACTAGTAATATGGGAGATGCCCCATTACTGTCTAAAGATTTCCAGAAAAAAATGTGGCTATCATGCTACTTTGGGAAATCCCCCGTGACAGCATAGGATACAAAGTACTAATATTCTATCTTACGGCTATTTATATCTCATAATATGAAAGAAAACTTGAACAAGACCTGTCTTTATTCTGCTTTGCCTAAATTAATGCAAGACTGGTGTTAACAAAGGAAAATGATTCAGCACAAAGTCAAAGTCTTGCAATCTAACAGTGAAAACATTTGAAACTAATGGAACGCCAGCAAACATCCAATCAAAATTTAATTTGCATAATGGGATTTGAGGTTTCTTGATAAACTGCATCAAGAAAATAAAAAGTGATGCAGTTGATCCGGAAGCCTCAAACCAACTACCCAAAGCTGCAAGAAACTGAAGCAGACACATGCATAATTATCAAAAACAGTGAATGCCCAATATCTACCTCTTTGATGATCCCGCATTTCGAGAATGCCTCTACAATCTGTCAGATTTAACATGCAAATATAAGTATTCTCACAATTATAAAGACAAACAAATGAAAGCATTTCCAAATATTCCATGAGATACACAATTCCAGGCTTATGGCTATTGTTTAGCACTGCATTACAATAATATGAAAAATGAGTAAAATCAACTATTGGGAATTAACCATAGAAAACAGGAAAGAAAATAGACTCTACACAATGTCTGCACCTGACTACATGCACACAAATATACACATATGATTCAGGCAGTAGTATAGTCTTCCAAAAAAAAACATATCCATAAGTCGTTCCAATTAACTTTGGGTCAGTGAATGTTACCGTTCTCTTCAAAATAAAATGAAATAAAAGAACCTATCTGAGATCAAACATTAGCAATATGATATTTCATTCAACTATAATGACAAAAAACCCCAGGTGTTGTGTTCATTATTTATGCTATCTCTAACCATGTAAAAAAACCTTTTATGGATACAATCTATCTATACTAATAGCACAAAAAAAATTGCAGCAACTTCAATCACATAGTAGTAAAATAGTCTTCATAGTATATACCAAGTCACTACCATAAGTAGTTAGCACATGTATTCTTGAATAATCATATGATCAGGTCAACATTGGTGAAAGCAGGTCAAATTTCAAATCTCACCAAGCAACATACTAGTGCTTGTGTGAATGCTTGTGGATGTCCACCAGCACAGGCAACAGAAGCTGGGGTCAATTGGGAATCCTCAGCAACCTCGGTGGAATAGAAAACCCCCATATAATGCTAAATCTGGTGCATGTTAGCCTCATCTTGATAAAAAAAAGCTAGTTCAAAAAAGTCATACCATCTGTCTGTATGAATCTAATGGGAATGATAATTCCGTTGACTCTGGCACTCATTTCTATTTTGATCCAACAGTTTGGATTAAAAAAGATTTTGTGGCCAGTTCATTAATATTTAAATGGTCACAAAGGAATGGCACTGTGGTAATTTGAAGCAAACAAAGTTCTTTCTACAGATTAATTACTCCAAAAGACTTGGAATATAAAGATATCTATGAAGATACAAATATTATATATTAAATGTGTGAATAAGAACGATAGTGAATTACAATGAGAACGAGAGGCTTACTTATATATCAAGCAAGTGTCTCTTCATGAAGAGTCATGTCTCATTTAGACATGCCTCTTCAACCTAATTACTAATTAACTAATAATTATTTATGCTTATTATCATTTACATTATTTTACATTATTTATATATATTTTATTCGTTATATAATTTTAAAACCATGAAAAACAGAATTGCTATGTAACATACATAATAATAGTGAAAAGACACATCCTGATGAAGTGACATGTCTCAACTAAAGGACATGACTCTTAATGAAAGGCACAACTGCCTATATATTTATAGGGGGCTGTTATTTGTAATATGATCATATCATTTCTCATACATTTCTATTCAATATATATGATTGTTTCATTTTATTCTACATGGATTTCTTTATTTCCCAGGTATTTCAAATATTTAATTGGTGAACAATATTAGTTATCACATTTGGTATCAAAACCTCATTTATGATCCTGGCCATTGGCCATGTTGCACTCAATTTGTCAAAGTTCCAAGGAAGGGGAAGTACAAATTTTTTCAACAAAATCAGATGAGCTATCAATAAGCTTGTGTGTCATTGTAAACCCATTCTGTAAGTTATGTAATGAAAATGATGCTAGTAAGACCTTGAATATATGTAACTACTTAGGTAAGCTTATTATTTTGGCAGAAAGTTTCATCCTAGGAGTTTTTTCATCTCACTGACACATTTGTGCTTCTAAACACGGATGGTCGGTAGAGTTTTTCATTCCAACCTCACCCCAAAGCTAGGGTGGAATTCTTCGTCAAAGTCTTAGGTGAGTCCTAGTGTTCTAGTAGAGTCTTATGTAAAAGTGATTTAGGAATAATTTAAGCTACTTGGCTAAATTATTTTATTACAAATCACTTGGTCTACTAGATCATGTTGTCTCGCAGAATTGGGTATGTGTCGTGAAGGTCTAAACCAAATGTGTATTCCTCCTTTGAGGGTAGTAAATGTAAACATATTATGTAAATGGAAAAATATTAAATTCCCTCGTGTCAATTAATTAATTTTTCTAGCAAAATAAAACTAAATCCTAAGCCAGAAAATTAATTAATTAGAGTCAAATTAAATTGTTTTAGGAAAATTAATTCTCCAAGTGGAAAAATTTGTGGGTCTTAAAAGAATAAATTTTTGAAGGTCTTCCACCAAGGGAATAAATTTCAAAAAAAAATTGAACCCTTGGATCTTAGTGGTTAAGTCAAAGTCAATTTTTTGAGGAAAATAGCTCAAAATAATTAATTTTGAGCTAATAAAACTGGAATTAAATGAAAATTTCGAAAATTCCTCAGAAATAAAAATTCAGTGGCTATGATTAAAAGATGATCAAGTATTTTTCGACAGCTAAGATTATTTTGACAAGGATCAAAGAAACTAGTCGCTATTTTTCCACTTGGAGGATTTATCTATAAATTAAAGTCATTTGAGTCTCTAGCCATTTGATCTCTAGCTAGAAAATTGTTGTTGAAGCTTTCATGTAAACTATTGTCCAGCTGAGAACTATTTTTTCTATCATAATAAAAACTTTGGGGTTATTTTTCCACTTGGAGAATTTATCTATAAATTAGAGTCATTTGATTCTCTAGCCATCTGATCTCTAGCTAGAAAATTGTTGTTGAAGCTTTCATGTAAACTATTTTCTCTATCATAATAAAAAATTTGTGATGCAATTCAAGGTGTTCCATGTCCATTGCTTTGTGGTATGTACTGACTACAGGTTTTCCTACGTTGTTTTGAATAATAGTAAGATATGTTTTTCATTAGATGGAGACAAAATCATACTATTGATAGTTTTGGGCTAATCTTAGGTGATTGGATTCAACATATGAATAACAGATTGTCTTGAGATACAAACATAGTGTTTGCAAGAACTTCAGTCTTTGGTCTCCAAGTTCACAAACTTGGGTAGGAACCAATGTTGCTTGGATCCCGAATATTTATGTGGTGGATTAAATCTTCGCTAGGCTATAGTGTGCATTCGGGTTTCTAAAGTGTTTTTAGCCATTTATCAAAGAAAATAGCCATTAAAAATTTTATTTCTAGTAAATTTCATTTTCAAAACCCTTGTATACTTATTAAATTTGTACACAATTTTGTAAATTATTTTGCTAATTTGGGTTGGGGTTTTAAAATTTTGTATATATCTGAGGTTTTTGCTTGTTTATAATTTTACTTTTGTGCGGGAATGTTGATTTGGGGTAGCATCGCTGTGCTCTAGCCATGAAAATTGGTGGAGAGGCTAAAGCACATGAGATCTCCAAGACCCAGAAATGGTTTGGGCAGATTCTAACCAGTTTGGGATATATTAAAATAATTAATATTTTTAATGCAGTTCCTAAGTCTAAACTTAGGAAAAATAAAATATTAATTGGTATTAATATAACATTGGGTTAGAATGCTCCAAAAGTCATGGATCAAGCCAAATCTAATCTTAGCCGTTGATTAGAGATTTAATCTCATCCATTGATGGACCAACAAGAAAAGTATAAGAGGAGGCTTGAGGGTCAGTTGAAGAACACACCAAAGTGATCAGTCATTCTATTCTCTAGAGTGGGGTTTGCTAAGAGAGATAGAATCAGTGACCAATAGCGAGGGGCAGTGACTACATCGCAGAGAGGCAGAGTTGGTACCAGAGATACAGCACAGATCCCGAAGAGGTTGACGCAGAGGCAACAGGGTGCTACGCAGAGGCAGCCAGGAGTTGCGCAGAGCCAGGAGAGGCTAGCGTGTGAGATACATACAGTCTAGGGGCTGACGTAGAAGCTCCAGAAGCTGACACATGGCCAAGAAGCAGCGCTAAAAGGATTTCATGGGACAAACTGGGTGTTGGTTAGCCGGGAAGGGTGACGCAGTCCCTATCAGACTGACACAGAGCAGTGGAAGCTGCAATTGTTCCTATGGGATTGTTCATCCGGTAATTGATCGGCCGGAATATCTGTCTCCAGGGAAAGGTGTTACTGCCGAGGGCATTCTTTGTTGGGTGATCCATTTCTAGCGCCCTAGTTGTATTATGAAAACTGCATAATAATAAAACCCTCTAAATAGTTGCACTAGTTTTCCCGCATTGGGTTTTTCTGGGGACATTGGTCCAAAAATAACGGTGTCACTTGCGTGTTTGTTTTCCTTCAGTTCATGATCTGTATATGTTGATATTGTACTTGTGTTTATTTTCAGTTTTTACATGTTAAATAACTTGTTAAGTAATTAATCAGGTAGGAAGAAATAAACCAGATAGTACAAGAAGAATTTCTAACGGGTTAAACATAGAAATTCCAACATGTTATCAGAGCATGGTTGCAGAACACAGGATCACTGAAGGCATCAGTGAGCAGAGCAATAGCAGCAAATTCAATTGTCCCTAGTGACAGAGTTGATCCGTGCGGAAGGCGACAAAGGAAGGAGTAACACAGAGAGATTGTGTCATCATTCTGGGCCAGAAAAAGGCAGCGCAGAGGCTAAGGGAGACAGAATCAAGCTCACGCAGAGCCACGCAAAAGCCAGGAGGGTTGACACAGTTGGCTAGGGGAGTTGATTTGTTGGTGTCGGGATTGTGCAGAGCCAAGTGGCTCAATCCTTCAGTTGCTAGGCTATAGGAGGTTGCGGGTAATTTGCGCAGCGAAGCTAGTGGGGTACTGTGGTCAAAACAGTACCTAATAGGGCAAGACCAAGGAGGAGGGATTTCCAGAAGGAAAATCGAGACTCAGAGGGAGTCAAACCGAGAACTTCTAGACGGGAAGTTGAGAGACTTAGCAGGAGTCGAACAAAGGACTTCCAGGAGGGAAGTAGAGAGACTCGGAGGAGTCGAAAGAAGAGCAGCATAATGGTCGTGAATGGACTGAGAGATCAGGATAGGTTGGACGGAGCATCCAACTTCGTGGTTTGGAAGGCCAAGATCTTGTCCATTCTAGACGGACAACGCATCAAGGACTTTGCCTTGAAAACAATAGTGATCCCAGATGACCCAGCTGAAAACGAGAAGTACGAGGAGGCAATGGCCAAGGCGAAGTGCATCATCCTTGATGGGGTCAAGGATCATGTTGTGTCGCATATTACCAAGAAGGACATGCCAAATGAGATGTGGGATGCCCTGAAGAAATTGTACCAGCATACTTCCGTGTAGAGGAAGATGTTACTTGAAAATCAGTTGCGGCCATACCAGATGCAGAAGGGAGAGCAGATAGATGTCTTCCTCGGTCAATTGAAGGAGATCCGTGACCAGCTAACTTCCATAAGGGCCACGACGGATCAAGAATTGATGGTAAGGACCGCATTTAACGCAGTCTTAGAGGATTAGGAGGTATTTGTCCAGAGCATATTGGGCAGGTCGAGCCTTCTACATTGGGAGGAACTGTGGGCGGCTCTTCATCAAGAAGAGATCAGACGGGTGACAAAGGCGGGGAATAGCGGCAAAGGGGTCAAAATCAAGGAGGAGGAAGAAGAGGATGTGGCTCTAACATCTGCGGGAAAGCAAGAGAAGAGAAAGAGGAAGGATCTCTCCAAGGTCATGTGCTTCCATTGTGGGGAACTAGGTCATTTTGCGAACCAGTGTCCTAGGAAGAAGAGGATGCGGCTCTAACATCTATGGGAAAGCAGGAGAAGAGAAAGAGAGAGGACCTCTCCAAGGTCATGTGCTTCCATTGTGGGGAACTGGATCATTTTGCGAACCAGTGTCCTAGGAAGAAGAGTAAGGGAGAGGCTTTTGAGACCAAGGCAGCGCCAGCGAGGGTGGAGAAAGAAGTCGAGGAGGATGACAATTATGTCATGAGTGCTCATGTGCCACTTGAGAAGAAGTGGGGAGACATCGAGCTGTAGTTTGGCGGACTATAGGCGATGAGGGGCAGGGTCCTTAAGGTACCCAACGTCTTGGATTATACCTTGCTACGAGAGCCCCGAAGAGGAGCAGCAGGACTAACAGATGTCAATAAAGACGGATATGAATGGCGCGGCAGATAATGCTACAGTGCAAGAGTCCCGAGACAACGCGAGGCTAGCAAGCTGCAATAGTGCGAGAGGCACAGAAGTGCTACACCAGTGCAGCATGGCATAAAGAGGTGTGCAATGGTGCAAGATGTGGGGAGTTGTTGCAGCAGCGCAGAGGTCAGTAGAGGGAGCACTTGTTAGCGGCAGAGGGAGCTTCAACATCGGGAGAGTTTCTAGCCTGACAGGGATGTCAGAAGTTGGGTGGATCAGTGACTTACTTCTTAGTAACTGAGTTGCAGTGCAGCAGTTAGCAGTGGCAGTGCTATGGGCAGCACGATGCAGCATGATGAGAGGGGATGCAGTGTTGGGAGGATGGACCAGCAGCAGCGCTGATGCAAAGGGTTGTCGTACGAATGCAACAGTAACAGTGGCAGTGGCAAGGCCATCGGCAGCAGTACAGAGGATGTTGGGCAAGGAGGCCTAGCATCAGCATAGACACTGGTGCTGGATAATCAGGGTGATACTCAGTGTGGAGTATTACTAGAGCACAGTCCTCGCTAAGAGGGAGTGTTGATTTGGGGTAGCATCGTATGCGCTCTAGCCATGAAAATTGGTGGAGAGGCTAAAGCACATGAGATTTCTGAGACCCATAAATGGTTTGGGCAAAGTCTAACCGGTTTGGGAGATATTAAAATAATTAATATTTTTTATGGAGTTCCTAAGTCTAAACTTAGGAAATATAAAATATTAATGGGTATTAATATAAAATTGGGATAGAATGTTCCAAAAGTCATGGATCAAGCCAAAGCTAATCTTAGCCGTTGATTAGAGATTTAATATGGGTCGTTGATGGACCAACGAGAAAAGTATAAGAGGAGGCTTGAGGGTCAGTTGGAGAACACACCAAAGTGATCAGTCATTCTATTCTCTAGAGCAGGGTTTGCTTAGAGAGATAGAATCAGTGATCAATAGCGAGGGGCAGTGAATACATAGCAAAGAGGCAGAGTTGGTACCAGAGAGATAGCGCAGAGCCTAGAGAGGTTGACACAGAGGTAGTTGGGTGCTACGCAGAGGCAGCCAGGAGCTGCACAAAGCTAGGAGAGGTCGGCGTGTGAGACACAGAGGTTCTTGGGGCTGAGGCAGAAGCTCCAAAAGCTGACGCAAAGGCTAGCAAAGCTTACGTAAGGCCAAGAGGCAGTGCTGGAAGGATTTTGTGGGACGGACTGGGTGCTAGTTAGCTAGGAAGGGTGACGCAGTCCCTATCAGAGTGGCGCAGAGCAGTGAAAGCTGCAATTGTTGTTGTGGGATCGTTCATCCGGTGATTGATCATCCAGAATATCTGTCTCCGAGGTGAGGTACTACTGCCAAGGGCATTCTCTGTTAGGTGAGCCATTTCTGGCACCTTAGTTGTATCATGAAAACTGCATAATAATAAAAGTTAAAACCCTCTGAATAGCTGCATTGGTTTTCCCTCATTGGATTTTCACGGTGACATTGATCCAAAAATAACGGTATCACCTATGTGCTTGTTTTCCGTCAATTGATGATCTATAGATGTTGATATTGTACTTGTGTTTATTTTCAGTATTTACATGGTAAATAACTTGTTAAGTAATTAAACAAGTAGGAAGAAATAAACCAGATAGTACAGGAAGAATTTCTAATGGTTTAAACTTAGAAATTCCAACAAGGAAAAGACTTCAACCAAATCTGAAGAAGAAATTCAAGGGTTTCAAAGCTCCTAGAGGTGGATCTAGGCCTAGGAAGGCAGGGCCCACCGCTATCTTCCCCTTCAGATTCAAAGTTCAAGCTAAAAGGAGAAACTGCTAGCCATGTTGTGAGATTTTATGGTGAAGATCTAGCATAACCAGAGATCTGAAGGAAAGAGGGTTTCATAATATTTTTGGGCATCATAGCCCTTGCCATAAAGCCTCCAAAATTGTGTCGTTAGCCTTTCTAGGTTGCTTTACCCCACCGCAGGCCTTTCCTTGGTCTCTTTTCCTTCTGTTTTCCCTCCTCCAAAATTCTCGTGACCTCCTCTCCTTTCTGCTCTAGGCCGCAGGCCTGTCCTCATCTTTTCCTCCCATCCGCTATCTCCTTTCCTCCCTTTTCACCTCCATAACCCCTATCGTCAGCCTTTTCTCCGTTCCTTCCCTCGTCATCCCCTCACGGTAGGCCTTACCCTCCTCTCCTAACCCTCTCCTAGCCTTTGTTATGAATAAAATATATAGGAAATAATGTAAATGATAATAGATATAAATAATAATAAATTAATTTGTAATTAGGTTGAAGAGGCATGTCTGAATGAAACATGACGCTCCATGAAGAGGCACCTACCTAGTATATAAGTAGGCCTCTCGCTCTAATTTGTATCATCATTCTTCATACATTTTATATATAACAATATTCATATTCCAAGTCTTCTTGAGTATTTAACGACAAGTACGAACTTTGTTCGCTTCATTTGGTATCAGATCAGTTCGATCCTCTGACCACTCCACTACTGCACAGAACCACGCTCGTCGATCCAAGTCTTTGTCCATCAACTTTGCATCAATGTTGTTGTCATCAAAATTGAAGCAGTCTGCTACACAAGCTTGGAGTTTCTTCGTCGTTGATTCGTCAAAGACCCTTGGACATTTAAAAAAAATTATTTAATTAATTAATGATTCAAACAAAAAAAATAATAAATAAATAATAAATAATAAAATAAACATATATATATAAAAGAAATTAATAAATAAATAATATTTAAAAAAAGGGAGTGAAATAGTTATATTAGAAATATATATATATATAGTTATAAAAAATAAAAAACGAAAAAATAGAAAAAAAAAAAAAATATCTATATATATATATATATATATATATATATTAAAAAGAGAAAAATAAATAAATAAATAATAATAAAAATAAAAACAAAAACTTACATGTCCTTGTCCGAACAAAGAGCTGCTTTCATCACCACGTTTTGCACAAACACCAGTCGCACACTCATTTTTCCGCTGCCAGTCACCGACGCCCAAACCTGTTGTAGATGTCCCACCGTAACGCGAAGCCTATAACACTGTCCCCCCGAATGTTCATTCCGTGCTGCTGCCTCTATAATAAATGTTATAAACCTGCAACGTTGAGCCTTGACATTGATTTGAACAGGGTTCCCTTGCCGCAGTTACAAATAAATAATAATAAAAACAAAAACAAAAACTTACCTATCCTTGTCCGAACAAATAGTCGCTTTCGTGACCACGTTTTGCACAAACACCAGTTGCGCACTCATTTTTCTGCCGCCAGTCACTGAAGCCCAAACTTGTTGTCACTATCCCACCATAATGTGCAACCTGTAACACCGTCCCGCCAAATGTTCATTCCGTGCCGCTGCCTCTGTAATAAATGTTATAACCCTGCAACGTTGAGCCTTGACACCGATTTGAACAGGTTTCCCTTTTTGCGGTTACATTAGTTGCAGGTGACTAGTCTGACCATTCGGTCCATCTTTCCGTTCACGTTGCCACCAATTTCTGCTTATTGCAGCCGCCCGCCCCTGCAACACAATTGCGAATTGCCAAATCCGCAGCATCTGTTCGTGCAACTGTGATCCCGGCCTTAATTTCCCCACTGCCGACTGTGCAGATGTAGCGGAGCTCAAAGGGTTGAGGGTTTTTTCATGTTTTTTTCAACACACTAACTTCTACTACACGTGACTAACTATTGGGTCACGTCTCATCACAAATTCTTGTAATTTGTCAGCAAACCTAAATTAAAAGAGTTTAATCAACATTCAATTAAAAAAAACAAAAGATAGGTGAAACTGGAATATTTTAAAAAGTTGTTGCAAAGACCTTTATATTTATATATATTTATCCACTAAAAATTTAGGATAAATTAAAGGTGATCTTAGGGATAAAGTGAATAAGTGGAAAAAATAAAAATGATTAATAAAATACCAACTGATTTTATCTATATATTTTAAATCATTAACATTACTGAGCTTAAGAAGGGTAATTGTATTATTTAGGGGAATATCTTTTGAATGTATAAGGAGATATTTATAAAAAAAGAGATAAAAAATAAAATAAAAATAAAAGAAGGGTGTTTATTTGAAAAAAAATATTATTATAGAGGAAAAAAGAAGGTGATTTTTAAGTGTGAAGTTACAAGGTAGAAAGATTTTATTTCTTAAAAGGGAACATTAGTAAACAATTTTATACTAAGGGTTGAAGTTTGAAGGAATAACATAGTTCGAAAGGCTTCTGGATGGATTTGACAAAAAAATGACATCTAATTCGGAATTGAAAGAAGGAAGATTTTTAGAAACCTTACCAAGTTATGCTAAAGTGCTATTTAACATTAAGGGAACTCTCGAAAAGATGTTACTATTCTTATCTCTCCCGCTGAAGATAAAAATTATATAACGCCTAAAATTGCACACCAATTAGTGATTCTGGAGTCCAATATAATCGAAAAATTAAACTATTTTGGCAACAAAAAATATGACATAACTAATTTATAGTTAAACATTGAGGATTATACATTTATATCGCAATTCTCAGTTTAAACCCTATGGAGCAATCAAGGTGACATTATTTTGGGGTCACCCTGGATGGAAACGGTAGGGTCCGTCATCAAAAATACAAAGAAAAAGTTTTTAACATTTTCTTACAAGAAGAAGAAAATAACACTCCAAGATGTTACACTGGAGTCGAATTCAGTAACGCCAGAAGATTTATCAAATATTTCAAAAGTAATTTCTCAAGGTAAAAAAGTATTACAAAATATGCAAAATGAAATTGACAAGATCACTTCTGACAAAAATGAAGAAGCTTCTCGGCTTAAAGACCATAGTGAAAAATTACTGACACAAATTAAAAAGCTTAAGAATGACAAGAAGTCATTAAAATACAAGTTAGAGCAACTTACTCAAGAAGTATCGAAGTCTCCAAACGTCACTGTACAGGTCGAAGATAAGGCAACTACTACCAATCCAATCAATATCACAACTCAAGAAGAGGACAAACTAGATGAAGTAAAAATGTACTTAGAAGTTGCAGTACCAGCAACAAAAGATTCAAGTGAAGATCCCAGAATTAACCATTCATCTTCCATAACTAAAGGAAATCAGGTCATGCCAAGAAATCAAGAAAACGACACAAACAGGATAAGGGAAAATCAAATCACCACAATTCCTTATCGACATCCGAATCACGAGTAGACAACTCAATCAATCCAAGTATTTAGAACAGAAACAACAAACTGATGTTCCAAAGAATACTAATGTCAATGCAATCCATTCATCACAAGTTTCGAGTCACCACAAGATTCCACAGAAGATTAATTTAGGATGGTCGGATCCATTCTCAATGCGACAGTTTTATTTATCACTAAGGATCATATCGTCTTGCTTTGATGAAAATGACAATTCTGAGACAAGAAGACATCCGAAACAGGAAAAAGTGATAAGGCCTTTCATCAGTAAGCTTTGAGGAAAAAGCTTTTTGAGGAGGAAGGCACTGTTATGAATAAAATATATAGGAAATAATGCAAATGGTAATAACTATAAATAATGATTAGTTAATTAGTAATTAGGTTGAAGAGGCATGTCTGAATGAGACATGATTCTTCATGAAGAGGCACCTGCCTAGTATATAAGTAGGCTTCTCACTCTCATTTGTACCATCGTTCTTCATACATTTTATATATAACAATATTTGTCTCCTCAATGGATATTTTCATATTCCAAGTCTTCTGGAGTATTTAACGGGAAATACGAACTTTGTTCGCTTCAGCCTTCCACTCTCCCTAACACCTCTCCATGAGGCTGTTTCCCCTCTGCCATAGCCCTCCTCCTTCTTGCTGTCTCTCCTTATCCCTCTATTTCCTCCCTTCTTCCCTGCCTTATCCTTATCCCTCCTGCGTAATCCCTTATCCTCTCACTGCTTCCCTACTGCAGGCCTAAAGGCCTTTCTCCTGGCTGCTCATCCCTTAGTGACCCTCCATCAACCATCCTCCTTTCTTCGTTGCTTTCCCTCTCCCCTACTACCTCACCGCAAGCCCTACAGGGGCTGTTCGTCCCTCATTCGTGGCCTCCCCTCCCCGCATTTATTTTCTGTGGGTATCTTTGAGAATTCTGAAGTTTACTTTGAGCTGCAGGGATTTGGACTTAGAGTTTATGCCCACAGGTGATCTGGTCATTGGGGGAATTGTGACCAATTCCCTAATAATCTTAAAGGCCTAGGGCCTGCTGGTTTGTCACTTTGAAACTCTCACTCATTTCACTGTTTCTATTAAAGTCTCTGTCGTCTTCTTAGCAATTCATCTGAGATATATTAATCTAGTAAGTTGCCTAAATGAACTAACAAGCCATTGCATGAGTTGGGCTGTCATTCGCTTGATTCGTTTCATAAGAATTTGGTGATTATCATAAATCTGGAAAATATGCGGACATTCAATTGACGTTGAGAAGCTTCTAATTATTTTGATGACTGACATACTGTTTGCAAGGTCTGAAACAAGCACCTCAGATTTCTTAATATAACATAGCAGCAGTCTAGTGCAAGTACGCTAAGAGGCAAGTTGTGGATTCAATTGACTCATGTTCTAAGAGGTTTTTGTCTTGCTTATAGATAACGCTGTCATATCAAATTACAAATCTGAGATGGATAGCTAAAGTTGCAGATTATTTAATTTACACACAGCTTCTTGGCTTGCAAAGCATAATTGCAGAGTTTGCATATCTCCATTGTCCTCAAATAGCTTGAAGATAATATTTATCAGTGTTCCACGGGGACGCGTCCCCCAGGGTTGGGTGCGCGCACCCCTCGCACCCCACGCACCCGGGACGGGGAGTCCCTTGGGGGTGCGTTTCCCCACGCACCCTTTTTGGGGAGTCTTGGGGAGACGCAAGGGGGTGCGTTTCCCCAGTGTGGGAGTCTAGACTCCCCACGACTCCCCAAAAAGGGTGCTTCTGGGCGTCCCCCTTTAGTGTGGGAGTCTAGACTCCCCAAAAAGGGTGCTTCTGGGCGTCCCCCTTCAGTGTGGGAGTCTAGACTCCCCAAAAAGGGTGCGCCTGGGCATCCCCCTTTAAATTTGTCTAATAAGACTTAAAAATAAAAAAATAAAAAATAAAAAATTCAAAAATCAAAACCATTAATTTTTTTTTAACTAAAATTAAAACTAAATAACTAAAACTTAAAAGTCTAAAAAAAAAATTAAAATTAAAACTAAATAACTAAAACTTAAAAGCCTAAACCTAAAAGACATGAAAGGCAAAACTTAAAGTTAAAAGCTCACTTCATTTCAACCCAAAGTCATTTCCATTTCCACGCAATGCTGATTTGAATGAGTTATCGATCAATGTATTTGAATATTTTATTATTGATTTTTATTTTTGTTTTTCGAATCTCATGGTATGTATGAATAATAATTAATTCAATAATGAGACTTGTCACTTGAGTATGTCATATGAATGATGTATGTATTAAAATGAATGATGAGGATGGATCAATGACTCAAATTTCAATTGTCTATTTAATATTTTTATGCTTTCATTATTGAACAATGAACAATGAATATTAACTTGAATTTTATATATATATATATATATATATATATATATATATATATATATACATATACCTCTACGACTCCCCGCACCCCCGAAATTTCCCTAAAATTTGAGGGTACTCCCACACGTCCCCCCTGTGCGTCTCCCCGCACCCGCGTCTCCCCGCACCGGAGTCTTGGTGGAACATTGATATTTATACTGTCATCTCCATTGCATACTGAGTTCTGATCCATAGCAGTGGCATTTGTATCTTTGAAAAGGCATAGCTTATTCATGAGTTTGGTCTTGACTGTTTTACCTATCTTTGGCTCTCTAAATTGCTCCAGAACGTAAGTAAATTGACTGCTGTCTTAAATAGCCTACTGCTGTCACACATCTACTCATTGCTCATCTGAAACATAAGCACATTTTTCAATGTTTGCTCTCTAATCTAAGCAAAGAAAGAGAGATAAGCAGTCTGGAATGTTTTGGAAATTTGACATAAGGATTGCTCAATGCAATTCACTGTTGACATAATTTCAAGGAGGTTGACTGCTGTCATAAGTTTATTGGACGCTCACTGAATATCCTCTTGGTATAGATAACCTATTGCTAGCATAAAGATTGTATATGCTGTATTGTTGAAAGAGCTTGTTGTTAAGACAAATTGTCACATTGTTTCTCAGGCACTAACGTTTGTTGTCTTAATCCTAATTGTTTCACTCACATGAGCTCACTCTCTAAAGCACTCTAGTCTCAAGTTGCATCACATTGAATGGTTTAACTTATCACTTGTCTTTAGGAGATCTAATCATTTTGGGCATTTAAATAACTTACTCCAATTATAGCAGTGGTATAATTGTGATATTGACAAAGTTGAGGAAAGGCTCCAAGGGACTTGCTAAATCTAATCCCTAATTGTCTAAAAGATCATTGCTAATCTCATATCATCCCAAATCTTAAGTGAATAACCAATCTTGTCCTCTTTTTGCCATCATTGGTTATATTTTGGAAAAGTGCTCTAAGTTTTCTCAATTGCAATCATTGTTATCTTTTACTGGTTGAGCATCTTATAATTTGAAAACCGGAAGCAGGAAGATTCAAAAAGACTTCACACCATATATGACAAGGAGATGCTAGTTATCATGCATGCGTTGGCAAAACTCAGGCAGTATTTGCTGGGCAATAGGTTCATAGTCTGAACAGACCACAACAGCCTATGCCATTTCTTGGTATAAAATGACCTGAATGAACGACAGCAAAAATGGGTAAGCAAAATCCAAGCCTACGATTTTGACAGTGAGTATGTGAAGGGGAAGAAGAATGTTGTGGTCGATGCACTTTCTAGGAAATCAATAGAATGCGTTCTCATGGAACTCACAGAAAATTAGAAGGCACACCTCTCAGCAGAATATGCCAAGAACCATTTTGCTTGCACATTAATCGACAAGATCATCCAAGATGACATCATGACAAGTACAAATAATTGATGGAGTCATTTATTATAAAGACAGGATATACTTGGTCCCTGAATCTACACTTACGGAGAAGATTTTGCAGATCACCCATGATATTCCTTTGGCTGGGCATCAAGGATTCTTCAAGACATATCCACAGATTCGGGAATGATTCTCGTGGAAGGGGCTTTAAGGAAGATGTGATGAAATACGTCAAGGAATGCATGACAGGCCAACAAAAAAAGGTTGAACATACACATCCTGCAGGTCTTCTCCAACCTCTTCCAATCGCAGAATAAAAAAGGAGCATCTCGTTGATTTCATCACAGGGTTATCCAAAGTACAAGGGAAGTACTGCATCTACATGATGGTAGACAAGCTGCCTAAATTCGCACACTTTTTTGCCATCTCTGCGAGTTACTTGGCCAAACAAGTGGCGGCACTGTTTTTCAAATAGGTCTTTAGACTGCATGGATTGCCAAAGAATATAGTCAGCGATCGTGACAGTAGATTTATGGGCGCATTTTGCCAGGAGCTTTTCAGGCTGGACAAAAATTGTGAATAAGTGGATTAAGGGGTACCTACGCAACTAAGTGACAGGTCAGCAGAAGTCATGGATTAAGTGGTTGTACCTAGGGGAGCATTGCTACAACACCACCTACCACTTATTCATTGGGATGACACCCATTAGAGCTTTGTATGGATATGATGCACTATCCTTCATCGATAGAATTTTTGTAGACAACAAGTTGCCTCTTGCCAAACACTGGATACAAGAGACTCAGGACATTCTCAAGCTACTCAACGAAAACATACAGGTTGCTCAAAATCAGAAAAAAAACGTACACGAACCAGCATTAGACAGAACATTTCTTTGAGGTAGGACATCATGTTTTCTTGCGATTGTAGCCCTACAAATAGTTTACACTCAAGAAGAGCGGAGCGGAAAAATTCAAGATGAGATTTAATGGGCCTTACAAAGTTATCTATAGAGTGGGCGAGGTGGCATATGAGTTGGAGCTATCGAGTGACAACCAAATTCACAATGTATTCCATGTTTCACGCCTCAACAAGGTTGTGGGTCAGCAGATCACCACCTTTGTCAAATTGCCACCATTAGACAAAGAGGGATAACTAGAACTAATTCAAGCATGATCATGCGAGCAAATAAGTTATGAGGAACACTAATTTTGGATATCTCATCCAATGGAAAAATTTCCCAGAAGAAGAGGCAACATGGGAAGGAGAATGGATTTTACTTTACCCAAACTTGCAATTGCTTGAGGGCAAACAATCTCAGGCAGGGGGGAATATAATGTCCTCTACAAATTGGTACAAATAGGACTTACTACCCTACCCATCCCCATAGGCTATAGTCCTCCGTAAAGGGGATAAAAACCCAAAATACCCGCTGTTGAGACAATTTTACGTCAGATGGCCGAAAAAACCAAAACTAGGGTTTTGAGTAAGGTTCACTCAATCAATAAAAAAAGATGAAACCCCTTAGAAAATATATAAATATAGTATGCTTGAATTCATTTTGGAAGATAAGTGTGGATCAAACTAAATTGTTCTTGAGCATTAGCTCAGAGGATTATTAGACCCCTTCTCTCTCTTGTCAATTTCAGTGATGAGAGATTCCACCCTAGTTGACATTTCGTTTCCCTTCTTTATGTTCAGGCAGCGTGGTTTCTCCTTTGTTTGGGCGCAGATCATCTTGGAGAGTCAACATTTTCTTCTCTTTTTTGTTTTGGGCACCGAGTTGAATTTACATTGAGGAAGGATTGCAATTTCTGGTCTGGAAGCACAGCGGAATTATTGTGAATCTAAGTCTGGCCTAGAGAAGTAGCGAAACATTATCTTGCAATAGTTCAACACAGGAAAGCAACAAAGGTTCTACCTCTGCAAAAGGTTTTGAGGAAGATAGCTAGAAAAGGCAGCGAGTTATTTCTAAGGTAACCGAGTCTAAGGAAAGTCGCAGGAGATACGAACGGGCTCAGTTTAGATCTGAAAACACTCAAACTATTGAGCAAAATTAAACCAAGTTTCTAAAACTAGCGAACTTGAATATTTCTTTTGTAACCAAATAAAGAGCCCAACAGCTAATCAAGACATAGTGCAACAAATTTCCCTAGATCATTACAATCACATGAGTTTAATAAACTCATAAAGTCTATTTTTCTCAAAGGGTTCACTTTACCACTTTTTCTAGGCTAGGCACAAAGCACTAGGAGACACCTCCTCGGTAACATTTCTCACACCTTTTAGGGGGAATAGTCAACCAAACTTGTGGGATATTGATCACAATTGTTTTTGTAGCAATTTGATCATTTCGAAGCAATAGATCCTCCTAGTGGAATTAAATTTTCTCACAAGTTATTCTACACTTGTGTGAGTGGAATAGTTATGAAACCAGCTCACAAAAAGATAGAAAAGATAGATCAATGACTTCAAAATCAGCCTCTTTGAGCGGGCAACCTCTTTACATTACACAAATGAACAATTCTTGGATGATACAAATGTGACAATACCTCTTTTTTATATATAGGAGTCTAAGTGGTCCCAATATAATCAGAGCCTACATAAAATAATATTGTAGGAGCACAACAATAACAATAGTAGGCTTCTATGGGGCACAATAATAACAACGTGGGGACTACATGGGCATAACAATACAATAAAGGGGTTGCACTAATAACAATAAGGGGATACACTAGTAGTATAAGGACCTAGCATGCCCATCTCCTTCAAAAAGTGTTGTCCTCGACGCTTGAGTAGTTATGGATGCTTCTATATAAAATTCTCATCCTCCCATGTGAAATCTTCAGCGGGTAAGTTCTTTCACTTGATAAGATACTCTAAAATTGATCGATTTCGTAGCTGTCGGGTTCTGTCTTCCGTGTCTACTTCGGGTTCCAGTATGATTTTTCCTTCCTGGTCAAGTTCCGACAATATTGTTTGAACTAAGAGCTTATCACCTATAACCTTCTTTAAGCATGAATCATGGAGACTTGGGGGCACTTAGGAAGATGCAGGAAGCTCCAATTTGTATGCCTAAGGACCATAGCACTTTGGTAATAATTTATTATCCTTCTTAGCTTGCTTCAGGGACATTTGTTTGTATGTTTGTAGCCGTAGAAATACCCAATCACCTACATCAAAACTTCTTCTGATGTGATGTTGATCTACCTGTTTTTTCATTATATCAGGTGCCAAAGTGAGGCTATCCTTTAAGAGTTGGAGAACTTGTTGTTGTTAAGGGTCTACCTTAACACCTTCATGAGATACAATATGACCCAAATATTCCACATCTTGTACTCCAAAGAAACATTTGGAGGTTTTTGCATATAATTGTTTCTCCTCCAATAGTCTGAGCACTCTATTAACATGTTGAATATGATCCTTCCAAAACTTGTTATAGATTAGTATATCATCAAAAAATACTAACACAAATTTTCTAAGGGTGGGTTTGAAAATGGAATTCATCAAACCTTGAAATGTAAAAGGTGCATTGGTAAGGCCAAAAAGCATGACAAAAAATCCATAATGACCCTCATGAATTCTAAATGTTGTTTTCAGAATGTCTTCAGTGTTCATTCTGATTTGATGATATCATGCATGAACGTCCAACTTGCTGAAGTAAATTGCTCCATGCAATTCATCCAATAATTCATCAATGAGATGAATGGGAAATTTATCTTTAATAGTGAGTTTATTAAGCTCCTTATAATCCAGACACATGCGCCATGATCCATCCTTCTTATGCACCAATATTATTTAAGCAAAAAAAGAACTTTGTGTTGATTTGGGGTAGCATCGGATGTGCTCTAGCCATGAATATTGGTGGAGAGGCTAAAGCACATGAGATGTCCAAGACCCAGAAATGGTTTGCACAAATTGTACCTGGTTTGGGAAATATTAAAATAATTAATATTTTTAATGGAGTTCCTAAGTCTAAACTTAGGAAAAATAAAATATTAATGGGTATTAATATAAAACTGGGTTAGAAGGTTCCAAAAGTCATGGATCAAGCCAAATTTAATCTTAGTCGTTGATTAGAGATTTAATTTCAGTCATTGAAGGACTAACAGGAAAAGTATAAGAGGAGGCTTAAGGGCCAGTTAGAGAACACACCAGATTGATCAGTAATTTGATTTGCTAGAGCGGGATTGCTAAGCAAAGTCGAATCAATGATCAACAACGAGGGGTTGTGAGAATTAGACAAAGAGGCAGAGATAGTGCCAAGAGACTAGTGCAGAGGCAAAGAGTGGGAAGCCGCAGCCAAAGTAGGCCACGCAGAGCCCAGCAGAAACAGCGCAGAGGCCAAAGGGCATGCGTCATCCACGCAGAAGGCAGCAGGAGTGACGCAAAGGGTCCCAGAGGCTGTGCAGTGCCTCAAAGGGCTGATGCAAAGGGTTCTGAGGCTGATGCAGAGCAGCAGGAGGCTGACGCAATGCATCAGAGTTGCTGGAGAGGGTTTCATGGGATAGGTTTTCTGAATACCTGTTTCCGAATAGAGAGGTATTACTCCTGGTTGTTTTTCTCTGTCGGGTGAGCCGGTTTGGCACCCAATTGTACTCAGAAATATTGCATAATAATAAACCCTTGGAATAGCTACATCAATTTTCCCGCATTGGGTTTTTCCAGGGACATTTGTCCAAAAATAACAGTGTCACTTGTGTGTTTGTTTTCTTTCAGCTGTTGATCTGTGGATGTTGAGACTGTATTGTGTTTATTTTGCTATTTATATGTTTTAAATAACTTGCTCAAAATTAACAAGTAGAAGAAATAAACCAAAAGAATACATATTAAATTTCTAACAAATAGACTTAGAAATTTCAACACTTTGACTAGGTTGGATTATACCAGCCTCTAGCATTTCTGCAATCATACGTTCAATTTCACTCTTTTGTGCATAGGGATATCTGTAAGGCCTAATGTTTGGAGGAAAACTTCCTGAAATCAAATAAATAGCATGATCATGATCACAAATAGGTGGGAGGCCTTTGGGAGTCTCAAATACCTTGGAATGGTTGTCCAAGACTTTTTGGAGATCTGGAGAAATAGATGATTTCGACGTGGGAACCTCTAGTGAACATAATTGCGCAATTACGCCACGTTGTTCTTTCTTTAGAAGCTTTGTCATGCCGTTGGAGTTGATTGTCTTTCTCGGTTTCCCTGCAATACCCCTTAATTCAACTTCCTTTCTTTCTGAGAAAAAAAATATATAAATATAAAATATAAATATAAATAAATAAAAATTCTAGAAAAGTTCTTGAAAATTAAAAGTATCGTACCCAAAGATTGTAGCCATTGGACTCCTAGTACAACATAAGCACCACCCATTGGAATGTAAAGGCATTGGACTATTCAACACATATTCTCACATGGATAGCTTGATATTATGGCACTTTCCAGAGCAATTTATGGTTCTTCCATTTGCAACCATCACTTGACACTCTAGTGTTGGATAAAGGAAGCAATTCAATTCCTTCGCTATCTTACAATGAATAAAATTATGGGTACTGTCTGAATCAATCAACACTATTACACTTCTTTTCTTAATATGTCCTTCTATCTTGATAGCTTGAGGGGTGGTCATTCCAGCCAATGCATTACAAGATATGGTCAAATTCATTTCTTCTTTCTCTAGGTTTTGTTTCTGGTGTGTATCCTCTTCTTTTGATGTTTCTTGTTTCATTTCTTCTTCCTCTTCACAATCTATCTAAAATAATTTCTTCTCAGCCCACTTATGACTTTTAGTGTATTTGCTATCACAACTGTAACAAAGCCCTTTTGCTCTTTTTTTTTTCTAATTGTTGTGGTGTCAACCTTAACCTTGTAAGTTGTGGAAGGCTAGGGGCAAAAACACTTCCATCTTTATAGTTGTGATTGATAGGCTTCCTTATTGCCATAAATTTGCTTTCAATTTTTCTTGCCAACTTGAATTCCTTCTCCAATGAATCAGATTCCCAAATGCGAACTTCATGTTGGATGTTATCATTTAATGTCCCTATGAACACATCAATCCTATGCTCCTCTGTAATATCTTTTACCCTTATATTCAATTTTTGGAAGTCCTCAAAGTGCTCCACCATTGAACTTTTTTGTTTGAGGTTTATCAATTGGCTAAAAAAAGTGTTGCTTTTTGTATCCTCATAATGTGCTATCATTTCATCCATAAAAATTGCCCAAGTGACAATTTCTTTACGAGAGCAAAGCCATCGATACCATACAAATTGATTGGATTCCAAATATAAAGTTGCAATGCGTACCTTTTGAGCGTTTTGCACATTATGGAGATCGAAATATTCCTCCATCTGTAGTATCCATGTTACAGGATCCTTGCCATCAAACTTCCTCATATCGATCTTTGGAACGTGGTGGGTCTTTATTCCAACGTTAAAGTCTATGAAATCATGACTAACATTTCTTTTGTTCTCATCATGAGTTTTCTCTACTACCTTTTCGCCATTAGGAAGCCTTTCTTGTAGCAACTTTGTCAAACCTTCCACGTCTTTCTTCAAATTTTCAATGTTGTCATTCTTTGAATCATGATTAATATTTCCTTTGTTCTCATTATGCATTTGCTCTACTACCTTTTCGCCATTAGGAAGCCTTTCTTGCAGCAACTTTGTCAAACCCTCCTTCCAACCTTCCATGTCTTTCTTCCAATCTTCAATGTTGTCTTTCATACCATCCATCTTAGCTTCTGTTACTTTTTGTGAAAGTGAAATTTGTTGCACTTAGTCTCGTAATTTTGATAAGTCATGTTGCATTTCTTCCTCTTCTTCATGAGTCATGCTAGCGCTTTCAGGTTTGTTTCCATTTTCTTTCTTCAATGCATCAATTAATGATAATTATGCTTCACTATGCCCTTTGAATTCCTTCAAACTAATTTTTCAAACCCAACTTATGCAAAATTTAAAAAAAATCTACACAACATTTTTCACTTTGTAGGAGCTCGATATTGAATCTGATGTATCTCTGAAATTTCGGATCTCCAAGGTCTAAATCTGTCAATTGTGGTAGCCCTCTGAGTCCTCTTCCCAACGTCGTCAGTCTGATCAAAATTGGATTCTCCAAGAAAGCGTTATGCCCAATCTCCCAATATGACCTGATTATACACATTTTCAATAGAGCAAACTTGTAAGAAGAGCCATGTTTCACTGTTTCAACCTTCGGACCTGAAAATGGTGCATAGAAAACTAAAGTCCGTCCTATTTCTGTAACTTCTTATGAAATTTCAATCTGATACTCAGAGAGAAAGTTATGACGATTTTCCGAGGGTCACCTGTTTGGGATGTAATTCGAGAGCCTGTGAAAAGCCTAACTTCCTTAGATCATATCTCCAAAAATATAGCAAGACAAGATCTCGAATTCGGACTTGAGCTTCATCAAGATTTCAGCTCAAATGGGTTTTAATTTCAGAGTTTGAACCTTTGTAGAAAAAGAATTATAGCGAAAATGCCACTATGACCTGTTTGTGATGGAATTCCGGAGCTTGCAAAAACTCTAACATTCTCAGATCATATCTCCGAAAATATAACGAGACAAGATCTGAAATTTGGGCCCGACGTTTAGAACTATTTCAACTCAAATGGGTTTTTTTAGCATCTAAAACTTCGTAGAGAAAAAGTTATAGTGAAAATGCCACGATGCCCCGTTTTGGAGTAGCGAAACCCTAGAATCCAAAGCTCTTATACCAAATGTTATGAAACCAACTCACAAAAAGATAGAAAAGATAAATCAACGACTTCAAAATCAGCCTCTTCAAGGGAGCAACCTCCTTTACATTACACAAATGAACAATTCTTGGACGATACAAATGACAATACCTCTTTTCTATATATAGGAGTCTAAGTGGTCCCAATATAATCAGAGTCTAAATAACAATAATATTGTAGGCCCACAACAATAACAATGGTGGGCTTCTATGGGGCATAATAATAACAACATGGGGACTACATGGGCACAACAATACAATAAGGGGGTTGCACTAATAACAATAAGGGGCTACACTAGTAGTATAGGGACCTAACATAGCTTCACCCAAATTCGCCACCCATTAGAGAAGAAGAAGACTGATAAATCCTACAGCAAAATGAATGGTTGAATGATGGAATGGAGTCTCGAATGAGGTGGGGAACGTCATAAGCAGGGACAGTCCCATGGGTTGGAATGATGGTCAGGTCCCTTTGACCCACATGCTTTACGAGAACAGCTTGTGGTAATTGCGGACATAGAGGCAAGTCTGTCCAGCTACCCTAACCTTCCTAGGCTGGGTTGAGGAGCTGGCCCCATAGACCCACATGCCTCTGCGAGATAGGGCTTGTGGAGTAGTTACTCGTTGGCAAGCCTGCTTCCATCACCCCTAACCTTCCTTAAATGGGCTTCATTAGGTCAGTCGATCATCTGAGCTACATTAGGGTAGTCGATCATCTGAGCTACGTTACTGAGCTATGTAACTAGGCTTTGTCATGCGGGGGTTTGCAGGGTCATATATATACAATTCTAAAGGCTCAAGGCTCAAGGTGGGCCGAAGGCTCAAGGCTCAAGGTGGGGCCCCATCTTACCATACGATGCTGGCTCAAGGAGGGGTCTCCCATCAAGGTGGGGCCGAAGGCTCAAGGTTGGCCGAAGGCTCAAAGCTCAAGGTGGGGCCCCATCTTACTATACGATGCAAGCTCAAGGAGGGGCCCCTCTCTCGCAAGCCAAAAGATTGGTAAGCTTTACAGCAAAGGTAAAGTCTCATATCTCAGCCATTTTGCAAATAAAATTCTCAAAAAAAAATTGTTTCTCTTTTTCCACATTTTATCTTTAGTTTTACTTTATTAGCTTGTTATAATTTCCATATCTTTTAGCTGGTAAACCCTCAGATAAAAAGTGCATAAATTAGTTTATAACCAAGGAATAGTTATATTTGGTTTCCTTGAATTATTTTGCACATTTTACAACGGTATACCTAGTTTTTTTGTGTAGATTTGCAAGTACAATTTGTTGTTCTAAATTTCCAAATCACAGATTTCACCCAAAGAAGCACTCTACAAGGCCCAATACACCAAGTCTTTATTTGTACCTTGTTTAGCTCAGATTAAACTATATGTTTATTTCTTGCTTCTAAAGCTAAATTTAAAAGTTATTTCAGTCCTAAAATTCATTATTAATAGCTCAAATCATTTTTTGAGTCATTTACCTATGGGTATTGACCCCAGGACCTCCAAAAGAGAATTCCCAGCAAGCTAGAAATTTAATCTCAGTATTTGACTAAGGCTTAAAGTTGGCCCTAACTGGCCAAACTTTAGTCTTTAAACTTTCCCACCCGTAAATCTAACATCTAGGAGTATTCCGAAACTTTTAGGTGACTTTTCAAGGGTCTTGCTGATTTCCACATGTTTACAAAGATTACAGACCTATCAAAACAGGGCAGCGAACAACTTTACATAGAAACCCTAAAAAAATTTACAAATTTGGGTTAGGTTATTTTAAATAGACCAAAATCCATTACTCATATGTTATAAACAGGGCAGCGAATAACTTTACATAGAAACCCTCAAAAAATTTTACAAATTTGGGTTAGGTTATTTTAAATAGACCAAAATCCATTACTCATATGTTATATCTAATGAATGTTTCGAGTCCTAGCATGTTGTTAGAAATTTTGTTTGCAAATTTACAAACCTCATAAAAATAGGACAGCAAGTATTTTTGTTCAGGAGCTTGTCTAACCAGGTATCCATTTATAGAATAGACATCTTTTCTGATTAGCATATTTTTAGTACACTAATTTCTATTATTTACCTCCTAAATTCTGTTGAGCTTTTGTATATCGAAGTGTTGGTTTAGCTAATCTTGTGTTGTAGATTTATATATTAAGCCAGTAGGACAGAAAATACAAAATTCCTCCCTTCAGCCATTAGACCCCATTAAAGGAACTGGACTTATAATGGTTGGCTGAATTTGTACTACAATAAGCCTCCCATGGCCTTGTGGTAGAAGTTGAAGCCTAAAGAGAGGAGATTAAGGCTGAGGTGACAGTGCACCTTTGGCATGTGTGTTTTGTTCATAGTAAATTGTAAAATCTTCCGCAATCTGCTAAACGAAGTGGTAACTTTTTCTGGTGCCATTGCAGGGGATGGAAGATTTTCATACCCTGATTGTATGCGACATCACCCTTGGTAAGTTTTTGATTTGTATTTGCACTTGATGTGATGTGCGTTTAAAAACTAGCTTATAGTATCTCATCTAGCAACTCCACTTCAACAAAACATGGAAAGGTACAATACAAAAAAATGCTCTCCAAGGTAAGAATTGAGGTAAATATTAGCAACACCACATTTATGATTTTATCATTGCCATATTTTGAGCTTAAAGAATTATCATCTTATGTCTGAAGTATTGATTGTACTTAGATGTTATCTTTTAAATATATATATGCTTATCTTGATCTATCATGTGTTTCAAGATACCCACATCCTTTCTCATTTAATGGATTTGCTCACGTTCCAAAATTTGATGGGAACCCATCATTATCATCTGATTATTTCAAGTCTTTTATGAACTATGTGGTAGATACTAACATTTCTTATGAGGGTTTCTTGATGAAGCAATTTTCATTCTCAATGCATCGAGAAGATGCATGGAAATAGTACTTTGGTTTCAGGCCTAATGAAATTTGTTAAGTTATGGTATGTTCTATGCTTAGAGCAATTTACTTCTTTTTCTTATTCGTATCCACAGATTGGCAATCACATGTACATTAAGTAAAGTGCAGATAGAACATTAAACGATCGATAGAAAACAAGCCAAGACAAGAGACACAAGATGTGGCGGCTAGCCAGGGACAAACCCCAATATGGGGAAACCCTTTGATCAAATCTTATTTTATCTTCAATAATTCAGCAGACAGAAATAGTACATAAATCTAATTTACGTCAGCAGCAGCAAACCCTAGATCAGCGCTCAACTAGGGCAGACAATATCTTGCAAACCGACCGTCAAATCGGCTTGATTCCTTCACCAAAAAAATGTGGCCTTCTGAGGAGAGTCAATTCCACCTACAACGTAGTTCTAAGAGAGAGAAAGATGGTCAACGCTGGTCAAACTTCCGATACGCATTTGCAGCCCTAAATCTGTGTCCTTCCTTCCACACGTGAGAGAAGAGTCCCTTTCTGCCCAGTAGGAGAAGAGCCTCTTTTCTGCGCAAGAGAGAGAGAGAGAGATGTGATGAGAGAGTGTGTCCAAATGAGGAAAAGACCTCCTGTATTTAAATACAAATGTTGATGATTGAATACATGTGATTGTTGGGCTTCTGAACCTACATGAGTTGTTGGTCGGCTTGATAATTATTCCATAATCAAAATAAATTCATATCTCCATAAATACTTGTCAAAATCGGATGACCTTTAAATCAATCCTACACCTCTCGACGAGAGGAATCTAATAAGAATATTATCAGCCATGAATAAGATGACCCACATGGAGTTTGCCTCTAGTTTCCAATTTTAACACTCCGTCTCAACTAGGGAGAACTCCATCTGCAATTCGTCTGTTGGTCGCTACTATTCATCCATCAAATGCACTGCCCTGTACAGCTTGACCCCTGCTCTGCTCTGCTCTATTATACCTGCCCTACTTTGCTCTGCTCTGCTCTGCTTTGTCCGAATTATGAAGAAGAAGAAATGATCGAGGATGTATCATACCATCCTCCACTGACTCAAAGTCAGTCTCAGAGTGTGTACCACTGGTCCCAGACCAGTCCTCAACCGACCCGAAGTCAGTGTCATAGTGGGTACAACTCCTACCACTGGTCCCAGACCAGTATCATTGATCCCAGATCAATGAAGGTCATCCTAGCATAGGGAGTACAGTAGATATAGCGATGCGTCCATCGGTACTACTATGGTCCCTATCCTCATTTCCCTGCTCATTGATCAGATGAGAAGTACTTCCCATGAGTCCTAGACTACATAGGTAGGATGCCTCAACAAGAGAACTAATCAACCCTGTCCACAGGAGAGCGAATCATCCTATCCCACAAGAGAGCGAATCATCTTGTCCCACAAGAGAGCGAATCATCTTGTCCACAAGAGAGCGAATCATCCTATCCATAATCGCCATGGAGAACACATCATCCGGGCCTCACAGAACTAATCATCCTGCTACATAATCGTCATGGAGAACACATCATCTAGACCTCACAAGAGAACTAATCATCCTGCTACATAGTCGCCACGGGGTGTCACAGAGTAAGTTTTGATTCTTTTACCCTGTATACGTACACCAACAGGGGATTGTAAGTCACCCTGTGGTCATATGTTGCTCCAAGAAGTACCCCGCACCCCCCCAGAGCTCCAAGAGCTCCATACATCATATAGGGCCCTCATTAAAGGGTTTCTGAACGACACCAAGTCGTTCTCGGAAAGTCAAAAATTTGACCTTTCCTAGGGGCTTTGTCAGAATGTCGGTGACCTGTTCATCTGTACCGATATGCTGGAGCCTTATAACTCCTCGCTGCACCATATCTTGAATATAGTGGTACCTAATATTGATATGCTTGGAGCGATCATGAAATACGGGATTTCTGACAAACGAATCCCACTCTAGTTATCACACAGGATCATGGTGGTATCCAATGTAAATCCAAATAGCTCACTGAAGAGCTTTCGCAACTAGACTGCCTCACAGGAGGCCATGCTAGCAGCAATATACTTTGCCTCGACGGTGCTCAAAGCCACCGACTTCTGCTTCTTGCTCATCTAGGATATCGAAGCAGATCCCAAGGAGAAACAACACCCGGAAGTGCTCTTACGATCCATCACACTGCTTGCCCAATCAGCATCAGTGTATCCAAGTAGTCTCACATCTCTGGCAGTGTATCTTAACCCATAAGTAATTGTGCCACGAAGATATCTCAACAGATTCTTGGCACCAATCCAATGTATATGGTGAGGTTCAACCATATGTTGACTCAACGTGTTGACTGCAAAGCATATATCTGGACGGGAGTTCACTAAGAACATTAATGCTCCGATGAGTTGACGATACTCGGTGGCATCTCGTAAAACAGGTCCAGCAGCGCTACCGCTTAACTTCTTAAAGACAAGCTCCATCGGGGTAGTAACAGGCTTACAGTCCACCATACCGAATCTTTCCAATATCTTCACCACATATTTTCCTTGTGATAGGAAAATTTCCCTTGGCTTCTGCCAGACTTCAAGTCCTAGGAAATAGTGCATCAGTCTTAGGTCCTTCATTTCAAATTCAGAAGCCAACTCCCTCTTACATTTGTGAATGAGAGGATCTGCACCGGTTAGAAAGAGACAGCACCAGTATGAGAGGTTTGTCATCTTCAACCTTAAAGTAAAGGTTAGGATCGGCTTCACTCCTAGTGAACCCCAGCTTCATCAAGTAGTTATCGATCCTCTCATACCATGCTCAAGGTGCTTGCTTCAACCCATAAAGAGCCTTCTTCAACCTGCATACATGAGATTTTCGATCATAAATCTCAAATCCTCCGGGTTGCTCCACGTAGACCTCTTCTTTGGTCGAACCATGCAAGAACGTAGTCTTGACATCCATCTGATGTAGGTTCCATCCTTGTGAAGCCGCAAGGGCTATGATCGAGCGAATGGTGGTATATCTGGCAACAGGTGCAAATATCTCATCATAGTCTATACCTTCCTTCTGGGAGAAGCCAAGAGCGACAAAACGAGCCTATAATTACCCGTACTTCCATCTGATGTATGCTTTATCTTGTAAAGCCATTTAGAAGTGACAATTGTCTTGTCCTGGGGTCTGGGAACTACTTCCCAGACATCATTCTTCATAATAGACTCATATTCTTCGATCATGGCATCCTTCCATACTTTATGCTTGACGGCATCTGAGAATGATGAAGGCTCATTTTGTATGATCGTGCTCATGATGGTCAGGTATCCCTGATACCTGTTGGGTTTCTTACTTTCACAAAAGGTTCCTCGGGTGCAGTGTGTCCTTCAGCATCATCGAGTAGCCCCCTAAGCCAAGAGGGCCTCTTCCTAGAAGAGGAAGGCTCAGGTGGATCAATAGGATCCATGGGTTCTTCCACATCAGGCATTGTTTCATCATCCTTTTCTTTCAGTTCCCTGGTGTCAGTTTCTTGACAACTCCTCAAAGTCGGAAGATTTTCCACCTTGCTAAGAGCCATTTCTTCGTCAAAGGTGACATCATGACTAATCACGACTTCCCTTTGACCGGCTACATAGATTTTATAGCCCTTAGTATTTTCACCATAGCCCAAAAAGATTCATTTCTTTCTAGATGCACCCAATTTATTCATTTTCTCTTTCAGCACATGAAAATATACATGGCTTCCAAAAATTCTAAAATGAGATACGTCAGGTTTCTTACCAATGAACATTTCTTCAGGAGTCTTGGAATCTAATGCTTGATGAGGGCATTGGTTTTGTACATATGCGACGGTGTTTGCAGCTTTGGCCCATAGAAACTTCGAAAGTCTTTGATCATGGAGCATGGCACGGACAGCTTCCACAATCATACAGTTCTTCCTTTCTGCCACACCATTGTGTTCAAGAGTATATGGTGTAGTAGTCTCCCTCTTAATGCCAGCCTCTTTACAAAAGTCATGAAACTCGTTAGATTCATATTCAGTACCATTATCAGTCCTTAAGATCTTGATCTTCTTTTCAGTTTGATTCTCGATCAAGGCTTTGAAGTGTCAAAACCAAGAGAACACTTCATCCTTCTTTTTCAAGAAGTATATCCAATTCTTTCAAGAATAGTCATTTGTAAAAGTGAGGTAATATGAATATCCTCCCAAGGAGTTCACAAGGATCATACCAGATATGTCTGAGTGAACCAACTGTAATATATCGGAGGTCTTGCTTTGGCTTGAGGGGAATGGTCCCCTTTTGAGCTTTCCTTCAGCACATCCCGAACATACACCTTCTTTCTCTACTCGGAATTCGGGCATCCCTGTCACCATTTGTCTTACATCGGGTAGAGCTTTATAATGAAGGTGGGCAAACCTCCAATGCCAAAGTTCAGACTAAAGAGATGTGTCACAAGACATGACACCTAGCGGACTTCCACCGACCTGATATAATGAATGCACTTGAAACCTAAGAGTAAAGGTATCTTTAACATTGTTATTCCATACACGTACCTTGCCATCGCTGAAGGCCACCTTGTAGCCTTTGTCTTCCATTGCCGAGATGGACACCAGGTTCTTTTTGTGGTCAGGTGCATATAATACATCCTGTAAGTGGATCGTATTACCTTGATTCAATTTAAGAGAGACATTGCCTACACCTTTCACGGGATATTTCATATTATCTCCAAGGACAATTTCCAGGTTAGTTTCTTTCTCTATCAGATTATGAAGAACTTCTTTGTAACCAGTGAAGTGCCTTGAGGCACCACTATCAATAAGCCAAATTCCTAGCAAGTCCGAAGGAGCAGTGGTAGATAGAGCAGTTGGTAGATAATATTCATCCTGCTTATTGTCAACAGTGTTAGATTCATACCTAGAATTTCTAGCCTTCTTGAATGATTGTCCTCTTGATTACCAGCACTCCTTTTACCTCTGCTATTAGATTTGCTATACCTATGATTGCCATGAGAGGGATTTTGATCATTGTCCCAGTGTGAGTCCCTTCTATCATGGCATTCTCTTGCATAGTGACCTGCTTTATCGCAAATGTAACATCGTCCTTTTCTTCCACCCTTAGGTCCAGCCTTTCTTTTTGATTTAGTCCCGGAATTATTTCTTTTCTTAGCACGAGAAGAAAAGGCAGCAAGAGGACCTTTAGGCATGGGCATTTCTTGCTCTTCTATCCTTGTTTCTTCTTGAATGCATCTTTCCATTAATTCCTCGAAACCAGGAATTACGCTATTGTTTAGAAGAGTAGTCCTGAAGACGTACCATTCGGATGGTAATCCTCCAAGAGTCGTGAGTGCCATTTCCCTATCAGCGATAATCTCCCCAATAGATAGGAGATCGTTCTAGATCTGGATGGTTCTTAAGGAATATGCTTGCATGCCTCATCTTTGCCCTTCTTAATTTCCTTCAGCTTATTTCTAAGAAACAAAACTTGATTTGCATCATTAACTTTAAATAAACTCACCAGTCTATCATAGATTTCCTTGGAGGTGTTCAAGTCGGAGATGTAGGCCACCAAGCTCTTGTCGATAGATTCCCGGATGATCTCTTTGTTTTGACTTCACCGGTTTTCCATTTGTTCCTGGCAGTGGCGAGTGCAATTGATGGAGGCTCAACAATATTGCCTCTCACATGGTCCAACACTCCTTGATCTTCTAAGGTTAGATCAAGAGACATCTTCCATCCATGATAGTCAAACTTCTCACGGAGCTTGTCTTCAGCAAGGAAGTGTGTTGAGACCCCATAGTTCTTTTAGGATAGCCTTGCCAATCTTCTCTTCAGTGATTGCTCTTGCTCTTGCTTGGGCTTTGTCTTCACCTCAGAGCTGATACCATGTTAAGTTATCGTATGTTCTATGCTTGGAGCAGTTTACTTCTTTTTCTTATTATTATCCACAGATTAGCAATCACATATACATTAAGTAAAGTGAAGATAGAACATTAAACGATCGACAGAAAACAAGCCAAGACAAGAGACACAAGATATGGCGGCTAGCCAGGGACAAACCCCAATATGGGGAAACCCTTTGATCAAATCTTCTTTTATCTTCAATAATTCAGCAGCAGCAAACCCTAGATCAGCCCTCAACTAGGGCAAACAATATGTTGCAAACCGACCGTCGGATCGCTTGATTCCTTCACCAAAAAATGCGGCCTTCTGAGGAGAGTCAATTCCACCTATAGCGCAGTTCTGAGAGAGAGAAAGATGGTCAACACTGGTCAAACTTCCAATCTGTAGTTGCAGCCTGAGTCACCAGGTTCGGTGAATTTGAACGAATAAGTTCAAAATTCGCCAAACTTCAAACGAATACAAACTTATTCGTTCAAGTTCGCCGAATTTAATGGCGAACTCAAATTTAATGACGAACAAAATCGATTAAGTTCGTTTTTGGTTCGAATAAAATCGTTTTGGTTCGAAGTTTTTTTTTGTTTTAAATAAATTTCCATATCAATCGCAGTGCCGTTTTACCAAATCAATTGCGGGTTTCATTGTTTGCCGGAGGGTTAGACTGTTAGTTTCATTGTTTGCGTCGTGCGGAGGGTTTAAATCGTTTGATACACAGTTACACTGCCAGTCTACAGACTACCACCGAGCACCGACGACCAATCGACCACTGACCTCAGTCCTCAACCGAACTCCGAGTCTCCGCGTGAGAAACATACTGATACACGTAACACAACTCGGCTCTTGACTGAGGACTCTTACTGCCTCAGGCTCTCAGGCTTCAGCCTCCAGCTCGACTTTGAAGTTCACTCCTACACCGTGCATGCCGAGTAGTCTTGACTCCTGCACACCGAGCAGTGCACACTGCACAGTAACTTGTAAGTTTATAAATTTACGCCATCATGAGTAATCAGCATTGCTACAGTATGATCATACTACTACCTATGTTCATATAAGATGACTGCTGTAGATTTAGCCCTTCACTTTAATATTTTCAAATAGTTTGGTCATCATGGATTTGGATAGGCTGTCACTGTGCACGTACCTTAATCTACGCTTTCAAGCAAGCCTTAATCTGATCTTAGTCCCTTTAACTATGACCTTAACTTCCTCCTTTTCTGCTGCCAAAATCGAACCTGATATGCCTCTTAGGATCACTGTGATCTGAGATAGATAATCCTCAAACTCAACTGCTAATCAGTAACTTATACTGCAGCCTAATATGAAAATAATGTGGCCTTTTTCTCAGGATTAGGATGACCTTTAGACAGTAAAAATTACACTTAAAAGATGCCCTTAGATCTATCATAGACAATCGATTGCATGCCTTTTCATCTGCCTCAGATATGTCCTAAAATAGGTTTCAAAGCAGGCTCAGAAGAGGTCTGAAATCATGCTTCAAATCAGGCCAAAGATAGGCCTCAGAACCAGTCGAAATGTAGCCCAGAACTAGCCTCAGACTTGGCCTTCAATAGTCTCAGAGATGGCCAAAACGGGCCTCAAAAAGAGGGCCGAAACTGAGCCTCGGAATTGGGTCTAAATTTGCTTGAACTGATAATTTTTTTTATATAAAATATAGTTTCAAATTTTCATAATTTAATTCTGCAAAAAAAAAAAAAAACTAATGAAAATGTAAATTCAAAAAAAAATTGCAAACATTTCTGACTTCAAGCCTTCACCAATTTTCAACAATTAGAGGTTCAGAACCTTCAAATTTCAATGGCACCCCCAAAATCAACTGCTATAGCTTGGAAGTTTGTCAAAAAAGATGGTTATAATCTTTCATGTCAGTTGTGTGGACATAATTTCACTAGTACTTTAACTAGAGTAGTGGATCACCTTCTCGGTATTAGCAATGGAAGTGGAGATGGTGTTGAAGCCTATACTAAGATCACTGATGAACAAAAAGCCACAGTATAAAAAGACCATTCCAATTCACAAATGCAAAGGAGAAAAGGGTAAATAAGAGGCAGCGAATTGAGAGGGAGATTGCCATGTCTTCCTCCAACACCATTAATTCAATCTCAAACATTGGTGGATCATGTTCTACTCAAGCAAAAACAGGTGGAACCAAAACATTAAATTAATTCTGGAAACCTGTTGAGAAACAGGAAGTTGATGATGTTGTTGCAGAATTCTTTTATGCATGTGCAATTCCTTTTAATGTGGCGAGGAGTCCATATTTTAAAAATGTAATTAAAAAGGCCATTGATTTTCGGAAGGGCTATGTTCCTCCTGGATCTGAACTTTACGAACAACTTTGCTAAAGAAACCAAAAGACAGAGTGACAGGAAAGTTGGCTGAGATTAAAGAGTCTTGGAAGCTTACAGGATGCACAATTTTGAGTGATGGTTGGTCAGATTTGTGTCATCGCTCATTGATCAATGTGCTTGTTTATTGTCCTCAAGGGGTACTTTTCTTGAAGGCAATAAATGCAATGGATCAAGTGAAGACATCAAAATTTATTTTTGGAATTTTGGATGAAGTGATTCAAGAGGTTGGGGTGGAAAATGTTGTATGTGTTATTACAAATAAATTTCAGTGTTGTTAAAATTGCGATAAAATCGCGATTTAATGAAAAAATCGCAATTTTTTCAGCTTGCCGATCAAATCGCGATTTTTATACGAAAAAATCGCCTACTTTTTTTTTGCCGATTTTTACTGAAAAAATCGCGATTTTTTCGAAAAAAGCGCGATTTTTAACGAAAAAATCGTGGGGGCTCAGGACAGCATAGTTTTATAACTTTTTTTGGGTTTTTTCATGCAATGTTTTTTGAAAGAAACAAATAATTTTTGAGTGGGGTAGCTTAATGATCAAGTCTAGGCCCTAGTATGGATATGCTATTCATGGTAATGTTAAATTCTTAAAGTAAAAGTGACATTCTCCTTAATCTTCATTTTCATCCTTTTACTTAAATTTTTAACATTACCATGAAATGACTCAGGATGTTTGAGAGTGGTTCCAGCCTCATTGGATTTCATATGGAGAAAGTAGAATTTTAGATTTCATTTAAAATCCAGCAGACTTATCAGTTTTTCAGGATTTCAGGATTGGGAGATTGTAATGTTTCCAGGTGACACCACCTGCCCGGGCTACCCCTGCCACCAGTAGAGGACGTGGTCTACCTCCTATAGCTCCTACTTCTAGTTCTTCAACGTCTAGATCACATCAGACTCCACTGCCATTTCCACCTGCACGGGCACCAGCATCTACATCTAGAGGGAAAGGGAAAGCTGTGGCATTTTCTCGCAAGAGGGGCAGAGGAAATCAATAGGATTAGACTTTCATTTTATTGTATATGACATTATGACATGATGAGATACATTATCATATTTTTTGTTGATATTTTGAGGTTGAGTTGGGACTTACTATTCAGGACATGATTCAATGTTATGTGTGATTTTAGCGCTAGAAATGATATTAAACATCTTATATATTAGTTTTTTTATCATATTTATGTGTCAATCTATTTATTTTATGTTGTAGATGGTTTAGATATTAAAAAAATTGAAAAAAAATGAATATTTTTGTACCAAACGATTTTTTCCCACTTTTTTCCGATTTTTTCCCGATTTTTCCGATTTTTTCCGATTCGTTCCCCACGCCGATTTAATCCCGATCACGCTTTTAACAACATTGCAAATAATGCATCAAATTGTGTTGGTGCAGGGAAGCTAATTATGGAAAAGTATAATCAGATTTATTGGACCCCTTGTGCAGCTCACTGCTTGGATTTAATGTTGCATGACTTAGCCAAATTTCCTTGGGTCAATGAGACAATCCGAAGAGCCAAAACAATTGCAAACTTCATCATCAACCATCGTCTCACTTTGAGCATATACAGGAAGAATGCATCAAAAGAGTTGTTGAGGCCTTGTGATACAAGGTTTGCCACTTTTTATATTACTCTGAAAAGAGTTGTTAAGGAAAAAGTGAGCCTAGGAGCTGTTTTTTGCAACACTGAGTGGGAGAGGTCTACCCTTTCAAAAGAAACTAAGGGAAAAATGTTGAACAAATAGTGCTCAATAATGGCTTTTGGGAAAATGCAAACAAGGTTTTAAAAATTTGTGGCCCAATTGTTAATGTGCTCCGCATGGTTGATGATGACAAACCTTGTATGGGTTTTGTTTACGAAAGCATTGATCGTTGCAAAGAGACCATTGCAACTGCTTTTAATAATGTGGAAGTTGATTACAAGGAGATATGGGATTTAATTGATCAAAGATGGAAGATGATGCATAGTCCATTACATGCAGCAGCATGCTATTTGGACCCTAGATTGTTTGGGTTACCAAGACATAGGGATGAAGAAATCATGAATGGACTTATCCAATCTATTGAGAAGCTAAATCCACATCCAAAAATTGCAGGTTTGATCAGAAGTCAGTTGAGGGCATACAGGTTAGAAGAAGGGTTATTTGGAACACAATCAGCAAAGTATGATAGGAGCAGAAGTGATCCAGCAGTATGGTGGGAATTTTATGGTTTAGGGGCACCAGAATTGCAAAATTTTGCAATTCGTATCTTAAGCCAGGGATCAAGTGCATCAGCATGTGAAAGGAATTGGAGTTCCTTTGACCACATTCATTCCAAGAAAAGAAATAGATTGTTATCTAGAAGATTAGAAGATCTTGTTTATGTTTGTAGTAACTTGCAGTTGGCATTGAAGAATGTGGCTAAAGAGTCATCCAATTCCTCTACTCCGTGGATCGATCCTGTTCCAAATGCATCAATGGATGACGCTGATTTGTACATTGATAGTGACATTGACAGGGAATTGACTGATGAATCTAATGCTGAAGCATCTAGCGGATTCACAACTCCTACTGCTCTTGATGACATAGAACTTTTTGATATAACAAGTGGGCCACAGGAACATCAAGAATAAAACTTGTGTTCCTGTTTTAGATTTCTAGTTTACTTTTTGCATGAACAATTTTCTAAAACTGCCAAGCTACTTTAAAGTTTAAACTTTCGAGTTTATATATTTTGAATACTTTTTTATCAGATTGTTTTTCAATATATGAAATCTGATATGGCCCATGGTTTTGTTGAATTTGATATGTGTGCCAAATTGTCAATGTCTATGATGAATTTCTCACCTTGTTTATTATGTATGGAACTTTGGAAGCTGGAACTTGGTTCTTTATTGGAATTTGGCACTCGCTTTCATGGTTTATAAAAGTTTAAAACTATGTCGAAATGATTTAAATGTTTGAGCAATAATCTTATGTCTTTGCAATGTGCATTATGGACTTTGAATTTGACTTTAAATTGATTTTATATATATATATATATATACTTTTTTTTTCGAATTTCTATATGTCGAATTTTATGTCGAACTTTATCGACAAAATTTTAGTTGCCAAACTTTATTCGAATTTCAAGGTCGCCAAACTTGAACTCGAACACGAACCTGGTGACTTAGGTTGTAGCCCTAAATCTGTGTCCTTCCTTCCACACATGTGAGAGAAGAGTCCCTTTCTGCGCAGTAAGAGAAGAGCCTCTTTTCTGCGCAGGAGAGAGAGAGAGAGAGGTGATGAGAGAGAGTGTCCAAATGAGGAAAAGACCTCCTGTATTTATATACAAATGTTGATGATTGAATAGATGTGACTGTTGGGCTTCTGAGCCTACATGACTTGCTGATCAGCTTGATAATTATTCCATAATCAAAATAAATTCAGATCTCCATAAATACTTATCAGAATCGGATGATCTTTAGATCAATCCTACACCTCTCGACGAGAGGAATCTAATAAGAATATTATCAGCCATGAATAAGATGACCCACATGGAGTTTGGCCCTAGTTGCCAATTTTAACAAAATTAAATCATTCTCATAGTTAATAAAGGTGTTTCGGAGAATATGAATCCACTATTATGAAGAAGTTGATGATATCAACATCTATGAAGATATTCTAATCAGAAACAACGAAGGCTTGATGACATATGGAGGGAATATTGTGAATAACCCATCAATGGTTTGTGTTAGGAATTAAGCAAAGGGAAAAATGCATCTATTATCCTCTATAGATATGTTAAAGAGAAATACGCTGAGCCTTTTATGTTAGAGACTAGAAAGCAAGATCAGGAAGATGGTCACCTCTCCCCTCGCTCCCATGAGCCATTGTTGCTAAACATTGCAGGGAATGATGAAGAAAAGGAGTCACCAATGGAAGATGTCAAAGAAATATACGATGAGAATGATAAACAATATGATGCTAGCCCCAAGGGTTAGCTAAGTTGGCCGAATCCCCGTCATTAAAGCATCACTGTTATTGAGAGGGCATAGGTTCAATTCTCTCCACACTCTCGAGGCTAGGCTTCGTGGTTGAGCCGGTAGGAAGTGATCCTTTCGAGTAGACCTACCTAGTATAATACAATGTTATCAAAACAGGACCGGTCATCAAACCGGTAGACCCCCTAGATCGGGAGTCAGTCAGAACCAGACCAAAAAGCCGGTCAACCAAAAGCACATAAAATATTCAAATTTTAAAGAAAAACATATATTTTCATGTACATCCATGTGAATCCAAACCATTTATACACAAATAAGCAAAAGTTCTCATCTATATAGCATGTAAGGGTGCACATTACCAAAATAACACCAAGTGAAATCCATCTCTTAACCAAAAATGCATCGACAAATAGGTCCTAGATGGCCTCTAGCATCCAAGAAAAATATTGCTATAACAAATATGTACTTATCTTCAAAATATTTTCCTATATTGGGATATTCGTCATCAATATCACCCTCTAAGCATTTAAATAAGATGGAAAATGCTTAGCATGTCAATTCAAGATTTTGTTCGAGTGATGGGTACATTTTTAGTGGGATCATGATAGATGAGTTCAACAATCAATGCCATTAACATCAAGGTACATAGAGGGATTGGTGCTCTTTATTAAATGCTAGTTCCATACCCTCATACATGAAAAAATCCAATGGAAACATTGCAATCCCCCCAATTCTGAAACCCTAAAAAACTATTAAGTCTATTGGATTTTGAGCGGGATCTAAAATTCTACTTTCTCCATATGAAATCCAATGAGCTCGGAACCACTCGCAAACATCCCGAGTCATTTCATGGTAATGTCAGAAATTTAAGTAAAAGGGTGAAAATCCAACAGACTTAATAGTTTTTCAGGGTTTCAGAATTGGGGGGATTGCAATGTTTCCATCGGGATTTTTCATGTATGAGGGTATGGAACTAGCATTTATTAAAGAGCACCAATACCTCTATGTACCTTGATGTTAATGGCATTGATTGTTGAACTCATCTATCATGATCCCACTAAAAATATACGCATCACTCGAACAAAATCTTGAATTGACATGTTAAGCATTTTCAATCTTATTTAAATGCTTAGAGGGTGATATTGATGAAAAGATCCCAATATAAGCAAAGATTTTACATCCTGAGTCATTTCATGGTAATATCAAAAATTTAAGTAAAAGGATGAAAATGAAAGATAATGAGACAATCTCATTTATCTTTCATTTTCATCCTTTTACTTTAAGAGTTTAACATTACCATGAATTTCATAGCAATAGTAGGGCCATGGGCCTAAATATTAGGCATTTGGTCAAATACTAGGCCTCCCCAGTCATAAATCATTAGTTTAGAAGAAATAATTACGTTCACAGGGTCCTTGATAGCATTGTTCAATGAAAAAAGTCCGATTCAATACCAAACCAGACAAAAGCAGCCTGGTTCACCGGTTCAAAACAGTTTTTCCCTCCAACCGATTGGACCAACTGGTTATGACCGGTTCAGTCCTGTTTTGATAACATTGGTACAATATTTCGTGGATGTAAGGGTCACTGATCTCTGGGGACTGTGAACCACAAAGAGAACAAAGAAAGAAAAAGCAATAAGATGCCTCCAATAAAAATGAAGGGACTTTTAACCAACATGTAAATGAAGAGGAGCTTGATGTCGGGCTCATTCAAGAGCCCACCCATCCTCCTCCATATGAAAGCATAATTTTGACAAGTTGCACTACATTCTAAGCAATTGATCTTTATGACACATCAACTAGTGATTTGGAAGAGGATTCAATAAACATTTCAAGAGGATGGTGACCATGAAGAGATGGACTCTATTGATGCATTCCTTAAGGTGGATAGATGTGAATGTGACTTGAGTTTTTCTATATTCACAGGTGATCCTTTCTATGACACAGACGCTGATGGATATCAAGTTACAGAGTTTTGGCCACATCATCAACCAATTCATTCCATAGAGCAGTCATATCAAGTGAGTCAAGGACAAACATATGTACAAGTGCAACAAGAGGACTTTTGCATTCAGGTTCTAATAGAAATTCATCAACAATGGATGTCCTTGATATATGGTTCACAGATGTACAAAGATTCATTTTACAAGGAAAATCTCAATGCGATAGTAGTGGACAAGTTCCAACATCTTCAGATCCAAACATGCTTTAGAAGCTTCCAACATGCTTTTCTAAAACAACTAATTCTAAGTAGTTGTCTAAAAATATATTTTTTATTTTCATTAATTTTCTTACCATTGTTGTGTGCATGTGATTAGGGCCAACCAAGGAGGACAACAATCACTATGCAAGTTCTAATTGAAACCACGACCCAAGACTTCGTTAACTGCCAATTTAACAAACAACAATGATGATTGGGCTTATGTTTACAATGAGAAATATCATTATATCAACTCGATCAATCAATGGATTGAAGTAGCTTGCAGTGGCACAAAGACACCTTGGTGCTTCTTCAACTTTCTTCCACATGATGTAGATGTAGATTTACTTGCAAAGTTTGTCCAAACCATGAAAGAGTTTACCAAATATAGTTATCTTAAGTTTAACATTTCATTATTTTGCCTAGAAACCATGCACAAAGGTAAAACCCAAGGTAATGCTAAACTTATTTGTTGGTTGCATTGGTTACATGATTTTATTTATCGTGCTCCATTTATCTTAGATTAGATTAGAGTAGCTGAATAAGCTCTCTATTATGAGCATTAGATTAGACACTCGCATTGCATTTGCATGCTAATTTATGTTTTATCATTTGCACTTGCATTTTATTTTAGCTATCTCATTTCATGCAATGCCATTCCAATCATTTAAATTTGCTTTAGTTATGTTATTTCATTTTGCATTTTTGCTACCTTAGGAATTGATAGGATTTTAGTCCAATTGATTCCCTATATTTGATGCCTACTTTGCGAGATTGTTTCAAGTGACAAGCGGTAGATTCTAGGGTTCTCACATCCTCCCAAGTGGAGCATGTGTCCTGCAATTAGAGCCAATTGTTACCCCTCTTTCAACGAGGGCACCTATAGATTCATTGCAACATTCTTAAGCACCATTATAAGCCTAATGTCACAAGTCAAAAACCATGTAACAACCATGTGAGGCCTTGTAGACATCCTAGACCCTGTGTCACTTTGAATCAAGCATGCTTTGGTTTGACCATTGCCTTGTCCCTTTGAGTATGCAACAAGTTTCTTTTGTCCTAATAGGATTGGAGCGCCTGAGGTAAGCTTCTATGTGGACTCATGGTTTTGTAAGATCTTTGCGATGTAGGGGTGATCACCAATGTAGGGGCTAGTCCATCACATGTCGGGTGCACCTATGTCTTTCTGCATGGTTATGAGTCTATCAAGTCTATGTGTGACCTTAGCTTTGGTGTCATATCCTTCAGATGTTTCTCATATATATCAGACTCACAGTCAGTGACATTTTCACACCTCCCAATGTAGTTCCTGTTTTCCAAGGCAGTGTGGTATGAGAAGTCAAAAAGTCAACAGGGTCCTAGATTGTAGAGCAAGCCCTCCCCTGTCATGTAAAGGATAGTCATCATCATCCAACTCTGGGATAAGCAACGCCCATCAAACAATGTCAAGGCCATCCTGGAAGCACCCCAAGTACATTGGGCACATGATCCATAAATCCAACACCAAGCTTCATGGGCTCAACATTTCAACATCTATGGGCACGATGGAATGTCAATTACCATGTGAAATCATCATATAGCTCAACATTTACTCTAGGTGGTAAACACTATATCAACAAGGTCGTCTTTGCTCTCTAGAATGGGTAAAATGGCCTTAAGTATGTCGTTGAATGGAGTGATAATCATGTATACAAAGGCCTCTATTGCTATGACAACACCACTATAATGCCCCAAAATAAAATAAAAAAATTACCAGAAAATTGCTTAACCAAGATTTAACCCTAAATCTCTCCAAACAATAGCAAAATATGCACCATGAGTTTATGACAACAGAAACAGATTTACATTATGGAATCAAGAAATGTTGCAAACTCATAAGAAATACTACAAACTTAGCTTTATTAATAAAGATATAATATGACAGTACAATAGCTGAAGTTAGTTGAGAGAAGATGGCCACAAAATACTTTTTCGCAAGTTGAACCTAACTTCCACAAAAATAACCGAAGATGACACCCAAGTTGAGGATCTGAGTGGTCCTCACTCCAATATCACTAAAGCTCTATGAAACTCCTAGATGAAGTCTCCTCAAGAAGTGTTGGGTTTTCGCCCAACACTCAATAGCATACCTGAGGGTTTTTGCCCTCAGCTAAAGTAGCTAGGAACTAGGTGTGAAAATTCCTTAAACCCAGGAATTCCTACTGCAACACTGATGATATTTCTTCTACTTGTTAGATTCACATGAACAAGTTATTTGCAGTTTCCTACGACAAACATCAAAATACATACACTGCAGCCTACACCAATTAAATTATATGTCAAAACAAGAAATTGAACAATAGAGAAAGATACACACAATGACAGTTATTTTTGGACAAATGTCCCTATAAAAACCCAATGCAGAAAAACCGGTTCAGCAGATCTGAGGCTTTATTATTATGCAGTAGTAAAACCTGAATACATCTCTGGAAGCCTTCCCTCCAATCCAGTTATAGAGAAGAATCCTAACAGAGAGATTTGTGAGATTACCTCACACTATAAATGGGAATCCTAGTTGATTCCAACCTCCTTACTAGCTCCGGTGTCCAAACAATCGGATTGTCAAGCCTCCACCTTCCTTGGTCGTCTGCCAACTTCACGATCCACTCATATAACTCAACCGGGAAGGAACAAAAGAAGATTTCGTGTAATTCTGTGTACAGGTATATGTCCAACCACTGTTCTTTCGTCAATCGCAGATTATTGTTTTCTTGTGTCGTGAATTCGTGGATCTTTCTATCCAACCAGGTTTCGATTTCTTTCTTAGTTGGATTCCAATGATACGACATCATACATCTCTCATGCAGATCCCAATCCCGGCAACGGAAGCATTTGTTGGCTTGATGGGCCCTGACCCAGGTCCAACGTTAATCAGCCAAGCAAATCCCTACACCACTGGCCCCTTCGGCATCAGCCCGCAGTGCATGGACCGAGTCTCACCCGAAGCAGTTGGGGGGGTACAAGAACCAAGTTTCCGCACCATGAGATGGTCGTGATGTCGATCTATACTTTCTGATCATGCCTTCGTGCAGATCGATAAGCCTTTAGGGCTTACCGATGATCCTTCTCTTCCGTCCTTCAGTACCTCCGCGAAGATACCCGACTGATATTTGCACAGCCCTAACCCGAGGTCCAGGCACTTACGCGCCTCTATGGCTACGTTACTGTATAAATTCCCAAAGTTATCTTAAGTGTTTACCTCCTCTAAAATGCATTTACAATTATCTTCACGTAAACCTATATTCTTGCTTGCGTTCAATTAACAAATATAATCAAATACATCCGCGCATCAAATAAGCATTATAATGTAAACCTAGACTGTAACATAATATAATCATATGCATTAAACAGGGACAAAATACACTGTGATTGGAGAATACTTCTCTTTATTGATATCTCAAGTTTAGTACAGACTCTATCCGCCCTGCGCACACAGCTGCAAGGGTCTGTGCACTCAGCTGCGAAATTCCACCCTAGGCCTCTGCGCACTCAGCTGCAGAGCCTCTACCTACGCTAAGACCCGAGAACACTTAGAACTTCTTACCCACAAACTCTTCCTTTCTTACTTCCCCTTCTTCCTTAGACTCTTCTAAGACTCCCTTTTTATACAATCCCATGGTCCGCAAACCATGGGTAGATCTTTACAGCCGACATGAGACTTTACAAAACAAGAGCAGACAACCCTTTACGACTTTTGACATCTTCGCGCTTTGCGACCACAAATTGCGGAGACTTTACATCTTTATTACAAAATTTGGGCTTTCTGCCCCAAAACATGGACTTTTAGCCCCAAAACTGACTCTTGGGGGAACCCGTTCCCAACATGTAACAAGGGAGCAATCGTGGAGACATGAGTAACCCTTTCCACATCCCACTTTTTCTACCCCTTTGGTGCACCTTTTATTTTTTATGATTTGCTTTGATTTGGGTGTACAGCTTAGAAGCCCAAGTTTGCTTTCTGAGACACTTCATTATTACCCCTTAGGGATGAGTTAGCGTATCACTCACTAGAGTTGGGACAATACAAGAATTCCTTCAAAAATGAAGCATCATAATGCTTAAGGAACTAGGTGATGGCTAATAAGCGTGGTAGAGCTCAAGCTAGGCTTTTGCCCACACACTAATCAAATGTCCCAACGATTTTATACATTTTATCTTTATCTGTCATTGTGATTTTCTTATGCACTTACCTTTCCTTTAGTTGTATCAACCTCCAAGGAAAAGCTTCTGACCCAAACTGAAGGATAAGCATGAAAAGGTGCCAATCGCAATGACCAATGACCACTAGCCCAAAGAATGGAGATCAAAAAATGGGAAAGGTGGAAAGTGATAAGTATGGAATATCATGGACTTGCTACTTCAATTAGAGTCTCCCTATTAGTATACTTCCTAAAACCCTGAGGCCTCAAAGGAGGTCTCAATGGATGAGAGTCAAAGACTAGCCTCCCCAATGAAGTGAGAGAACAAGAATACAGTCAAGATCAGTGAATTATCTAGTTTACCCCTTGATCGATATTAGTATGCCCATAACATTAAGTGAAAGCGCATCATTGCAAAATGATTGGATGACCCACCTTCCTTCAAGAAGGAATGCTAGATGGGAGAGAGAGATTTGACCCGGACAAAGAAGTGGAGGATCTTGTCATTATGTTATGTGTTGATCATATAGGGTTGTTGGCTAGTTGTTGGTCCAAGGAGGAGAAAAGTTTTCTCCTATGGATTACCCACGTTTTGGTAGGTAACTACTAACAGTAACAATAGGAAAGTATCGCCCTATCTATGCCAATGACCCTTGGAGACAAAATAGAGAAGAGGGATTAAGCTCTAAGATTTTGCGACCAGGGTAATTAATGGTATACTAAATTAAAGCTGACATTCTCCTTTATCCTACGTTATCTATCACTTTAGTTATATTTCTAAAATTAGCATTATTTGTTTCAAAATGTTTAATAGTGGTTCCAACTGTTGATGACAGTAGCACCAGACAAGTACTTCTGCATAATTCTAAGTGTCTAGCCGAGTGGAAGTGATTCACAGCACCTTTAGCCTTGCCAATCAATTTAATTAAATGGATTCTTCAAGGAATTATTAAACTAATCTCATTGTGATAAGAAAAAGTGAGTTAATCTAAGGAAATACAAAGGTTATTTGCATTAGTGAATTAGATGAATCTCAACCATTGATTTCAAATGAAGTTGAAAACGAATTTCAATTGTCAATCACTTTGGAGATTAAGAGGGATATTCATCTATGTGGTGCAGAGTCCGAGAAAGAGTGTAAGGGGCAGTAAAGGAGAAGGATCTAAATCAGCTAGCAAGACAAAAGGAAAGGCTTTGGATGGACGAATTGGAAGGGCCTCTTAGCATGTGGGAAAACCTCTCGATGCTACATAAAAGTCAACAGAAGTGCCCAAAGTACTAGGCATATATGATCAGTACCTGATACATGCTCCACAACCCTAGTATAGAGTCCCCATCTAGTATGTACACCCAAGAATCAAGTACATGTTCCCGTGTTACAAAACCATTGACACAATGCTAACAATAAAATTAGAGTTAGGTCATTAGGACCTCTATTATACACTAACATTACGTCAGGTCACCTTATGATCCTCATTAAATTATTATTTTCATGTCAATATTCTCATAACAAGGAATTCACATTATAGTGCAGCATTCTCAAATGAGAAAATTTAATTATATCAGATTCAAACAAATAACAAGAACACCATACATTTTGCAAACACAGAAATAACTTCTTGTGTCAAGTCATATTGTCACATACTGAAATAAGAGATTAGTGATTTAGTCATCCACTGAAGCATAAAAAGGAACCATCATACACTCATCATCTAATCCTTCTAAATTGGACCAGTCAATTCCAAAATATTCCAAAGCACACTGAATGCATGCATAGAAGAAAAAAGGTCAATGATGATGATGATAAGTAAAATATATTTCATTAGTAACAAGAATGTGCATTAACAAAAAGAACGGGAAAGGTTCCATGTTACTTCTTCAGTAGTAACATCCTCTGGTAATCCAGTCACATAAACATGTGTGTTGACCTTCAAATCAAACCAACCTTCTGCTGGCATGTTGGCTTCCTGTCCAAAGAAAACAAAATTCTACTCATAAGAAAACGTTTGATTCCTACTCCAGTAACTAAAATTTACATTACACTAAATGTCCTTAACTGTAAAATGAAGGGTCTGTGTAACAAGATCATAATTAATTGCATGTTCGACTTCTTGCAACCATGACTTATAAAACTATCAGAAGATCACAATTCTTCACACTAAACTTTCCATAGCGAAGGATCCTCCCATCTTTGCAAAAGCACTTGAAGGCAATTACAGCTACAGTGATAAAAAAATTGAAGTAGCTATATTCGGAAAAAAAAAAGGGAAAACACAAACTACACCTTTTTTTCATCTCGGTCATCCTCCAACTTCCGTTTTAAGCCAACTTTTGATTCTACAGGTAAGGAATCATCTTTGCATTCCTTCTCATCCGAGTTGTCAGCAACCGTTATTGGCGGCATAATTTCCTCTTCATTCACAAATGTCATTTCCTCCAGTCCTATTGGCGGCATAATTTCCTCTTCATTCACAAATGTCATTTCCTCCAGTCCGTACAGTGAATCTTTATGAAAAGAGTCATCCTATTGATTTAAAAGCAAAATAGCATGCATCAGATTGATCCACTATCAATAATGCCCATCCATCATCAGTTTACAGTCATTCAGAAGAAACCTAATCACTAGTGAAGTGCAAAATAAAAATTTTGATCTTCAATCACCCATTACAAATTAAAATGAAAACTTTCACATCAATAGAGTATTTGAAGTGGCATTAGTTAATCACCACGCAATCCTGATACAAATGTTTATTCATAGTATAATCACTCAGTTGTATTCTAGCAGGTGCTGAGTCTATGGTTACAATCTTAAATGCCAAGTGGCTTGTTTTCTGCACTCTCAAGCATCTCATATTTGCATCTAATTCCGTGTTTTAGATTTCAGATTGTAGCACGCAACATTTTGATCTTCAGTTCAAAAGCTGAAAACAAGAGTTGATGTGGCACAATAATTCTTCAAAATCAAAGGAACTGTTATTTATATGTGCAAAATAAGAGCTTATCACACCTAAAGTGGATAATGATAGAAAGAGAAAATTCCTAAAGTTGTTATAGAGGTAAACAGTTCAGCCCCCGAGTATAATGGAAATCACACAGAAGGATAACAACAACAGTACTTCAATGGAAGCTTACAACTTGTCAATATGAAAAGTCAAACCATGAGACAGAATCGATACAACAGATTAGTTTAAGATTTAAGGTCCACGAGACCAAAAAGTTTACAACAGCAGATTAGGGTTACCAAATTTAAAAACTATAGCAATACAATGCAGGCTGCAGCACATGGGTGCTCAAAGGAGTAATGAATAAGGTACTCATCTGATATATCCCATTTCTGTCCATCTCAAACTACACACATACACATTTTGCAAACTCATATTTATCATAGCTATTTTCCCGTTAGTCAAAATATGCAAGCCAGGCCAGTGAAAGCAGTGAGCTGCTATTGCTCCCACCAGGGTTTGAATCCACCAAAAATGACATGTATGTCCCTTCTGGACTGGCGCACCCTGCAAGTGGAGCATTGAATAGCAGATGAGGTAACGGTCATTGAGTCAAGCCCAGTGGGGTCACAAACCCCTGGAAAATATGCAAGGAAGCATCCACCTGTTGATAGGTGGTTAAAGCTGGGCACTTAGTTAAAGGAAACTAATCAACATTTCCATGGCTATTTTCTCATTTCCTAAAGTTTTGAAAATGCATGTTACAGTACCTATACATATTTCAGAAATTTTACCTCTTTGCCTGTTCCACATGACTCAGTTTTATGTAATTCCTCTATTCTGCTCTCTAAGAACTGTTTCTGCCAGCTAAAAACAAGGATTATAAAACAGAAACTAACAACCAACTTAAGGGCTGCCTAACAACAAGGATCCTGAAAGGTAACATAAATTTGAACATGAGATCAGTCTGATTAAGGCATGACCCATTTTTAATACAATAATACACCCCTATATCCACGTACAAAGAGGTAGCGTTGTGCATTGAAAATTATGCTCAGAACTGTGGCAGCCATTTAGCTATTTCCACTCCACTTCAGGTAGCTAAGTACTACTAAGTAATTCCTCATTTGGACTGACCTTTCCAAAACAGAGGTTTGAACTTTTACTTGTGTATGAAGTATACATGTATCTGTTTGCTTCTTGTAGAACAGCTATGATTTTGACTTCGTTATTCTCAAACTGATAATAAAGCAGTATTTCCAACCCAAAAAGGGAATATTTGTATACAGGATTTATAACTAAGACTGTCCTCCACAGAAGAGCTTGTGATGTAGCGTATCTTTGAATCTTACACTTGATAAGTTATGCATAGAATTTCTGCCTATTGCAAAAAACTATGATTTCATTTTCCTTTTGGAAAAAGCTAGGAAAAGGACACACTCACATTCATCATCTGAACTGAAGAATTCCTCGAATATGGACCTATCTAGGAATGCTAGACATGCCAAGTCCAAATCTTTTGTGTTTTCTTGGTAATCCCTCAAGCAGAGTCAGATCATCTACAGCCTAGGAGTATAATCTCCCTATTTCCCATTATACATACTTTTATCAGCTTTCATTTAAGATGCTCATGTAGAAATGAAGCCCCTGTGCTGTTACTTGTTGCATGCAGGTAACTCAAACTACTAGTGTCCAGCATAAACCTCAGACAAAGAACATTGTTTCATGTAAACATATCAGCATTTGAAAAGTCCATAACATACTTGTGGAACCCAGGCCCGGAGATTATGGTCCCATCTGTACACAGTTCCATCATCATCTGTGAATTCCTGCTCTCCATCAGGAGGGGTGTGAGGCCTTTCATTTGCATCATCTATTTGTGTCTCAAGTTCTTCTCTCACACTATGTACATACGCTTCTGGCTTCATTTTTTTTCCAGACATCAAAGCCTCTGCTTCAGCCTCTGCTTGCCTCACCTCCTCTTTCCATCTAAGGAAATCATCATCATTATCTGAAGCCTTCAATGAAGCATCAGAGGTGTGGGATGTAGTCGTGTACCCATTAAGTTGGGGTTGACTATTAGATTGATTTGCTGAGTAACTAGCATCATCCTCATCTGCATTTAACTGTGTTTCATTGGAAATAACCAGTGAATATAATTCCTGAATGGAAGATAGTGGCATCCAATCATTTCTTCCCTCAGCCCATAACAGTGTACCCTCTGTGAAGTAGCCTGACGCATAATATTCTGCACAGAAAAAGGTGTTTCAGTAATGATAACCAAAGTACTATATGACAATAAAAATCAGAAGTTCATGCTCTACTATAAGATTTCTAACAGATCAGAAACATGTACACAGTCCCAGCATAGTAGGTTCTAGTACTGACATCATCCATACTGAAGTATTAACTAACATGAGGCAAAACCTAAGTATCAAGGACAAGGGCAAATCTGTTATGTTAACCAGCAACAAGAGGCATAACATAAAATGGAAACCAAGGCAAGTCACTCAACTGAATTAGCAACCACCACAAGCAAAAATGTAAGATTGACAACATGTATGTATTATGAACATGCTGAGACACGTGACAAAATAACCTACAAATGGCACTTGAAATTGTTAGCTCAAACCCTCTTTTGCAGGAAAAACAAGCAGGCGGCTGTTCAGTGTAGTACATCTTGGTTCCATGACACCTGAAGTGGTCACTTACTACCTAATGTTACCTGCCAATGAGACTACAGGCACACGGGCCTACATCCCAATAAACTAGTTTCTAAGAATCTATATCAAGCTAACAACCTGAAAGATGCTTGAAGTGGGTCTGCTTTACAAAGAGGAAGGAGAGCAGGGGTGAAGAGGTGGGTTTTGCTCAATTAGATTGCCCTCTTTGAGTGCATAACAGGTAAGTCAGGTAAGTTTTATTTTAATCTAATAATCAATTGAAAGTGGCCTTCATAATAACTATCTAGACTACAAGCAAGAGTACTTCTCAATGGGCCTGTTCAGCGACACCAGCCATGAGAGTTATCAAGTATGCACATAGCCTCCATATAATCAGAATTCAGGTTGCTAGGAAAGTCAACAGCCCTTATTCATTTTGTAAAACTCAACATCACTACATAGTACAGACCCTCTATGGGAAACCAGTTATAATGGTTCAGAACTTTCTGTATCTCAAAATTATTAAACGTAACACAACATCACTGAGTCCTTCAAAGAAAGTCAATTTTCTTTAAGTTTATCTCCTCCAACTATTAATGACACTGTTTTTTCTGAATTAACTTTCTCTTTTGATTCATAGAGACATATCCCCAATGAAGAGTATGACCGATGGGTGAAGCCTTAAAAAGTTTAAGGATGAGAATCAAACCATTGCCCAAATTGAGTGATGAGCCTCACAAATACCCAATTTTGCTCATCAGTCTTTTTCACTTCTCTCACGAACCTGAAACTTTTATCCTTTTCCCCTTTCCATTTTGAATCAATCCATGTATCTGATAGACAGTTGGGATGTTATGCATTTGCACTTGGAATGCTTTATGACTATTTTGTTAAGATTGAGAATGAAAGGAATGAATGTATGTGTGTGAAGTTTTGGTAGTAAATTCCCCCCCTCCGCCACCCCCTCCATATTGCTGACATTTTGTTGATCGGAGGATTTGTATGGGAATTTCAATCATTCATCAGCATGCTGATGAGTTTCTCATTGCTTGTTAAATCTTTTATACCAGATCCGATTTATTTTACTTCAACAATTTATTAAAAACCCAGAAAATATTTATCGCAAATATTTCTGAAATTTCTGATAAAATAAATACACTGGTATATTAACATTCGGAAATAAAATGGGAAATCAATCACACTACAACAGCAAATTTGTGCCAAACACAATCTTCCTTCATATTAAATTTCTCACGAAAATTTGGGCTTGACCCACAGAGAATACACAGAAAAATGCAACTGTTGGGAACCTGGAATTCAGCCCCACTGGGAAAAATCGGTCTCAAAGGAAATTGGTCCCTGGAAATCAACACCACTGAAGAAACTAGACCTCTGGAAAATTTAGCCTCCCTCAACAGCAATTTGGCCCCTCTTCTCCCTCATACGGACCTTGCGCACTTGAGAAATTCAGCCTCCAGATATTTCGGCCCTCCTCTTCAGCTGACTCGGCCTCTCTCTTTCCTAGCTTTGGTTTACCTAAAATTTATCCCGAAAATCCCTGCCTAATTGAGCCTCACGCTATTGAGACAACCACTTCCTCAACAATTGTGTCTCCATCTCTCTCTTAGGCTTATTTTATAATTTCATTAAGCCAAAATGCCTAACCCTAATCTCCTAAATGATCAATGGAAAGGATTAAATTCTAAGGCTTACTTGAGATCAGCGGTTGAAATTATATCTACGTCACTTAAATAATTTTATCATTTATACTTAGAGCTTTGCCCTAAGAGTCTACGATAAATAATTAAAATAATTATTGTACTTTTCCTAAGTTAACCTTGGGAAAGAAATCATAACATCAGCTATCCCACCAACCAAGCACCTTCCAAGGCTACAAACTCAACACTCCCTCCCAGCAAGGAAGGGATTCTTCACCACCCCCAGCTTGTCTTTGTAAAACAAAAACTTGCCCTTCACTTGAGCCTTGGTGAGAATATCTGCTACTTGCTTCTCTATAGAGACGTACTACAATCTCACAGCACCTCTCTGTAGCCTATCTCTGATGAAGTGGCTTTATGTGCTTGGACCTATCATGAAACATTAGATTCTCCTAGAGCTTAATGCAACTCTGATTGTCACAATGAATCACAGTGGATCCCATCTCAAGACCAAATAACCCTATGAGCATCTTGCAAAGTCATATGGCCCCACAACTCGCCAAACTCGCCACCATGTACTCGGCCTTCACCAAGCTAAGTGCCACTTCCTACTATACCATGAGATTATAGTTGATCCCAAACTAAAACAACCTCCTGAAGTACTCTTCCTATCCACTACACTACCTACCCAATCTGAATTTGTGTAGCCCTACAACTCCACTCCAACTCTGACATGCATAAGACCATACTCCATTATACTACAAAGAAACTTGAGCACATGCTTTGCTGACACCCAATGAACACTCCTCGACTCCACCATGAACTGGTTGACTGTGTTCACAGCAAAACAAATATTCAGCCTAGTGTTGACCAGATACATCAAGGACCTTATCAACAATTTGTACAAGATGGGATCCACCAACTCACCCTCAGGAACACTTAGCTTCCTCAAGTTGGTGCTGGTAGGTGAAGACATCGTCCTGCAATCCTCCATCGTGAATCTCATCAAAATCTCAATTGTATACTTGCCCTGCCCAAGGAAGATCTCTCCTAGTTGCTACCACACCTCTAATCCCAATAAGAAATGCATCAAACCAATGTCCTTCATTTCAAAATCCAAAGCAAGGTCCTCCTTGCACATCCCTATGAGCCTCTTTGAAACTGTGACAAAGAGATCGTCGACATATAGTACAAAGAAACTTGAGCACATGCTTTGCTGCCACCCAATGAACACTCCTCGACTCCACCATGAACTGGTTGACTGTGTTCAAAGCAAAACAAATATTCTGCCTAGTGTTGACCAGATACATCAAGGACCTTATCAACTATTTGTACAAGATGGGATCCACCAACTCACCCTCAGGAGCACTTAGCTTCTCAAGTTGGTGTTGGTAGGTGTAGACATCATCCTGCAATCCTCCATCGTGAATCTCATCAAAATCTCAATTGTATACTTGCCCTGCCCAAGGAAGATCTCTCCTAGTTGCTACCACACCTCTAATCCTAATAAGCAATGCATCAAACCAATGTCCTTCATTTCAAAATCCAAAGCAAGGTCCTCCTTGCACATCCATATGAGCCTCTTTGAAACTGTGACAAAGAGATCGTCGACATATAGTACAAAGAAACTTGAGCACATGCTTTGCTGCCACCCAATGAACACTCCTCGACTCCACCATGAACTGGTTGACTGTGTTCAAAGCAAAACAAATATTCTGCCTAGTGTTGACCAGATACATCAAGGACCTTATCAACTATTTGTACAAGATGGGATCCACCAACTCACCCTCAGGAGCACTTAGCTTCTCAAGTTGGTGTTGGTAGGTGTAGACATCATCCTGCAATCCTCCATCGTGAATCTCATCAAAATCTCAATTGTATACTTGCCCTGCCCAAGGAAGATCTCTCCTAGTTGCTACCACACCTCTAATCCTAATAAGCAATGCATCAAACCAATGTCCTTCATTTCAAAATCCAAAGCAAGGTCCTCCTTGCACATCCATATGAGCCTCTTTGAAACTGTGACAAAGAGATCGTCGACATATAGTACAAAGATAAGTGGCTCACCATCAACAAGTGCATAATACAAGTTGGAGTCCGCATCACTCTTGGTAAAACCCAATCCACGTAGGTACCCATCAATCATGTAATACCATGCACGAGGTGCCTACTTAATGCCTTCTTCATTATGCATACATCGGACTCCCTCCCATGCACCTCAAAGCCTTAAGGTTGCTCAATATACACCTCTTCCTCAATCACCCCATTGAGGAAGGCAACCTTCACATCCATCTAAGTTGAAAATTGGTGTATCGATGGGATGAATTTCCCATAGCACCCCTAAGACCAAAGAGAAGCCCTCCTTGCCCCAATAGAAGAATTCTAAATTGGAAAGAAATATTATTATTAATGTGACAAAATTATTTGGGCAAGAATTTGGAAAATATATTTTTAAATGAGCAAATTTGAATTTCCCTCCAAAGGTTTCAAGTTAGCTTGAGGCACCCCATCGAGTTGTATATAAAGAGAGCCCTTGCAACTCATTTGAACGAGGCCATTGAATAAACAAGATCATTTACAAGATCTAAGATCCCATATTGCATATCCTCTCTAAGGCTCGCATTCTATCTGTGGCTCTTAGTTGTCATTCTCTAGCTCGTATTATTATCTTTGTGGATTGATTTATCTCTTTGGCTCGCTATCTACTTTGTGCATCGTTATATTCACAATGGCTTGTTTCTTATTGTTCACATGACTCTAAGGCTCTTATACTATCGCATTGCGGCTTGCTTTGTGGATTTACAGTGGCTCGCATGGTGGCTCGCTCTGAGATTTACAGTGGCTCACACGATGAATTTGTGTGGCTTGTTACTTTATGGTATCACATCTACAGTAGCATCATTCTATACACAGTGGCATACACACACATTGACATCGTTCTATACATAGTGGCATACATGCACGGTGGCATTGTTCTATACACAGTGGCATACACGCATAGTGGCATCTCTCTCTAAGTGGCATCGAACTATCACAATGGCATTGACACAACTTTGTGGTATCTCAATGGCAACGGTAATCTTTGTAGCATCACTCCTATATCACCACAGCAACGATAATCATTGTAGCATCACTCCTACATTACAGCACCAACGCTTGATTCAGTGGCATCATTTCATTGGCATACGTATTTTTGCCTGAGGATCATAACTATGGTACACTATATATTTCTTTGTGGTTCATATTGTATACAATGGCTTGTTATATATATACACACACACTTTATGGTTCATATGGCATCATCATAGTGGCTCATAATATTTCTGAGCCCTGTATCTATCAATGTTGTTAAAATCGCGATAATATCGCGATATTATCGATTTATCGCAATTTTTTCCCGAAGCCGATATTATCGCGAGTAATATTCGCATTTTTTATACGTGATTTTTTCGCAATTTATCGCTGAGGGTCGGGGCAGCAACGTTTTATAAGGCAAAATGCGATTTTTTTCATTTCATTTGCACAGTTAGGCACGCGGAGGGCAGTGGAGTGTTGGAAAGGGCTTGGAGATTTTGCTTGGAGAGGCTTGGAGCTAAATCAAGTGCGTGGAGGAGAAAATCAAGAGGAGGAGACCGATTATCTCCATAGAAACGATATGGGCACCAATTTTTTTTTTGTTTTCATTGTTTTTAAACATTGTTTTTGTTTTTTTTCATTGTTTTTGTTTTTTCTCATTGTTTTTGGTTGGGTAACTTGGGTTTGGAATGGGGTTTATAAAATTTGCCCAATGTAAATTTTTTTTAGCTTTTTTGGTGAACTTTGGAATGGGGTTTTTGATGTAATGTGTTTTTAGTTTTTTTGGTTGGGTTTGAACTTTGGATTCTGGAATGGGGTTTCTTAAAATGTATGTAATTTTTTTTAGTTTTTGTACAATGTAAAAATTAAATACGAAATTGTAAGTTTGTAACTTGTAAATACTAAATTGTAATCCTTATTTTCCCATAGGTTCACAACTTCACCAAAACACCATTCAAGTTTTCAACTTAAAAGTTCAAAAACAAACATGCCTAGGAAATTGGACCCTTTCTGGGAGTTTGGTGAACATGATACTCCAAATGATAGACTAAACTTGACTTGCAAGTTGTGTGGGTTCCATATGTCCGGGGGGGTGTACAGATTGAAGTATCACCTTGCAAAAATACCTGGATTTGATGTAGGGCCTTGCACAAAAACAAATCCTGAACTCATCCGAAGAGCCATGACATCATTGGAAGTTTTAGACCAGAATAGAGAGGCCAAAGAAGAAATGAAGAGGCAACTAAAAAAGTCAGCTAAAGCAAGTGGCACTGGTTCTACTACAACATCAACCAATCCGGTAGCTGCCACATCATTTTTTGTTCCTCGAACCACACCTGGTTCACAGCCATCTATCAGTTCAATGCTAAAAAGAACTGAGAAAGAACAAGCTGACAAGTTGCTGGCAAAATTTCTCCTCTGGAGTGATATTCCTTTCAGCATTGTAAGGAATAATCCATTTTTCCAACCTGCTACAGATGCTATTGCAGTTGTTGGCCCAGGGTATAAAATCCCTTCTTATCATGATTTCAGAGGCCAGATTCTTCAAAATGAAAAGCTTGACTACACCCAAAGATTAGAGGATTTTAGGGCATCATGGGCACAAACAGGATGCACTGTTATGTCAGGATGGTTGGATTGACCAAAAGGGGAGAACCCTTATAAACTTCTTGGTTAGTTATCCCAAGGGGACTATGTTTATCAAATCTGTCGATGCATCTGCACAAATCAAAGATGCAAGAACTTTATGTGATTTGCTAAATGGAGGTGGGTGCAGAAAATGTTGTCCAAATCATAATGAATAATGCTGCAAATTATGTTGTTGCTAGCAGGATGCTTATGGACAGGTATCCTACTTTATTTTGGACACCTTGTGTTGCACACTGTATTGATTTGATGTTGGAGGACATAGGGAAAATTCCCTTTGTCAAAGATATTATTGATTCATGCAAAAGCATTACAAAATTTATATATAACCATACATTTGTGCTTAGCTTGATGAGAAGATTCACCAACAACAAAGAGTTGGTGCGCCCCGCCATTACACGGTTTGCCACCAGTTTCATATCTCTTCAATCCCTCTTGAATTCTATGTGGGATGTGAAGAGAATGTTTCTTTCAGAGGAGTGGCGTGCTTTGCCAATGAGCCGCAAACCAGAGGGAGAGGTCGTATGCAAACTAGTTTCATACCAGGAAGACTTCTGGGCGGGAGTGCAGGAGGTGTGCGTCGTTATTGAACCTTTGGTAAAGGTTCTTCGGTTGGTTGATGGTGAGAAGCCCGCAATGGGCTATTTGTATGAGGCCATGGACAGGGCCAAAGAAGCCATTCGGGCCTACTATAATGATAAGGGAGATGATGGGTTTCAGAGACAACTCCTCCCATGGGGAGTGATTGATGAGTGATGGAACAACACACTCCATCGTCCCATTCATGTTGTTGGGCTTTTCCTGAACCCCACATTTTCTTACGCATATGGGTTTGTATTTGATGTTGAGATCATAGATGGATTCTTATCCTATGTCTAGAAGACGGTGCGATCTCCAGCAGAACGTATAGAGATCTCTAAAGAAATTGAGACATATAGGATGGCAGGTGGCACATTTGGCTTTGAGATGGCTGTCATTGATAGGACGATTAAAATGCCAGGTATTTTTTAGTTTGTAACTTTGTTTCAAATTTCATTGTCTCTTCAAATTCCATTTTTTTCTTATGTTTATTTAAAATTTTATTTGTAATTTTGTTGTAGATGCATGGTGGAGAATGTATGGTGGCAGGGTACCCCTTCTGCAAAAGCTTGCCATTTGCATCCTCGGCCAAACATGTAGCTCCTCAAGATGTGAGCGCAACTAGAGTGTATTTGAAAAAATACACAACAAGAAGCACAACAGGTTAACACTTAAACATTTAAAATATTGCAAATTTCCAAATAAATTTTTGAATTCATTAAACAATATTTTTTTATAATCATTAATTATTATTTCCTGATCTTTGTACAGGTTGGAGTCCCAGCGACTTAATGACATGGTCTACGTCTACTACAATTTTCGATTGTGGGTGAGGCAACTTGAGAGGACACCTGATGTGGAGGCCATCTCATTAGATGGGATTGACACCAATGCTGCATGGAGGGTTGAGGCCGAGAGGCCTCTCATGGAGTCTGTTGATGATTGGTTAGTGTAGGATGTAGTGGAGGGGGAGGAGGAGCAAGAGCAGGAGGAGGAGGAACAGGAGGAGGAGGTGACACCACCTGCTCGGTCTACCCCTGCCACCAATAGAGGATGTGGTCTACCTCTTATAGCTCCTACTTCTAGTTCTTCAGCTTCTAGAGCACATCAGACTCCACTGCCAACTCCACTAGCACCAGCATCTACATCTAGAGGGAAAGGGAAAGCTGTGGCATTTTCTCGCAAGAGGGGCAGAGGGAAATCAATAGGATTAGACTTTAGTTATTTTCTTCATTTTATGACATTATGACATGATGAGATACATTATTATATTTTTTGTTGATATTTTGAGGCTGAGTTGGGACTCAGGAGTCAAAAACTTACTATTCAAGACATGATTCAATGTTATGTGTGATTTTAGCACTAGAAATGATATTAAACATCTTATATATTAGTTCTTTTATCATATTTATGTGTCAATGTATTTATTTTATGTTGTAGATGGTTTAGATATTAAAAAAATGAATATTTTTGTACCAAACGATTTTTTCCCGATTATTTCCCGATAATTAAGATTTTTTCCGATTTTTTCCTTGCGTCGATATTATCCCAATAACGATTAATGCAACATTGGTATCTATACATAGTGGCTCGCTCTAGTTTTATGTTCACATCTATGCACAGTGTGGCTCGCATTATACAACAGTGGCTCGCCTTTGGAAATATATGGAAATCCTTATGACAATGATGTATGGCACAGTGACCTTGAGTAATCTCGAGATGTATGATGGTACCCTTATATGGCACTAACCCTAACACGACAGATATAGAGAAGCTACCTTATATAACAGTAACCTACCAATATGGCAGTGACCTATCAATATGATGACAGTGACCTTTCTCTTATATGATGACAATGGCCATGTTTATGGTACATGATGGCATTAACCTTTCATAGCAGTTAATCTTTGATGATGACACTTGATAGTGATGGCACCTGTTCTTATGACTCTTAACGGAGATGATTCTTGATAACATTTGATGACATTTGACAAATCTGATTCATGACAATGACGATGTGCCTTGATAGTGATGACACTTATTCCTATGGCATGGATGTTACTTCTTGTGACAGTGATATGGCAACAACTCTCCAAAGATCAGATCAACCCACAAACTGACTTGGGTTGGCCCTAGGAGGCATGATGTGATTGATGTATCTCACTCTTATTGTATTGTATATGTTAGCTAAACAATTGATGAATATCTAAGAAGAACTTGGTTGGGTTTCCCTCTCGTGGGGTTTTTCCCGAGTCTTTGACCTAAATCTCAGTGTCTCTACTGTGCATGCTTTTCTTTTGTTGTTCCTAACTACATTGCATTGTTGATGTTACTGTTCTCTCTACATAATTTCTAATGATATTATGATGTTATGGGGTGAATGTAATATGTAAATGAAGAAAAAGTTTGAAAATGCAATTATCTACAACAGAGAACCATCCAGCCCTAAAAATTTAACAATCTAATGTATCCTCCACTCCATCTCTGAAGCAACAGAAATGCCCCCCTAATAGATGCATATTTGGTGACAATATGTTTCCTCATAGCCTACCCCCTCCTTTTGGGAGAACCCTCTCGTCGCGAGCCTCACCTTATACTTCTTGATATTTCCACATGTCGCATGCTTGATCTTCTAGATCCATCAAGAAGCAACCATTGACTTCCCCTCAAGCCTCAACACTGTCTCCCACACATCGTTCCACAGGATGGAACTATACACTTCGATCATGGCATCCCTCCAAACCTACTAGTCTACTGCCTCGTCAAAGGTAGAAAGCTCGAACTCGTTGATGCTACTCGTCAAGGTCGAACAACCAAAAAATCTGCTAGATGGTCTACTCTCCCTAAACGTTATACTAACATCCCCTACATGCTCCTCCACATCCCTCAAGGTCTGCTCAGACCATCTCGGCCTCCTCATGGTATAGCTCGAAGGAACATCTAGCTCCTCCTAATCAAAAGGTTGTGCACCTATTGTTGGCGCTATTGGTCCCAATTAAACCTTCGGAGCCTCTCGCTCTTGATCCTTTTCAATTGTTTGATCTGTTCCATGAGACCTTTAAAAGGAGTGGTGACTCGCCTGACTACTATCTTCCTCTATCCTGAAATGTATACCATGTATCCCTTTGAAGTCTCATTGTCTCCAACAAAAATGCCCCTCTCTAATGAGAGCTCTAGTTTAGTACTCTTCTCTGAAGGAATGTGGACACACATTGGCTTTCACTGGTTGTCCTCTCAACAGATACAGATTATTCTCCCTATTGTCTGCAATTTGCCTCGCATTAGGAGCAACCCCTTTCGACCAACCATGGCCAAAATTGAGGGTAAAATCTTCTCCATCCCAAGTACATACCTTACGTCATTCAGCTCCCTAAGATCCCTAAGTCTAAATGAAACTGTATTGTAATGACCCACCTACAATTTACAAACAGAATGTGAATATTAGCATGCATACAAGACATGCATATGATAGCTACATATGCATGCATCGCATGCACTACATTAGTATATGTGCTAACCATTTATGAAAAGTCCAATGAATGAATTATTGACATACTAAGTAAATACCTAAACTCACTAGAATATGATGAACATATTAAGGTGAATGACTTGCTATATATACCACCATAATTAACATATTATTCAGAATAAAAATAAATTCAGAGTATTACACAAAATAGTAGGGTAACTATAATATTATTAATTATGTTAACTAAATAAGAACTATAACATAATATTGTATTAATTATTGATAATTATTAATTATATTAATGAAATTTTATATTAAATAAAATTCAAAGGAATTAAAGGAAAAAAATATTATATACTAATTCTGAACTAAAAGATAATAAAACATAAAAGACCCCCATGCAAACTTAACCAAATCCATATTATGAACACAATAAAAAGTCACGTAGCATATAAGGTCTATGAATACAGTGAGAATTTAAAAGAGAACATTGTCAACCAAAGACGCAGGTGGCGGATGCCTATTTAGCCGCAAGCCAAAACTTATCACTTAACCCTTCATTAGAGGAATTTGGAACGGGAAATCACTGTCGTGAAACAGAGGAGGGACCTATATAAGAAAAGGGAGTTTGCTTTTGGAGCGGAGGAGGAAATTACAACAAAGAGCAGCAGGTAGAGAGAAGCCCTGATTGTTTTTTAAGGTTTTGGGCACAGAAGCCAAAGTGCTTCAATTTTGAAGTATTTTGGAGTTGAGATTGTGCCCAGTTTGGCAGGGAGGTTTTGGTCATTTTGGTAACGGGAGCAAATTTGGAGCTACGACAGCTCGGAATCGACTTCAAACACGAAAGCCAAGTATGTATTTGTGTATTAAATTGATACAATCTGTTTTAAAATATCACTTTCTGAATTCTGAGCATCGATTTTGTCAAATTTTCATAAATAAGGGCTCCACACTTTGGTATCAGAGGGATAGTTTCGAACTATGTTGGACCTAAGGGTCTCCTTTTAGTTATTTATGCGATTTTCTGTGCACGTATTGCCTCCACCGCTCATGAAAGTACCTTTAAATTTTATAAATGTTTTACCAACTGGCCTTTGGGACCGTTGTTGAAGCCACTGTACTCGTTTTCTTTTGTTGCCACCTTTGGCTCTTCCACTGCACCAAAGAGAGGAAACGCATACAACTGAATTGAAATGGGACCAATAAACTAGCTCCTGAAGCAATGAAATTTGTTGCATAAAATGGCTATAAATTAAATAGTCATATTTGGACAATGAAATGATTGTTGAGTGTTCCTCCCCCAAAGTTAAGAGAAATTAAGCACCTCTGATGGAATTCGAAGGTTGGTCTGTGTTTATCTTGGTCAGTATTATTATGATAAAGATGTGGCAAATTAACTCTACTTATAGATACTTAGCCAAACGATATCATCCCGATGTGATAAATTTACATAAGAAAACCGTTGTGAAGTAGTAAGCATTTGTAGACATTTGGTAATTACTTGGTGCGTGCGTGCATGATTTATTAGATAAATGGGCCAAATTCTGGTTTTTATGTTTCGATGAGGCAATAAGTGTGATTAATTGGCTCCATGAAGACCAAACGAGCACACAATTAGCAAGCAGAAATAACACCCTAGATATAGACTCAAATTTTAATGCAATTAAATAAATTTATTTCTGAGAACAATTTTAGTGAGGTCAGCCAAATGGTAGAGATATTTCAATTCACTGTGAATATGGATAATAATTGTCAACCTGTCTCATTCCTTGCAATTAGGAATCGTAATAGACTCAATTAAGTGTTCGCCCCAATATTAGGAATGGCATAGTTTACACCATCAAAAGTTATTGTGTGCTTGTTGGTCGAGCTTGTTTTCTTCAAATGCTCAAAATTGGGGAACTGGAAGTACGACATAAGATATACCCATAATATGATTTAAAAAAAAAAAAAAATCATTGAAATAGTAGTTTTTATTGATGGTATATTACTCAAAAGTAACTCACTCATAAAATTAGTACCTAATCCAACACCGGTTGTTGGGAAAATCGCAAATATACTACAAAGGCGGAATACCCTAAGGATGACTTGTTTTAGAGTGAATTCAACTTAATGTACACACAAAATATAATTCAAATTTTTAATGTGAACGTATGGAAGAACGCCAACCAGGAAATTGTATTTTACAAATTACAGATCATGTGAAATGTCGGCAATATTCAATCCACAGTATAATTCTTCTACATTTTGGACTTTTTTGGTTTAAAAAAATGTATGCTTCAATTGTGTAGTCTGCTTAATAAGTGTTTCTGAAAAAAATTCAAAATGATAAAAATCATTTATACATTAAAAAGAAGTACAACTTAATCTGAAAAAAAAAAAAATTCAAATCTCGCAAGTCCAAAATTGGATTGCCAAATTTTGACTTTAAAAGCCAAAAGTAACCCAAAAAACCTCCTTAACATTATCTGGTAGGTCTTTGATACCAAATTCAATGTTACAAATAATGTCATTAACGGGAATCATATTAGGGGCAAGGGCAAAATTAAGACCCTTATTTAAGAGGTTAAAAACAGATTGACTAAAATTTTTACTAGAGAGATTAATAACATTTTTAAAAGGAGAAGAGAAATTATTATTATTATTATTAGCCTTAACAATATAATTATTACTTGAATTGTTATAATTATTATTAAGGTTAATATTAATATTATAATTATTCTTTCAATTACTATTATTATTATTATGGTGGTTCGTATTAATATTATAATTATTATTTGAATTGTTATAATGTAGGTTGAGATTATTAATAAACTCAGAATTATTCAAATCCTTAATACTATCATTTCTAATGTATTATTATTAACAAAATCTAAATTATTCAAATCTTTAATAATCAAATTATTATTAATCAAATTATTATTATATAACAATTCATTAGAATTGTCATTTAAATAATTGGAAAATGAACTTTTAGGGGATAATCGATTATTCAACATAAGATTATGTTTATCAATATTAAATCTGGATAGGGAATATGAAACCGGTCAACCAGGAAAGGGATGACACGAACAGTTAGAAAGGGAAGGCGAGTGATAGGAAGGTTGAATGCAGGCAGGGGGAGATGAATTGACGTCGCAGCGAGAGGAATCCGAACCGCAGTGAGAAGGATGGTCGGTCAAGATAGTAGAAGGTATACGAGTTGAAGGGTCAGCGAAGGAATGGGAAGGGTCAACGACAGACAAGTTAGAAGATGAAGGCAAATGATATGAAGGGTTGACACCGGAAAATATCTTCATTCCAGTTCTCATCATTTTCCGATGCAAAAATTCGACATTCTAAGTACTCTAGCCACCCGTGCTTTAAGAATTTCGGATGAGAAGCACCTAGAAGAGGAAAAATCTCATCTTCTTAAAGTTTTTGAAACTAATGGCTATAGCAGGTCTCAAGGCCTCAAAGCTTTTCAAAGGGACCATAGAGAATCAAGGGTTAAACCTCCTCGTGATGACCCAATCTCTAAGGTGCAGCTCTTGTTTATCCAGGGGACCACCGACAGGATTGCCCATATTCTTAAGAGGAATAAAGTTTCTTCTACTTTCAAATCCCATTATACCATTAGAAATTCTCTCAGATCCGTTAAAGACCCTAAAGACATGAAAGGAGTATACTCGATCTCATGTTCCTGTGGGATTCCCTACATTGGGGAAACCGGTTGTTTCATTAAACAGAGAATCCAAGAGCATGCAGCAGACATCAGGCATAACCGATCGCGCTCATCAGCTCTTGCAAAGCATGCAGAGAAATATAAACACCATGTTTGCATTGAGGATGCAAAGGTAATTGCCAGGGTTGATCACTTCCACCATAGGAAGCTAAGAGAGGTGATTGAGATTGAGAAGCATACAATCAATCTCAATAGGGATGATGGGTGGAAACTGAGTAAGAGCTAGATTTCGGCTATTTAGTCCATCCTGATTTCCCCCCGTTATTACCCCCCCCCCCTTCATTTTTTTTTGACCCCTTATGTTTTTATTTATAAATATGTTATTATAAATTCATATATAATATATAAATAATAGTTTATTATTATTAATGAATAATTTCATATATGTACAAACAATTAAAAGGCTAATTTTGAGTTCTATAACTAAAAATTAATAAATATTATATTTATATATTATTATTATTTATTTAGTTATTGATTTATTTATTTATGATAGGTTAATTTATTAATTAATAAGAATATGTTTATGATTTTATTAACTATAATCCTTTTATGAATAAATTTATTATTATAATTTCATAGATAATATATAAATAATAATTTAATATTATTAATAAATAAGTTCTATTTATATAAACAAATAACAGCTAGTTTTTAACAACTAGTTTTTAGTTAAAAATTAATAAATATAATTTTATTAATTAAATAACTAATTCCTAACGGCTAGTTTCTAACGACTAATTTTGCAATCTGATGCATCCTTGCTATTTATTCTTTAGGATCAATGGATATTTTCGAAACGTCGACCAAATAATAATAATGTGATTAATCCGAAAGACATTCTTGTTTACAATATGGATCACAAAAGCCTAAGATCAGACAATGTAACTAGAGTCAAGCTTCATAATTGTATTTGTCAAAAGAAAAGAAAAAGAAATTTTATTGTAAAAGAAAAATACTTTTGAAGCATGGGTTTCATGCTCTTTTATTTATTTCCTAAGTCAGAGCCTCCATTGGAGGCTCAGCCTCCATTGGAGGCTTCTAGGTTTTGTCACGAGTCAAAAGAGTCTTTGTCATATTTATTAGAACCTCCTTGGGCATTTGTATCATGTAAAGAAATTTATTTTTGAGTCAAAAGTGTCATTTGTCACCTCCTCACCAAGTCGGCCCTGAAAGAGGGAATTTGACCCTATGGAAGCATTATAAATAAACGTAGCTCAACTCATTTGAAGCACACACTCACAAGTTCAATCTACAAGAGAGAGAGGATGAAAAAGAGAGCGAATTGTTGGAGAAGAAGACCTAATTGAAAGAAGAAGCAAAATCTAAGTTTCGAGCATCTCTCTCTCTCACATGTGCGAAGTTTTTATGGTTTTTGGGCTAGTAGCTGGGGCGGAAATTTCTGAAGTTACTGCAGGGCTGAAATTTTGTAGTTGGGGGGCCGAAATTTTGCATTGAAGCTACATCTAAGAAGTTGACACTTAAAGACTTTGGCTGAGATCATGTACTTGAAGGAAGCGCTAACTTGGTGATTGGAGGAGGTTTTTGTCTAGGTCAAAAGGGTCTTGGATTGTCTCATCTTGATTTGAATCTATTAGTGCCTACATCTTGTGTTCCTTGTTTTTGTGATCTTCATGCACTTTTGATTTGGTAATTGCTTGATGAAAAGATAACATAATAAAGAAGAAAAGAAGCCAACATACATCACAAGTAATTATCAAGAAAAGAGAAATCTAACTCTAATTACCACAAGCATTGATTTCTCAATGCAGGGCACAATTCTCCTCGTCCTCTGTCATAACTAATCTCCCTTCTATGGTTCATCTTTGGATCTCTTCTTGTATGCAGTCAATCCAAAACCTTTCCCAATTTGGGAAGTTCTCTCTCCCACTAACAGCATCCTGGAACCCTTTCCACGACTTGTGAAGTCCAAGTAAGGCAAAACTCACAAGATCATGATCAAATACAACCTCGCCCACCCCACCTAGTTCATCTTGTACCTAAGTGAACCTTGACAAATATGGGACAATGGGCTCATCCTTGCTCATCCAGATACTCCTCAACTTCTCCTTAAGAGCAAGCTTCCTGGTATCACTGCTACTCTGATACAACTTCAGGATTGTATCATACATCTCATACATTGTCTTCTTCTCATGGATATGAGGCACTATATGATCTTTGACCCCTTCTAGAATGATTCTCTTTGCCTTGATATCATTCTTATTATGTTGGGACAATTGCTAGGGCTCGTGAGGTGGTGCTATCACCTGCTTGATGTACTCTCCCACCCCATTATCTTCCAGCACTATCGTGATCCTCCCTTTCCAAGCTATGAAGTTCGATGCTCCCTCCAGACAGTGATCTGCTCTCAACCCTTGGTAAGCCATCCCGCTTCCCCTGAGAGCTCTTTAAAAACTTGCCCACTAAAAGTCTTGTAGTCCTTCACAAGAACTGTACTTAGGACCTCTAAAACTGCGTCTCCTGGCAAACCTAATAGTCCTTCACAAGTCTGCTCTTAGAGCTCCTTTTGACAACTGCCAGCAGCCCTCATCACCACTCCTAAGATGCCAAACACACATTGTCCAACATGAACAATATCCACTTAGAAAAGAAACAATTTAAGAAGACAAATACATACCTCTTCTGCCTGAGATTTAACTCGGTCTTGTGCCGTTGGTTCTGAGTTTTTCTGGCCCACTGGTTAGGGCTTTCTATACCATTGTAGTAGCCCCCAACCTTCCACAACTTTTGCGTTCTCCTTCCTCCCTTCTAGTCTTTACTTTCCAGTGTACTCGGTCTCCTTCTAGGTTGCTATAATAGAGTTGAATTAGCTCATAACTGCCCTAAACTAGGGTTCCATCCAGCCTGAGGCCACACAAAAATTTGGCCTACTAAACAAAGATATAATACCTTCAAACTAGCATAGAATTAGCCCAAAAAAATTTCCTTTTCATGTTGGTTGCCTTCTCCAATAACATAGCCTACTATCATGAGAAAATAGAACCACAAACAATCCCTTTTCCATCCTTCGCTAGGCTTCCCTCGTTTGCGACTATCGCAGAAGTGTCTTCTACTATGAAGTGTTGCACTTGTGTTGATCTTTGTTCTGATCTAACCTCTAATACCATGTAGAAAATCCACAAAACTTTGATCTGCTGATAAGAAAAATCTAAAAAAACACTTTCTTTTCTTACAAACACAGAATTTCTCTACTCAATTTGCAGCAGAATTAGGAACATAAATAAAATGTAGCAACACAATTCAAGACACAATTTTTTTTTCACTAGGAAACCCAACAAGGAAAAACCCTCTGCTTAATGAGAACTTTATTGATAGCAAAACAGAACAATTGATCTCTTACAAAATGCAATTGTTTCAATATGAAAGCCACACTTGTCTTTCCTAATTGTTCTAAGTTGATACCCTTGCAAAGTTGTTGATCTTTGTTTCCCTCTACCAATTTGTGCACAAACTTCTCTTGCACACTCTTCCTCTCACATGCTCCACGCACAAACTTGTGCTTCCTATTGCTTGGTCTCGACTCTCACCAACTCATGCTCACCAAAACAATGATTAAACTTGTGCCTTTATTCCTCCTTTTAAAGGCAATTCGATTGAACTAGAGCTTTTCTAGTTAACAAAAGTCAACAAAACTAGTTAAATGGATCCTCCTAAAATTTAGGAGGCTAAATCCACTTAAGCTTTCAGTTCCCAATTTAACTCACACTAGAAGATCAAAACTTGACCTTCCAACTTCAACACATCAGTTAACTGCCTCATGCACTCCTAATTTTTAGGGAAATTCCTAAATTTTAGGAACTCAAGCATGCACAAGAAGGAACTTGAGTTTGATTCCTTGAACTAAGGCACAAATCAAGGAATCAATTTCTCACTACTATTTTCAACACCATTTGGTTTAACTAATGCTCCAGCGATATTCATGAACTTGATGAATAGTGTTTTCCGCAAATATTTGGACCATTTTGTCCAAGTATTCCTAGATGGCATCCTCATTTACTCCCGCAATGAAAGGGAGCATCAAGAGCACTTGAAATTGGTATTTCAAAGCCATAGAGAACATAAGTTACATATGGAAAACTTACAAAGTGTTCTTTTTTTAAGGAATTTCAATATCTTGGCCATGCCATTAGTGGGAAGGGCATTACAATGAATTGTAGAAAGATTGAAACTATAATGGTTTGGCTACTCCTAAGAATGTTAAATAACTACTCAGCATTGAGGTTGGCAATATAATATAGAAGATTTGTAGAATGATTCTAATAGATTTCCAATCCCATCACAAACCTCCAAAGGAAAGGGGTTAAGTTTGAATGGACAAGTGAGTGCAAGAGACCATTTAATGAGCCAAAACAATGATTGACAATTGCTCCAATCTCAAAGGTGCCCGACATGGACAAGGACTTTTGTGTTTGCACGAATGCATCAAGAGAAGGATTAGGCGCAGTCTTGATGCAAGATGGGCAGGTTATCGCTCATGCTTCATGTAAATACAAGACCCGTGAACTCAATTACGCCACACATGATCTAGAATTAGCTACAGTTGTAAAGGCCTTGAACCTATGGAAACATTATCTAATGGATTGTCAATTTGAACTAGGAACAGATCCAAAAGCCTTGAGCATATCTTCACACAAAAGGACCTTAATGCTTGACAACAACATTCGAGTGAGCTATTTAGTGAATATGATTTCAAGATATCCTACATCAAGGGAAAGGAAAATAAGGTAGCATATGCTTTAAGCAAAATACCCAGAGTTCATTCAATACTATCATTAAAGATAGACTTGAGAAGCCGAAATATAACCACCTTATAGGAGAGTTGCAATACCAAGAAATAATTTTTTCCTTACAAGGAGGAGTACCAGTGGCCTTGAAGAGGAGTACCAGTAGCATCCAAGTGGGATAGATAAAGACACCTTAGAGAATGATGGATTGTTACGATATAAGGGTAAGATGTGTGTGTCAGTTGATGACGAACTTCAAAAAGTTATAATGAAGGAAGCCCACCCGTTAAAATTGGCAACTAGGGCCAACTTTCACCTTAGGACAACGCATATGATGGAGATGATTATTGCATTGGATTCCTCTTTCAGAGAGGTACAATTTTGATATAAAGATCATCTCATTCTGACAAGCAGAAATGGAATTATGAATTTATTTCTCTTATGGACAAATTGTCAAGGTCGGCCACAGTCAAATGTAGGCTCATGAAGCCCAATAGATGGGTCTCCTCACCCTTAACGAATTGTATAAATAGAGGTGACCTTTTCCTCATTTGGACCCATCTCATCACATCATCTTCTCTCTCTTGGTTCGTACAGCTTGGAGGCATCTCTCTCTTTCTTCGCAAGTGTGGCTGACCTCTCTCTCTCTCTTCTTCGCACATGTGACAGAAGGTCAAGTTCTTCTAGGTCAAACAAGCCAAATTTTAGAAGCATTGACTAGTGTTGACCTCAGTTTTTGGACCAGAAATTCAATTTTTGGAGGCCGCATTTATTGGCATAGAAATCGAGAATTTTGGGACAATTTGACCAACGTTAACTTCAAGTTTGACCACAGAAAATTGGAGCAATATTTTCTCTCTCCTTTGACTAGGTTTGACCAAAGAATTTGCGTTGACTTTGACTCTCCTAGAAGGCCGAATTGGACTATTGTTTGGAGGATGTTTTGGGGCAGCTTTGACCACCGTTGACTTTCTGGTTAGGGCTGATTTAACTGTTCATTTGACAGATCTGTTTTGGGCTTGTATTTATGATATTTGTACTCTCTCTCTGTGCTGAACTATTGAAGAATAATAAGAAGATTTGATCAAAGGGTTCCCCCACATTGGGGTTTGTCCCTGGCATCCACCACATCTTGCGTCCTCTTGTCTTGGCTTGTTTTCTGCATATGATTTTATGTTCTTTCTGCATTTATTGTCAATGTTTATAAGTTAATGTGATTGCTACTGGATATAATTGGAATTTGTCATTGGGCTATTAAAGGAACATTGAAGTAAAATGTCTTAAGCATAGAACATACCATTGTTATCTAAAATTAAGACCACCAAGCCCCATATGCTACACATCTAAGAGTAAAGAAAAATTTTGCGGACTTGAAAACGTTATTTTTCTGGACAGGAATGAAAAAGGATATAACGTAGTTTGTGGCCCAATGTTTAGAATGGCAACAGGTTAAAGCTAAACACTGTCGTCCTACAGGCCTTCTACAACTCCATGATATACCAAAAACTAAGTGGGAAGTTGTTTCAATGGATTTTGTGGGAGGCTTACCTATGACCTCCTAGAGACATGATTCTGTTATGGTTGTTATTGATAAACTAAGAGTGCTCACTTCATTCCAGTCAAGAGCACCTCTGAGGCACCATCCATTGCGCAAGTTTTCCTAAAATAAATAATTCGCCTTCATAGAGTACTGCATAAAATTGATAGAAATTCATGTTTTACTTCAAGATTTTGGCAAAGCTTTTTACATTCTATGGGAATACAAATCAACTTTAGTATTGCATATCATCCAAAGATAGACAGGCAAACAAAGAGCGTAAACCAAATATTGGAGGACATGCTGAGAATGTATGTCATGGATCAACAGAATCAATTGGAGAAATACCTTCCCTTGGTGGAATTTGTTTACAACAATAGTTATCATAGTTCAATTCAGGCAGCTCCCTTCGAAGTCCTATATGGAAGACCATGTTGTATGTTAAGTTGGGATCGATTAAAGGATCGAGTCATGTTGGCACCTGACATGCTCCAAGAAATGGAAGAATAGATGACTACAATTAAGCAAAGGTTAAAGGGAGTCAGGGGTCGCCATAAAAGTTATGCGAATTAAAAAAGAATCGATAGAAGCGCCAAGTTTTTATTAAACGCAGACCCTCAAAGAGTTCCTTCAGATTTGGCAAAGGAACAAAGGTATCCCCTAGGTTTGTCAAGCCATTTAAGATCCTAGAGAGGATCAAACCAGTTGCTTATGAGCTTAAGCTTCCATCCCATCTAAGAAGGATGCATAATGCGTTTCATGTTTCTATGCTTAAAAAATATGTACCTGACCCGTCCCATTTATTGAAATCTGAGAAATTACAGGTTTCCGAGGAGGGAGTCCTTCAGGTCAAACCATTCTGTATACTGGACCGTTGGGTTCATCGGCTCAAGGACCATGAGTTTGAGCAAGTCAAAGTTCAATGGGACCAATATAGCCCTAGTACAATGACCTAGGAGGATATAGATACTATTCATGGTGACCTTCCTTATCTTTTTTATTAAATTATGTGGTGAACAAAATAGGATTACATAACTTAGCTTAGATAGATATCTATCATATATGGAAATTTTCTATAAAAAAAACTTCTAAAACATATGAATCATGTCTAATTGCTTAAATTTTATTGATATACTATGGTACTATGTATGAGGTTATGGTTTTAGTTATTTGTTATGTCAACATGGAAATGTTGAAGTATAATGTTGTGATGATGTTTCATAATGTGATGGTATGTGGTAATTGGACATAGTTTTGATGATAGGTTAATGATGTCATGCATATGTGGTGCTTATTTATTCATTTTGTTGTGATAATGATGTTGTATACTCATGATGGATATGGTATGCATGATGTGGCATATGGTTAATTTTTTATGATGTCATGATTATAACTAATGAATTGGTTGCATGTTAAGATGTGGTAATTCACAGGAAATCCACAAATGCGCTGGGAGGGACAGTTTATTTGATGATCTCATGGGAACCCGTACCTTCAAGGGAGAAGAGGTTACACCATATGGCCAGGGGACAGAGTCAATCAACACTACATATACTAGTGTTTCTTTTGCCTTGTATAGCTCTTGATGGATAACTCTCGAGGGGCTATGGGACCATCTTGATGAGGCCTAATGCCTAATAATGGATTGGAATGTTTAAGTCCAGAAGTGTGTAGAACTTCGATGCCTGCAAGTATACTAGTTCAATAGAGGGTGTAGGATACACTCAGCATAATAAATAAACCAATAAATAAGTTAAATAATTAAATTTAAGTTCGAGACGAAGTTCCTTATAGAGGAGGAGTATGTAATGCCCCGTATTAATAAATCAATAAATAATAAAAACAATGATAATAACGATAATAAAGAAAATAATATCAACATGTAAATAATAAAACAATAAATAATTTTAAAAATATATAATAATACTAATAGTAAGTAAATAAAATAATAAATAATAAACTGAAGTTCCGAATAAATATATATAAAATAAACTATAAGAATAAGTAAAGTTAACAAAAAGTAAAAAGGAATAAAATAAGCAAAGGTTATGATGACGCACGGATCGCGTGCATGAGGACCCCCTTTCCAATCCCATTTCCATTTTTGGAACAGATTGTTCTATTTAATGGTTGAAATGAGAGGTGAGAAGCATTCATTTTTTTAGAGGAGAATGTTGAGAGACAAAGGATTCATTGGTTGTAGTAGTTAATTGAGGGCTCGGGGGTGGCTATCTATAGAAAGATTATGTGCAGCTCAGCCTACAGTTGGGTGGAGAGTCATCCCCAAAAAATTGTTGTGATCAAGAAGAGCGAGATAGCACAACCACTCTTAAATATCAAGGAATAAATATCATCGCTTTACAAGTAAGTCTTTTCATCTCACGATCTCATAAATTATGTTTGAATTCCAGGTCATTACAACTCTTCTTAATTTTGTGTCATCATCTACAAATCAAATATGTTGCTACTATAACAAGAAGGCACCCACATCTGTTGTACATGCTCCAGCTCAGAGAAGACTATCTGACAGATAGACTAGCACTCCCTTTTACCAAGGAAAGTATTCTCCACTACACCAAGTTGTTCTCCGAACATCTTGAACTTCCCTTTGCAAGGAGCTTAGTCAAGATATCAACAATTTGCTAACCTATTGTAGTGTACTGCAAAACCAGAGCTCTCTTTTGAACCCTATCCTTCATAAAGTGGTACATGATTTTAATATGACTAGATCAATCATGAAATATTGGATATTCAAAAAGCTTGATATAACTATGATTGGCACAGTAAATCACACTAGTACTAAAAGACTGCGTTGCCAATTCCACTAATAAGTAGAATCAGTTGTCATATAGTCTCCCTCTGCAAAACTAAGTGCCACATAAGTCTACTTTTTTTTGAACCAAGAAATCATACCTAAAATTAAATTAAAGCAACTACTTGAAGTGTCGCTCTGATCACTAGCACTACCTACTGAATTAGAATTAAAAAAATCATGTAGCACCAAATCTCCATCATCGACATCCTACTTGTGTTGTGCACCACACACTGACTCAATGTGTTGATACAATACAAATGCAAGATCTAGTATTTACCACATACATGAGGGAGCTTTCCAACTATCTATACATACATGGATCAAACATATCTAAATCAGAATCAACAAAGGAATTCAAACTTGTTACCATAGGAATCACCATGTGCTTGTAGCCCATCATCTGAAATCTCTTCGAAATCTAGACTACATAACGTGTCCAAGGAAAACTTTTCCTAGACTTTTCCACACATTTAGACTCAAAATGTAGTGCAACAATTTGTTTTCCTTATGTCAACTCTCACCATCTTGCACCATTCTTTGTTTTTCATTAAATTTCATGTAAGTATAAGATCATCTACATACAAAAGACTAAAATAAGCATATTAGAATGATCAACCAAATAGTAAAGATTGGAACCTTCATCTGTCTTAGTGAAACACAGAACTAAAAGATACTCATTAATCTTGGGGTACCATTACGTGGTGCCTATTTCAAACCATAAAAGGCATTACTCAACCTGCAAAAATAGGTTTCATACCCATGCACGTCAAAGCCTCTTGGTTGGTTCAAGTACACATCCTCAATCAAACCATTAAAAAATGTTGTCTTCGCATCCATTCAATATAAACATCAATTAAACATTGTTGCTAAAGACATAATGAATTTGATAGAGGTATTCCCAACAATAGAACCAAAAGTGTCCTCATAGTCAAATCCCTTTTTCTAGGAGAACTCTCTAGCGACAAACTAAGCTTTGAATTGTTCTATGCTACCATCTATTGCATTCTTGACCTTGTACAACCACCTAAAGCCAATCACTTCCCCTCTCGTCTAGGCACTATCTCCCACACATCATTCTTCATAATAGAGGTGTACTCCTCTATCATGGCATCTTGCTAAATCTGGTAACCTATTGCCTCCTTAAAACTACAAGGCTCTGCATTAATGATGGAAGAAATAGTGCGACATAGTTTGAAAATTTTTTGAAGGATGACTTAACTGAAATGAAATCATATGAGCTTCCATTTGCCACTACACCTATATTGTTTGGGTGAACCACCTAGGCTTGTTGTTTTGAATCTGATTTTTCTAAATTTTCTGAATTCTGCAGATCAACAATTGGGGCAGCAACCTCCTCTCTCTCCTCGCTAACTATTGGATGTTCCTGACACTTGGAGCACCATGCATCCTCATCAAAATTGACATTTCTGCTAACAACTACTATTCATTGAGATAAAATGTAGACTTTATAAGTTTCCAAGACCTCACTGCACCCATAAAGATACCCTTCAAACTAAAAGGCTCCAACTTCATCGTTTTCTAAATGGAAATATGAATGTAGATAGGACAACCAAAACTCAAAGATGTGCTACTTAAGGCTTCTGACCTTTGAATGCTTCCTCAAGTATCTTGTCCTTCAACTCTCCATGAGGACACTTGTTAAGAATATAAACAGTTGTAAGACATGCTTCTACCCATAGACAAATGGGTAGATCTAGATCGTGAATCATAAATTTAGTTATCTCTACGATGGACTATTCTTCACCTTTGCAGCCGCATTCTACTGAGGTTGTCGGGCGCTATCAACTCCTCCTTAATTCTTTCTATTCTATACAAAGTTTAAAATTCCTTGGAAGTATACTCCCTTCCATTGTCAAACCTCAATACCTTAATTGTCTTTTCTATCTAATTTTCTACAACAGCCTTAAACATTAGAAACTTCTTGAAGAACTTGTTGTTGCACAAACTATAAGGCCTTGTAAAGAGGAAAGAGCTAGAGGGCACAACAACACTATGGGACAGAGGCCCATAGTCACCACAGCCTAAGTCCCCTTCTTTTCTTAGATTTTCACCGACGAGATGAGTCCCAATATGGCTCACTTGTGATAGATATGTATCTATAATAGGCTTGAAGTGAAGGAAGGTGGCTCATTCAATGGAAAGGTTCAATGAAAATGCTTGCTTTGGGAGAAGCTAGACACCTTCCACAAAAAAAACCCTTGAAAGAAAGGCTACACAAGACCTAGGGTTGAGATTTTTTATCGACATATAAGTTCCTCCAAGGTCAAGGTAGACAAGAGAAAAGGCTATGAATGATTTACTTCAACAAGTACTAAAGCACAAGCCTTCAAGGAATCCCCAAGTTGAAGGATTAGCTGCTAGGGTTCCCACTTGGTGTGATAGCTAGGTCATCAATTTTACGAATATTCCACTGTCGAAATTCTTTCAAAACTTGCGGATGCGTAGGGGAGACACTAAGAAAGAGTCTTATCCAAACGGAATTCAAAACGTCCCCTTCTAATGAATTTCACACCAAGCCCTAGAGAGGCCTCCTTATCCTTAAAGGGATGAGGAAAAGAGGCAATAAAGAGGTGAAAAGAAAGATGATTCATCAAGTTAAGATTGATCACCAAGGATTTAAGACCAGTGCCTAGCAATTGGGAGAATTGGAGTCAAAGATGACCTTGATTTGGCAACTCGCTCTTCAAGGAGACCTAGAAGCAGCTTCGCTAGCCCTAATGAAGCAACTACACAACACTTCTAGATTTTTATACTTCGAAGGCAATTATTAGTGGATTTTCAAGGATGCAAAATGCAACATAACCTCCAGGAACATTCATTCATTCATTATCAATGAATAACACATGCAAATTTTCCAATAGCTTCATTGTTCTAACAAAACTTCATTAATTACAGCAGATTAAAGACCATAAGACAATATCCCATGCATTAGACATTCATTAAATCAGAAATATAGCATCAAATAGCACTTACTGGATGATGAAGAATATATCCATCCACAAGAATTCCGAAGAGCAACGCCAAGAGAGAAATCGAACATTTCCAAACATCAAAAAGCATCAAGTTCAACGAAATTCATCCTCTAATTGTAGGTGCGAAATTATCTAATGAGATCGAAAATCCCACATGTGATGGATAGAATGAGGCTAGAACTCATCTATTTATACGTGATTTAAGAGTTCAAAAATGAAAAGAAAAAGCCCCTCTAATGCCTAAAATGTCTAGTAACCCACCCATGGTTACAACCCAACCATGATAGCTCATAAAATAATTTGAATAAGCCTTTTTAGGGCCACGTTAGGTTGACTTGGAGGCCTACAAGGGCAATGTTGAGGCCTCATGTGTTAAGGATGAGAGTGAGGGCCTCGAAAATAATGAGAAAGAAGGGAATGCCCTCCAAACGTCGCAAAAACATCTCCAAACCCCAATTTGGACTTTGTGGGCTCCAAATGGGTCTCATGGGTATCCAAATGGATCAAGATTAAGTCGATGCTCCATCAATGAGGGCTAAAAAATGACACATGCCCTTCCATGTCTCCTTAGGAGTGACAAAACCTCCCCTGGACTCTAGATTAGCTGTAAAGTGTCGGGTGCAACATGTAGCCAACTAGGAAACGTGGTCCAAGTGCATCATCATCTCTATATAATTGGGGCACAAACAAGCAATGTGGTAGTGCCGAAGAAGCCCATGGTGTGGCAATCAATGCTCTGCATGTTTGGAGGCCCATGGCTCTCAACACTCACCCTACAAATGCCATTATGACCCTCTCAAGGGCTTGGATCCGGTATACGAAGGCCAAGTCAAAGATGAAAACCCACTTGCAATCATGCATAAGATCCAATGTATCTCCTCACCTTCCAATACAATAATCCATTAGTGTAATGAGTAAATAAGCTCACTAATCATGGGCAAAAGTGGACACTTCATAGTGGCTTTCCCTTCCAAATGGGCTTTGAACATGTATTAGTGTTTCCTTCCTTGACAAGAGAGGTTAATGAAGGACCCTATTAGGTCCTTTCAACCTCTGAGGGAGTGACAGGTCCATGATACATCCATCAAATGGTAGGTGTCATGTGCAACAATGATGGAACGGAGTGGTGGAAAGAGGGGAAGCTCCAAGCCACATGCCATGGTACAAGGGTAGCCATGATGAGGAAGGCCCACACTTTGGGTGTATGAGTGTGGGAGGGAGAAATTGTGGTATATGACTTACCCCGACATTTGTTTTTTCCACCCTTCTTCATAATCCTTTTGTCTTTTATTGATTGTTCTTCATTTTACTACTTGGGGCTCAAAGGCATGACAGCGTGATTTGTAAGATGTAGCAATGAATACCCACTTAAGGTGGGCTAGTTCATCACCCACCGGGGGTTGGGACAATCCTAGGTTCCTTAATGATGAAAGGGGCACCCATAGGGGGCCCAGGAACCAAAGTGATGGCCATAATGATAGAGGGTAGAGCTCATGTTTGGCTTTGTCCCACGCGCTAAATTTTATTGTCCCGTGCATCTTTTGCATTTTGTGGTACATTTCCTGTTGTATGTGGTCATATTATGCCTTTATCTTCTTTTTTTTAGTTGCATCAACCTCTAGGGCATCATTCCAGGCCCAACCCAAGGTGTGGACAAGGGGAAGGGGAGGTTAACACCTTGTGGACCCAATGGACAAATGTGGACCTAGATGGGGAAAATGTGAAAAGGGTTTGTAATGAGCGGAGGGGAGTGAGATATATGATATCGAGAAGCGAGACCATGCAACCAAAATCAGGGTTTCCCATGTAGTGCCACTGTTAAAGCTAGTAGCCAATAAAGGAAATCCCACGGGACTAAGATACAAGATTAACCCCCCAATTGAGGCAAGGGGCCAGGAGTACAATCAAAGCCCTTTCTTCTCGCTGAATTCCCCCCGCTAATCCATGCCCAAATACGCCCAAGAAAAGAAAGCGTAAACACCCAATTACATAATGAAAAATCATACCTTCAAGGTTGGATGTCCCACATTCAAACTTACAAACATAACAGATGAGCAAGGTCACACGATGGTTGGCTCAAGTAGCGAAGTATAGTAGCACATTGAGCTATCTGGTGGCTACAAGGGACTGCTAGCTACCGACTGAAGACAAATCTAGGAGAAAATTTCTCTTATAGAGGTCACCCATAGTTGGTGGGTAACATACCTCATTCTTTATCTCCATGAAGTAAATATGTGGCTTCCTCAAGGAATCATCAATAAAAGATTCATAGTAAACGTTACATGATAAAGAAGCTAAAAACATGGGTCCACATACATTTAAATGGAGTAGGTCAAGAATCTCCCTTGATCTATTCTCTCTACTAGGAAAAGTTGCCTCCATGTGCTTGCCAAGTGCACAACATGTCGGCATGCACTTAGCATTGCGCCACTCATTCATATGAGTGATTAATTCATTAAGTCAAAGAATGGGTCGCACCTCCTATACCTTACATGATGGACATTGCAAACAAAACTTCAAAGCAAGGAGAGCGCATTGACATCCTACAACCCACAATATTTGAAATGTAATGCTTTTAATCTAATGGTGAGTGTCGCACTTTTGGGGGTTGTTATGAACATAATATATAGTTAATAGTTAATAAATAATTAGCCTATTGAAAAGATGTGTCCTAGCGGACATGACTATTCGTGAAGGGGCACCTTGCCTAGTACATAAGCAGGGATCTCATTTGTAACCATCATATCTCTCTTGTACATTCAACATTCTTATATAAAAATATTAATTGTCCTATAAATGGATATTTACATATTCCACATATTCTAAATATTTTGATGAAAACAAACTTTCTTCTTTACATTGGTATGAGAACCACGTTCTCTGATCCCAGCCATTAGCCAGTCTGATTCGGCCCTTGGCCATCAACCCTCCATCAAGTTCGTTGTCGTTGCGAATGAGGTTTTTAACCAGACAGTTTTTTGGAGGTTCTCCATTCTACCATCACACCTTTAACCATTAAAACAGATTAAAAAATAAATAAAGTATATATATATATATATATTAATTAAAGAAATAAAATCATAGGAAAATAAATAAAAGGGTCAAAGGAAAAGAAAAGGATTGAATATACCTATATATAAAGTTTAAACTATATACATATTAATATGTGTGTTTATATATATATATATGAACATATATGTAAATTAATTAATTAATTAAAAATTAATATAAAAAATAACAACAGCTGCAACACTACAACTGCCTACCCCTGCTCAACCACCAGCGTTGTCAGCACACAGCCACCAACCCCTGCTCAACCACCAGCGTTGTCAACACACAGCCACCAACCCCTGCTCAACTGCCAGCATTGCCCTCACGCAAGAAGCCATATCCACACCCCATGCACCGTCAGTAAGGCGCCACTGCAACAAGCCATCCCGCTGTTGTCGCTTCTCCATTGTCCAGTCGTCCCACACACATTCCACTTACGGACTGCTGCCATTTGAAACATACAACTGATCACACAATTCATACCATCCCTAGAAATTGTCCATAGAATCTATTGTAAGTCATGATTGTTGCCCAGGGGCCATACATTGTCGTCAATTAACATTTCTGAAAAGTCACATTCCTTGTCAATCTTATTTTTGCCAGTCGTATCGTCAGTATCCATATTTTTTTCATTGGCGCATCTGCCACTGCCATACCATTCTTCACACCATACACTGTTTGTACTTAGACTCTTGCATTGTATCTATCCGCACTATCGTGTCTGTACAGATCCTAACACTTGGTCTAAGTATATAGGAAGAATTATATTTAAAGGAAAAAGGATTATATTAAGAGAGTTATATCATTGTTTAAAAGAAGTTATGCTGTTAATGCTTTGCAATCTTTAGACTTCTACATCCTGCATTTTGCAACATCTTCAAATGTTCAATACTATGTGTGCTTTGTTTTGAGCAACAATCTGATTTGAGATATTGTCATAGCTTCACATCTTTCAACAGATCTATACAAGACACTTCACCTTCAGCATAGGTCATGATGTCAAACATTCACTTCGACTTCAGAATGCCTAATATTTTCGGTACAAGGCAATTAGTTATTGAGAATAAGTCATCACATAGATGTTCATTTTCTGATAGAGGCCTTTCCTTTACACAATTTTTTTTAGGTTTTCTAAGATCTACAGACCATAAGAGAAAAATGAATTCTGCGCTTTTGATGACAGATATCATGTCAATGTTTTTCCAGAGAGATCTTTATTTTGTCATTCAAGACAAGCAAACTAAGTCCTTTATTGGCAATGCCCTAAACCTTTTTCTATCTTTTGAACAAGATTCTAATAGAGGCTTAGACATATCAGATTTAGTCCTTCTTCAGATTATAGGACTGAGAAACCGATCACTCTCCTACAAGACATTTTCCACAAGCATATTCAAAACCATCATTTCCTTTAGCTGAAGTAAAAAAAATTGATCAATGATGCATACCTTTCATTCAGACATCAAATCTTAGACGAATGCCTTTGGCTAATTCCCATACTTTTCTTGAGTATCTTATCACTAGTGGAACGTTAAACGAGAACACTTCAAGCTTGTTATTAAACATCTGTCATCATCCAGTCTTGTAGACTTTATGCGCAAGAGATGACTACACTGGCTTCTTCTCAGACGGATATTTTTCAAGCTTCTTTTGGCTTCTTCCTGAAACTCCTTGTCCGAGGCTTCTCTTCATTGATGAGTAAATGTAAACAAGGTATGCTTCAGGATTCTAACCTTCCTTAGACAAACCCGTGACCTATGGTTACACAAAAAGGATTTCAAACAAATCAAAATTAGCATTTATATTAGCAATGACATTTCCAAGACCATGCTTGAGGCTCAGACTGAGGTCTCTGAAATTTTCGGACTACCGAAACATTTTCAGCCTTTCCTATAGTCAGTTCTGAGGTATTTTGGTCTGTGGAGATTTAGTTCTGAAGAATTTTGTTCTTCCTGCAGTATTTCATGATGTCTACAAACTTGAAGACCTTCGCATCTGCTTTTCCCTTTGAAGACTTTGGCACTTCTTTTTGTACATAGAAACAAGCAAACACAGAGGTTTTCTCCTTTTCATTACCCGTAAAAAACCTAGTTAGAGCACAAATTACATAGTCGCGCAAGAAAAACATTTGGATAGGTTATTCTAAGAATTCCCCCACCCTTGGGATCGGACATGAAAGTTTCCTCTCATCTCACACAAGTAACTATAAAAAAGAAATGCAAACAACTCTTTTTCACTTTGACGAGAGATCGCTACTCTCCGCTCAAGTTCCAAGTGAAATTGAGTATTCCTTTATGTTATGACTCTAAAACATAGATATGGAATTATTGGGCAGTCTCCTCCCTTCTGAACAATCCTTTTCTTCTTGAAAGACCTTAAATTAGGGATTTACTTGTCTTTATCTTGTTCCATCTTCCTAGCTTCAGCCAGAACAGAGAGATAAGCTTCCAATGCTAACTCGGCTTAAATTGAAGTCTGTTTCTAGGGCTTGTTGACAAATCAAGCCTTAAAGAATTACTTGAAACAAAGATGACTTCCTCTTAAGGGCTGCTCCTACACCATGAGCTCTAAATACCATGTTGAATTTTTATATAAGGTCTTCTTTACTGATAATTACTTCAGATGATTTAGATCTTATTCGCACTCTTACTCAATATTCCATCATCAAGCAATTACATAGAAGACATTAACAACATAATAATGACAGTAGGATCATGAAGAGAGACACAAAAAGAACACAAGAGTTTACCCTGGGAAAGCCCACTTGGAGGAAAATCCCAGCAACCTTTTCCTTTGAGAAATTATCAAGTTCAATGGAGATACATCCATCAAATACAGGGTTGAACATATCAACAACGTAACTAGGCCAAACCTGGACCAAGCTCCCTCCTAGTCAAGTGAAGCCTGATCAAAATTTCAGTCTTGCAACTTGTCATACCACAAGACAATTTGGTCCTGCAATTCATCCATCTGCACTCAAGATTTTGATCCTGCAACTTGTCTTCATTACCAGAGATAAGTCCTCCCTTTTCAACAGAAAATTGCGTCTCGGATAACCTTCCTTTTAGCCTTAAATTAGGCTCTTTTTTTGCCTCAGACTTTCGCTCTGCCTCAAACCCATGCCTCTACCTCAGAACCTCACTTGCTTCTTATGCTAACCTCATATATACCTCATATGGACGGAATTGACTTACCTTAGACAGACCTGAATTTCTTGCTTGGAGGGAGGTCAAATGGCACATATTTATAGTAGACTGGCTGGCCCGAATGTCTGTGTCTATACTGGGGCTCACTTGACTAGGAGGACAGCCGACCTAGCTTCTTGGAGCCAAAATTTACATTTTCAAAATTCAAAATTTCTTCTTATAAAACCAACATGACTAACATGTCAAATATTTTTCTCTTTTGACAATAGCACAAAGAACATGCTTTACCAATACATAGAAGACTAAAAAAATAATTATGAAGACCGAGCATAGCTACAAAATTTCTATACTCCCTCTTAGCTAGGGAGGTATTCATAATGACTATCAGATGTTCTCATGTTGACAGATTTCTCTAAGAAAAGCTTATAATAAATCCAAGTATCGTAATCAGGTCAACAATTGTGACACATGGTAAAACAAGTTACCATAATCGGGTCAACAATTATGACGCAATGTACATCGATAGCATCAACCAAATACCATAATCAGGTCAGACATTTCTTACACATGGTAAATCAATAGCATCAGTATGATATCATGTTAAATTTGGCAACTAGGGCCAAACATCACTTTGGACAGGTCTTATGAGGCAGCTGATATTTTTCTTGGATTCCTCTTTCCGAGAGGTGTAGGATCAGTGTTACTTGGGAGCGGGAGCAAAAGCGGGGAGCGGGAGTGAAAACAGGTGCGGGAGCAACATTTTCAAAAGCTCCCGGTTTGGAAGCAAATCCTTGAGCATTTTTTTATATAATATATATTTTTTATATTTTGATACATATATGTGAACAAAAACATGTAGAATGATGAATTAGATATAAAAAAACATATAACAAAAAAAAAAAAAAAACCAACATAGATTGAACCATATAACAACAATCATCTAAAAGTTATAATCTTCATCAACCACGCCTACAAGTCAATAACATAGTAACATACAACATATTGACTCTCATGATTCATCAATCCTAAAGTTTCAAGCTTTCAAAATTCAATATATAACATTTATCATCATTGATCACCAAAGTTGTACTTGTAAGCTAAGTGTAACCATTACAACAAATAATATCTAACATGAAATGAAATGAAACAACTTTCAACTTTCATGAAGCATCATATTCATAATTCATTACTAATGAGTTATAATTGCCAACTTCAAACTTAAATTGTCATATATTGTTTAAAAATATATCATAATAAATCTGAAAGAGTCAATAGTTATAAAAACTACTAGAAACTAGAAAAGACAAATCTATTATCTATTGCTTATGCTTGGGCCTCTTGCCACCACGAGAAATGTCTAATTTTTTAGTCTTGTTGGAAAACCAGGATCTTTGTCATTGATATCACCCTCTAAGCATTAATATCCAGAGGTATCTTTGCCATTACCTTTGTATCTGGATAGGGATCTTTGTCATTAATATCACCCTCTAAGCATTAACATAAGATAGAAAAAGCATAGCATGTCAAGTCAAGATTTTGTTTGAGTGATGCGTACACTTTTAGGAGGGTCATGATAGAGGAGCTCGACAACCAATGTCACTAACATCAAGGTACATAGAGGGATTGGTGCTCTTGATTAAATACGAGTTCCATACCCTAATACATGACAAAATTCAATGGAAACATTGCAATCATGAAATCCTGAAAAACTAATAAGTCTGTTGAATTTTGAATGAAATCTAAAATTCTACTTTCTCCATATGAAATCCAATGAGGTCAGAACCACTCTCACACATCCCGAGTCACTTCATGGAAATGTTAAAAATTTAAGTAAAAGGATGAAAATGAAGAATAAGGAGAATGTCACTTTTACTTTAAGAATTTAACATTACCATGAATCGCATATCAATACTAGAGCCATAGACTTGATCATTAAGCTGCCCCACTCAAAACTTATTTGTTTCTTTGAATAAAAATTGCATTTGGAACATCACTGCAAAAAAAAATTTACAAAAAAAGGCTAAACGCTCCTGAAAAGGCAAGAAGCGTTTTTTTTTTAGGGAGAGCGCTCCCAAGTTGCTCCCGCCCAAAGCTCAGATTGGGAGCGGGATCGAGGGGGGGGGAGGCGCTCCCCTGCAACACTGTGTAGGATTGATCTAAAGGTCATCCCATTCTGACATGTTGAAATGAAGTTATGAATTTATTTTGATTATGGACAAATTGTCAAGGTCAGCCAGCGATCAAATTAGCCTCCTCCAGCGTTCAACATTGCATATAAATACAAGGTGCCTCCTCATTTTGGCATCTCATCTCATTCATCTTTCTCTCTCTCATCTTGATTGGGTACAGATTTCTAGGCCTCTCTCTCTCCACACGTGCGAAAGGAAAAGAAACTGTCTTTTCTAGCAGCTGCGTTAACAATTTGACCGAAATTTCAGGAGGCCGACTTTGACAGGCATTGACCCTGTTTGACTTCAGTTTTGTGAGGGAGACTTCTGTTTGGGCAGGGCATTATTCTAGGCACAAAAACCGAGGCAGTTTGAACTTTGACCCCTACTTTGACCAATGTTGACTACCCTAATTTAGGTTGTTGCATTGACTTTTGTTGACCAGATTTGACTGGTTCTTTTCAGACTGTTTTGGGCCGCAATATCTTGCTACTGGAGACCGAGTTGACCAAGGTTGACCAAGCTGTTTTAGAGGTCAATTTCAGCACTGTTGACTAGTGTTGATTTTTTCATTAGGGCTTTTTGTTTTTGTTGTTTTGACTGATCAGTTTGGGCAAATGAATATTGTAAATCATACTCTCTCTCTGCTGAACTTTTGAAGAATTATAAGAATTGAACAAGGGTTTCCCCACATTGGGGTTTGTCTCTGGTTCGTGCCATATCTTGTATCCTCTTGTATTGGCTTGTCTTCTATTGTTATTGTTTATGTTCTATCTACATTTTACTATCATGTTGATGTGATTGCTATACTGGATATGATATTCGGTTAATAAAGAAAATTGAAGTAAAATTGTTCTAAGCATAGAACATACCATTGTTATCCTAAAATTAACATTGTATCAAAGGTGAGGTGAAGACAAAGCCCAAGCAAGAGTGAAGAGCAATCACTGATCAAGAACAAGTCTCAATGGCTTCCACATCCTACTTCAACTCTGATGATAAGCTTTATAACAACTCTGATTATCATGCATGGAAGATGTCTCTTGATTTGACTTCATAAGAGCAAGATGTCATGGATTATGTGCAGGGAAAGATTCTGGAACCTCCTTTAAATGCACCGGTTGCTGCTAAGACGAAGTACAAGAAGGGTGAAGTCAAAGCCAAGAAGATCATCAGGGATTCTATTCATAAGCACTTAGTTGCTTATGTTGATTTTTGGGTAGCAGCAGATGTGCTCTAGCTCCGAAATTTTGAGGGGCTAGAACACATGAGATCTCCAAGACCCAGAAATCATTTGGTGAAATTCCACCCAGATTGTATTTTATTAAAATAATTAATATTTTTAATGGGGTTCCTAAGTCTAAACTTAGAAAAATTAAAATATCAATGGGTATTAATGAAAATATGGGTGAGAAGCTTCTAAGAGACGAGGATCAAGTCTAATTTAATCTTTGTCGTTGATTAGACATTAGATCACGATCGTTGATTTCTCAATAGGAAAAGTATAAAGGAAGGCTTGGGGTCAGTTGGAGAACACACACAGAGAGATTGAGGAAATCGATTTTCTAAGGTGAGAAGTTCTCAGGAGGGAAATCGATTGGGGAGATCTTGCAGCTGAGGGGCAGTGAGAGTTCGGGAATACTAACAGAGAGGCGGAGAGAATCTTGTGGAGGCAGCGCAGTAGCTAGGAAAAGTTGATGCTGGGCCCACGCAGCCTTGATGCAGAGCCAAAAGGGCCAACACAAAGGGAGAAAGTTGCCTTCCACACAAAGAGTCAGAACTGCCAGAACAGCCAGGAAGGCTAACGCAGTGGGCAGAAGAGCAAACGCAGAGCCTCAGAGAGCTCCAAGCAAGCCCACGTAGTTATTGTGAAGGGGCAGCGTAGTTGTAGCTGGGGGCCAGCCAGTTTTGTTGTCGGATCAGCCGGAATCTACTGGGTGGAGTGAGGTAAAACTCACTCAGGTTTTCTGCCATTGTATTTCTCTGTCACTAGTTTGCCAGTAGGGCAACTAGCGTTTGTATTCAGAACTACTACTTAATAATAGAAAACCCTCAGAGTTGCTGCACTGGTTTTGCTGCATTGGGTTTTTCCGGGACGTTTAGTCCAAAAAAGTGTGTCCTTTGTGTGATTGTTTCATTTATTTTTCCATACTTGATATGTATGTTGGTGTAGGCTGCAGTGTATTTGCATTTAATATTTTCTGAATATTTCTTAAAATAACTAGTTAAAATGAAGAATAGAAGTAGGTAATGCAAATCAGTTTACTACAGTAGGACTTCTGACTTGTTAGATTCAGAAATTTTCACATGATATCAGAGTTATTGCAGATCAAGGAGGACTGAAGCCATCAGCGAAAGGATAAAGGAAAATATGTGTTGAAGACAGTTGTCCCGAGAGACAGCGCAATTTCAGGCCGAGAGAGCAGAGGAGGGATGACGCAATCACCAAGGGAGGCTCATGTAGAGCCTGCGTCAGCCTAATTGGGTGACGACGTTGTTGCATAGGACAACACAGTGATTACTGGGCCAGCGCAGAGACTATTGAGTCTCGTTTTTCCAGTTGTCGGGGCTAGACGTGTAGTGCAGACTTCATTTGGAGTTGCTGGTGGTGTGTTGATTCTGTTGGTGTAGAACAGTACCTAGTGGGGCAAAAGCAAAGTAGAGGGAATCGGCTCCTTAGAAGATTTCTTGACAAGAAATCTAGATCTAATGCTGAGCAGCAGCAAAGAGAGATCAGAGGGGTGGTTCAACAGTGGTTGGCAGAAGGATTTTCGTGAAGGAAATTGAAATTTAGAGGGAGCTTGTTCCTTAGAGGATTTATAGCGCCAAAAAAATCCAGATCCGAGTTTTGTTGGGGCAGCAACGAAAGAGGGAGAAGAGAACCAGTTTGACATTCATTTGAGCAAAGATGGTAGTTAACAAACTGAGGGATCAGGACAGGTTAGATGGAGCATCCAACTTCGTCATCTGGAAGGCCAAGATCCTAGCAATTTTGGATAAAAATCGCATCAAGGATTATGCCTTGAAGATGGTTGTTGTTCCAGATGATGTTGATCCTCTCAAGAAGTACGAGGAGGCTCAAGCAAAAGCAAAGTGCATGATCTTGGACAGGATCAAGGATCATGCAATCCCACATATTGCTGAGAAAGACACAGCAAGGGAATTGTGGGAGGTCTTGACCACATTAGACGAGGGAACTTTTGTTCAACGGAAGATGTTGCTTGAGAGTTAATTGAGACGGTTTCAAATGCAGAAGGGAGAAGAAATCGACCCCTTCCTTCTCAGGTTGCAAACAATCCGTGGCCAGCTAACTTCCATAGCGGCTACACCAAATCCGAAATTCATGGTCAGGACTACCTGAATGCAGTCACTGAAGACTGGGAAACCTTTGTCCAAAGCATCTTGGGCAGGGCTTCTCTTCCCAATTGGGAGGAGATGTGGACAGCACTTCGACAGGAAGAGATCAAACGGTTGACCAAGGCGAGAAGCAGCAGCAAAGGGATCAGGGTCAAGAAGGAGGAAGAGGAGGATGCGGCTCTCACATCAACGGGACAGCAAGGGCGACAGAAGAGAAAGAAAAAGGACATATCCAAAGTCAAACGCTTCAAATGTGGAGAAATGGGTCATTTCGCCACACAATGCCCTCGGAAGAAGGGAAAAGAAGAGAAGTATGACTCAAAGGTTGCTCCAGTGCAAGCTGACAAGGAGGACAATAAGTATTGCGCCATGACTGCTCATGCACCTTTAGAGAAGAGGTGGACCGATATTGAGTTGTAGTCGGGAGGACTACAGAAAGGGGCATGTTCCTTGAGGTGCACAAACTCTTGGACCACGTACGACTATGGAAGCCCTTAATGACAGTAGCAAAATGACGAGAGTCGTTGGTGCGAGGGATGATGGAGCAACAATGGCAAAGCTACAGTGCCAAACTCTGAAACAACGCAGTGGAGTGTTGCAGCAATGCGGAAGGCATAGAGAAAATACAACAGCAGCTCAGTAGCATAAGAGGGTCAGGACAAATTAGCAGCAGAGGTAGCTTCATCATCACGGGGCATCCAGGCTTACCATCATGTCAGCATTTGGGTGACTTTTTAGTTTCTTACTTCTCAGCAACTGAGTTGCAGTGCAGCAATTAGCAGTGTTAGTGCTTTGGGCAGCATGATGCAGCATATTGAGAGGGAGTTGTAGTACAAATGCAGCAGTGACAGTGGCAGTGCCATGGGTAGCAATACAGATTGCAACAGTGCAGTGGACGAAGGGCAGCAGGCGAGCATCAGCAGCGCAGAGGACCGATGACGTGGATCAATGTGATACTTCCGCTGAGAAGTATTGTTAGAGCACATTCCTCGCTAAGAGGGAGTGTTGATTTTTGGGTAGCACTGGATGTGCTCTAGCTCCAAAATTTTGTGGAGGGGCTAGAACACATGAGATCTCCAAGACGCAGAAATCGTTTGGTGAAATTCCACTCGGATTGTATTTTATTAAATAATTTATATTTTTAATGGGGTTCCTAAGTCTAAACATAGGAAAATTAAAATATTAATGGGTATTAATGAAAATATGGCTGAGAAGCTTCTAAGAGACGAGGATAATTTAATCTTAGTCGTTGATTAGAGATCTCAGATTAAATCACGACCATTGATTTCTCAACAGGAAAAGTATAAATGAAGGCTTGGGGTCAGTTGGAGAACACACACACAGAGATTGAGGAAATCGATTTTCTGAGGTGAGAAGTTCTCAGGAGGGAAATCGATTGGGGAGATCTTGCAGCTGAGGGGCAGTGATAGTTTGGGAATACTGACAGAGAGGCAGAGAGAAGCTTGTGGAGGCAACGCAGTAGCCAAGAAGCGCTGACATTGGGCCAATTTGGGCCCAAGCAGCCTTGACGCAGAGCCAAAAGTGCCAGCGCAGAGGAAGAAAGTTGTCTTCCACACAGAGAGCTGAAACTGTCAGGAACTACCGGAACAGTCGTGAAAGCTGACACAATGGGCAGAAGAGCTAACACAGATCCTCAAAGGGCTCCATGCAGGCCCACGCAGTTACTGCAAAGGGGCAGCGCAGTTGTAGCCGGGGGCTAGCTAGTTTTGTTGTCGGATCAGCCGGAATCTGCCGGGTGAAGTGAGGTAAAACTCACTCAGGTTTTCCACCATTGTATTTCTCTGTCACTGCCGAGAGGGCAACCAGCATTTCTATTCAGAACTACTGCTTAATAATAGAAAACCCTCAAAGTTGTTGCATCAGTTTTCCCGCATTAGGTTTTTCTAGGGATGTTTAGTCCAAAAATAAGTGTGTCCTTTATGTGATTGTCTCATTTATTTTTCAATACTGCTGTATGTTGGTGTAGGCTGCAATATGCAATATTTTTTGAATATTTCTGAAAATAACTTGTTAAAATGAAGAACACAAGTAGGTAGTTGTTGCATCGATTTTCCCGCATTGGGTTTTTCTAGGGACGTTTAGTCCAAAAATAAGTGTGTCCTTTATGTGATTGTCTCATTTATTTTTCAGTACTTGATCTGTATGTTGGTGTAGGCTGCAATGTATTTGCATGCAATATTTTCTGAATATTTCTGAAAATAACTTGTTAAAATGAAGAACACAAGTAGGTAATGTAAATCAGTTTACTACAGTAGGATTTCTGACTTGATAGATTCAGACATTTTCACAGCATATATCTCCAATTTGAATACATCAAAGGAGATATATGACAGGTTTGTTGGCATGTTCAAATCTAGCAATGCAAATCAAATTCTTTTCCTCAAGAACAAGTTGAAGGATATAAAGAAGGGAAGAGAATCCCAGGTTTTGAAGAATTATTAACTAGATGTTCTCAAGAAGAAACAAGGATGATGGAATTGAGATGCCTTCGAATAGGAATAATCCTACCGCATTCTCCGCTCATGCCAAGAGGAAGAACAATGCAGGTTCAAACAAGCAAAGTCAAGGAAGACCAGGATGCAAAAATGGAAGGAAGGGAAGATGCTTCGTTTGCAACAAGTTTGGTCAGTATGCCAGGAGTGTGTCCAAATGGAAGGGACACATCTCATGATGATGATCACAATCATTCCAAGGGCAACAATAACAATCAAAGGAATGGCAAGTTCGACAACAAAGGGAAAAGGAATGCTTTCACAACTCAACTTGGAAATGATCGAGCTTCTAAAAGAACAAAAAACTCCAGGTATGATGAGTCTAATGTTGTCAATTCTAAGCAAAAGGAGTTTTATCTTATATCTCCCCTCTCGACTGCCTCTCCTCCAGATACTTTAGGAAATTGGTTGATTGATAGTGATGCCTCAAGGCACTTCACCAAGTACAAGGAATCTCTTTCAAATCTGATAGAGAAGGATACAAATTTGGAAACTATCCTTGGAGACAATGCCACCTATCCTGTGAAGGGAGTTGGGAATGTTACCCTCCAATTGAATCAAGGTAACATTGTTCATCTTGAAGAAGTACTATATGTACCTGATCTAAAGAAGAATCTAGTGTCTATCTTGGCGTTCCCCTGTGATACCCCTTGGTGGCATATGCATAGGCTGAGTGGTTCACCCTCCCCTATGGCATATGAGCAAGATGAATGGTTCACCTTCTCCTGCCGACACATCCCACCCATGCAGTCTGGGACTCATGGGAAGTACCTCTCATCTGGCCAATGAGTAGGGAAATAAGGATAGGGACCATAGTACTACCGATGGACACATCATGTACTACCATAGTCCCTATGCTAGGATGTTGATATTGATCTGGGATCAATGGAAACTGACTACGGGTCAATTAAGAGTGGTATGACACACTGTTGTTGGAGACCGACTTCAGGTCAAAGGAGATTGGTATGATACATTCTCGATCATTTCTTCTTTCTTCATGGTTCAGCAGTGCAGTGACAGGGATGGTACAGATTGCCAGACAGTTTGGCAAGTGATGTTCTCCCTAGTTGAGAGGGAGTGTTAAATTTGGCAACTAGGGTCAAACATCACTTTGGACAGCTCTTATGAGGCAGCTGATATTTTTCTTGGATTCCTCTTTCCGAGAGGTGTAGGAACGATCTAAAGATCATCCCATTTTGACATGTACAAATGAAGTTATGAATTTATTTTGATTATGGACAAATTTTCAAGGTCGGCCAACCATCAAATTAGCCTCCTCTAGCCTTCAACATTGCATATAAATACAAGGTGCCTCCTCCTCGTTTTGGCATCTCATCTCATTCATCTTTCTCTCTCTCATCTTGATTGGGTACGGATTTCTAGCCCTCTCTCTCTCCACATGTGTGAAAGGAACCTGTCTTTTCTAGCTGTTGCATTGACCAAATTTGACCGAAATTTCTAGGGGCCGAAATTTCAGGAGATTGACTTTGACCAACATTGAACCTGTTTGACTTTGGTTTTGTGAGGGAGACTTTTGTTTGGGTAGGTCGTTGTTCTAGGCACAAAAACCGAAGCAGTTTGACCCCTGTGTTAACCAATGTTGACTGCCCTAATTTAGGTTGTTGTGTTGACTTTTGTTGACCAAATTTCATTGTTATTTTCAGACTGTTTTGGGTTGCATTATCTTGTTGTTGGAGGCCGAGTTGCCAAGGTTGACCGAATTGTTTTGGAGGTCAATTTCAACCTTGTTGACCAACATTCACTTTTTGGTTAGGGATTTTTGTTTTTGTTGTTTTCACTGATCAGTTTGGGCAAGTGAATATTGTAAATTGTACTCTCTTTGTGCTGAACTTTTGAAGAATTATAAGAAGAATTGATCAAGGGTTTTCCCACATTGGTGTTGTCCCTGGCTGGTGCCACATCTTGTATCCTCTTATGTTGGCTTGTCTTCTACTGTTATTGTTTATGTTCTATCTGTATTTTAATATCATTTTCATGTGATTGTTATACTGGATATGATATTGGGCTAATAAAGAAAATTGAAGTAAAATTGCTCTAAGCATAGAACATACCATTGTTATCCTAAAATTAACATACCATCATTCAGGTCAATACCTCAGACCTATGGTATATTCTCACCATAATTCAGGTTGGTACTTCAGACACATGGTACATCTACACCATAATTCGAGTCGGTACTGCACACTTATGGTATAAACTCACCATAATTCGGGTCAGTACTTCAGACCTATGGTATATACTCACCATAATTTGGGTCAATACTTCAGACACATGGTGTATCATTTAGCATCAACTAGTTACCATAATTTGGGTCAGTACTTGACACATGGCATCCAAGCTAGTCTTGGTTCACCATCATTCGATTCAATGTCTTGACAGACGGGAATCGCCAAAGGCCACACTCTATCAGAGTAATTCAAGGCCCGATGCTAAATGAGCTTGATGCTCCAGGACCATTCTTTGCTAATTCGGGTCATACATGACATAGGAAGAATGTTAGTCATCTGTCAGACCATTCTCCCTAATTCGGGTCACAATACTTAACACAAGGCTAATCTCCGAATGCGGATCACGGTACTTGAAACAAGGAAAATGTCAATCCACGATGTTATCTCAACAACACTTCCTCTTAATGAGAGAGGCATATTCAACCAATCCAAGTTTGTCCCTAAAGTATCTATATATGGACTTCACCTGAGGACAAAGGCTTTGCCAGCAAACTGTTATACCATACAATAATATTGAAGCCACTCTGCTTCTTTATGTACCATGTGAGGACAAAGGCTTTGCCAGCAAACTGTTATACCATACAATAATATTGAAGCCACTCTGCTTCTTTATGTACCATGTGTTAATTTGGTAGCTCAAGGACAAATTCCCTCCTTCGGACAGCCTTGCTCATCTAGAGAAGACCCTCTTCGCCCTTGGAAGAATTTAATTTGGTCAAGGAAAAATATTTTTTTAATGGAAAACCCAAAGTACATAAAAGTACAAGTCGACTTGGGCAAGCAAATTCATCCACCTAAGAAGCATATAAATACACAATAAGTCATCACTTTGGAGCATCACATCACACATCTCTTCTTCTCTTGGAGGTTCGACTACTTCTGAAAATTGCAGGGCTTTTTCACATGTGTGAAGAGGAAGAGAATCTTTCTATTTGGGCCGAATTCTACTTAAGTTTTGGACTTTGACCAGCATTGACTTTTGGGAGTATGGGCTTGGTTTGACTTATTTTGACTTGGAATTTTGCATCTGTTATGGAGGCCGAATTCTTTGGCAAGGAGGACAAACTTTTCTACGCACTTTGACCTTGGTTGACCGCAGATGTAACGCTGCTACTTGACCGCAGAGTTAACTTTGACTTTGACCAATTTTGGAGGCACTTTTTTTGACTTTGACAAGCAAAAGAGGCTGAGTTTTTTGCTGCCAGGACTGAACTTTTTGGAACTAATTTGATTGTTGAATGTTGACTGGTTAGGCCATCTTTGACTGTTATTAACTTCGACCAAAATTGCAAACTTTGACTTTCGATCAAATTTAGCTTTTAGGTTCATCTCTCATTGAATATTGGTTAGTTGAATTCAATAGTCAAAGTTGTTGAGCTTTGACTCATTATTGTTGAATTAGAACATTGTATCTTTCTACTTAGCATTTGATGACAATATAATAGAAGATGAATTTGAAAGGGTTTTCCCCCTTCTGGGGTTTTTCCCTAGCCTTTGACCAAATCTTGTGTCTCTTGTCATTGCTCTTGGTTTATTGTATATTGGATTTACTATTATATCTACAATTGCTCATTATTATTGGAAGATTGAATTTGTTTGAAAGAGGTTGCTAATTGAAGAAAAAATTGGGCTAAGTGATTGTGCTAGCATAGAACAGTGGAAGATTAACATGGGATCGGAGCTAAGGTGAAGACAAGCCCAAGCAGACAAGAGACTAAAAGCAATCACCTTTGAAGCAATCATCTTCGGGAAGCTAAAGGAGTTTATTTGACTTGATCAAGATGTCTACCTCTTACTTCAAGGATAAAGAGAAGCTAGGTGACTCATCAAATTTCGTTGCTTGGAAGATCAAGTTGGAAGTCATATTGGATGACAATAATGTCTTGGAATGTGGAAGGAAAAGTACTTGAGTCACCGGAAAATGCTCCTACTGCTGCCAAGTCCAAGTATAAGAAAGGTGAACTCAAAGCCAAGAAAATTCTTATTGACTCTGTGAAATATCATTTGCTTACTTATGTTGGAAAATTGAAGAACTCTAAGGGCATTTATGATATGTTGGTTGGGATAATATGAGGTCAACAATTTGAATCACATTCTTTCCTTGAAGAATCAACTCAAGGACATTAAAATGAAAAAGGGGGAATCTATGCAATCCTATGTTATGAGGATATCCCAACTCAGGGATCAATTGCATATTGTTGGAGAACCAATATTTGATAGAGAGTTGGTGCTTGTTACTCTTCAAGGTCTTCCTCCTATTTGGGAAACCTTCATCACTACTATTAGCAACAATGATAAGTTCTCGACATTTGATGAGCTCGTTGTCAAATGTACTCAAGAGGAAACCAGGATGATCTCCAGAGGGAGGATTCAAAGGCGTGAAGAAGGAGAGCCCTTTGCATTCGCTACACAAGACAAGAAGAGGAAAGGACGAGGCAAACCATCTAACTCTAGAAAGCCTACGCCAGATTCCAACAATTCCAATAGAAGATTCAAAAGGGAATTATCAAAAGTTGAATGTTACCACTGTCACAAGCATGGTCACTGTGCCTAAGACTGCCCGGAAAAGAGAGATGCTCCAAGGTCCAACTTCAACAACAATCACGGCTTCAACAACAAAACGTTTAATGATAGGAGAAGAGGCGATGATAAAAGAAGGAGAGATGATAGAAGAAGGATAGATGCTCCTAATGATCATGAAGAACGCTATCGTCCGCAAAAGAGATCAAGGAACTCAAGGTATTTAAATAATGTTGTTACCACTTAATCTGAATATATTATTATTTCTGCTCTTTCTAGTTCTTCTCCTCTGAATTTGTGTGATAGTTGGTTAGTTAATAGTGGGGCCTCTCAAAATTTCTCTGGGTATCATGAAGTCATCTCAAATCTAGTTGAGAGGGAGACTAATCTAAAAATCATCTTTGGAGACAGCTCCACTTATTTTGTGAAGGGTTTTGGTTCTGTTAAATTTCGTTTGGACTATGGGGAGACCGTTCTTCTTCATGATGTGATGTATGTTCCGAGATTAAAAAAGAACCTTGTATCTATATCTATTTTGGAAGACAAAGGAATGAGAGTTGCCTTCATAAGGGAAAAAGTCCTCACCCGGTCGTCGGAATCTCAAATGAGGGATACTTTCACTTTGGAATCTAGAATTGAAGGACTCTATAGAGTCAATGGCAGATCACTACGAGCAATGATACATGATAGCGATCATCAAAGTGAGTTAAGGCACCAAAGGTTTCCACATCTACATTATGAAACCCTGCCTAAAGTTAGAAGGATGGTTTTCGGGATGCCTGAAGTTCAAACTAGCCATGATGGAGTATGTCCAAGATGTACTAGTGGAAAGAAGTCTAGGATATGTTGCACGAATCTTCTAGGAACCTAGCATTTCGGGCTATACCCATACCCGAAACACCGAAATTTGGCCAAAACTCAACGATCATGTAATCATCTATGAGAGTTAATATAGAATTTGTTTTCCCTCTAAATTGTCATCTATGGTTCTTATTCCTTTTTTTCTTGCAAGATAATGTGTTATTCACCTATATATATATATATATATATATATATATATATATATATGATGTTTCAATGTTTCTGTTTTTGGGAGGTGACATTTCTAAACATACCCGTTTTGGAAACTCCAAAACGTAACGTCTTGTGCAACATAGAGTCTAGGGGACCATTCCCCTCCAGCAAAAGCAGAACCAAGGATATTCTACAGCTCATCCATACTGATTTGTGTGGTCCCATGGCAGTAAATCTCTGGGTGGCTATCTATACTATATAATGTTTATGGATCACTTCTCCCAAAGACATGGATATTCTACTTGAAGCACAAGGAGGAAGAATTTGAGATGTTCTAGGACTTCAAGGCACTAATAGAGAATCAAACAGGGAAAAGGATCAAGGTCTTCAAGTCTGACAATGGTGGAGAATATACTTCTAATGAGTTCATTGATTTCTGCAAGAAGGCTAGAATCAAGGAGGAGACCATCGTACCTTATAATCTCAAGCAGAATGGTGTGGTTGAACGAAAGAACAGATCCATCATGGAAGTTGCCCAAGCCATGTTGCATGATCAAAAGCTACCTAAGTTCCTTTGGGGAGAAGCCACTAATACAGCAATCTATGTTCAAAACAAGATTCATCATCATGTCCTGGGTGACAAGACTCCGAAGGAGTGTTCACAAGTGTGAAGCCTGATGTTGGTCATCTGAGGATATTTGGTTGCCCCGTGTATTTTCATGTGTCGAAGGCCAAGAGGAACAAACTAGAATCCACTGGAAAGAAATGTACATTTGTTGGATATTGCGATAATTCTAAACCTTTCTAAATAAATGTGACTGGTCAAAGGAAATCAAGTTTGGCAGAGAAGCGACTTTAAATGAAGATGTTTCCCTTGGAAAAGCAAGGGCTATTCCTCCTCCTCCTGTTGAAAAGAAGGATGATGATGTGGACCTTCTAGATGGCCATTTTGTGCTCGAGTCGGAGAAAGAAGTTGTTGATGATCGTATGGAGCCTATGGACCCCTTGGATCCTCCTCTATGTGATCCCCCTACCAGGAAGAGACCCCTTTAGCTTCGTGATACATTACAAGATGTCGAAAGACATGTCCCTGCCAGAGGAACCTTTAGAGAAAGTAAGAAGCCATGCTGGTACTAGGGATACATCGTAGCTATGAGTACCATCATACAAGTTGAACCTCCCGCTTTTGAAGAAGCAGTGAAAGACCAAGTTTGGAAGGATGTTATGGCTGAAGAGTATGAATCCATTATGAAGAATGACGTGTGGGATGTTGTTCCGAGACCCAAAGAAAAGTCTGTCGTGACTTCAAAATAATTGTACAAAATCAAGCATGGAGCTAATGGAAGTATTGAGAAATATAAAGCGAGATTCATGGCTAGAGGTTTCTCCCAGAAAGAGGGAGAAGACTATGATGATATATTTGCACCTGTTGCCCGCAATACCACTACTCGGTCTATTGTTGCCCTCAATGTTAGTCAAGGATGGACCCTTCACTAGATGGATGTGAAGGCTACTACCGGAAGAAGTATTCGTTGAGCAACCACTGGGCTTCAAAGTACAAGACAAGAAGACTCTTGTTTGCAAGTTATAGAAGGCACTATATGGTTTGAAGCAAGCCCCCAAAACCTAGTATGCCTATATTGACAGTTACCTGGTGAAGCTTGGATTCACGAGAAGCAATGTTGATCTGAACCTCTACTTCAAAGTGGTCCAAGGTATGCCTCTCATTTTGGTTTTATATGTTGATGATTTATTCTTGACAAGTAGTGAGCCTCTAATGCTCGAGTGTAAGAGGGAGTTGGCCTCTAAGTTTGAAATGAAAGATCTTGGTTTGATGCATTACTTCCTAGGATTAGAAGTGTGACAAAAGCCCGAAGAGATTTTCCTTTCTCAAGGAAAATATGTTGTGAAATTGTTGGAAAGATTTGGAATGGTAGAATGCAAGTCCCTGGCCACACTAATGGAGATGAACTTCAAGAAGTTATGTGGAGATGTTGTTGGACTTGACTTGGCGAATCCCTCTGAGTATCAACAGTTGATTGGGGCATTGATGTTCCTAGTGAACACCCATCCGAACATATGTTTTGCAGTTAACACTTTGAGTCAGTTCATGACTGAGCCTCTAAATGCACATTGGGTCATTGCCAAGCATGTGCTGAGATATTTGCATGGGACGATTAATCTTGGTCTGAGATATTCTGCCAGTGATGTGACACTTCATGGGTACATTGATATTGATTGGGATGGAAATGTTATTGATAAGAAGAGCACATCAAGGTGTTGCTTTAGTTTGGGTTCTGCCATGATATCTTGGATGAGTAGGAAGCAAAAGTTCGTAGCATTGAGCACAACGTAGGTAGAGTATATTGTTGCTATCATGGCTAGTTGTGAGGCAGTATGGTTGAGGAAGCTCTTTGGAGAGTTGTTTGAGCAGGTCCTGGATAAGACACTGCAGTGATATATTGCGACAAGAGTGGGGTCCGATTAGCAAAAAATCTTGTGTTTCGTGACAAGTCCAAGCATATTGAGATCAGGTATCACTATATATGAGACATGGTGCAGAGAGGAGTCGTGAGACTCCACCATATCTCAACTGACGAGCAGATAGCAGACATTCTCCCTAAGGCTTTGTCGAAAGGGAAGTTCTTGGACTTCGGAAAGCAACTTGGGCTAATGGATGTGACCCTCCTAGGTAAGGGTCCCAGCTGATCGAGGACAATGAGCTATGCTCTTCCCCCCTGTTTGTGCTCCCGAGAAGAGGAATTGAGTTGGAGAGCTTGTGGGGTTGAGGGAACTCTGGACAATAGGATAGTTGTGATCCCTACCTCATGGTAAGTAGTAGCTTGCCTATTGTCTAACAATAGGATAATTAAGATCCTTACCACATGGTAAGTAGTATCCTACCTATTGTCATCTTTGGGACTTGACAAAGTATACCCCAATTGGCATCCTACCCACAAGTTGGGCTTGTTGGGATTGCCACCCATCTGGCCAATGGGTGAGGAGACTTGGGATAGTTGTAATCCTTACCATTTATGGTAAGTAGTATCCTACCCAAGTGAGGGGATGTAGGTGTTCTACCCCTAACTCTAGAGGGTTAAGTTGGGAAGATCAACAAGCAATAGGATAGTTGTGATCCTTACCTCATGGTAAGTAGTATCCTGCCTATTGTCCTTGGATAGAGGGTGGTAACTTGAGCTACTCTATGATGATTCTTCTTCTTTAGGTTCAGAGGTGTTCAACAAATGAGCAAAGATGAGACATGACTTAATTCAGTGATGGCGATGACGAGATGTTTGAGATGAGATTCATAATGGAGTCAGGAATTTCTCCCTAGCTGAGAGGCAGTGTTAATTTGGCAACTCAGGGACAAATTCCCTCCTTTGGACAACCTTCCTCATCAAGAGAAGACCCTCTTTTCCCTTGGAAGAATTTAATTTGGTCAAAGAAAAATATTATTCTTAATGGAAACCCACAATTACTTAATAGCAAATTCGTCCACCTAAGAAGCATATAAATACAAAATAAGTCACATCACTTTGGAGCATCACATCACACATCTCTTCTTCTCTTGGAGGTTCGACTACTTCTGAAAATTGTAGATCTTTTTCACACGTGTGCAAAGAGGAGAGCGAGTCTTTCTGATTGGGCCAAATTCTACTTCTATTTTGGACTATGACCAGTGTTGACTTTTAGGAGTTTGAGTTTGGTTTGACTTATTTTGACTTGGGATTTTGCATCTGTTTTGGAGGCCAAATTCTTTAGCAAGAAGGATGAACTTTTCTAGGCACTTTGACCTTGGTTGACCACAGATCTAAAGTTGCTACTTGACCGCAAAGTTGACTTTGACTTTGACCAATTTTGGAGGCACTTTTTGGGACTATTTTGACTTGAATTTGACCAGCAAAAGAGGTCGAGTTTTCTGCTGCCAGGACCAAACTTTTTGAAGTTGATTTGACTATTGAATGTTGACTAGTTAGGGCATCTTTGATTGTTGTTGACTTTGACCAAAAATTGCAAACTTTGAATTTGGATCAGATTTGGTTTTTGGGCTCATCTCTCATTGAATATTGGTTAGTTGAATTGGATAGTCAAAGTTGTTGACCTTTGACTCATTATTGTTGAATTGGAACATTGTATCTCTCTGTTGAACATTTGATGACAATCTAATAGAAGAAGAATTTGAAAGAGTTTTCCCAATTGTGGGGTCTTTCCCTGGTCTTTGACCAAATCTTGTGTGCCTTGTCATTGCTCTTGGTTGTCTTCTATTGCATATTGGATTTACTATTCTATCTACAATTGCTCATTGTTATTGGAAGATTAAATTTGTTTGAAAGTGATTACTAATTGAAGAAAGAATTGGGCTAAGTGATTGTGCTAGCATAGAACAGTGGAAAATTAACACAGTGTCTTGGCATCTCACGGTGCTCCAACCTCTCATCATGGTCGTCGCCTACACCTGATCAAGACAATCTTGCAAGTAGCCTCTAAAGCCATGTTGCTTCTCAACCTACCAAACCAACTACAATATACGCAACCACTGCAATACTGAGTGCAACAGATGTCTACTCATAGTCATAATGGAGCTTAAATTGAAGCAATATCCTGATGAACTCTTATGTCTTCAGCACTCTCTACCTAATCTGAATCTGCAATTGTACTTCATTGTTCAAAACAACCCAGGACTGGCATTGCCATGACCAATTGTACCATGTTGAGCAACATGCCTTGGCTCATAAAATTGATTAGCTTCGTTTTATTGGGTCCATCACCATAGCTGCTTTCCTGTCACCCTACTAGGTGGTCCATCTCACACTGAAGCATACCTGGTTGCATAGTTCAGATTGTTCCCTCTGCGATTGTTTCTTTCAAGCATATTAGCTAACAATACATCATCTTAAATTCAGAGATCAACTCCATTTGAAGCTAAAAACAAGGCTCTTTGACAACTCCATCTGTTACAGAAGCAATATTACAAATGCTCCCTTTGACACAAGTCTTTATAGTTCCATCAGAGACAAATCATATAGGATCATACTTGATATATTGACCAAAAATACTAAGCCCAATGTGTTTGTTTACAATTGTACAAAGTCTTCTTTGATCATGAGATTTCTTCTCATGCACTTTGAAAACTAGACCCAGCTCTACGCATTTCTTCCCAATTATTTCATTGAGGAAAGCAATCTCTACATCTACCTGGAGCAATTTTCAAAACAATAAGAATATAAGTGTACCTCATAACTTGGGGCGAACAACTTGCCATAATCCTCTCCCTCTTCCTGGGAGAACCTTCTCAACTCTTGCTTCTATGTTGCCAATTGTTGCATGCTAGATATTGTAGATCTATTTTGGAAGTTATCGCCGACTTCCCATCAGCGTAATCCATTATCCAGGTATCCTTCACGCTTGTTGATTTTCTCGTTCCTTCTAAGCTCGGATCTCATATCTCTCAACACAAACAATGATTCTGGGAAGGTCCTCTTGTCACATGCTTTGCTTCGTTCTTCCACTTCTACCATTTGCTGCCAAAGTCTTGGCAACCTTCAACACATACCAGCAATCCTCACTAGGAGGCCATGGAAGAACAATTACAACCAAGCAAAGAATACAAAGACAAGAGACTAACTAATAACAATAACAATAATCAAAGAAGAGAGATATTGGTTACTTATCTTTTAAAGATTTTACGAAAAATGTCAGCTTGCTCTTGGTCTTAGCCTTATTGCAACTAGTCTGCAATTTTATCATCCTCGTCCAGTGTGTATGTACAAAATAACTTACAACTTTTTTCCAAGGAAAACACACACACACGCATGTTTGTGTGTGTTGCACTAGATTTTGAGACAGGGGAATGGCAAGGATGGTGGGACATGTACTAGAAATGGCTAGAGCGCACCCCCACATTTTTAGGGGGCAATGGGTTGGGGACTACAATAATATGTAAATAGATAGATAGATAAGAATTATGAATTCCCCATAAACATTTGTAGTTGCTTCAAGCTTGTAAACATAACAAACTATACCATATAGCGTTTACTATTACGCATAGCCCTTACACTTGTCAATTCTAAAAATCTCAAACAATTATCTTTTTTAAAGTTGAGTCCCATTTCATTATTAGGCGCTAGATATGAGCAAAATGCAGTTTGGCTTTAGGAAACTTAAGTGTAGCTATTTTTAATTTGCAATAAGGCCCATGAAGGCTTTTGGGACAAAGAACTATCTCCATAGGAGCTTTTCTTCCTCGTCTCTCTTGTTAATATTGATTAAGTTAAAACATAAAAGGCATTCCCTTCTCAATAGGTCTTGCATACTTCTAAAACAATTTGGTTCTCTAAAGAGATTAGATTCATATTTCAGATTAAGAAGGTGACTGAATGTTGAAAATGATAGCGAGAAAGGGTTCCTTGATTTGTGCCTTAATCAAAGGGACCTCAACGACTTCTTCCTTAGCATGCTCGAGTTCATCTAAGTTAAGAATCAATTCCTATAAGTTAGGAACCAATTCCTGTAAGTTAGGAGCTAATTCCTATAAGTTAGGACGAATTCCTAAGATTTAGGATAAGTACCTGCAAATTAGGACAAGTTCCTTTAATTTAGGATCAGTTCCTAAAAGTTAGGAGTTATGAAGTAGTTAACTGATGTGTTAAAGTGGAAGGCCAAGTTATTAGTCTTCTGGTGCGAGTTAATTGAGGAAAAGAACGTGTTTTAGAGTCTCAAGTCCTTGATTTGAGATAGGACGATTTGTATGAGTAGTTAACTCATGCTAACTCAATCAATCACAAAAGCAAACTCCTTAATTAGAAACTCACTAAACTTATCCATTCCAATTGCTTTAAAAGGAGGAATGAAGGCATAGATTTGATCATTGTCTTGTGAGCACGAGTTGGTGAGACAACACAATAGAGCTCACAGGTTTGTGAGAAGGTTGCACAGGTTTATGTGTGGAGCTTGTGAGAGAAAGAACGTACAAGAGGAGCTTGTGCAAGTATTGAAGAAGGCAAGCAGATCAAGGGTCTTGCAAATAGTTTCAACTTAGCACAAGCAGAGAAAACCAAACTGGTTTCCAATGAAACAAAGTTGTATTGTAAGAGATCTATTGCTCAAATTTCTTCAATAAAATTCTCAAACAAGCACAGGGTTTTCCCAGTTGAGTTCCCTAGAAAAATTTGTGCCTTAATTATTGTGATTGTGTAATTATTTTTGTTCCTATTCCGCTACAAATTAAGTAGATAAATTATGTGACTATATGAAAAGAAACTAGTTTTCAAATTGCTCACATTAGCAGTTGCAAAATTAAGTAGATAAATTATGTGACTATATGAAAAGAAACTAGTTTTCAAATTGCTCATATTAGCAGTTGCAAAATTTTGTGGATTTTCTACATGGTATCAAGGCATGGATTAGAATAAAGACCAACACAATGCGAATGTAGTCCTAAAGTTTTTAGGGCAGCAGTTCATGGATCCATGAGTGCAAAGATCTCACGAGGACTGGCTATGTATGAGGTCTGAGTTTTGTCAAGTATTTGACAAGGCGACCTAGATATGCAATAGCAACGAAGGTTATGGAGAGATATTGCTAGGTGGAAGACTATCCTAGTGGTGTTTGGACAGAGATTTGAAGCACCCTAAGAACAGTAAGTGTATGGACTATTAGTGGCTAATTTGCAAGCCCTATATTAGTCAAGAGTTGACTATGTGTGGGTAGTTTTGAAGGCCTTGAGGAGAGTGGCAATAGGGCTCATGTGTCATAGTGACAGGGCAAATTTGTGTGCCCTAGGAGCATCATTTTGGAGCAACCAGAATCTTGACAAGTGGGCAGTCCTTGAAGTCCTCATGTACAGTGATCATTGAAGGACTAATGAGTTGTTAGGAGGCAAAGTTGTGAAGCGCTAGTTCAAAGGGTTGCAGATGGCCAAACCACTAACAAGAGGGCAAATCGAAAAGACCCAATGAGCAGACTTCTTAGCGGAGCTAGAGGCCTGCTAGTGGGGCAATTCAGTGACACAAAAGGAGTTGTGATCATTGATAGTGGCAAATTGTGGAGCTGGATATGCATGCTTTCGGAGGGTGCATAAGTTGCAGTGATCAGTGAAAGAGGACGTAAAGTAACTGCCAGATGTGCTTAAGGAACATCCTTCCACATGACCAAGAACAAAAAGATTTTCAACCACCTCCAGGAGGACATGCAATTTCAGATTGAGCTAGGAGATGATGGTCAATATGCAGGTAGAAGAGTTGGCACTATCAATTTTCAGAGGGAGTCAAGTAATCCTCTTCATCTCAAAGATGTTTTCTATGTTCCAAGATGGAAGCAGAATCTTGTTTTGTTAGCTACCCTTGAGGACAAGGGATAAGATATCATCTTCCACAAAGGTAAGGCATACCTCCAACACTTAGCTTCTAGATGTAAGAAGCAAAAAGGTGTGAGGGTGAAGAATCTCTACAAGTTGCAAGTAGAGACAGGTGCATCCTTGAGGATCAAGGCAGGGAGTTCTCATAATAGAGAAGTGATTGGTTGAGGACAAGGGGTATGATATCATATTCCACAAAGGTAAGGCGTACTTAGCTTCTAGATGTAAGAAGCAGATAGGTGTGAGGGTGAAGAATCTCTACAAGTTGCAGGTAGAGACAGGTGCAGCCTTGAGCATCAAGGCATGGAGTTCTCATAATAGAGAAGTGATGGTTGAGTGAGAGTAGGATAGAGCTCTCACAATGGAGCCTCGGCCAATATCTCAATTTGGGTCTAAGCTAGCTGGCAGTTGGCTGACCAACAAGATTATGAGGAGCATAGCCAAGGCGAGTGGAGGCAACCCCTCGGTCAAAGACTTCCAGTATATGGAGAGTTCGAGCAAAGTGGGAAGAGGATTTGGTTAAGGGAGATCATAAGAGAGTTGAGTCTCCTAGCATCAAGAAGCAAACACAGAGGTACACAGGGTACATGGCACTTTTGACTAAAGCAATGGACTCGCAGAGCATGGTAGGAAAGAACAAGTCTTCAAAGAAAGTTTCAAGAAAGAAAGAAAGCAAGGAAGTCTTCTAGTTTAGAGGGAGCAGTTGTAGTAGCAGAGAACATGGTAGTGTTGGAAACAAATCCAGTGGACGAGGTTCTTCCAGGAACACCTTCCTCGCTAAGAGGGAGTGTTGAAAATGATAGCAAGAAAGGGTTCCTTGATTTGTGCCTTAATCAAAGGGATCTCAATGATTTCTTCCTTAGCATGCTCAAGCTCTTATAAGTTAGGAGTCAATTCTTATAAGTTAAGAGCTAATTCTTATAAGTTAGGACGAATTCCTAAGATTTAGGATAAGTCCCTACAAACTAGGACAAGTTCCTATAATTTAGGATTAGTTCCTAAAAGTTAGAAGTTATGAAGCAATTCACTGATGTTTTAAAGTGGAAAGTCGAGTTATTAGTCTTCTAGTCAAGTTAATTGAGGAAAAGAATGTGTGTTTGAATCTCGAGTCCTTGATTTGAGATAGGATGAGTTGCATGAGTAGTTAACTTATGCTAACTAAATCAATCACAAAATCAAACTCCTTAATGTTAAACTCACTAAACTTAGCCATTCGAATTGCTTTAAAAGGAGGAACGAAGGCATAGATTTGATCATTGTCTTGTGAGCACAAGTTAGTAAGACAAGACAATAGAGCTCGCGGATTTGTGAGAAGGTTGCAAAGGTTTATGTGTGAGCTTGTGAGAGAGGACGTACAAGAGGAACTTGTGTGAGTATTGAACAAGGCAAGCAGATCAACGGTCTTGCTGATAGTTTCAGCTTAGCACATGTAGAGAAAACAAGATTGGTTTCCAATGAAACCAAGTTGTATTGTAAGAGATCTATTGCTCAAATTTTGTCAATAAAATTCTCAAACAAGCAGAGGGTTTTCCCAGTTGGGTTCCCTAGAAAATTTTGTGCCTTGATTATTATGATTGTTTATTTATTTATGATCCTATTCCGCTGCAAAGTAGAGAAATTATGTGTCTATATGAAAAGAAACAAGTTTTCAGATTATTCATATTAACAGTTGCAAAATTTTGTGGATTTTCTACATTGAATAGGAATTTATTCAAACATTTAGTACCCAATCCAAGTGATTACTATCTGATTGTTTTCACAATGCTTGTAATTGGGGTGGTGGAAGCACTAGACTTGAATGACTTCTTGGAACCCATGTACAATATGCAAAATATGAGACAACCCAAAAAACGAGAAGAACAAAAGTAAGAACCACAAGGATCAACCCTTTGAAATGTTGCATTTCCTATTTTCTTGACATGGAGGCTTTGCTTGATGCAATGTTGTCACTGAAAATACAAGATTTGAATCACCAAAACCCCAATTTGAAAACCATCATACAAAATCCATATTTTGAGTTGCAACTTGTACAACATATTTAGATTCAACGCAATACAAAAACGATGATGGGAAAATTTCATATTGTCCAATCATCAATATCCATGATTGCCAAAACTAAAGATATAGGCCAAAATTTTGCATTGATCAATTAAAGTAAAATATTTTTTGTTTCAATTGTATCACATAAAGTTAAATTCAAGCTTTTCATAGAGGTTGGGTGGTTATGGGGTTGAACCTGGTGCCTCTAGAGCCCACATGGCACCACCATTGGGTGACAAGTGGACCCATGGTGACACATTAATTGCCACATGTCAACTATACAGAATGTTGACATGGAAAAAAAAATCAAAATTCCAAAGGGTCGTATCTTCTTAACTAGAATTAGGATTTTCATGAAATTTATATCATCTGAAAGCTCCTAACAAGCCGAAAACAAGGATAGCCTCAGAAATGGGGTTCAAGACGAATGAAAGAAGTGAAAAAAATTATGAGACCGCACCTCCTTAAAGTGACCTAGTGGACTGCCCCCAAGGACCAGCTCAATTGGTGATTGTTGTGATATGAAGTCTTTGTAAAGTATGTGGTTCGAGGTTTAATCCCCCCCCCCCAACTAGCCTTGTGGGTTCACCTTGAGGTATAGTGGTAACGGTAGGAATTGACCCAAGTCACGCGAGTACGAGCCAAACAAAAAAAAGGTGACCTAGGGGATTGGGTATGTTACAATCCTCCTAGAAAGAATGGAGAGAGTCGAGGGGTGCTCAGAATTTATATCTTACACTAACAATGTTCAAGCAAGAAATCCATGGGTTGGTGTCTCAAACAGGAGTAAATGATTGACCAGAGGATGAATGAGCATTCACCACAAAAGAATTAAAGGAAGCAACATGGAAAACGGTCAGGGCTTTTTGGCTCCGTCCTAATGCTGATTAAAGCAACAGAAGCAGGGCAGAATGTAACGAAGCAGGGAAGACAAGAGGAGCATAACTGTCTGCTGGACAGGTAAGGAATGTGTCCCAAACTCAAGCTCGTGTTAAATTGCAGTTGGATTTCACCATTGGAAGGCTGAGGAAAGCAGTAGTAGATATCCTAATGAGAAGGAACAAGTGGGAAAGGTTCCTCCCACGAATTCCTCACCTAGGCGTGACACCATGTTCAGTTATCCGTTCTTCTCCAGCAAACAGGACAGATCTTCGTGTTAATAATCAGCCAAAAACCTTTGCAAAGAGACTGATAAGATGGCATTTTAGAGCCTGGTACTGTTTTCCATCGTAGCTATTGACCCGAGAAAGCAACTTGGAACACACAACAGTTTGAATTTTGCAATATGTATTTCATACCTGTTTCACATTGTGATATCTATGGGATACATTACTGGCTTTAGTTTGACCCTTATCTTTGTTAATAAAAACCTTGCAATACACCAACAAAAGCAATCCAAATATAAATAAATTATGCAAATAGGACAGTTGCTCAGCGGTAAATATACTGTCACGCCACTCACCAACATTCAATTCCCAAAAGGCACGGATAAGCAGTTAGGAGCCGGTGCAAAAACGGAATGATTTTGACAGAAGTATACATTGTCCCAACTTTTGATTAATGTTCAGCCTTCCACATGTTTAATGCTTCTCGAGTGTAAAGGGATCTTCCAAAAATTAAAATTAAAAGCAAAAGCAAAAAAATGAACCCAACTCACCTCGCAATTCAGCAACTGTGTAAGGACCGACGGGTTCTTGATTATCCCCCAGTATGTACCACCCAAGCTCCTGTCCTGCCAGGGCATTCGGATCACTTGCACTCTCTGTAGCTGCAAGATGTAACCAAAAATAAACCAATTAAATTAAATATTGTTTCCAAATATTTCCTTCGCATTGTACAGCAACTGACTAACAAGCCATGACCACAGAAAGGTTTAACTGGGGAGTTAAGACAGATTACAGTAGCCCTTCTTAGGTTAGGCAAGGATGAAGATTTCCAGTACCCACGTAATATTTTTTTTAAATTTCACAATACGCAAAATATTTTTTTTAAATCTCAGTAACCAGATAATATTGTAATTCACAATTAGAGGCCATGTCAGAAGGTAAACCCTAGTATACAAAAAAAAACCTGCAAAAGGCAGAATAAAAGGAATAAGAGGACATTTTGGACGGAAGATATACCGCTGTCCATGGTGAACGTATCGAAGCTTTAACACAATTTGGAGGCGGCTCTCCTCATGCCCTCTTTCTCTGTAATTGCAAGTAATTTAACTCTTCTTAATATACCGCCAGGATTCAGAACAAAAACGAAAGCGGCATATGAACACAGAGAATGTAGCTTCGTTTAGTCCGAATTTCAAACCCCATTAACCGTGTTTCTTGGATTAGTTATGGGGTTGAATATATGACAGTCCTACTCAATTTTGCCTCGTGTATTTCAACAGTGGCATAAATCCATTTAAGTCCGGGGTCTCTTCGGTCTCTTCGGGTCTGTTCTCTTAACCATGAACTAGATCAAGGTCGTGTAAACGAGTGGGCATCGCGGTAAAGGATATCGCTCGTTATATATTTTTTGTTCTTTTACATTGTTATAGTTTTAAATTTTATTAATGCTAAGAAGTTGGCAAATGTTGTTTTTAAATTATTAATTATATGGGAGTACACATGTTTATATTAACATTTTTATGAGAGTAAAAATGTTTATATTTATATGGAAATATAAATATTTATATAAGAAAGAAAGTAATAAATCATTTTAATGTTCACGAGATTAAAGATAGTTTATGGGACAGATTGTTTCTTCATTTGTTTGAGGTTTTTGGTCTTTTTCTGTGAAGCTTCAAAATAAATGCTCCTAGCTTCTCGACAAACCCCTCGCTAAATAGATTATCCCAAGAGATAGATGTGAGCATATCAGCATAACTTTCTATGTTGTCTTTGAAGGCCTCACATTCTAAAATGAAATGCTTTTATGTTTCCACTTTTCCGGAAGAACAAAAAATGCATACTCTTTCCTCCCACACTTCTTTTGGCCTCTTCTAGCACCCTGTTTCACAACGAAGTTGATGAAAAATAGTCCTTAACTAAGCAATAAGAATTTTGGCTCTCCAAGAGATATTGGCCTCTATGTATGCTTTTCGTTGATGACTATGAGTGGGATTAAACACTTCAGTATAGTGTTTTTTCTTTCTTCCTAGCTCCTTATCCCAAGTACGCTTGTGGAACTTTTCCATAACAAAAGTTTTTATCTCTTTGTTGTTTATGGGACACGCATCCAAGCAAATACCCTTTATTAAACCATTTGTTATTTTGCTACGTCCAAGTTTTTTTCCTCTTGCACAATCTATCATTAAAGACAACCTTAGGCCCTCTACCCTCTTCCATTTGCTCATTTTTTTTAAATACCTTATGACTTGCACCATAGCAATTGCTTCAATAGGAGCAGTGCCTATTTCACTTAACAGGATAGCATAAGGAACTGTACTTTTAATCTTGAATTTGTTTGTAATCAAATGCTTTTGAATTTTCTCAATTTGTCTCCACTGCATATCAGATGTATTGCTGGCCCATCGTTCACACCTATAAAGAATCATCGGAATCACTAAAAGCCCAAAAAGAGTTTGAGTGGTTTTCTAGTCCCATAACTCTGCCTCTCTACACCCATTTTGAAAACATAAAATGCTTTCCAACCCCCAAAGTTCTTTTCTTTCTACAACCATTCCAGCTTAGATTTTTGTTGAAATCAATTCCGAAGTATTTGTAATCCATAACTTCTTCCAGAATTTTGCCTTCAAAGTAGAACGTATGTTGGTTATGTTTTCTTTTCTTAGAGAAAACTACTACCTTCGTTTTGTTGATATTGACTTGCATCCCCACACTTCTACAAAAATGCTCAAGGGATAGTAAGTGCTCTTGCAAACCAAGAGTCGATTTAGCAATCGAAATAAGGTTATATGAATACAAAAGAAGCCTTATAACAAACTTGCCCAAATACATACCATCACCCCCTTGCGAATTTAACCACTCCTCAAGCTTTTCAATATATAAACCAAAAAGGGTAGGAAACAGTGGGCAACCTTGCTTGACCCCGATCTCACTTCTAAAATTTTCAGAAATGCCTACTGAAGTTCTAATTTTTACTTTCACCTCTTCATACAACCTATGCACAGCTACTCTCAAATGTTTAGGAACCCCAAGTTCCTCCATTCTGTGCCAAAGCTTATCCCTATGATCCCAGTCAAACGCTTTTATGAAATCAACAAAGCAACAAAAGACTTCTTCCTTTTTCTCCCAAACTTTTTCAATGACATGCCTTAAAGTTATACAATGATCAACTATGGAATGTTTAGGTCTAAAACCTACTTGCCCTTTAGCACACTTATCTCTTTCTTCTACCCACTTGCTAATTTTTTTTTCTAGCATGCTTCCAAATAGTTTTCAAACAAAGGGTTTATCGTGATGGTCCTATAATTGGAGGGATTATTGACGTCACTGCTCTTGAAAAGAGGTATTGCCAAACTAGTTGTCCAATTTGTGGGGAGCCCCTGTTGTATGATGTTGTTGAAATTTTTTATAATGTGAGGTGCAAGAATCTTTGAGCCCCACTTTAGATATTCTACTTGGAGTTTAGCTAAGTCTTTTCCTTTCCAGCACCCAACTTCTTGATACCCATCTCTACCTCTTGCACCGTAAAGAGTTCAGTATCAGTGTTGACCAAGGGGGGAGGGTCAACCTTGGGATCCTGCTCATAGAGTTGTCTTGCATAGTCAAACCATTTAGAAGTTGTAATACTATTTCCAGTTTGTATCTTTTTCGGTTGGAGCTCCTTCCAAAATGACTTGGGATTATTTTTCCCAAGGAAGATTAGTTCTTCCCTCCTTGAAACCATGAAATCAACCTTTTTCTTACTCAATAATTGCTTGTAAGCTTTGAGCTTTATGTTATCCTTGTTTGACTCTTTCCACATTCTCCTTGCCTTTTTGCATTCCTCGTCAAACCAAGCATTAACCAAAAAGCAATTTGTTTCATACTTCTTAACTTTTCTCTTTTGCACTTTGCAAGTGTGCATTGAATTAAATGTGTTAATTCATGACTATGAAGGCTGTGAATTGTGATTTTCTCCTTCTCGAAGAGCCTCTCTAGTGTCATTTTGAAGGTATTGCAATTTTATGGGGTCAAGTACATAACTATAAATTATTTATGCAGACCAAGTGAAGAATCCAACTATAAGGAACACATGAAAGTTGCGAACAATCTAGATACAATTGTATAAGTCTAAGCTGGAGACATAAACTATCATAATTAGTTTCACACCACGTGGCCTATCAATTCCCCACAATACTCCATCCATATTCATAATTTGATTCAATATTAAAGGGTAGTTCATAATGATATGTCTCCCTTACCTATTATTGAGAAGATCACCTTCACGTTATTGAAAGTCATTCTCCATGTCAAACATTGGTGGGAAGGTTACTAAATCTAACCATGGTCTACTATGAGTGTTTATTCATAATTCTCCATCAATATCATAATTAATAAAAAGAAAGACATAAAGAGGGTTTAAAAAAATTTATGCAGTCACTAAGCATTCACATTCTCATGTAATCATTTAGCATTCTCATTCATTAGCTACTTATATTAACAAAAATAAATCCATTTCGAGTTTATTAGAACCAAGTGTCATGAAAATATTCAAAGTTAAGAGTCAAGGGGTTTTTTTTAATCTTCCATGTGATTGGGCATAATGTCAAACTAAATTTGGATATCCCATCTGCTTCGAAATTCCTATCCCTATATACATGGCTAAAAGATATGTAAGATAAATATTATGACTATTTTGGATCTCTTAAGAAGAGTAATCAAGGAGAAATTCTAAATGTTGAAGACCCTAGTCATCTAGTGAAACATGAACAGAGAATCACCATAAATGTGCAAATGAGAGATGTATTTTCTCGAGCTAGCTATAGAGTGAGTTTTAGGGCCATGACCTTACAAGAATGGTTAGTCTCATTCCAAGTGATAGTTGAAAAAGAGATAGAGTCATCATTAGATAAGGAAATAAAGCCCATATCTCATCCAAGGAGAGTCTTCATGAGAAACTCCATAAAAGAAAGCTCATGACATTAATATGCAGCCAACTCAGAAAAAGATAGATCAACGACTTAAAAAGTATCCTCTTTGATGGAGAAACCTCCTTTACATTAGGAGTCTAAGGGGTCACAATATAATGAGAGCCTACATAAAAATAATAATTTAAGGGCAGAACAATAACAATATGGGGGCTTCATGAGCACAATAATAACAATAAGGGGGCTAAACTAACAATAACAACAAGGGGGCTACACTAGTATTATAGGGACCTAACATGCCCTCTCCTTAAAAAAAAAGTTGTCCTCAACGCTTGAGTAGTTTTGGATGCTTATGTATAAAATTCTCATCCTCCAATGTGGAATCTTCAGTGGGTAAGTTCTTCCACTTCATGAGATACTCTGAAATTGATCGATTTCGTAGCTATCGGTTTCTTGTGTCCGTGATTGCTTCAGGCTCAATTATGATTTTTCTTTCTTTGTCAAGTTTTGGAAATATTGTTTGAACTAGAAGCTTGTCAGTGATAACCTTCTTTAAGCATGAAACATGGAAAATTGAGTTTACTCGAGAAGATGCAAGCAGCTTGAATTTGTATGCCATAGTACCAATCTTTAGCAACACCTTGTAAGGACCGTAGTACTTGGCCGATAATTTATTATCCTTCTTAACTTTCTTGAGAGACATTTGTTTGTATGGTTGTAGTCGTAAAAATACCTAGTCACCTACATCAAAACTTCTTTCACTACGATGTTGATCTACTTGTTGTTTCATTAGATTTTACGCCATAGTGAGGTTATCCTTTAAGAGTTGGAGAACTTGTTGTTGATACTTGATGTGATCTTCCATTGCTTGAACCTTAGAATTCTCTCTTAAAGATGATGTGATGGATGGAGAATGATATCCATATAGTGCCATAATGGGTTCATTTTTGTTGCAGTATGGAAGTGTTATACCACCATTCAACTAGAGGTAACCACTTGACCCATTGTGTTTGTTTATCATATACAAAGCAATGAAGATATCCTTCCAAACATTTGTTCACTATCTCAGTTTGCCCATAAGATTAAGGATGATAAGATGAGTTATGAGCTAATTGAGTACCAAGACAAGAAAATAATTTCGTACAAAAAATTCCACTGAAAATGGGATCTCTATCACTTACTATAATCTTTGGGTTTCCATGAAGTTTTTGAATTGTTTCCATAAATGTAGTAGCAACTATATTGGCTTTAATAGGATGAGACAATGCACAAAAGTGTGCATACTTGGTAAGTCTATCAATTACCACCGTGATGACACTCTTTCCTTCAGACTTGGGTAAACCTGTGATAAAATCCATGGAGACATCCTCCCAAGATTGACTTGGAATGACTAAAGGTTGTAACAGACCTCGGGGTCTTAATTGTCTCAACTTTATTTTGTTGGCAAACCAAACATTCTGCCACAAACTTCTGAATATCAGATTTAAGGCCATCCCAAAAAAATCCTTCTTGACCATATGGTAAGTTTTTAAAAATCCTGAGTGCCCTCCTAAGGGAGAGGTGTGCAATTCCATTTTGTTTGAGCTGGGAATTCGTACAAAGATATAAGCAATCTTTGTACCATAATGAATCATTTTTCTAGCTAAATGTATCATATGTACTAGGATTTTGCTACAACTTTTAAATGAGTGACCACACCTCTTCATCATTCTTCCATTCATCCCTTGCTTCGGTTATCCACTCATGTTGAGTAATAGAAATGGCATAAAGCAATGCTTCCACATCCTCACCATTTCATGAGAGTGCATTTGCAACAACATAATTCTTCCCGGTTTTTAGATGATTTCAAAAGTCATAACCCAACATCTTTGTCACCCATTTGTGCTTCTCTTCTGAAGATAATCTATGTTCCAAAAAGTATTTAAGACTATCATGATCTGTTTTTACCTTGAAGTGTCTTCCCATTAGGTAAGGTCGTCATTGCTTTAGTGCATGTAGTATTGCCAACATTTCCTTCTCAGTTTGTGTAAATACTTTCCTTTGATTGGACGACTTTCAAAAGCAATAGGTTTTCCTTCTTGCATTAAAACAACACCAATTCCATTTCCTGAGGCATCACATTCCACAATAAAAAATATGTGAATTTTTTCGTGCTAAGACCAGTGCTTCACACATTGTCTCTTTAATATATTCACAGGCCTTCATTGCTTCTGGGGTCCAAGAAAATGCATCTTTCTTAAGTAATGATGTTAGAGGTTCTCCTATTCTCCCATAATTCTTAAGAAACTTGTGATAATACTTTGTCAACCTGAGAAAACCTCGAAGATGCTTTATGGTTGTGGGGATTTTCCATTCCTTGATGACTTTAATTTTGTGAAGGTCTACCTTAACACCCTCATGAGATACAATATGACCCAAATATTCCACCTCCTGTACTCCAAAGAAACATTTGGAGGTTTTTGTATATAATTGTTTTTCCTCCAATAGTTTGAGCAACCCGTCAACATGTTGAACATGATCCTTCCAAGACTTGTTGTAGATTAGTATATCATCAAAAAATACTAACATGAATTTTCTAAGGAAGCGTTTGAAAATGGAATTCATCAAATCTTGAAATGTGGAAGGTTCATTAGTAAGGCCAAAGGCATGACCAAAAATTCATAATGACCCTCATGAGTTCTGAATATTGTTTTCGGAATGTCTTCAGTCTTCATTATAATTTGATGATATCTTGAATGAAGATCTAGCTTGGTGAAGTAATTTTCTCCATGTAATTCATCCAACAATTCATCGATGATAGGAATGGGAAATTTATCTTTAATAGTGAGTTTGTTGGGCTCCCTATAATCCAGACACATACGCCATGATCCATCCTTCTTGTGCAGCAATACTACTTGAGTAGAGAAAGAAGTTTAACTAGGTTGAATTATACCAACCTCTGGCATTTCTACAGCCACATGCTCAATTTCACTCTTTTGGGCATAAGGATATCTATAAGGCCTTATGTTTGGAGGAACACTTCCTAGAATCAAATGAATAGCATGGCCAGGATCAAGAATGGGTGGGAGGCCTTTGGGAGTCTCAAACACCTTGGAATGATTGTCCGATGCTTTTTGGAGATTTGGAGAAATAGATAATTTCGATGTTTGAACCTATAGTGAGCATAATTGTGAAATTACGCCCTATTGTTCTTTCTTCAAAAGCTTTGTCATGACACCAGAGTTGATTATCTTTCTTAGTTTCCCTTCGATACCTCTTAATTCAACTTCCTTTACTTCCCAAAAAAATTGAAGAAAAGTTATTGAAAATTGAAAGCTATCGTCCCCAAAGATTGTAACCATTGGACTCTTAGTACAACATCAGCACCACCCATTGGAATGGACAACATTGGACTATTCAATACATATCCCCCTGTGGTTAGCTTCATATTATGGCATTTTCCAGAGCAATTTATTGTTCCTCCATTTGCAACCATCACTTGACACTATTGTGTTGGATATCGGAAGCAATTCAATTCCTTGACTATCTTACAATGAATAAAATTATGGGTACTACCCGAATCAATCAGCACTATGACCTTCTTCGTCTTGATATATCCTTTTAACTTGAGAGTTTGAGGAGTGGTAATTCTTTCCAATGCATTACAATATATGGTCATATTCATTTATTATTTCTTTGGGATTGGTTCCTGGTGTATATCCACTTCTTTATATGTTTCTTGTTCCTCTCCTTCCTCCTCTTCACAATATATGTAGAATAATTTATTCTCAGCACACTTATGACCTTTAGTGTATTTGTTATCACAACTGTAACAAAACACTTTTGCTCCTTTTTCCTCCAATTGTTGTGGTGTCAACCTTGTAGGTTATGGAAGACTAGGAGCAGTGACACTTCCATCTTTATAGTTGTGAGTGGTAGACTTCCTTTTTGCCATAATTTTGCTTTCAACTTTTCTTTCCACCTTGAATGCCTTCTCCAATGAGTCAGGTTCCCAAAGGTGAACCTCATGTTAGATGTTATCTTTTAAATTCCCTATGAAGACATCAATCTTATGCTCATTTGAAATATTGGCTACCCGAATATTCAATTTTTGGAAGTCTTCAATGTGCTCCGCTATTGAACCCTTTTGTTTGAGATTTATCAATTGGGTAAAGAAGATGTTGCTCTTTGTATCTTCATAATGTTCTATCATTTCCTCCGTAAAAATTGACTAGGTGACAAGTTGTTTACGATAAAAAAAAAGCCATCTATACCATACAAACTGATTGGATTCTAAATATAAAGATGCAATACGTACCTTTTGTGAGGTTGCACATCCTGTAGATCAAAATATTGTTCCATCTGTAGTATCCATGTTACCGTATCCTTGCCATCAAACTTCCTCATATCTATCTTTCGAATGTAGTGGTTTTTAAACCCGACATTGGAGTCTCTAAAATCATAATTCATATTCCTTTTGTCCTCATCATGGTTTTCATGGATTGCCTTATCACCACTGGAAAGCCTTTCTTTCAACAACTCTGTCAACCCTTCTAACTTGACATTCATCACATCCATGTCTACTTTAAAAACATCCATGTTGCATTGTATATCATCCATGTCCCCTTTTAAGCCATCCATGTCATCTTTGGTTTCTTTTTGTGAGAGCGAAATTTGTTGTACTTGGTCTTGTAACTTTGATATATCATGTTGCAATTCTTCTTCTTCATGTGTCATAGTAGAGATTTATAAGGGCTGAATGGGTGTAGAATTTTTTTTTTGGAAGCATTTTAGAACAAAATATTGATATATATGCTTCAATATTCCCTTTGAATCACTTCAAACTGATTTGTCAAACAAAAGATATGCAAAACTAAAAAATACACACATTTTTCTTGCTTTTTAGGAGCTCGATCTTGAAACGGTTGTAACTCTATAATTTCAGATCTCCAAGATCTGAAATTTGATCCTATGTTAGTCCTTTCAATCTTCTTTCCAATGCCACAACTCAAACCAATATTGGCTTCTTTAGTATAGAGTTATGCCAAATCTCCCACGATGACCTGATTATGGACTAGTTCAGTAGATTGAAGTTGTATGGTATTGCACGTGTCACTATTTCAACCTTCGACCCTGAAATTGCTACAAAAAAAACTATAGTCTGTGTACTTTCAACCACTTTTTACGGAATTCAAATCTGATACATGAAATGAAAGTTGTAACGGTTTTGCCTAGGTCACATGTTTGAGAATGAATTTTGGAGCATGGAAAAACCCTAACTTCTTCGTACCATATCTCAAAAAATATAGTGAACCAAGATCTAAAATTCTTGCACAAAGTTCTCCAAGATTTTAGCTCCACATGGTTGCAATTTCAGCTTCTGAAGCTTCGTATAAAAAACGTTATAGCAAAAATTTCACGATGGCTTGTTTGAAGCAGCAAAACCCTACAACCCAAAGCTTTGATACCAAATGTTATGAAACCAGGTCACAAAAAGATAGATAAACGACTTAAAAAGTATCCTCTCGAAGAGGGAAACCTCCTTTACATTACATAAATGAACAATTTTTGGATGATACAAATGACATGACATCCTTTGTATATATAGGAGTCAAAGGGGTCACAATATAATCAGATCCTACATAACAATAATAATGTAAGGGAACAAAAATAACAATAGTGGGATTCTATGAGGCACAACAATAACAATATGGGGGCTACATGGGCACAACAATAATAATAAGTGACTACACTAACAATAACAACAAGGGGGCTACACTAGTATTATAAGGACCTAACAGTCATGTCTCTTTTGATTGGATCTACTTGTGAATAGACTAAATAAGATGTTTTAGTGGGCTAAGAGAAGGCTAATATGATGTTTATGTTTTGGAGAGTGTATTTGAGAGGGATAGAAACCTTGTAATTAAAGAATGAATGGTTCTTGGTTATCTAGGTAACCCATGTAATTGATAAGGGTGGAGCTTTGAAATTTGATGTTGAAGGATTAGAGATCCAATTTCAAGAGATTCCTCAATAGAGGTTCCTATCCAAGCATTGGATAGTCTTATAATTCAATCCACCTCTCCAAAATTCTATCAAAAATTTACAAGAAATAATGAGGTGGTGATTAGTTTCCATATATTTCGTATAGAGGCAACACTTTTGAGGTCTTTGAAAATTGCACTTTTGGAGTTTGTCCCTTGTAAGAGCCTTGTTGTCCAAAAATAGTTAAATGAATTTATTTATTTTTTCATCATACACTTAAGTTTCCAATTTTTATCCTATACCAAATATGTTGATGATTGCCATCATATTGGGCAAGAGATATGTAACCAATTATTGGTTCACAAGCTCCAACGAAGGTCATAGTTGATCATTTGAATCTAAGAGATGTGTTAAGAAATATAGTTCAAGCAAGAGATTCCTGCACATTATGTATAGATGTGCATGAAGTAGTTAAAGGCAAGTTATAATGGCCACTTAGTAAAAGTGGAAAATAATAAGATCTTGTAATTTCACCTAAATAGATAAAAATGAAAGTCAAGTTTCCTATATTTTTTTAGGATTGGAAATCTAAATGAAATAATCTAGAGATTCTAGAATATTAGCGAGTTAGATTTGGTCTAATGTTATTTGTACACCGCATTATAAAGATAAGATGGTTGCTAGGATTAAGGATATCAATTGTCAAGACATGGTAAATTAGTTGCCAAGATTAAGGAGACTAGTTATATCTCTTAAACCATAAACAGGAAAAGATGGGAGAAGTTGAAACACACATGAGAACAATCGAGAGAGAATAATGAGAGTGTGTCTGGGAGGAGAAGGTGAAATTTGTTGTTGCAAACAACAAATATGAAATATACACAACAACAACACCATACAATTTTACATCATTAACGACTCCCTTCTTTCTTAAGCAGAGTCGTACTTCTATTTTAACAGGAGCATGGAGGATGTGTTTATTCTTGTAACCAATCCAAATTATTTTCCTATGAGAACTTGTGAACCATTTCCTATTTTCCAAATTAATCAATTCCTAGAAAGGGGAAGGCTTTCAAGATAGTTTTGCATATTACATACCCATTATGAAATTTATTGAGAGGATTGTAAATCTAATCCATAATTGATCCTAAGGAAAATGTTTTGCTTTAGTTGACTAAGCCTATGGGCATGTTCCCTAAATGAGATTCCAAGCATTTTGTTGTTGAGGATTTAGGAAAAGAGGAAAAATTTCTTTAAACTCCATCCCCTCATGGATTTTGGAGTGGCTAGCATTTTCCAATAGACTCAAACTATCTCTTTCCTCTTGATGTCCCCTAATCATAAGAAGTAGAAGCAAAGTTATTTAATTTTCCGCAACTTTTCTTTAAAGATCTAGGCTAATGGCATCCAATGGAGATGAATGTCCTCAAGCACTACCATTACCAAGACCATCCTTTCTACTATTAAGAACCGTTTGTAACACCATGCATTGACTTTCTTTTCTAGCTTTGTTGTGAACCTTAACTAATCCTCCTTCCTATACTGGTTGGACTTTAGAAATGTCCAAGTATTTGAAATCAACTTCAAGGTTTCCCATTTGAAAGAAGTTGAGCTAGTATAAATTGTTACTTTTGCAATCATGGAGACCTTGAGTGACGAGGGAGGTTTTGTTACTATTTATCTTCATATGTTTTGCTTGACATAAAAAGGTTCAAAAGTTCATTTTAATAAGCCACAAAGTCCCTTATTCCTTCACAAAATATGACCATATCATCTACAGATAATAAATAGGTGGCGTTGCAAGAAGGCCCAAGATTTATCCCTTTTATTATTCCAAAAACTAAGGCTTCTCTCAGTAATCTATTTAGACCTCTAGCCACTAAGAGGAAAATAAATGGAGAAAGAGGACAACCCTATCTAATATCTCTTTTAGCTTTTAAAAGGGGGAGGTTGAGCCCTTACTAAGATGATAAAAGAGATAGAGCTTATACAACTAAGACTCCAAGTCACAAAATCATGAAAAAATCCCAAATTAATGAAAAGAAGTATGAGGTAAAGCCAATATACCATGCCAAAGGCCTTGGAGAGATTCGCCTTTAATGTGAGTGTCTCTATTTATGAATACTTTCCTTTGCACCCCTTTTTGTATTGCGTCATCGCTGAAATCTTGAATGGCTCAACTCCCAAAAGGAGGCTCACCTCCTCCCCTCTCCCCACTTGACATTGTTGCATTCACTACTTTGATATCCTTAATCACCAAGCTTGGGAAGTCTCAATAGTCCTTTTTAATTAAAACGGTGGAAGAGATTCTAAAAGTCCTATATCACATGTCAAAATCTAGATCAATGGAACCAAGGCTTGAAGAATGAGAGCTAATTGACCCGTTCACAAGAATTTGGCCCTCCCCTTGCACATTAGTGGTCTAGGTTGACAATAATTAGTGTCCATTCAATGAAGGTAAGCTTTTCTTTTCCGATTGTGGAAAAGGATTTTTAACCTTTTTGTTTAAGGCAAAGAACAAAGGGACTAAATCCTTATTTTTGGTTGCCTTAGGTTTATATTGTTGGAAATACTAAGAGGAGGGTGAATCAATATTTCTTATCAATAAACATTTTTAATATTTCAGAGCATTATTTATCTTTAACATTTCATCAACATAAACAATTAACAACACCATTCAACAATGCACAGTAATCAAGACTGTGGACAACGAGATTTTTAGGCGGAAAACCCCCTCCAGGTCAAAAACCACCGAACTGTTGATTTTGGGTAGCATTGGATGTGCTCTAGCTCCAAAATTATGTGGAGGGGCTAGAATACATGAGACCTCTAGAACCCATAAATCATTTAGAGAAATTCCACCCAGATGAGGAGTTATTAAAATAATTAATATTTTTAATGGGTTCCTAAGTCTAAACTTAGGAAAATAAAAATATTAATGGGTATTAATAAGAATATGAGTTAGAAACTTCTAAGTGCGAGGATCAAGTCTGTTTTAATCTTAGTCGTTCATTAGGGACTTAATCTCGACCATTGATTCATCAATAGGAAACATATAAGAGAAGGCTTGAGGTTCAGTTGGAGATACACCAAGGAGATCAAAGAGTTCGATTTTTCTGGGGCGAGGTTTGCTGAGAAAATCGAGCTAGTGGTCTGAGTTGATGTGAGAGGGTCAATTAGGTAGAGGGACTTTAGTCAAAGGCCGAGAATACATAGCAGAGCATCACTAGGAGAGACAACGCAGCTCTAGAGAGGGTGATGCAGAAGCCAGAGGGGCTAACACAGTTCCTTAGAGGTAGAGTTGGGGTTTTTCTGTGGGGCAGAGAGAGAGAAATTCAACATATCGACTTTCTGAACAAGGGAGGCTCACTGAGAGGGTGAAACAGATCTCGAAGGAGGTTACGTAGTCCCAACATAGATCTTGGAGCTGCCATCGTTGTCCGACAATGGGGACAACAGGGTCATTTGTGGGGTTTGATCATCTTGTTGTTGGATTCGCTAAAATATCTGTCTCTGGAGAGAGTTTGTTCTGCCAAGTTTATTCTCTATTTGGTAAACCAGATTTGGCACCCTAATTGTATTTAGAAATATGCTTAACAATATAAACCCTCTATAAGCTGCACCAGGTTTTTCGAATTAGGCTTTTCTGGGGATGATTGTCCAAAAATAATGGTTTCCCTTGTGTGGTTGTCTCAGTTTAGTTCAACTCATGATCTATATGTGTAGTCTGCAATAGTGTTTTTCATCAATTTTTATGTAATTAAATAACTTTTTGAATGTAAATAACAAGTAGGAGATGATAAACCAGTGATTGCAATAATATTTCTCATGTGTAGATTCATATATTTTCACATGGTATCAGAGACTCAAGACACCAATCGAGAAATCCAAAAGAATTTGCTACGGAGAGGCAGTTGTCCCGAGTGACAACGTTGCTCCAGAGCCAGAGACGCAAAAGGAGGAGTGACGCAATGCAGATGTGACACAGTGACTATGTCAGCATTCTGAGCCCGGTGAGGGTGATGCAGTAGCTGGGAGGATCCCACACAGTATCTGGGTCAGATGTCCAAGCCAATGAGAGGAAGAGAGGGGCAAATCAGGCTCACGCAAAGCCATGTCACCTTTCCAGACTAGGAAGGAGTGACACAGTGGCCAAGAGGAGACGATCTAGCTCACGCAGAGCCAGAGGAGCTCAAATTCCTTAGTTTACAGGGCTAGGGAGCATAGCAGATTCGATCTGAGGAGCTGGTGGGATGTTGTTGTTGCTGGTGCAGAACAGTGTCCGTGGAGACGAAACCAAGGTAGAGGGAGTCACTACCTTGACAAATTTCTAGCCAAAGAAATCTAGATCCAGGTTGCAGCAGCAAAGTAGGATTGGAAGGGAGTGATTCGACATTTGGTTGAAGGATTTCCGTGAAGTAAACCAGGACTTAAAGGGAGTCTAGAGGATTGTTGAGTTATGGAAAAGGTATGCATATGTATTTATTTCATCACCCTTTTCTTTAGTTATATGCCCTTTTATATCCTAAAATGTTAATATATCAAATGATTATAGTAAAAACAAGGAAATTATCTATTATCCAAATTTAACTGATTGTTGTCCTTCTTCATGCAGGAAAAAGACGAAATGGGACAACTATCGTTCCCTAACCAAGAAAAGGAAAAAGACAAAATGGAACAACTGATGTTCCCTAACCAGGAAACATCATACAGGCAGCAAGCCAAGGATGGAGCGCACAGTTATGGACAAAAGCAAGGCAAATCACAGGACCAGCGCAAAGGAGGAAATACGACTAAAGTTAAAAGATTGCGTGAATCCCTGAGGATCTCTTGATCCTAAGGGATTGCTATTACTATTTATCCTTCTTACCTCTTTGCCATTATAAAAGGAAACGATTGTAAGCAGAGAAAAGGGGGAGGGAGATTATTCGAGAATTACTATTGTATTTGTAACTTTGATCATCGACTCTCATTGTTGAAACATAGTACGAACTGGCTGTAACTATTTTGCAATGATTAATATATAAAGCAGTTGTTGTTCCTTCTCATATACTGAAGTAATACGGCGGTGTTCACTGGCGGCTAAGGGCCCAGCCCTAGTGGATTCACTTGTTGTTCCTGTACCATTCTTTTATGATTTCTACCGAGTGATCGTTTGGTTTGATTTCCACTTATTATAATCACATTGCTTTTCTATTTCGTATTTCCAGTCTTAACAAAATTGCTCTGTTTTACATTCTGCAGTAATATTGATTTAAGTTGTTATTATCTCCGATCTAGTTATCTGCTTCAACATTCTATTATTGTTATTTCCAATCCAGTTATTTAGCTCAGCATGCCATCTTGAGATTCTCTACTGTAAAGAGTATTGACTAATGCTGTCTACACTCTCAGACTGAGATCCTTGTTGTTTAGATTAGAATTTGCGTTTGGAAAATCAATTAGTTCAAAGAGAAATGAGTTATTGTTACTGTATTCTTGACTGATACTTGAATGAATGCATGATGTGGTTTCATTAGTGAATTGAGCTTTCTTTTAATTGTAATTAGAGTTTAATAGTTGCATCCATTTACTCTTATATTCGAAAGAACTACACTGCAATTTAGATGCATTACTCTTGAGTAAACAGCTGCCACAAACTGTGTACACTCTTTAAATAAAAAGTCTTACTGGATTGATAACTAATGTGAAGATTAGGAGTTAAAAAAAAGACACCTTTTATCACTCAACATTTTGGCGTTGTTGCCAGGGAGAGTGTAGCCATTTCTAAAGAGTAGTGTACATCTGATGCTTGTTTGTTAGGAGAGAATTGGGTATTAAAAATGGAAGGTAAGAACCTGCGTACGGAGCATGTAAAATGCATTCTCCCCCGCCCGCTTTCTAGCAGAATTGTTAATAATTTAAGGTAGACGTAAATATATGAATTGTGTGTATGACTAAGAACAAAAAAACCTGAAAATAATCCAATTTCCCTACCTAAACACAAAAGATCTAAGGGACCGGTGACCCTTGGACGATCAACTTTCATAGACGACATTATAAAGAAAGCCGAACCTCAGCCATCAGTAGGTCCTAGGAAAGTTGCTTCCAAAGAACCTACTGGTTCCCTTCGGCCCACAGGCTCACCATCTGTAGCTTTTGTTGAGATCCACTGCAAAACAGAAGAGACTGAGTAGAGTTTTCAAGAAATTGAAAATTCTCGCCCAATTTCTTTACAAGAAGGGAATTCTCGTAATCTCCATGAAGGAGGAGGAGAAACTGGGGAAACAAAGGAGCTAAGATCCCCTCAGTTTATAATTCAACCAAGAACACTCAACACCCCTGATAAAGGGAGTGTCGTAAGTTCATCCAAGAAGAAACCGGGGAAACAGAGGAGCCAAGATCTCCTCAGGTAGTAGTTCAGCAAGGAACGATCATTATTCCTGACCAGGGAAGCGTTGTTAAGTAGTCATCGTAGGAATAACTCTCTAGAGATCCCAGAAAGGTATTGGCACATATTTCATCAAATGGCCAACAACCCACAAGCACCTCAGACCTCCACCCTGCAATATCCCATTGTTGACACAACAATCAACGCCCCTATGAAAGCCATCCCACTCCAAAATATTCCTACCTTTCATGGGCTAACATCAGAGGATCCAGACGCATTCTTGTTTGAGTTTGAGGTATTGTGTGAGGGGTATGATTATACCACCGACCCCCAAAAATAAAAACTGTTTCCCTCTACATTGAAAGGAGCAGCCTTGCGATGGTTTATGGGATTAGGTGGAGGCACAATAAACGATTGGGAACAAATGAAAATCACTTTCCTAAAAAGTATCAGGACTATTGCAGGTATAGGGAATTGAAAGATGAAATATTTTAGACGGTAGCAAGACCAAGTGAAACATTAGAAAAATATGTGGAACGATTTCAATATAACCTTCAACGGTCTCCCTATGCAACTCTGCCTTTACCTAATAATGTGCTGAAAACTACACTAATTAAAGGGATGAAAGAACAATGGGTAGAAACATTGAATATTATGGATAAAGGTGATATATATCAGGAAAATTTTGCTGACATCATTAATTTGTGTATTAGGTGTTAAAGAAGCAGCACAAGACTGAAGCCAGCAGAACACGACATTATCACAAGGGATAACAAAATCTCTGGTGTAGGTATAACTCACGCAAAAATTGGCAATCTGCTAGAGGATTTCAAAACTGATATTCTAGGGACTCTCACAACGCAATTGGACATTATGCAAGCCAAACAAAAGCAAGCAGAAGCAGAACAAAACTTGGTGATATTCTGTCCTAGATGCAGAAAGAAGCATAGCCACAAAGAGTGCCCGCTAGATACGGTCCAAATCTGTGCCATATGTATGAAAGATCACGCCACAGAAAGCTACCCATCACTCCTAGGATTGAAAGCAGTTTATAAAGAAGCAGAAGAAGAAACAGAACCAGTATACCTGATAAATCAGTGCTGCCAGTGGCAAGCACGACCAACAGGTATGCCCATTGACCCATCCTCTTCTTTTCAGCCTCCTCAGTATAGTGCTCAACAATACCCGGGAACCATGTGGCAGAACCAACCATCTTTTTCCAATTGGTCACAACAACCATTCCCTATGCCACCCTGGCCCAACCAACCGAATAAAAATAACAATTGGCCAAATTCCTCTTACTTCCCACCGTTTTCACAGAATAATGTATATCAATCCCAATGGCCACCGTCAACTTCACAGAATCAGAACTGGCATTCAAGCTGGCAGAGACCTACAAATCGACCAGCAGGAACAATCCCCCTACCTCAACTCACACTGCCAGCACCTTATACATTGCAACAGAACCCCCAAACCAACTTAAGTCCCTAGCTCCCAGCCCAACCCAACCTGAACCCCAACAACAGACAAGTTAAATTTGTGCAAATTATTGAAGGACCATAACCAAAAACTGAGTTAAGGGAGTGCAATGACCTTCAATTAAGATTTGGGCGTATAATAGAATCAAAGGGGGATAAAAATGTTCAAATTGAAGATCCGTTACCTATAGAACAAGCACCACAAGAAGAGAACATGGTTAGACAAAAAACTCATGATCAAGCAACCACCTCTTCTCCACCATTCCCAGAACAACTAATCATACCTCGCCTAATTGAACACCTTGATTTTGATCTTCTGGAAGAATTGAAAATTTTGTGTATAAAAATACCACTCCTCCAGGCTATTCAAGACATCCCAATTTATGCAAAAACTATCAAGGAACTATGTATGAAAAATCCAAAGAGGAAAATAACAACAAATCCAACTGTCCATGTAGTCGGTACCTTATCTGATTTACTATCAGGAAGAGAAAAACCTGTAAAATACGAGGACCCAAGAAATCCTATAGTCACGGTCCAAATAAACGGATGCTCCTTCCCCAATGCCTTAGTTGATTTTAGAGCAGCATTCAATATTCTTACAACCTCAACTCGCCAAAAGCTTGGAATTACATTATTGGACCCAACCACAACCTTGTTGGAATTGGTTGAGCGATCGGTAGTCAAACCAGAAGGCACATTACATGATGTAATGGTGTCTGTAGACTCTTGGGAATAGCCTGCAGACTTTCTGATCATCAAACCTAGAAATCGATTCGATGGACACCCCTTAATTCTAGGTAGACCTTAGCTAGCAACTGCGGATGCTTACATTAGCTATCGAACAAGCAGCATGACTATAGCAAGAGGAAGCAATGTAAATAATTTAGCCTTATATCCTCCAGCTCAACCAAGTTTAACAATAATCAAAACCATAAAACAACCTGTTTCATATCTAACTAAAAACATTAGATCACCACTAACCATAGAAGATGCTCTCGAATTTAAAGATCAAACAGAAGATGACATCATTAACACTTACATCAACCAACCAGAAGCCGGATCCCATCTAAAATGTCACATGATCGAAGCAGCATTCGATAGTGAAGCAAAAGAAGATCCCCTAAAAAATATTAATGATCAATCAATACCAACCACCTTTGTTTATAACAACAAAAACATAGAAATTGAGTCGGAAAAAAACTTTGAATATTAACAAAAACCTGACTGCTGACCAAGAACAGAAACTTGTCAAACTCCTGAGAAAATATAAAGAAGCCTTTGCATGGGACTACTCGGACATGAAAGGAATTGACCCCCAATTGTGTACGCACCATATCTATACAAAAAAGGATGCCAGAGCCATTCGACAACCTCAATGGAGGTAAATATTCATCTTAAGGATATTGTTAAAGCTGAACTACAAAAACTTTTAGAATGGGAAGTGGTAGATATGTGTTGATTATAGATAACTCAATAAAGCAACCCAGAAAGACCATTTCCCCCTTGCATTCATTTGACCAAGTCTTGGACACACTAGCAGGAAATAAATTATTTTCTTTCCTTGACGGCTTCAGTGGATACAATGAAATTCAAATTGCCCCTGAAGATCATGATAAAACTACCTTTACCTACCCTTGGGGAACATTTTCTTACAGGGTCTTATCCTTTGGGTTGTGCAACGCACCTACCACATTTCAGAGGGCTGTACTCAACTTTTTTTCAAATTTAATAAATGAAGGGCTCGAAGTATATATGGATGACTTCACACCTTTTGGAGATGACTTCGAGCCAGCATTACAAGTATTAGAGAAAGTGCTGCAAAGATGCATTGCCACCAGACTCTGTTTAAGCCATGAAAAATGTCATATGATGATGACCGAGGGACTCATCTTGGGACATTATATCTCAGCACCTAGAATACAGGTAGATCCAGCTAAAATTCAGATAATTCTTTTAATCCCTACCCCTTCCGCAGAAACAGAGGTACGCAGTTTTTTGGGATTTTTTGGTTATTATAGAAAGTTTATAAAGAATTTTTCTCAGATTGCTACACCATTATATGCACTAAGAGGAAATATTGATTTCATTTGGACAGATAAATGTGCCAGTGCTTTTGAGGATTTAAAAAGGCTTGTATCAACAGCCCCAGCGTTAAGGGGCCCAAACTGGGATTTGCCATTCCAGATTTCATCTGATGCTTCAGACACAGCAATCGGGGCAGTTCTTGGCTAGGAAGAAGATAAAAAGCCATATGCAATATATTATATCAGTAAAAATATATCTCCTACTGAATTAAATTATATTGTGACCGATGTTAGTGTCAGTCTTGCCAACCTTCCTCCAGTGATCAAATATGCTCTTACAAAGTGGTCTCAGAGTTTCCAAGTCAAATTTTGTCATTTCAGTGAGTCTTCAAGCAAAATTTGGTCACTAGGCATTAGGTCTAGGGTTTGCTTTAACTCCTTTTAAAGTTGTCAAAATGCCAACTCATGTCACCATTTAGCTGAGTCTATCATCATTCAGAGGGTTGTCATCATCATGTCAAGTTCCATAGGGTCATTCTACAGCTTATTCATGCTTTAGTTGCGCCTAGGCAAGGTCATTTCCCTCTCCTAGAGTTTTGAAGCCAATTTCTCTTGGACGGTCAAATCATCAACAAAACTTGTTTCCTGATGTTCATACACCTTCCCCTATCCTTAAAGTACCTTATAAAACACTTCCCATCCCTTAGATCCGCTAAAATCCTCATTTTTGCACAAACCCTAGTTTCTAGCTACAACCTGGCAATTTTCTAGGTTTGGCCTGTGTTTTTCCCTTTTGGACCCCTTCCCCTCGCTCAATCTCTGAGATTCCACTTCCCCTGATTCTTAACATCCCTCCCCACTCCCAAAAATTTCCCCAAGAATTTAGAAGCCCCCTATCCCCTTCATTTCGCTCCATTTCGACAAAATTCCTTGTTCCACACATCGGGATAAGTTTCACTCAAACAATGTTTCAGAGCAATCAGAGATGAATTTTGCAAAACTGAGAGATTTTTTTGCTCACAACATTCCAAGGAAGAAAAACCTCCTTCACTTTTTACACATGTGACACGGTTTGAGAGAAATGTCAAGAATATCGTTGCCTCAGGAGAATCAAAGACACCTCTGAAGTGACCTTGGGAAAATCAAGTTTTCTCCTAGCTTGGTTGGCCAAATGATTTTATTGATGGGTAAAATGATAACTAGACACAAAGATATTTCCAATGAGCTATCATGAGCTCAATTTTGGGTTGAGGAAGGCATTCAAAAGTTGACTGCAACAACACTCTTCCTTCAGGCAGCCTCATTTGGCACTTTTTGACTAGTCTTGAGATATTTGATTTTTGACAGGTCAAATCAACTCCAAATTGAAAAATTCAAGTTGGGTTGGAAATTAGACTCAAATACCTTTCCAACGAGCTATCCTGCACCTGATTCTGACACTGGGAAGGCCTCCAAAAGCCTCCTGAAAGGCGCGCGACCCGTCAGGCACCCTCTGCCAGTGCAAAAATTACACTGGCGCGACCCGTCAGGGGCGCGCGACCCGTTGGGGATTTCTCCACAGAACTTTGCCAGTGAGCTGCCAAGGAACCACAAGTTGTTAAATTTGTTCAAGGTAGGCTCTCTACACATCATTTTGGTGGTTGGTTATGAATGTAAGCCCTCATGCTTGTGTTTTAACCTCAAATCATGCAAGTGAAAAGACACTATATGGCTGCATTGTTAATGTGTAAATGTGCTAGGGTTTGTGTTGTTTCAAGGTATTCCCCTTGGTAAATTGTTTCCCTCCTTCCCTTTTTACTCATATTTGCATTCATATCTATTTTCCCCATGCTATGTTGTAAATAATTGCAAACCCTTTCCCCCTCCCAAAGCATCAAAAACTCAAACCCTACTCTTGCTTCACCATATGCATGCTATAAACATAAAAATTTCTTGGCGAATATGTGAAAGGTTTTGTAAATAAGTTTCCAAATGTCCCCTTGTTACATACATGTATTCCCTTATGTTCACTGTTTATACATGTATTCCTATATGCAGTGATTTTGTAAATGATTCCCTATATCCTCGTTATGTACATGTATGCCTGTATATATGCAAATATTTGTTTGCAATGTATTCCCTAAATTCCCTGTTATTCATATATTCCCAATTCCTTGTGCAAGAGGTCCCTCCCCTAACATTTCCCTCATGTCATTGTCCCCTTGAAACAACATAGAGTTCAACACTTTTACAAGCAGAAACAACAGTACATTTTGTCCACTCTGCTCCTCAAACATGTCAGAAACCGAAACATATGAGCAGAGTGATGACCAAGCATCAGTGTCAGAGGTTGAGGTATAGAGGAGACTAGAGGGTGCACAATGGACCATCACCTACCTTGAGCAGCGCAACAAACAGTTGGAAGATGAGCAGGCACTTGATGAGTTATGGAGGATTTGTAGTGACCGAGTCTTGAACCGAAGAAGACCCGGTGATCCATTGCCCGCTGACCGAGAGTCCATGCTCATCCAGGAGAACGCACACTTGGAGAGGCTGTTGGCTAAGGCCAACCAAGAGAAGAAATTGCTGAGGAACATGAAAAACCATTACTGGGCAAGAATGCATGTGTGCAAGGCCAAGATGAAAATGTTTCAAAGGCGGTTGTCCGAGGCCCTTAAAGGGAAGAAGAAGATCAATCCACTCCGTATCTTGGCTGAGGCTTCACTCAAAGATCATGGCACTCAATAGCCTAGCCACAGCTCAAATCCCAAATTTTTTTGAGAATTTTGGGTAATTTTGGCATTTTTTGGTAATTTACAGGTTTTGGCTCTTTAACGGGTCTCACCCCGCGTGAGACCCTTTGTCATGGCAACTCCTTTTCACAAAAACTCAACATTTCCTGATTTTTTATGCAAAGTTACATATGCCCATGGATGGACTTGAGTTTTTATGGAGTTTTGGGCCTCCAGAAGGTCAAAATACATGCAAAATTTGACTTTTTGCCACTTTTTTGAACTGCAGAAAGCTGTCTTGGGAGAATTGGTTTTTGACAGGGCAAATGAATTCCAAATTCAAAAATTCCAGTTGGGTTGGAAAGTAGACTCGCAGACCTTTCCAATAAGCCCACTTTTGTTCAATTTGGCCACCTGCAAGTACCCCAAACAGAGCTCCAAAGGGGCGCGACCCGTCAGGCAGGGGGGCGCGACCTGTCAGGCAATTTTTTGCCAGATTGCACTGTACAGCCCAGAAAACGCAGATTTGACTCAGTTTGACTTTTTGGGGTTGAAGATGATTATCTTTGCTGTAATTTTTGTAACTCTAAGACACTTTTACTCTTTTTTAACACTTCTAGAAGATTCATTCATGTAAAGGGTAAATATTTGATGAAGGGATTGGTTTCCTAGCTTATAGAGGCAAGTTGTTTTGACTGCCTAGATTGTAGTGCTTAGTTTAGAAGTGGTTGAAACAGCTCCTAGGATAGTGAGCGCGACCCATGGAGGCAGGGAAAGAGGTTAGATCATCTATATTATGTATTTTCTTGCTCATTTTCATGGTTGGACTCTTGAGGGAGAAGCTATCATTGTATTATTTCACTGTATCTCTGCAATTTTTGGCTAAGGAAGACCAGGGTTTTGCAGTCCTTTTTGGGATTCTTGTGGTTTCATGTATTGATGGAGTGCTTCTTAATGTTCTTATAAGTGTGTTATGTGATTCATCTCCTTTCTTTCCTTCTGCATGTTAAACAAATGAAGTGTTAAAGTAAGAATTCATGCTTGCCATGCTCTGCTTTTAAATTTGTTTAATTTCTATGTTTTCTACTGTTTAAGGAGAATTCAAAGTATTATTTGCTCCCCTTAGCTCCTCACCGGTCTTTTCCATCCACTCACCTCAATCAAAGACATCAATACGGTCTCCTACCTCGCCCCAAAGAACCCCCTGCAGAAACTGTGTCAAATCCCCGCACCCAAAATTGCAATTCCTCAATTTGCCACCAAAAACCCAAAAAACACCAAATCAACCTTTTTAATCAGTTTACTAGCCTAATATCAGTGTTACCTTGTTGGTCATCTCATCCCATTGAAGATCTGCCGAGATTGACCGGAGAGAGCCTTCTCCTGCCCCGTAGGGCTAGCTACGAGGCTAAATGGTTTGATGTAGCCTTGAGGTTTACCTTTCTCAGGCTGAGGTGAAATTTCAAGCGCTAACAACTGAAAAAGATTTTTTAGCTATAATATATGTTGTTAATAAATTCCGACATTATATAACTGGATATCCTGTAGTTTTATATACAGATCACTCGGCCATTAAATATCTAGCAAATAAACCTGTTACAAATGGAAGAGTGACAAGATGGTTGATTCTCTTGCAGGAATTTGACATCACAATTAACGATCGACCGAGAAAGAAAATCCTGTAGCTGATTTTCTCTCACGCATGCCAAAGCCAGCTAACGCAGCAACAGTTGAGGATCAATTTTCTGATGAACATTTATTCGTTGTTACTGTTAGAACACCATGGTATGTGGATGTTGCAAATTATTTGGTAGTAGGAAAATTACCCAAACACCTGACACCTAATGAAAGAAAACAAATAGTGCAGCGCAGTACGCGATTCTCTTGGATCGGGCGCTATTTATTCCATACAGGAGTAGATATTCACATTAGAAGATGCGTCAGGGAAGATGAAGTGTTTGACATTCTAAAGGCATGCCACGATGGGCCATGCGGTGGACATTTTGTAGACCACAGAACCGGTCACAAAGTCTTACAAACAGGTTATTACTGGCCCACTATCTTTAAAGACGCTAAAAAGTTCGTTCAAGCATGTGATAGCTGCCAGAGGGCGGGACGCCCTAGACAATCTGATGAGATGCCTCTGAACCCACAATTAGTAATCGAGCCTTTTGAGCGGTGGGCGCTAGACTTTATTGGTCCTATTAACCCATCATCTAATCAAAAAACATACATACTGGTTGCAACAGAATATGTTACTAAATGGGTCGAGGTAGAGGCGTTACCAAGGGCAACTGAGGATTCAGTGATACATTTTCTTTTCCAACTATTTGTGCGATATGGCCTACTGAGAGACATAATTACAGATGGAGGACCACAATTCATAGGCAACAAGATTGCTGCAACATTGAGAAATTATCATATTCTCCACAAAATTACAACTCCATACCACCCACAGGCAAATGGCCAAGTAGAAAGCACTAATAAGGTAATCGAGGCAATACTCACAAAAATAGTTGCATCACATAGACGTGACTAAGCTTCCAAATTGTTGGAAGCCTTGTGGGCATACCACACAACATGGAGAAATACCACGAGATATTCACCATATCAACTAGTATTTGGAAAGGAACCTATCTTCCCAATCGAATTCGAAATTCAGACATTAAGAACAACTCAGGAGGTAGGTTTGAACCTAAATGAAGCTCAGATCAATAGATTACAAGAAATCAATGAATTAGATGAAATCAGGCTATCATCTCTTCAACACACTGCATTAATCCAACAACAAAGAGCGAAATGACATGATGCCCTTATTAAAAAGAAGATCTTCTATGAAGGAGATTGGGCACTCCTATATGATTCTAGGTTCCAGGATTTCCCCAAAAAACTCCAGACCAGATGGTTAGGACCTTATGAGATACAAAAGGTGCATGATAATGGCACCATCACATTAGCAACCATTGATGGATATGGCTATTCTTTTAAAGCAAATGGTCATCGTGTTAGAACCTAAATCTACCTCAGGCTGAGAAAGGTAGGATGCAGGGCCAACATCAAACCACGCTTAACTTGGTAGCTAGCCCTACCAGGTCGGGAGAGGGCTCTCTCCGGGTCAATATCAGCAAAATATGATCACTAAAGGCTTGAGATGACTGATATAACTACTGATCTTAGGCTAGGTATATGTGCAAAGAGTTTGATTGAATAAAATGATGTGTTTGTTGGCTCTAATGAAAAGGTAGATCTTGGGTGCAGGGAATGAGGCTTAGTCTTGCAGAGATGTCAATGGGGTAAGATAGGCAATTGATTTTGGCACTTTAAATCGAATGAGATGGAGGGATTAGACAGGTGAGGAGTTGAAGAGGGCAAGAGAAGCCATGGATCCTCTCCAAACAGCTGAAAACATCAAGAAACTAAAGCAAACCTCAAGTAGAGCACTGCAATTTCAATGGATTCTACTTTCACTCTTGTTTGATTTAGTTAGGAAGAAACAAGATAGATAATGTCATACATAACACATAAGTAAATTCACAAATACATAAGAAAGCATTGTACCAAAACAAAATGCCACAGGGATCCCAAAGAGTGCTGCAAACCCTGGTCTCAATTCCTTAGCCAAAATGCTGATATGAGTGTACAATGAAGCTCCTTGCTTTCTCAAGAGTCCAACTTCTGCCAAAATCCAACCCCTACACTATAAAATTCATAAAATATATACATTTGCTCATCCTTGTACTAAGGGATTGAGCTCAACCATTTCGATCATATCTTCTAATCCGGGAGTCGGTTACGGGAGTGTGACATACCATTGGAAAGATTTTTCCGAGCTTCTTCTGATGGACACACTTGTGACATGTTTTGTGCTGAACATCATGTGCAAAACATCTAACAAAACCCGACATAGTAAGAGCTCATTTTGATCCCTGATGATAGACAGCGAAGACTGGAACTGACACATCGAATGTGACTTTCTCGCAAACCGCTTACCAGGGAGTCCTTTTGCCAACAGTTATGGGAAGATTCCACCATGCAAATTCTCGCTAAGGAAGGCAACCCATCCTTAGCATCGTTCCAGTGAATAATTTATTCGTTCTTGAATTTTGTATATAAACTTTTCTTTCTATTTGAATTTGCTTGTATAAACTGTAAATAAACTCTCGTTTTTTGCTGTTGTTGTTCCATTTAAAGAACATCTGTTGTTCCCTCGTAAAGAACAACTGTCGTTCCTCTAAAGGAACAACAATTTGGTGTAAAGTTTTTCGTGTTGTTCCATTTAAGGAATAGTTGTTGTTCCCTCTAAGGAACAACAAACGTTCCATTAAAGGAACAACTGTTATATGTTTATTTCATTTTCGTGTTGTTCCTTTTAAGGAACAACTGTTATTCCTTTAAGGAACAATAGTCGTTCCATTTAAGGAACAACAATTTTTTGTTTATTTGATTTTCGTGCTATTCCATTTAAGGAACAATTGCTATTCCATCTGAGGAACAACAGCCGATCCCTTTAAGGAATAACAATTTGGTATGTGTCTTCTTTTTGTTGTTCCATTTAAGGAACATTTGTTGTTCCCTCTAAGGAACAGCAGCCGTTCCCTTTAAGGAACAGCAACCGTTCCCTTTAAGGAACAACAATTTCCCGTGTTTTTTTGGCGCTGTTCCATTTAAGGAACAACTACTGTTCCCTCTAAGGAACAACAACCGTTCCATTTACGGAACAACAGTTTCGTGTATCCTATTTTTGTTGTTCCATTTAGGGAACAATTGTTGTTCCATTTAGGGAACAATTGTTGTTCCATTTAGGGAACAATTGTTGTTCCCTCTAAGGAACAACAACAGTTCCATTTAAAGGAACAACAGTTTTGTGTGTTTCTTTTTGCTATTCCATTTAAGGAACAGTTGTTGTTCCCTCTAAGGAACGACAGTCTCATTTACATTTGCTTTTCGCTATTTCGTTTAAGGAACAGTTGTTGTTCCCTTTAACGGAACAACAGTTGTTCCATCTAAGGAATAACAGTTTCGTGTGTGATTGCTTTGCGTTGTTCCATTTAAGGAACAGTTGTTGTTCCGTAGAAGGAACAACTGTCATTCCTTCTAAGGAACATCAGTTTCGTCGATTGTTTGCTTTTTGTTGTTCCTTATAAGGAACAACAGTTTCATTTAGGTTTGATTTAATGTTGTTCCCTCTAAAGGAATAGCAATTTTGCTTGCGTCTATTTTTCTACTTTTCCTCTTAAGGAACAACAAGTTTGAGTCCTGTTATTTTTCTTTCTTTTTGTTGTTCCTCTTAAGGAACCGTTGTTGTTCCTCCTAAGGAACAGCTGCGGTTCCTCCTAAGGAACAACTGTGGTTCCTTTTAAGGAACAACACCTTTTTTGTGTATGTATTTTTTTGTTGTTCCTCCAAAAGAACAACACTCTTTTCGAGAGGTTTTTTTTAATAGAAAATAAGCATCTTGTCAAAACTATTTTAGTCTCTATCATCCTCTATAGGGCAAGAATACAAATGTATATGAAAAGATACAAAATTTGAAGGTTACTGGAACAAGCAAATCAAAAAAAAAATTATCATCCTTAATGAGATTGCTTTGTATTGATTAGAAAAGGGGAGGACACAACCATCTATATCACTTTGTTGTCTTTATCTTCACTATAACTCAAATTGATTGATTATTTGTACCATGCTGGTTCTTCCCTAATCCCCATAATTCTCTCTGCTTATTATCATTGAATAAGAGTAAGGGCATATTTTCTTCTATTGGTATGTTCAAAATTCTTCCACCATCCCTACTCTTAAGGAGTGTTGTGCCACCCTATATATAAATAGGAAGTGTTATCTAAAAGAAAAGAAAAAAGAAGGAAAGAAAAAATATATATATGTTTACTAACAATTTTATGATTTATCAGATAGGGGATAGGGTGTCTCATCATGAGCCAGCCTACCATGATCATAAGGAAGCAGTGAAGTGGCGTTCCCACTATGGCCACCACACCAAGGATATGATCCAATGGATACATCAGAAAAATAAAAGTCCTTGGAACAGGAGGTCTCATCATGAGCCGGCCTGCCCACCTTTCACTCATTCCCAGTGAATGGCATTGTGATCCAGATGGTCATCAAGCCAGCACAATGGCCTCCATTTTGACATCACAAGGCACTTTCCTAATTATACATAAATGATCATGGTTCCAAAGGGTGAAAAAGCAACTCTGTCAAGGTTATAAACACCTGTGGGCAACAGAAGCTCTGTTGATCGTATTGGAGTCATATTTTCAACATCAATAGTGACTATAACTCCGTTTTCTTATTTCTTTATCTCTATTACAGAGAGATTATGTTCCTAATTCATTTTTTGAACCTTTATGCATGAGATATCGTTTAAAAAGTCAATCATAACGGTTTAAGTGGAATGATGACCAGATAGCATCTCACCCACGTCGGATGTCCTTTCCCCCTTTTCGAATCACTCCATGGCATCTCCACATTTATTCATAATTTTCATTCTATGCATCGATTTCAGCAGCTTGATATTTTGTGAACTTATCATAAATATGTATACCTTGCCATTTTTTCCACTACTGTACATTACCGTGAGTATGTCGTTCCTTCATTTAACCGGTCGAAGGTGACCTATCATTTTAAAGGGGGGCGCGTCTGCCTTCCAAAGCACTTTTGCATACGTTTCAGTCCTTTATTTGGTTTTACCGGGCTACATGATATCCCATAATAGAAAGTTTTTAATGGTATCTACGTTAAAAAAATATATTCTGATATTAATAACTTGTTGTTCCAATTGCTAGCTCTGTATATTGTTGTTTCATCTGTGTTAAGCTAACAGTGTGCAGAATTCAAACAAAATGGGAGGATGATCAGTGCGCAGGGAGCCACTGATATTAGCCATTTCTGATGCCGCCCGAGAAATTCTAACACGGGTTGGATGGGTCGCATTTTTCACACGACTGCAACAACCCAATGAACCCATTGCTATCGAATTTTTATAGAATTTACAAGATGATCAGTCTATAATAAGAGGAATGCAAATGACAGTAACAGATGTAGTAATAGCTGATGTATCCGGATTACCAGTATTTGGACCCATATGGACGCATAAAAAATTGAGGTTACAAGACACCATTTCCACTTTTCGGGATGAGGGATAGAACTTGATTTTCAAAGGTAAAGGAGTTCAACCTTCATCTCTTGGAGAACCATGGACGGAGCTGGTTAGAATCGTTCAAAGCTATATCACATGCGATGGAAGAAAAGATGTGATAAGGCCATGGCACCTAAAATTATTAGCAGTTCTGAAACATAAATGTTTCGCAAACTTGCCTGCATATTTGAATTTCTTGTTGCATGACGCTGCTCAAAGCATAAAGAAATCCCGGCATATAGAGACTGTTGTAAGTCATCATTGTTTAATTAGGCTGATAGTAAGCTACAACCTTGCCCAACAACAAACCAGTTGGGAAGAATTAATGTTTACTATAGAGGTGGGGTTAGCCTTACCTACCCCAAAAAGGAAAAGGACTACTAGCACAGTAAACAGGCCACAAAAACGCAGATGATATGCCAAGACAAGCCTAGGAACAACTGAAAACCTTCTGGGTAGCAGCAACCAACCCTTATAATTATCTAGCCTTGAAAATGAGCAACCTTTACAGCTATAAGGAAGAGATGACCAAGAGTCAGGACTTGAGGAGGAAATAGAGCATACTAGCGAAGAGGAGAGGGATGAAACAGAACTTCCCTTAACTCCCAATACAAGTCCACCGCAAGACTTATTACATGATGTTGAATTGGCCCAGATTTTGGCCAATATGGGTGAATTTATACAACCCAAAAGCCCACTCAACCTTAATTTTGAAGTAGAACAATTGGAAGAGAACTTTGCCCATAGTAGGAGCATGACAGAAAACATAACTGGTGAGGAAGAAACAAGAGCAGAAGTTACTCAGGAAGAGGCAGACCAAACTAGGAGTACACACCCAGAAGAAACTAGTCGGGTCAATTTTAACATAGAAGATGTGGGCCAAATTAGAAAAAGCAGAAACCAGTCAGGGCAAAGACATAGCCCTTGGAGAGCAAAGCCCAGGTGAGCAACTGAGCTCGTTGAGAATGTAAACGATTAGTGAAATAGATGTTCCTGCCAAAAAGAAGAAAAGCAAAATTGAAAGGTTTAAAAAGGAATATCAGAGGCTACAAAAATTAATTAAAAGACTTCGGCAAAAGATAAGGACATGAAAAGGGGAAAATTTTCAAGCAGAACCTCGGAAACGGTGAACGCAACCATTCAAACCGAATTTCATGACATAAGGGTTACTGGGACTCAAACTAAGCCCATATTCATTCAAATTGATAAGGAACAACATGCAACTGTTACAGAAGCGACTGCCCAAACAGAGAATGTACATTTTTGTAATGTAGCTGTTCAAACAGAGGCAATACCCTCCAACAGCGCGGCCACCTAGACAGAAAGACCGACTGTCAATAATAAAAGAACACAGACTTTAAGCATTTTGTCCCATAATAAGAGTATGCAGACTATAGGCACTCAGTCTCATAATAAAAACACCCAGACAGATATCCAAGCCAAAGATGTTTTGATGTGTAGTGATCCTTGTATAACAAATCTTCAAGAAAATCTGGCACAAGCTCGGCTGACCATAGAAAGGCTTGAGGAAGAAACTGTTCCCCAACAAAGATACCAAGAATTACAAAGGCAATTGCGGGATATCAATGCGTCGGAAAGTGAGGCCTTCGATAAATATCGAAGGGCAGAAGAAAGAACTGAGAAAATAAAGATCAGACTGGAGACAGTCATGCGTCAAATGGATACTCTTTGTTCACTATACATGGATGTTTTGACATGCAGGTCCCCTGCCAATAACTACGCTTTATTTTTGTTAGAAAGGTATTTACAGCTAAAAATCAAGGCTGTCAGGGCAGGGAAACCCATAGAATTGAAAACTGCTGAAGATTTCAGAAACCGCTGTAAACACAATGGGGTGAAAGTTCAACGATTACTCTATGAGTTTTACTTGCATAATTTTGTATTGGAAGAAGAATTGGAGAAGAATCCCAGCCCTTTTGTGGGGGATGTACAATTTCAAGCCTTCATTTCATTTGCTGCTAACCAATTGAAATGGTTTAAAGCCCATAATACATTCCAGAGGCAGGAAAATGGATTGGACCTTTGGGTCAGAGGTGAACCGAAGAACCCACTGCAAATGCTGGCCAAACACAAAAGTTTGATGCAAAAGGAAGGAGTAATCCAGATCTTGGGGCCCATTCACAAAGAAATTGTCCAGCAGGGGGTAGAGTATTTTCTCTCTATTAAAGACAGCTCCTTGGCTGCAGCTAAATTTAGATGGACAGTTTCCAATCATAATGTATAAGACAGAGAACCATTTAACTATAAAAACTTTAAATTGGTTGCAGATTGCTTTGTTACTTATAGCAACCTCATCTTGAGGGAAGGCCCATATTGGCTAGGCTGTCAGTTCCATTGCCCTATTTTCTGGTATCTTGCAGAAGGCTATAAAGCTATATATGAATTACCTAAAGGACAAACAGGACACATTTTCGAAACCTTGGCAAAAAATCACGGTTTCAGACCACTTCATGACATTCCTTCTCCAGCCTATTCCTTGACTGCTATGCACACAAACTACATGGTTTTCATGAGGGCATGAAAAAGGGTAAGCAGAGGAGTATGCTGAGATATGGAAAAGGTATGCATATGTATTTATTTCATCATCCTTTTCTTTAGTTATATCCCCTTTTATATCCTAAAATGTTAATATATCAAAGGATTATAGTAAAAACGAGGAAATTATCTATTATCACAATTTAGTTGATTGTTGTCCTTCTTCATGTAGGAAAAAGACGAAATGGGACAACTGCCATTCCCTAACCAAGAAAAGGAAAAAGATGAAATGGAACAACTATTGTTCCCTAACCAGGAAATAGCATACAGATAGCAAGCCAAGGATGGAGCGTGCAATTATGGATAAAAGCAAGGCAAATCACAGGACCAGCGCAAAGGAGGAAATACGATTAAAGTTAAAAGATTGCGCGAATCCCGGGATCACTGTTACTATTTATCCTTCTTACCTCTTTTCCATTATAAAAGGCAGTGATTGTAAGCAGAGAAAAGAGGGAGGGATATTATTCAAGAATTACTATTGTATTTGTAACTTTGATCATCGACTCTCGTTGTTGAAACAGAGTACGAACTGGCTGTAATTATTTCGCAATGATTAATATATAAAGCAGTTGCTATTCCTTATCATATACTGAAGTAATCTGACGATGTTCACTGGCGGCTAAGGGCTCTGCCCTGGTGGATTCACTTGTTGTTCCTGTACGATTCTTTTATGATTTCTGCTGAGTGATGGTTTGGTTTGATTTCCACGTATTATAAACGCATTGCTTTGCTATTTTGTATTTCCAGTCTTAACGAAATCGCGTTGTTTTACATTCTGCAGTAATATGGATTTAAGTTTTTATTATCTTCGATCTAGTTATCTGCTTCAACATTCTGTTATTGCTATTTCCAATCCAGTTATTTAGCTCAGAGTGCCATCTTCAGATTCTCTATTGTAAAGAGTATTGACTAATGTTGTCTACGCTCTCAGACTGAGATCCTTTTTGTTTATATTAGAAATTGTGTTTGGAAAATCAATCAGTTAAAAGAGAAATGAGTTATTATTACTGTATTCTTGATTGATACTTGAATGAATGCATGATTTGGTTTCATTAGTGAATTGAGCTTTCTTTTAATTGTAATTAGAGTTTACTATCTGCATCCATTTACCCTTGAATTCGAAAGAATTGTACTGCAATTTAGATGCATTACTCTTGAGTAAATAGCTGCCACAAATTGTGTACACCCTTGAAATAGAAAGTCTTACCTGGATTGATAACTAATGTGAAGATAATTAGGAGTTAAAAAAAGACATCTTTTACCACTTAACATTTTTGCGCCATTGTCGGGGAGAGTGTAGCCATTTTTGAAGAGTAGTGTACATTTGATGCTTGTCTGTTAGGAGAGAATTGGGTATTAAAAACGAAAGGTAACAACCTACGTACAGAGCATGTAAAATGCCTGCTCCCCCGCCCGCTTTCCAGCAAAATTGTTAAGAATTTAAGGTAGAGGTAAATATTTGAATTGTGTGTATGACTAAGAAGAAAAAACCTGAAAATAATCCAATATCCCTACCCAAACCCAACAGATCTAAGGGACCGGTAACCCTTGGACAATCAACTTTCATAGACGACATTATAAAGAAAGTCGAATCTCATCCTGTTACACTAAAAAATGTCACCATGGCTATTTACAATTGGTATGGCTCTATCAACAGTCATACTACCCTCTTAAGCAAGTCTTATGCCTCTGCTATTCATGTCAAACTCCAAGAAAGAGAGAAAGTCTTTATAAATATGTTTATCTCTGGGTACGCAGGTTCTCTCAAACCTTGCCTGCGGGTACGCACCTATTGTTCATAAGGTCTGCGTCCAAGGACGCTCTGTATCTAAAGGGGCAGGTGCGTCCCTCTGAAAAGGTTAAAATGCGCAAGTTTTATCTTCAAAAACTTACTTGTGGTCATTTATAGAGCATTCTAGAAGGTTGTTTGACGTGTATTGAGCGCCTCCAGATGGTTCATGCACTCCTACCAAAGAGGAACTTATCCCATCAATAAGGGAGTGATCCCATCCAAAGAGGGGACTATCCCATTGATGGTGGACCTGATTAACTTCCTCTTGAGTACTATAAATACATGCATTGGGCCAGAAGGAGAGAAGTTGAAAGCTATACATTTCTAAGGGTAAATGCTGCAGGAATTAGGACTCCCATTTAGAAGCTTGTGAGGAGAGATTGCCATCTTTACTTGTTCTATTTGGAAGTGGGTGAGCTTTGTCAAAGTAGAGGAAAACTCTTGTGGACCCTGGAAGGAGCTTGCGCAACACCAAGGCTCAGGTTGTAATGGTTCCTTTTGATTACCTTTAATGCAAATTGGTCCATTCTTCTCAATAACTTGTTGTTTATGAGTTATTTCATGTACTCCTTGGTCTATATGTTGAATATGCTTTGTTTTATGTTATAATCAGGTGCTATTTAATTGTTTGACTGTTGGTGATTGCAGGTTTTGGAGAAAAGGAGGAGCTCATCCAGATCAACAAAGCTTGGACTTCTACAACAGCGTTTGGACAAAGGTAAGAACGAAACACTTGATTTCTCATATCATAATGTATGTTTAGAGAAGGATAGCTCCAGTTTGTTTTGTTTGTCATTAGAATGTCTTAGACTTCTAGGAAGGTCGGTTGTGTCCGCACTCTTGACTGATTCCGTGTGACAAATTGGCGACTCCGCTGGGGATTCCATTGATGAGAAAAGTCTTTTCCTTTGTGTGAACTTTGCTTTGAGAAAATTGGTTTATTTTTCTGGTTTTGGCTCTGTGACTTTGTCTCTGGGTGGGTTAGCTTAGGGTTAGATTCATTTGAGTTTTTCTTGAATTTTCCAGTAGGACGCACCCTCTGAGTATTGCACAGTGCGTCCCTGGACGCACTGTCGCTGTGTGCACAGTGCGGGCCCGCACCTGTTCTAACGGGTTGCCTGCGTCCCCTGCTAAAATTTGAAAAAATTCCATTTTTTGCATTTTTTCTCTTAGTTTTTGCTTTTTCTTAGTTTTTACTGCCCATATCCATTAGTCTCCTGTCAAAGATCTTCACCTAAGCTTGTTTCATTAGCATTCCTGCTTTAGGCTTTCATCAATTGGGTGTTTTGAGTCTCTTTTTTGAGAAATTCTTGATTTGATTTCCTTTGGTCATTACTTGGAGATTTGTCTCAGTCTTTTCACAATTTTGCATCTTTTTGCTTTTGTTTTTGCAAATGAGTGTTAATCGCCTTTGAGTGTTTTTATGTTTTGATCTTTGGAACTCTCACCCAATTTTCTCGACTTGCACTTGATTGGTTCTTAGATCACATTAGAATCGTCTTGTGTTTGAGAATTCTCTTGCATAGATCACATTTGCATAATTAGAATTCTCATTTTCATCATATTATTGAAAAATGTGCATAGATTACATTTGCATACTTTTCAAGTGAATTGTGCTTAGATTACAATTGCATAGTTTACATTCTGAAAAATATATTGTAGATTTAGATCAGCTTTCTTTGATTTGAATTTACACAAAAAATAAAATAAAAAGGCTTGGAATTGATTTGCATTAGTTTTTCTTGATGAAATTAGTGCATTAGAGAATTTGTTATATTTTCTCTTAGTGATCAATTTTTTGCATTGTTGGAAGTGAATGGAAACTCTCTCCTTACTTTAGTTAGGATTCATCGAATTGAAAGGATTGCATTATCATATTCAATTGCATTCAGTTGAGTCGGGTCATAACACCATTGGTTTCATATCCATTTACCCATTTGAGTAATAACAGCCTTAATAACACAGCGCTTAATTAAAATTCATCTAGTAATTTTTACATTTCTAGGGCTCCGATACACCAATATAGCTTAGGCTAGTGTCTTGGAGTAGGAGAGTAATTAACTCTCCAAGACAGCAAAACCAAACAAGTAGCCCATATTGTGATAGAATAAATCCAATTGTCTCACTTGTACTCTGGGAAAGCTCCTCTTAAAGGAGAAGCATGAGCTCGTGTCCGAACCAGTGAGGGGATCATTCCCCCCTCGTTGGGAACGACGCCAGACACGCACGTATTACAAACGGTAAACCTCGGATTAACCATTGTCGAGGAGCCAGGGGTCACTTGTCGGTAAACCATGGATTATTGTTAAGGAGCCGGCAAGGGGATTGAGCTTGCTACTCTGCCCTTGCGTGCTGTCGGAGTTTAGACTGTTCCCCCAGGTGCATTTGTTGCGGTTGGTAACCTTAGTGGCCATTATCTTTAGGATTCTACCGAGGTGACGGTGGAGGGAAGGTCCCATTGTACCTGGAGCAGACGTCGGCTATACTCACTTGGATTTTCTGGGGGGTTCACTTCACTCGAGACGGTTAAAGTGGAGGAACTTGGTCCAGTCTATTCATTAAGCAGGTTGCCGGGGTAACTGTTCCACCCACTATTTCTGTACTGGATTCTGCGAGGTTGGGCTTAATCACCAACTAGTGTTTTCGGTCCGGAAGGCTATTGTTTGTGTGTGGTTTGACTCCTAGGTTTGATAGCGCGTGTTAATTTGTTTGTTTTTACTTTTAGAGACCATAGGTGTGAATTGTGAATTGTTAATTTTAGTTTTAAATTGTTAATAAAATTCACTGAAGTTGAATATAATGGCAAATGTTCCGGAATTTATCAACCTAGGAACCCCTCCTAATGAGAATCCTAGTACTTTTCCTTACTTTGGGAATGTTGGTCCTCCTTATATGGCTACTTTGTCATTACCTAGATTTACAATAGGATTACCGATATGGTTATTTTCAACTTCGTTGGCCCAAAGTACTCCAATTGTTCCACCTCAACCGGATGCTTCACCTCAACAGAGTTCACCATCTCAACATCACCAACCTTCTGTTGACCCTTTACCTTCTTCGCCTAGTTTTTCTTCCTGCATTTCTTCCTCTTCGCCTGGTAAAAGCCTTGATGCTAGTAACCAGGAGGTTAAGAAGAAGAATAAAGGGAAGAAGAAGAAGAAGAAGAAGAAGCAAGATAAGGAAGAAGTCAACCAACCAACCATGGTTGTAAGTGTTAGTTGTGTTGAGGAAAATTCCGACATGCATCGTAAACCCAAATACCCTTGCAGGCTTTATAAGGGTGACCACTTCCTTGTCAATTGTCCTGGTATACCAAAGGTCTTGGAAGTATGGTCAGAAAAATCTCATCAACTTTCCATTGATCCATCAACCAGTGATAGTCAGGTTCCCGGGAAAAAGGGTAAAGTTAGGTTTCCTTGTAAGTTATGCAAAGGGAGTCATCAAACTCACATTTTCCCTCACATGGATGAAGCCTCAACATTGTTGGAAAACCTTACTGTTCCACAACAAGAATTTCCAACTGGTTATCGTAAACTTTCTCCCAACCTACCGTCAACTAACGGAGTGATTGATTTGAATTCAAGTATAGTCGATCACACTCTCCCATTGGAGAGTGAAACTCATGTCACTCAGGTTGATGATCCATTAGTTGATCAAGTGGTCGATTCAATTTCACATTCGGTCGATCCCACTTTCCCTTTAGAGAGTGAACTTCATACCGCTCAGGTTCTTCTTGTTACATCATATTCTTCTATGCCGGGGGCCATTTCACCTGTTTCTACAGAACCCCCTACAAGTACTGAGGTCTTTTCCTTTGATTGGAATAGACTGACAGAACCTCATCTTCCTTCCTCCATCCCTTTCCAAATCATTGTCAAGGCTGGTGGTAGGGACATACATCGTACTCAGGTAGATGAAGGTGCTTCTGTTAGTATTTTATCCTCAACTGTTTGGAAAGCTTTGGGTTCCCCTCCGCTTGCGCCTATTATGCAGAATCTGAAAGCTTTTAACATAACCATTAGTGAACCTTTAGGGATCCTTCCTAAGTTTTCTATTACCTTGGAAGGTAAAACTGTCTGTATTGATCTTATGGTAGTTCGAGGTCCCTTGGATTTCAATTTACTCCTTGGGCGAGACTATGTTTATGCAATGAAAGCTGTCGTATCGACACTCTTTCGCGTGATGTCTTTCCCTCACAATGGCAATATTGTGACTGTAGACCAGCTTTCGTTCCCTAGTCTTGTCTCAACTACCAATAATATGACACCCCTAAATGTTCCTGATTCTAAAGTGGTATCTACCCCGCCACGGGTTAATTATGTGGCAACTGGTCCCATGTTTTCAGTTACCGATGTAAGTGAGCCTCTCACTGTTGATTTAGATCCGGTAATTGACATGGAAAACTCTATGGGATTACTTGAACACGATGTTCTTATCCCTTTCGAGTCCCTTGACATGGATTCCTTCCAGAGAACTATTCTTCCTTCTGATGAAGACCTCTTGGAAGCCATGTTCAAGGTGTGTCCATTGACATGTCTTTCTTCCAGTTGGAAGCCATGATCAATGTGGCGAGGATAGTTTTTTCTTGTATCAACCTCGTTAAAAAATGAAACAAGGAGGCGAGGATAGTTTTTTCCTATACCAACCTCGTTAAAAAATGAAACAGGCTGCATCGAGGAAAGTTCCTTTTACTGTGTCAACCTCGTTAAAAATGAATCAGTGTGTACGAGGATAGTTTGTTCCTCTCTCAACCTCGTTAAAAAATTAAATTGGATGTCATGAGGATAGTTCTTTTACTGAGTCAACCTCATTAAAAAATGAATCAGTTAGATTTTAGGATATGTAGGTAGATTGTAGAAAGTAGGTTTTTGCGAGGACAGTTCCTGTTATTGAGTCAACCTCGTTAAAAAATGAATCAGGTGCGAGGACAGTTCCTGTTACTGAATCAACCTCGTTAAAAAATGAATCAGGTTTGAGGATAGTTCCTGTTACTGAGTCAACCTCGTTAAAAAATGAATCAGGTATGAGGATAGTTCTTTTCTTGTGTCAACCTCCTTAAAAATGAAACAACTCCCTTTTCAAGTTAAATATTGAAAGTAAACCTTCATTTCATCCAGCCGATTGAATGCAATGAAGCCTGGGGGGCATGTACCTCGCTTTGCATCATTATGCTGGGGGCATGCGAACTTTTTGAGCATAGTTCCTTGTCTTGTGTCAAGCTCGTTAAAAAATGAAACAAGGATAGGTTAAGTAGGTAGATTCTAGAGCGTAGTCATGAGCATAGTTCCTTGTCTTGTGTCAAGCTCGTTAAAAAATGAATCAAGGTTTTAGAGTAGAGTTTTTGTTAGGTAGATTGTAGAGAGTAGTTATGAGCATGGTTCCTTATCTTGTGTCAAGCTCACTAAAAAATGAAACAACTCCCACAAGTCTTTCCAGGATCTTGAAAGTAAAGCTTCATTCCATCCACCTCATTGAATGCAATGAAGCTTGGGGGGCATGTACCTAGTTTTGCGTCATTATGTTGGGGGCATGTGAACTTATAACAAGCAGAGTTTTTCGTTTCAAGCTTGCGTAAACATGAAACCGAATCCGAGCATAGTTCTTTTCCTGTGTCAAGCTCGTTAAAAAATGAAACAAATCCTCCTCTACTTGAGTCGAGAGATTGACTAGACCTCATATACGTTAAGTATTTAGGTTAGTTATTTCGGTTTTTGCATAATTTTCTTATAGTTTTAGGTCGAGTCTTTCTGATGATCTCGTAACTCAACCTTCATTTCATCCAACTGGTTGAATGAAATGAAGCTGGGGGGGCATGCGCTCTAGCAGGTTATGCTTAGGGGGCACCAAGCATAGTTTTTATCTGTTTCAAGCTTGTGAAAAAATGAAACTACTTTGAAGCATAGTTTTTATCTGTTTCAAGCTTTTGTAAAAATGAAACCTATATCGAGTCAATTTCAGTGCTTTTCAAAACTCGTTAAACTCTTGAAAGTACCGAGATTATTTTGCTATCTTTCATTCTCGTAAAACAAATGAAAATGCCGAGTTCTTTCCGTCTTTTCCTGCTCGTAAATTAAATTGAAAGTCGGCCACATGAGTACATTTTTATCCCTTTTTTCGAACTCGTTAAAACTTACGAAAAAGTGAAACCTTAGAGTCATCTTTAAGCCCTTTTCTGACTCCTAAAACATGAAAAGATTGCCGAGCGTTTCTTTTACACTCGTTAAAACAGAATTAAAAGACGGTCCCCTTATAGCTCTTTTCTGATCGTAAAATCAGGAAAAGATTGCCGGGTTTTTGTCGTTTCAAACTCGATACGGAAATAAAACGACGTGTCTTTGATCGCTTTTTACTTTTCAGGTCAGTGGCACTAATTATGAAAGTATTCCTTGGTCGCAAGATCAAGCGGTTCCCCCAGGTATTATTTTATACTTTTTCGGGCTTGAGGGACACAAATTTACGAAAAAGTTCAACTTGGAGTCTCCTTAAGTTTTTCAGACTCTCTAAAATTGAAAAACGCCTAGTTTCTCCTATACTGGGCTCGTTAAACATTTCACAGTAAAGGACCTATTCAATTACAAACAGGAACGAACCACTCCTTCCTAGGGTTCAAATCAAAACTGGGTTGGACTCATCCGAAGGATGAGCTTATAATCAAGCATATGTTATCCTCCTCAAGCTTGTTAAAAATAAAGAGGTACTTGCCAGAAATGGTGGGGAAAAGAGAGAAGAATGAGCCTATTTGTTACCTTTTGTCTCAGAAGAAACTTTATTACCACTCTTGGACACGACACTTTTCATTCACCTGGGTTGGGAAATCCTTTACCTCACAGTCGATCAAACCACTTTTGAAAGTCTTCAACCGGGTTCCGGGGATTAACTTTGAGTTATTTAGCACCAAACCATCTGTCGTGTCGTTATGTGTCCAAGAGGTCTGCAAACAAAACTTTCATCTGCAAAATACTTGTCATCCATTTGACCATCCCTGAGTCAGTCCTTACAGCAACATTTCTTCAACTTGAACAATGATTTCGCGTTGTGGGCTTGCCTGCAACGGGTCACTTTCTATCGACATCAGCACATTATCTAGAGAGATGACTTAGAAATCGTCAGTGCCTTGAAGTCTGCATGCATCAATGGCAGGTTTCTCGCCTTTGACGTCAGTTTACATCATTGACTTTCGATCGAAGGATTCCGTGAAATGTTCGACATCAACTCATTTATTCACATCTCATGGATTGTACTGGTTACTTTGAGAACCATTGACATTACTGGTGGTCTCTCTCACGCTTGTTAACAGTTCACATCATCGATTGGTAATCAAGTGGTTTCTACCATGTTCGACATCGACTCATTTATTCGCATGGCTAGAATCGTACCAATTCGAGAAGTAGGAATGAAGACCCTGGATCGAATCTTTACCATCCAGGTTGCGAGGAGTTTTGTATTCATTATCTAAGTAGACTAACCATAAACAGATGGTTGCGCCCATACTGTGTCTACAAAAGTCTATGATTATGATGTACTGCAAAATCATTTCTGTATCAGAGTAGTTAGTCTGTTAGTTAAAATTTTAATCTGAGTATGGGAATGCCTACCTCAGTGATGATATAATCTTATACATGTATTTTGTGTTGAAAATTGCAGGTTCTGACCAGGTTCTCCACGAGATAATCCTCGAAATGATAAAGCGCTTCACCCTTCCTAGATAATACAAAACCCTAATCTATTCCAGGCTTCGCACTTTAGGGGGCATTCTGTTACACTAAAAAATGTCACCATGGCTATTTACAGTTGGTATGGCTCTATCAACAGTCATACTACCCTCTTAAGCAAGTCTTATGCCTTTGCTATTCATGTCAAACTCCAAGAAAGAGAGAAAGTCTTTATAAATATGTTTATCTCTGGGTACGCAGGTTCTCTCAAACCTTGCCTGCGGGTACGCAGCTATTGTTCATAAGGTCTGCGTCCAAGGACGCTCTGTATCTAAAGGGGCAGGTGCGTCCCTCTGAAAAGGTTAAAATGCGCAAGTTTTATCTTCAAAAACTTACTTGTGGTCATTTCTAGAGCATTCTAGAAGGTTGTTTGACGTGTATTGAGCGCCTCCAGATGGTTCATGCACTCCTACCAAAGAGGAACTTATCCCATCAATAAGGGAGTGATCCCATCCAAAGAGGGGACTATCCCATTGATGGTGGACCTGATTAACTTCCTCTTGAGTACTATAAATACAGGCATTGGGCCAGAAGGAGGGAGGTTGAAAGCTATACATTTCTAAGGGTAAATGCTGCAGGAATTAGGACTCCCATTTAGAAGCTTGTGAGGAGAGATTTCCATCTTTACTTGTTCTATTTGGAAGTGGGCGAGCTTTGTCAAAGTAGAGGAAAACTCTTGCGGACCCTGGAAGGAGCTTTCACAACACCAAGGCTCAGGTTGTAATGGTTCCTTTTGATTACCTTTAATGCAAATTGGTCCATTCTTCTCAATAACTTGTTGTTTATGAGTTATTTCATGTACTCCTTGGTCTATATGTTGAATATGCTTTGTTTTATGTTATAATCAGGTGCTATTTAATTGTTTGACTGTTGGTGATTGCAGGTTTTGGACTCAACAAAGCTTGGACTTCTACAACAGCGTTTGGACAAAGGTAAGAACGAAACACTTGATTTCTCATATCATAATGTATGTTTAGAGAAGGATAGCTCCAGTTTGTTTTGTTTGTCATTAGAATGTCTTAGACTTCTAGGAAGGTCGGTTGTGTCCGCACTCTTGACTGATTCTGTGTGACACATCCATCAGTAGGTCCTAGGAAAATTGCTTCCAAACAACCTACTAGTTCCCTTCGCGCCACAGGGTCACCATCTATAGCTTTCGCTGAGATCCACAGCAAAATAGAAGAGACTGAGCAGAGTTTTCAAGAAATTGAAAATTCTCGCCTAATTTCTTTACAAGAAGGGAGTTCTAGTAATCTTCGTGAAGGAGGAGGAGAAACTGTGGAAACAGAGGAGCTAAGATCCCCTCAGGTAATAATTCAACTAGGAACACTCAGCACCCCAGATAAAGGGAGTGTCGTTAAGTTCATCCAAGAAGAAACCAAGGAAACAGAGGAGCCAAGATCTCCTCAGGTAGTAGTTCAACAAGGAAGCGTTGTTAAGCTCATTCCCACCCCTTCTAGTCGTCTTAGGAATAACTCTCTAGAGATCTCAGAAGGGTATTGGCACATATTTGATCAAATGGCCAACAACCCACAAGCACATCATACCTCCACCCTGGAATATCCCATCGTTGACACAACATTCAACGCCCCTATGAAAGCCATCCCTCTACAAAATATTCCTACCTTTCATGGGTTGACATTAGAGGATCCAGACGCATTCCTATTTGAGTTTGATGTATTGTGTCGGGGGTATGATTATACCATCGACCCCCAAAAATAAAAATTGTTTCCCTCTACATTGAAAGGAGCAGCCTTGCGATGGTTTATGGGATTAGGTGGAGGCACAATAAACGATTGGGAACAAATGAAAACCGCTTTCCTAAAAAAGTATCAGGACTATTGCAGGTCTAGGGAATTGAAACACGAAATATTTCATATGGTAGCAAGATCAAGAGAAACATTAGAAGAATATGTGGAACGATTTCAATATAACCTTCATCGGTCTCCCTATGCAACTCTACCTTTACCTATTAATGTGCTGAAAACTACATTAGTTAAAGGGACGAAAGAACAATGGGTAGAAACATTGAATATTATGGGTAAAGGTGATATATATAAGGAAAATTTCGGTGACATCATTAATTTGTGTATTAGGTGTTCAAGAGGTAGCATAAGGCTGAAGCCAATAGAACGCGACATGATCACAAGGGATAACAAAATCTCTGGTGGAGGTATAACTCGCGTAGAAATTGGCAATCTACTAGAGGATTTCAAAACTGATATTCTAGGGACTCTGACAATGCAATTGGACATTATGCAAGCCAAACAAAAGCAAGCAGAAGCAGAACAAAACTTGGTGATATTCTATCCTAGATACAGAAAGAAGCATAGCCACAAAGAGTGCCCGCTGGATACAGTCCAAATTTGCGCCATATGTACGGAAGATCATGTCAGAGAAAGATGCCCATCACTCCCAGGATTGAAAGCAGTTTATAAAGAAGCAGAAGAAGAAACATAACCAGTGTACCTGATAAATCAACGTTGCCAGTGGCAAGCACCACCAACAGGTATGCCCATTGACCCATCCTCTTCTTTTCAGCCTCCTCAGTATAGTGCTCAACTATACCCGGGAACCATGTGGCAGAACCAACCATATTTTTCCAATTGGTCACAACAACCATTCCCTATGCCACCCTGGCCCAACCAACCGAATCAAAATAACAATTGGCCAAATTCCTCTTACTTCCCACCGTTTTGGCAAAATAATGCATATCAATCCCAATGGCCACCCTCAACTTCATAGAATCAAAACTAGTAGTCAAGCTGGCAGAGACCTACAAATCAGCCAGTAGGAACAATCCCCCTACCTCAACCCACACTGCCAGCACCTTATACATTGCAACAGAACCCCTAGACCAACTTAAGACCACAGCTCCCAGCCCAACCCAACCCAAACCCCAACAACAGACCGGTTCAATCTGTGCAAATTATTGAAGGACCAGAACCAGAAACCGAGTTAAGGGAGTGCAATGACCTTCAATTAAGATCTAGGCGTATAATAAAATCATAGGGTGATAAAAATGTTCAAATTGAAGATCTGTTACTTGTAGAACAAGAACCATAAGAAGAGAACATGGTTACACAAAAAACTTATGATCAAGCAACCACCTCTTCTCCACCATTCCCAGGACGACTAATCATACCTCGCCCAATTGAACACCCTGATTTTGATCTTCTGGGAGAATTGAAAAATTTGTGTATAAAAATACCACTCCTCTAGGGTATTTAAGACATCCCAATTTATGCAAAAGCTATCAAGGAACTATGTATGAAAAAGCCAAAGAGGAAAATAAAAACAAATCCAACTGTCCATGTAGTCGGTACCTTATCTGATTTACTATCAGGAAGAAAAACACCTGTAAAATATGAGGATGTAGGAAATCCTATAGTCATGGTCCAAATAAATGGATGCTCCTTCCCCAATGCCTTAGTTGATTTAGGAGCAACAATCAATATTCTTTTTAGAGAGAGATTCTTCGGCGAAAATCACATGGAAAATCATTTGTCGACACGTTTCGAACCAACAAGTGTGGTTCATCATCAGGACAAGTTGAAGAAACAGATCCAGCTGAGCGAGTTAAATAGGCAGAGCAGAGACTCCTAAGTAACAAATTCTTTTCTAACTCGAATTTTAATAAGAATAAGGTGTCTCCTTGTTCTTTCAACCTTTCTTCTAAAAGGGTTATTAATCTTTCTAGTTTCGAATTTCCCCCCTCGGTGTTTAAGGTTCTGGGTAAAGGTTTAAATTTTGCCTTGGCCCCTAGAAAGATTCCAGTTGAAGATATTATTTGCGATATTGAGTTTGGAATCAGGGGTTTACCTGATAGGATCAAGGATACGATTAGGCAGGATTGTGCTGTTGCCTTAAGAAAGGCTAGGCTGCCTAAGAGTAACCTTAGCAAGGATGAATTTTTAGCTCTCAGATCCTTGAACCAGAACAAAGATATTGTTGTTCTTAAAGCAGACAAAGGAGGTGCTGCTGTCATTCTTAATAGGGTTGATTACCGTAGCAAGATGTTGGATCATCTTCATAATAGTGGTAGCTACAAGCAGCTTTCAAAAAATCCTTTGAAGAAGGTTGCAAGAAATGTGGCCTTGCCCATTAAATCCATTGGCTCTTTAAGTTCCTTGCACCATAAGCTCATTGAAAGCAACCCTATTACTCCTAGAATCTATGGTCTCCCCAAGATTCACAAGGAAGGTGCCCCCTTGAGGCCCATCGTCAACACCATTGGAGGTCCTACCTACCTTCTGGCGAAGTTTCTTGCGTTAAAGCTTAAACCCTTGGTTGGTCAAACAGAGTCCTTTGTGAAAGACTCTGCTTCTTTTATTGAAGAACTCAAGGGCATTAAGCTTGATCCTGGGGACATTCTTGTTAGTTTTGATGTTGTCTCCTTGTTCACTTGCATCCCTATTAATGAAGCCATGGAGGTGATCCATCGCCTAACAGATCCTGACACGGCTAAGTTGGTTGAGATCTGTCTCACTTCAACCTTTTTCAGTTTTGAAGGAGAGTTCTTTGAGCAAACCTGTGGGGTTGCGATGGGCTCCCCCCTTTCCCCTGTTGTTGCTAATCTTTTTATGGAAGATTTTGAATCCAAGGCTCTTAGCTCTTCTCGGCTCTTGCCTAGGCTGTGGAAAAGGTATGTGGACGACACCAATGTCATATGGCCTCATGGGCAGGTTGAGCTTGATCTCTTCTTTGATCATCTCAACAACCAGTCCTCAGCCATTAAGTTCACTAAGGAGCAAGAAGTTGATGGATGCCTTCCTTTCCTTGATATTCTTATTTCTAAGAATAGTGATGGTTCCCTCGCCCATCGGGTTTTTTGTAAGAAAGCTCATACGGAGAAGTATCTTCATGCTAATTCCCACCATTTCCTGGCTCAAAAGATGGGTGTCCTCAATACCCTTGCTACTCGAGCCCTTAGAATCTCCGACAAAAAGAGTTTCGAGGATGAAAAATCCCATCTGCTTGATGTCTTTGTTGAGAATGGCTATAGTAGACACTTGGGTCATAGGGCTTTCCTTAAGGCTTCCAAGAATTCTTTGAATAAAAGGGAACCAAAGGAACGAGTCCCAGGTGTCCTTCTTCCGTATGTTCAGGGGACTACTGATAGGATTGGGAGGATTCTCCGGAATCATAGTATCCCTGTGACCTTCAGGCCCCTGAATACCATTCGTGGGTCCCTAAGATCTGTTAAGGATCCTATCGACCCTAAGGATATGAAAGGGGTTTATTTGATCCCTTGTTCCTGTGGGACCCCCTATATTGGAGAGACTGGTCGCTCTATTAATCAAAGGATTAGTGAGCACGCTGCGGACCTTAAGCATCGAAGATCCAAGTCCTCCGCTTTAGCTGAACATGCTGATAAAACCAATCATCATGTTTGCATTGAGGAGGCTAGCGTTATTGCTAGGGTTTCGCATTTCCATCATCGTAAATTTAGGGAAGCGCTTGAAATTGAAAAAAGACCTTGCAATCTTAATAGGGATGATGGCTGGAAAGTCAGTAGATGTTGGGTCCCTGCTCTCTCCTCCTAGTTGGTTTCCGCCCTCTTCTTTAGGGTTTATTTCTTTCTATCTATTTACTTTTATTATTTATCTAGTATTACCTTTTATTTTTACTGAGTTATGGATCTACTTTTGTTGATTCACTCTATTATTACCTTTATTGTTTGAGTCCTTTAACTAATTTTATTATTTTTATTCTTATTCTATTCGGTTATTAATTTTTTAACTAACCTACCCTCTTATATTTTGTTTTGTCTTTAGTTTATTCATTTTTTTCTGACCTTTTACTAATTTTTCTAAATAGCCTTTTTGTTTTATTCTTTTTATTTTTTCATTTATTCATTACTTTGTTATCATTTTTTTTCTTCCATTAATTTTTCGATAATTTTTAAATATTATTTATAGGATTTTACTTCTGGTTTGATTATTTTATTTTTATCTTTATTATTTTTATTTATTATTATTATTATTATTATTATTTTAACTGATTTTTGTCTTTTTAACTAATTTTATTATTTTTATTTTGTATTTATTTATTTATTTAACTAACCTACCCTCCTTTATTTTATTTTATTTATTTATTACTTTTTAACTAATTTTTCTAACTAACCTATTTATTTTATTCTTATTTATTCGTTAATTCTTCCATAATTTTTAATTTTGATTTGTTTATTTTATTTTATTTTTATTTTTTCTTTATTATTTTTATTTACTATTATTATTTTTATGTTTTTTAACCAATTTATTTTTATTTTTTGTTTCTAATTTAATTTATCCATTTATTTATTTTATTATTTTTCTAACCTATCCTTGTTTTTTAGTATTTTACAATTTTTAATTTATTTTTATTTACTTGAATAATTTTAACTAACCTTCCCCCCTTTGACCTTTGTTAGTTCTTTTATTATTTTATAATTTTAATATTTTAAATAATATTATTTTATATTTAAGGTCCATTATTTAACTATTTTTTATTAATATTTGTTAACTAAATTACCCTTCTATTTATATTTTGGTCCTAATTCTGCTAACTAAACTAATAAAGTATTTTTGACCCCGATTCTTGAGTCAAACTAGTCGTTGGTCAGGAGTCTCTGCTCTGCCTATTTAACTCGCTCAGCTGGATTTGTTTCTTCAACTTGTCCTGATGATGAACCACACTTGTTGGTTCGAAACGCGTCAACAAATGATTTTCCATGTGATTTTCGCCGAAGAATCTCTCTCTAAATTGATATGGATCATAAAAGCCTGAACGCTATTAATCAATATTCTTACAACCTCAACTTACCAAAAGCTTGGCATTACATCATTGGACCCAACCACAACCTTGTTGGAATTGGCTGACCGATCGGTAGTCAAACCAGAAGGCACATTACATGATGTAATGGTGTCTGTAGACTCTTGGGAATACCTTGCAAACTTTCTGATTAGCAATCCTAGAAATCGATTCGATGGACACCCCTTAATTTTAGGTAGACCTTGGCTAGCAACTGCGGACTCTTACATTAGCTGTTGAACAGGCAACATGACTATAGAAAAAGGGAGCAATGTAAAGAATTTAGCCTTATATCCTCCAACTCAGCCAAGTTTAACAATAATCAAAACCAGAAAACAACCTATATCATATCTAACTGAAAACATTAGATCACCGCTAACCATAGAAGATGCTCTCAAATTTAAAGATCAAACAGAAGATGACATCATTAACACCTACATTAACCAACCAGAAGCCGGATCCCATCTAAAATGTCACATGATCGAAGAAGCATTCGATAGTGAAGTAGAAGAAGATCCCCTAAAAAATATTAACGATCAATCAATACCAACCACCTCTATTTATAACAACAAAACCATAGAAATTGAGCCAGGAAAAACTTTGAATATTAACAAAAACCTGACTGCTGACCAAGAATAGAAACTTGTCCAACTCCTGAGAAAATATAAAGAGGCCTTTGCATGGGACTACCCGGACATGAAAGGAATTGACCCCCAATTGTGTACGCACCATATCTATACAGAAAAGGATGCCAGACCCATTCGACAACCTCAACAGAGGTTAAATCCTCATCTTAAGGATATTGTTAAAGATGAACTGCAAAAACTTTTAGATGTAAACTTTATTTATCCAATATCTGATAGCAAATGGGTCTCTCCATTAGTAGTGGTGTTGAAAAAGAATGGGAAGTGGCGGATATGTGTTGATTATAGAGAACTCAATAAAGCAACCTAGAAAGACCATTTCCCCCTTCCATTCATTGACCAAGTCTTGGACACACTGGCAGGAAATAAATTCTTTTCTTTCCTTGACGGCTTCAACGGATACAATCAAATTCAGATTGCCCCTGAAGATCAGGATAAAACTACCTTTACCTACCCTTGCGGAACATTTGCTTATAGGGTCTTACCCTTTGGGCTGTGCAACGCACCTGCCACATTTCAGAGGGCTATACTCAGCATTTTTAAGATTTAATAAATGAAGGGCTCGAAGTATATATGGATGACTTCACACCTTATGGAGATGACTTTGAGCTAGCATTACTAGTATTAGAGAAAGTGCTGCAAAGATGCATTGCCACCAGACTCTGTTTAAGCCATGAAAAATGTCATATGATGATGACAGAGGGACTCATCTTGGGACATTATATCTCAGCAGCTGGAATACAGGTAGATCCAGCTAAAATTCAGATAATTCTTTTAATCCCTACCCCTTCCACACAAACAGAGATACACAATTTTTTTGGGATTTTCTGGGTATTATATAAGGTTTATAAAGAATTTTTCTCAGATTGTTGCACCATTATATGCACTAATAGGAAATACTGATTTCATTTGGACAGATAAATGTGACAACGCTTTTGAGGATTTAAAAAGGCTTATATCAACAACCCTAGCGTTAAGGGGCCCAAACTAGGATTTTCCATTCCATATTTCATTTGATGCTTCAGACATAGTAATCGGGGCAGTTTTTGGCCAGGAAGAAGATTAAAAGCCATATGCAATATATTATATCAACAAAAATCTATCTCCTGCTGAATTAAATTATACTGTGAGTGAAAAAGAATTTTTGGTTGTAATATATGCTGTTAATAAATTTCGACATTATATAACTGGATATCCTGTAGTTTTATATACAGATCACTTGGCCATTAAATATCTAGCAAATAAACCTGTTACAAATGGAAGTGTGACAAGATGGATGATTCTCTTGCAAGAATTTGACATCACAAGTAAGGATCGACCGAGAAAATAAAATCCTGTAGCTGATTTTCTCTCACGCATGCCAAAGCCAGCTGACGCAGCCATAGTTGAGGATCAATTTCCTGATGAACATTTATTTGTTGTTACTATCAGAACACCATGGTATGCGGACGTTGCAAATTATTTGGCAGTAGGCAAATTACCCAAACACCTGATGCCTAATGAAAGAAAACAAATAGTGTAGCGCAGTACGCGATTCTCTTGGATTGGGGGCTATTTATTCCATACAAGAGTAGATATGCACATTAGAAGATGCGTCAGGGAAGATGAAGTGTTTGACATTCTAAAAGCATGCCACGATGGGCCGTGCAACGGACATTTTGCAGATCGCACAACCTGTCACAAAGTCTTACAAACTGGCCCACTATCTTTAAAGACGCTAAAAAGTTCGTTCAAGCATGTGATAGCTGCCAGAGGGCGGGACGCCCTGGACAATCTGATGAGATGCCTCTGAACCCATAATTAGTAATCGAGCCTTTTGAGCAGTGGGCGCTAGAATTTATTGGTCCTATTAACCCATCATCTAATCAAAAAACATACATACTGGTTGCAATAGAGTATGTTACTAAATGGGTCGAGGCAGAGGCGTTACCAAGGGCAACTGAGGATTCAGTGATACATTTTATTTTCCAACTATTTGTTCGATATGGCCTACCGAGAGACATAATTACAGATGGAGGACCATAGTTCGTAGCAACAAGATTGTTGCAACATTGAGAAATTATCATATTCTCCACAAAATTACAACTCCATACCACCCACAGGCAAATGGCCAAGTAGAAAGCACTAACAAGGTAATCGAGGCAATACTCACAAAAAAAGTTGCATCACACAGACATGACTGGGCTTCCAAATTGCCAGAAGCCTTGTGGGCATACCGCACAACATGGAGAAATACCACAGGATATTCACCATATCAACTAGTATTTGGAAAGGAACCTATCTTCCCAATCGAATTTGAAATTTAGACATTAAGAACAGCTCAGGAGGTAGGTTTGAACCTAAATGAAGCTCAGATCAATAGATTACAACAAATCAATGAATTAGATGAAATCAGGCTATCAGCTCTTCAACACACTGCATTAATCCAACAACAAAGAGCAAAATGACATGATGCCCTTATTAAAAATAAGATCTTCCACAAAGGAGATTGGGCACTCCTATACGATTCTAGGTTCCGGGATTTCCTCGGAAAACTCCACACTAGATGGTTAGGACCTTATGAGATACAAAAGGTGCATGATAATGGCACCATCACATTAGCAACCATTGATGGATCTGGCTATTCTTTTAAAGCGAATGGTCATCGAGTGCGACTTTATCGCAAACCGCTTACCAAGGAGTCCTTTTGCCAACAGTTATGGGAAGATTCCACCATGCAAATTCTCGCTGAGGAAGGCAACCCATCCTCAACATCGATCCAGTGAATAATTCATTTGTTCTTGAATTTTGTATATAAACTTTTCTTTCTATTTGAATTTGCTTGTATAAACTGTAAATAAACTCTCTTTTTTTGCTGTTGTTGTTCCATTTAAAGAACAATTGTTGTTCCCTCCTAAAGAACAATTGTCATTCCTCTAAAGGAATAACAATTTGGTGTAAAGATTTTCGTGTTGTTCCATTTAAGCAATAGTTGTTGTTCCCTCTAAGGAACAACCACCATTCCATTTAAGGAACAACAGTTTTCTGTTTATTTCATTTTCATACTGTTCCATTTAAGGAACAACAGCCGTTCCATTAAAGGAACAACAATTTTCTGTTTATTTGATTTTCGTGTTGTTCCATTTAAGGAACAACTGTTGTTCCCTCTAAGGAACAATTGTTGTTCCCTCTAAGGAACAACTATCGTTCCATTTAGGGAACAACAATTCCTTGTATATATGTTTTTCGTGCTGTTCCATTTAAGGAACTGTTGTTGTTCCCTCTAAGGAACAACAACTGTTCCCTCTAAGGAACAACAACCATTCCCTATAAGGAACAACAATTTCGAGCGTTTTTTTGGCACTGTTCCATTTAAAAAACAACTGTTATTCCCTCTAAGGAACAACAGTCGTTCCATTTAAGGAACAACTGTTGTTCCCTCTAAGGAACAACTGTTGTTCCCTCTAAGGAACAACAACTGTTCCATTTAAGGAACATTAGTTTCGTGTGTCTTCTTTTTACTTTTCCATTTAGGGAACAACTGTTGTTCCCTCTAAGGAACAACTATTGTTCCCTCTAAGGAACAACTATTGTTCCCTCTATGGAACAGTTGTTGTTCCCTCTATAAGGAACAACAACCGTTCCATTTAAAGGAACAACAGTTTTGCGTGTTTCTTTTTTCTGTTCCATTTAATGAACAATTGTTGTTCCATCTAAGGAACAACTGTTGTTCCCTCTAAGGAACGACAGTCTCGTTTACATTTTCTTTTCGCTGTTTTGTTTAAGGAACAGTTTTTGTTCCCTTTAACGAAACAACAACTATTCCATCTAAGGAACAACAGTTTCGTGTGCGATTGCTTTGCGCTATTCCATTTAAGGAACAATTGTTGTTCCTTCGAAGGAACAGCTGCCGTTCCTTCTAACTTAACCTCCACTTAACCCGACCATTGCAATTTCTGACCACTTTGAAAACTCCAATTGTTCACACGCTTCAACTGGATAACATTACAATCATCACCATCAATACGTCACGATCACATGTCCACTGCATTATCAAAAAATATTTGTTACTTGTTGTTTCGTCAATATCGTTATGTCATGTCATACTATTAATCTAACATCCATACAATTAACATCAAGAAAATTTTCATGTACAAGTAACATTAACAAATTCCAAAATATACTATCAAATATCAAGTGCACTCTCATGTAGGTTACTACCACTATTAAGTAAATAACTTATTCATTGCCATGCCACAATTTTGTCGATAAGATCATCGTAATTAAGTCAGTGGCTCATTGTTTAGTCATGCACAAGATTACTATCATTGTTTTGGCAAGTCAAGTCAAAACATCATATCAAGGTTTTATTGTTGTAGTAATATTGTCACACATCTAGGTTCACAATCAATGTTAAAAGACACAACACTGTCAAGAGCCAAGCCCAATACACAAAAATACTCTAGTGTTAGGCTTAACAGTCAAATATCAAGTTATTTTCTCGATCATACTGTCATGAGTTGCTTGCATATTAGGGTCACTGTCTATACTATAAGCAAGGTTATTATTTCACTCTCTTTCATAAAACATTGTTTTGCCAAAAGTCTCTGCCACTTATTATGTCAGAATACTTAACAATACTTCTTCAATATATGGCTATATTTCTTGCCAACTTGTGATGTTCAATGACCATTCATATTATTACACTAATTATTGTTGTTGTGATAAATTTGCATTGCTTCTGGAGTTGACTTTAAGTTGAATGAATTAAGTACATATGTTGGATCAAGTTGTTGATGAGAGACTTCATTATTTTGAGACTTCATGTGAATATTAATCACCACAACAAAACTAGAAATCATTGATTTGATTAGTGCATTTGATCCTTGAAGTTTTGCATTGAAGTATTATTTTGTCATTCAAAAATACTTCATAAGCAACCCTTCATGATCTCCATTGTTGTAGATGACTTGAATTCACAATTAATCTCAACTTCACATAATCAACTAAGCGAAGGTTCATTGTATATTGATATTCTCAATTTGTCAGCTCTCAAGTTACTATCACTCATTCACCACTTACCCTCACACATAAAATTTTATTTTTGTCACCATGTCATTCTTATTGTTGCACCAATGATCATGGCAAGACACAACTATTGATATGTCACAACTCACTCTTTGTCGAACATTGCAATCATCATTATAGTGGAGTGTTCACAAGCCCACAATCGTATTGGCTTTGATTTGAAATCTTTACTGTCAAGAGATGTATGGAATAGGTCTGCACCTTTGCTAGCTAGACTACTTATGAATTCATGCCCGAGAGGGTAAAGTCCTGTAGCTCCTTTGTTGAGTTGGTTTCTCCACAAAAAGAGTTCACATATTCAATGTCATAGGCCCTACCTCAAATATCAAAGTTGTTATCAAGAATTTACTCTCCAATGAGACTAGTCCAAAACGAATTTAATAGAAACCAAGGACAATACTACAAGTTGCCTTCCTTGATGTCACAGAGTGGAGGTTACTATAGAATCTTAGGTCTGCACTTTAGGATGAGCTCAAGAGTCTTATAAATATAATAACAAACCCTAGATATATAACTGAAATAGGCCAATAACAGATGGCCAATGTATCACCAAAACCCAAAGAAAAAGAACAATAGAAATAAGTCCCAAAAAAAAGCCCTGCAATTATATTGGTGATAAAATTTGTCGTAAAAAACATAGGACCAATGCTTCTAATGACTCTCATTGTTCCTAACAAATAAATATATGAAATATGCCAATCACAACCAATGAATCCTATATCAACCAAGAACAAAACAAAATTCAAAACCTAAAGAAATGCTCTTCGCTACCTTTGAATTGAAAAATGATGACCAAGTCCCAAACGAATTGCAAATATAAGCAAGAAGAAAAACCAACCCCTAGATGTTTTGTTTTTCTACATAAGGGCTGAAATTTAGAGTAATAATCCTATTGATTTTTCCTTCTTGTTCATATATTTTGAGGGTAGGATAGGTGAATTTTTATAGTCTAATTATCAACTTAAGAGGGGCTTTATAACGCTAGATGTTAGAGAATTTGTTGGAGGGAAATCTTCCCCCTTTTAAATTTGAATTTATTTAAATTGGTACTCAAAGATAAGGACATTTACCATTTGGGAGCTATCTTTTAATATTTTATAGGGTTCAATATTCAAAATATTAATTGAGGCCCTTTATGAAATATTTTAACCACACTTACGATGGAGAAACCCTTCTTTCTTGACTTAAATAAGTGCGAGCCTATGGTAGGTTACCATGTCACCATGCATGGGGTTTTAACCCACGAACTGAGGTCTTCAACTTCAAATGTGAATATATTTCAATTCAGGAGGCTTCTTGGGGCATGCCACATACCATTAGAGACATCTTGACGTGGAGCTCCAAGGTAAACATAATTAGTTGCTACTTCAAAAAACCTTAATAAGTTCAGGGTACATCCTTAGTCCGGGGAACCCAGACCTTAAAACTAGGGTTTTCACCATCCAACTGTGGATCTTCCAACTTGATGGAATCCAAACAAATATAAGAGCATTCATTAATAGCCTGACATCAATGACAAGTGTTTAATCAAAGTCAAACCCCAGGGTTGACATAAATGATAACACCATTCAACAAAATCCCCCTTTATCATTGATGGCAACACACGTACTCTTCTATGAGTACAACCCCCTCTATCTTCATGCTTCAATCTTCTTCTAGTGATTTCTCTCCCCCTTTGAAAACAATGCAAAGGGTGACTCCCACTAACAATCTGCATACTTCTTGTGGACCTGTAACTTGCTTGTGCTCATGTTGACAAGGTTAATACTCTCTGCGGACAGAGACAATCCCTTTAGCCCAATGAGTGGGTCTAGCAACTGAAGTGACAATCAACTAGACATCTTCCTAGATTATAATTGAAAAGTAGAACAAGAGAGATGGCCTACCTTGCTCTGATACTATTCTGATTTCCTTTGTTGAGATCCTCGAACCACTTGTGTCAAGGATTTGTTCTTGCTTCTTTCAGTGCTTATGTACCTCCACACGTGATTAAGAGACAACAAAGCATGCCAAAACCAATAGTAACCTACTTAGTTGATCAACGAATGCGAAGCTAATACATACATGAACATATATATTTTGGGAAGATGAACCAATAGTTGTATATTATTTAAAGAACAAAGGGAAGCTTACAACCATAGGCTTGATGTTGAAAGACTCTCCTTGAGTGGTAATCCAAGTCGAAGCCAAGAAACTCTCGAAACACTCCTTCTCCAAGTCTAATGAATAGCCTCTAAGCACAAGCTCAGCATAGGGGTGCAAATGGACATAGATCAACCATTTGGGAATGGGAGAGGAGGAATTTATAGGCTAGGAGAGGGAGTTAGGACTCCTCCAAAGATAGGATTAGGCCCACATCTCAAGGAGGTATCTCATAGGGATGAAACCAATAGATCAAATTAAGAGTATTCGACCTCATCTATGTGAAACCACCTCCAGCTCGTCGCTCTGGAAGCTTCTAGATCACGAAGCTTCTCATCCTCTTTGGGAAAACTTCCTTTTTGAGACCATCACGGGTATGAAAGGGAACAGAGTGATGCCATCACTGGCTTAACACGGTGCAACATGCAATCATCGCGGTTTTGAGCTTCATAAGGGCGATGACCCTCATTTTAGGATTTTAAGAGCTATTTCTTCATGGAAAGCTCCAAAGATTTTCCAAGCAAAGTTAAAGGAGGAACCTGAACTGTATACATGGATGAGTATACTGTATAATGATCATGTTTCAGGCACTTCAGGGCATGTCACAAGGAAGTGCAGGAGGCGTGACAAAATACTGTGTAATAGATGCCCCCTAAAGCATGAAGGCAGAACAAGGAGTGATGGTTGAGATGCTTTACGAGCTTTTCGCAAGGATGAGGATGCGCACTGTCAGGACACCTGCAAATCAAGGATGCATATACATATACATATCATAGGTCAAGACATGAATCCACTGTATGGACGCAACCATCCGAATGATGAAGACTAGATAAAAGATCCATGGTATGGGTGCAACCATCCAGATAACAAGGATCATCATAAATATAAAGTCTCAGGGTATGGTCACATGCATCTGTATAGTAGAAACATTGTACAATCACGAATGACATATAACTCCATGCAGCTTGAGTCATAACAGGCAAGACTCAGGGCATTGCGCTCCATCCCAACCCAATCAATGTACAAATGCTAACATGTGAATAAAAGTGTTGAAGTCGAACATGCTAGAAAACCACCTGATTACCGGCCAATGATGTGGATCGTTAACAGGTATGAGTGAAACCACCAATAATGACAATGGCTCTCAAGGTACAACAATACAATTCGTGAATGTGATAATGAAGCTAAGGTCAAACACAAGTGGAATCACATGATCAAATGCCAATAATGAAGACCTGTCGTCGGATGCGAAGAAATGGCCATTAGGGAATGCTAGCTCTAAGGTACTAAAAGGGAGTTCCTAAGTCATCTTCCTGGATAATGAGTTGAAGTCGATAGGAAGTGACCCGTCGAAGGAGGGAAATGATGAATCCCCCATCATTGACACGAAACAAGGAATAAAGTGGAATAATATTCAGGACTGTAGTAATGACTCAAACAATGTATAGGTAAATAATTGCAGATTGGACTTCTCTTGAACATATTGGTGACACGACTCCAGAGTGTGGCAACATCTGACTCAACATGGGACTAAAGGTCATGATGACAATGTGAAATAGTCAAATGAGAGGCAAAATGGATCACCCAAATCTGGGAGGACAAGTGGCTAAATAAGGATATCCCAAACCCAACACGAGAGTAGAAGAGTGTCATGTTCAAGAGAGACATGCTGCCTATACAAAGGATGTCTCATCTTCATTTTCCCCCGCTATTTCTAGCGAGTACCCCAATTATTTTTTATCACAAGCTTGAAGGGGATAGCATATGCTTGTCATGTAAGTTCATTCTTCGAATGAATCCATCCTAGTAAGTTTTACGAGCCCTAGGAAGGAGAATCTCGGTCTCATCATGGTGACGAGTCTTTCATCACAAAGTTTTAATGAGCCCGACGTAAGAATAGCTCAGTATCTTTTTCATATTTAGAGAGTTTGAAAAAGAAATGGAAAAGAAAACTCCATCATGTCCCTTTTCGTAATTTGTCCCTCGAACCCGAAAAGGTAGAAAACAATATCCGAGGGAACCTCTTGACCATGTCAACCAAGGTGTACCTTTTTCGTAAATATTAAATCTCAACATGAAAAGGGGTAAATGTATACTGAGGTGACGTCGATTCATTTACTTTAACAAGTGCAAAAAGATAAGTACTTGACAATCTTTTCAATTTTCAAGAGTCATAAAAGAGCTCAAGGATGACTTGAGGGGGGTTCCTTTTTCGTTTATTTAATGAGTCTGAAAACGAGATAAAATAAAATTCCTAGAATTGGTCAATAATGATCACTGTTCACATTGAAGGCACCTATAACTGCACAACACACCCATCATCGATATCGAGAGAAAATATTAAATTATTACGAAAATATTTGACAAAATGACTTTCAAAACTTATAAATAGGTAAAAGTAATTTCGTTTTTTACCATTTTACCATTTTACCAAACTGATCTCTGAAAGTGCTTTTTGTGCCCTAATTCTCTTGATTTTCTAGTGGCTGTTGCGGGAGATCCAGGGTACTGTTTCATGAACCGTCTGCGACAGGTAAGAGCCTCATCCCTGCTCTTGCATTTTATTACTTTTTTATGCATTTTAAATGGTGATTTTTATGCTAGAAAGGAGGATTTAAAAAATTTAGGGTGCTGACGACCATCACGGGTATGGTCATCGGACCCGCGATGGTCGCGCTTGAGCCTAAAGGCTCGCGCAATGCCATCACATTGTTTGTAAAAATAGGCGCGATGGCATCGAGGGCAGTTTTTAAAGAAGTAAAACTCTCTTTTAAGCAAAAAATGATGAGTTTGATCCATCAAAAAGGCATTAATAAGTGTTTAAATGTTGATTTGCAGGAGAATATGGTCCTTGAGTGGAAAGAAAGAGGCCATGAGGCTGAATATCATCAAGAAACTCAAGACCCTACATGCATAAACACTCTGAGGGATTGTGGACTGCTAAAATTCTTCAGGACCAGAGGCTTAAGGGCTCAGGTGGAATTACTACCTTATCTGATCAGCCTTTGTGATGTAGATAGAGAGATCTCCATCATAAAAGGGCCAGAACTGGAATTTGAGGAGATGGACATCTATTTTATCACGGTATTATCTTGTTGAGGAGAATCAGTTCAACTCTTTGGGTCTCACCCAAGAGGCGAGAACACAAGGAGTCTAGTCTAGAGATATTGTCCTGGTGCTGAAATAACCAATGGAGGTAAGGTGAAGATAGAAATAATCACTAACAACCTCATATTAAAAACAATTTGTTCACCATGGCGCATGTATCCGGCACGTAAACCTTGCATGAGGCTTCAAAATCTCAGTTCCAATAGGTTATTGCATGTTTGACCCCCACCGTCTTAAACTGGTGTGGAGGCCTTTTGGCAAACATGAAGCGACAATTGACCAAGGGTAAGCATCGACACTTGAAGCAATTTGGGTTCGATTCTATACTGGTGACCTTCTTTTTGGAATGAGTGCCCCTCTTCTGGTATCATTAGGCAGAAGTACCACATCCTGCCCCCCGAGATACGAGACTTGTGAGATGGATCCAGCTCATGCCTCGAGGAGGCATGGGTCAACATATTCATTATCCAACAGAATTCTTCGCTTGGCTTGAACACCAACTACTCGTGGTAGATGACTACACTTATGCTGGTACAAATTTTAGGTGGGATCTAGATCTACCTTTGCCACCAGGCGAACAATGGACCGATGCACGTAAAAACTTGTTTTTTTTGGGATTCTTATTCAAGTTTTATGATTTTTGTAAAAGTGTAAACTAAGACTCAACTTATGATAAATGTGCAGATGTGGGACCAGAGATACCACCAGGCATGTCACAAATAGCATGACAAGCTGCTCATCCGATAGTGGGTGAGAATTACGAGGAAGGGGCTGACCCCTTAGTTGCGATGGAGTGCGATCTGGAGGCAATAACTCGAGGGGTTACAGATTATGCCACTATTGATGATGTTCCATTGCGTTGGCAGAGACACACTTGGGAGTCTCTGTGAGACTATATTGGCTGCTAGGACGAGTGATGAGGGTGGTCTTGTGCTATCATGAGCACCGTGTAGTTTGATAGTTTATCTAGTCTTTTACACATTTTGTAGGCTTTGAAAGCCAAGTGTCCCAGAACACTCTATTTTTTGACATTTTGATGTAAACACTCTGGCAGACGCAATATATATATATATATATATATATATTATTTCTACTTATGTGTTCATAACATGATTCAATTTTATAAATGACGCAAATGTCTATCAAGAACAAGATTTTCTAATGCATCGGTTAATGTATTGAAATTACGTGGAATATGCTGATATGTAATGTAACCAAAATTTATTTCTAGCAATCTAGCAATCTAACACGTATATACATACGCGATAATTGTGGATTTCTCACTGAGTAATGATTGTTTAATTGTAACACAATGAGATGTGAATCCAACTTGACAACTAAATCCCTAATGCCAAGAGAAACTGCTTCTGAAAAGAGTTTAATAATTGCACTATATTTAGCAATATTATTGGTTGTTTTACCAAGGTAGATACCTTGTAAGTTAATTAGCTCACCATTAGGGTCATAGAGTACCCATGTTGCGGAAGAGAGGTTTTGTTTGCTACAACAAGCACCATCAGCAAAACCAATGGAATGACCTGATGACATCTGCAAATCGAGTGGAACATATGGTAAGAAGAATAACATATGTTTGCAAAGTAAACAAACACACCAAAAATAAAAAAAAACGCACATTAATGAATTAACACACTAATGTACAAAAGTAATTTTACACGAATGACCTCGCATAAAAGTTCAGATGGAGTCCATTTTTGGACTCGGGTAATCAATCAATAGAGAATAAAACCGAAGTTTCACCATTGACATGACGTGTAAGCATCGACTCGACCAAACAATAGAGTAAAACTCATAAAAGGCTTTGCCCCCATGCCCCCTGGGCGAGTGAGGGTTGCGAGTCATAAGATGAAAACCCCATTGCGATAATGGGAAAACGGTAGAGACTCGGTGAAAAAATATCATGAAAGGAGGCATGAAAAACTTGATCTCATGACGAGGAAAAGGTGCCCCCAGTTGAAAGATTTTGACAATTTCAGGGTAAACTGAAATGTCAACAAATAGAGTTGCAGTGATGTTCGTCATATTATCCTCCAACAAGACTTCATGCACCAGGACAAATGTCTGAGGGGAGATGTAGGAGAGTGAGAAGCGTACACTTCAAGATAAGAAGGCATCTCATCGAGGCTAGGAAGAAATGTAGACCGTTCCATGGAATTTCATCTAGAGACATGACCTCAACAATACTCTCATCGGTGGGGAATGTATCATTCAAAGGATTTGGAGAATCCCTAGAACCAAGCGAAGGAGATGACACATAAGTGTCCAGGTTCATACTGAAGACTGTATGACTTTTCGGAGCGGCCATTGGAGCTAAGACAATTTCTTGATAATTTATCTCCAATGGACTTAAAGGTATAACATCACCAAATGAGTCAATCTTATCATCGGTAGGGATAATCCAAGGATTCGTAGAGCCTGAAATCATATTGATTGAATGAACATTTGGAGGTGGGAGAGAAAAGGTACCCATTAAAGTAGAGTCTTTGAAGAGACCTGCTCCCACACTCTCATAAGGAATCTCAATATTCCCCACGTAAGGAACGTTACCATCGATGAACCAGAAGAAAAGGATAGATGATCAACCGTGAAAAATTTTCCTTCATGAGGAAAACTAACTATGCGGAACAAAGAAGACACAACACAAAACATGGCGTGAGTCTAGCTTCGCCCGAGAAGAAGGTTGTCATTGAGATTGACATCTACAACTTCTACTTCTAATTCAATAGTCTTTCCTTCTAATGTAATCGACAAGTTTGTGAGAATACTGTGTGGTCGTGAACCTCTGCCATCAAAGGCTACCAAGGTGTTCAGAGATTGGTTAAGAGGAGGGGAGCCAATGGATTTCCAACACGAAACTGACATAATGTAGGTAGAGGAATCTTCATGAATAACTGCTTGATGGATCATCTTTCCTTTGCTAAGGACCTGTATCAGAAATGCAATCTGATGAGGAAGACGAGTCACATGATTTTCTATATCGAAAGTAACCAGACTCGAATCAAAAGGATCGATAGCACCTATAACAGACAACAATGAATTCCGTTGTGTTGGATAGTATTGAAGAACCTCTAAGGCAGACATCGCCGAAGATGCCTAAGCTAAATCCTCAACAATATTGTAATGTTGCGCAACCCTAAAATTTGAATTAAAAGATGACTTTTGAGGAACACCTTTAGGAGGTGGCCAGATGACAAACTCACGATTAGGGCACTTGATATGGAGCAGACCAGAATTGGACAGAGTAGAAGTAGAAGGAGTATCGATGGCTTCTTTCTCCATCGTCTGCTTAGACATGGCTTGATAGTCCTTAGTTCGAGTAGCGATCAAGATAGGTGATGAACCTTGCATCATGAACACTTGGGAACCTGAGGAAGCAGAAGACTGAGGTTGGTCTACCAATTGGGTTTGTTGCGATTGAAAGGGTTCTTTTAAGACAACTGGAGCTCCTCTCAGCAAGTGACTAACTTCATATCGTTGGGGACAATCCTTAGTGTAATGATCCTCCTCACAAATGAGGCAAGGATATTTCGGCTTTCTTCGAGAAGCATCATCAACAGAAGATTTAGGAGGGTCCTATTTTGGGGCATCGGCTTTGGCCTTACATTTTCCTTCTTTTTACCTTTAGAGGTCTTATCTGCTGTGGTAGACTAGACAACATGTACCTCAGAGGTTTTACCAGGACTGGATGAATTTTTGGAGGGATTATTGGAACTAGTGTTCGAGACAGATTTCTGCTTCGAAGAAGCTTTCGTGGGAGTCTGAGACACAAAACCAATCACGTCGTCAACAGGTGGTGTATTCAGAGACTTCGATGTTGTCAGATCAGGTGATGATCTCGGAGCATCAGGTAACATCTCATATAATGTGCTAGATTGCGAATAGACCAATTCTAAATACTGAGCATGGGTGATAGCTTGCTCTTCAGTAACACATCCACCCATGGCTATGTCCTTAGCAATTTTGCTGACGAATGATTTTGTGAACCATTCTGTCAACAACTCATTAGCAATCTCAAACTTGATGAGGTGATGTCGACGTCTCCATTCATGGATATGATCGAAAATGTGGGTCACGGTGTCTTACTTAAGTGACATAAGAAAATGAGTGCCAGTTTCATACTGAACTAGCAGCTGGAAATGAGTGAGGAAAGACATAGCAGGAGAATTGAAGTCACCATAGTAACCTCAAGGCAATTCGATGTACCATTTAGCGGAAACACCTATGAGAGTTCTTTGAAAGAGTTGAAGACTGATACAATCATCGACATACGAATTGGACGAGCACCAGAGGTGATATGTCATCACGTGGGCTTGTGGATCCTCCTTCGCTTTTCCCTCGAATTTGGGGCAATTGCTTGGAATTTTCGTCAGAACTAGAGGCCAGTAAGGCAAATTAAGAATGGGATCATTCATGAGCCTTGAGACATCAGGCAACTCCAACATAGCCAAGAAGGGCAATTGCGTGTTAAACAACATATAAGGCCTTTGAGGAGACCCAAATTGCGAAGTCCATCATTGTTGGTAAGGATTTGTCCCCCATAGTGGAGGATTTTGTCCATATTGAATCTAGTTTTGTCCCCACTAAGGGTTGACTTGACAGTAAGGAGGATTTGATCCAGGGTAGGTTTGATACTGCCTGGCCATAGGCCACTGATAAGCATTGTACGCAACATACGGTTATAAGGTTGTTGAACCTGTTGACCCTGGACGTAAGGAGATTGACCCTGTTGATTGCAGGGGTTGACCTTGCTGATACGCATATAAATCTTGTTACTACCAAGGCTGGCCTTATTGTTGCAAAGGCTGAATTTGCTACTATAAAGGTTGACCTTGTTGCTGCAAAGGTTGGCCTTGTGTGGACAAAGGTTAGGATAACTGTTGAACAAAATGAGTTTGCAGTTATAAAGGTTGTTGCGACTATGGAAAAGGTTTCCCTTGCTCTTGTAGTAGTTGTCCTTGCTACTACAATGCTTGCCCATGTTGCGGCAAAGATTTCCCTTGCTGCTACAAATTTTGCCCTTGTTGCTGCAAAGGTTGTCCTTGTTGCTGCAAGGGTAGCTGGACAGTTCCTAGAGTTATACCCTGAGGGTATTGATATTTCCCAAATTGGATTTGGCCATATCCATCAGGAATAGAGGATTGACGAGGCTGAACATAAGGTCCAGCTTGAGGAATCTAAGGCGGATTAACCAAGGCTTATGAACCATATGGAACATAAGCCTGTTGGAATGGGACTTGAGCCATATATGGATGCTGGTATTGGACGTTACCTGACCTGGATAGAGAAGCATGGTTAACAATAGCACCATAAAAAGGTTGATTCATTCCAACCATGTGAGTTTGTAATCCACTCACATTCTTTTCGCCTCACATGAGAGGAATATTAAGATTTTGTCCCCCAAGTGGTGGCACAACCTGTCCACTCACTAGAGGGATAGAATAACTTATCGAGACTTGACTTGAGACAGTCGGTTGAACCAGAAGAGTCGGTTGAAACGATGAAATAGGTTGAGACAAAATGGTAGGTTGAACCGAAACTGAAGTGACTACAGTTTGTACAATTGTTCGAGAGGTCGTGTTCGGAATGAACAGAGCTGTTGTAGGCATAGCATTGGAAGACCAGATGGGGTTCTGATACAATGATGAGGCACTAGGAGTGCCTGAAACTAACTGAGCTAAAGTGGTATAGCCATGTGGAAACATGGGTCCACTAGTTTCAGGATAGGAGAGAGACGAGACTCTTCCTGTATAAGGAAAGCCTTCTGGAGGGAACTCATATCCCTGCTCATCATCTACATGAGGAGTATGGGTAGTGGAAACTTCTGAATGACCCAAAGAGGAGACTGGGATCTCACCTTCTAACTCCATAGATGGAAACAATTGGTGACGAGGAACCCAAGATGTACAAGGAGATAAATGCAAAGGAATACCAGGACGATCATATAAATTGTAAGGATGTTTAGGAGATATCACAACATGATCAAACAATGGATTTGGTGAATAGATAACCAGCCCTTACAGAATTTAAGGATTCTGCGGACTTTCAGGGATTTAAATAGGATTATCATAGGAATCTGGATCAGATTCTTGAGGTGACTAGGAATCTGATGGAGCCGGACAAGAAGACAAAGGTTGGATACTTGGAACAATTTCAAGTTCAAAACCTTGATCCTCAAGCGATTGAGGAAGTTTTAGATGAACTCCTTGGGAGGACCCTTCAGTATCAGACAACGAAGGGGAACTATGAGATGGACTCAATGGCTCAACCGCGAGGATTCCCGTCAACAACAAAAAATGAAAGGAAAAATTTGTTTAGGGCTTTAACAATCTTGAAATTAACAAGAAATTACTCAATTTGGTCTAAGAAGCAACTGCTTGGGATTGACATGTTTATCGTGGGCAGTTAAATTTTAGAAACAAAAACATTGCCTTTTCATCTTTTAAGAGTCGAGAAAAGGGCGAAAAGGTGACTCTAGTCGCTTTCAATAGTTTTTTGAGCTTGAAAGGACAAGTTGCTCGATGATCTTTTCAAATTTAAAGAGTAAAAAAGGATCAAATGACTACTCAGGTTAATCTAGGTAAAAAGGAGTACCAAGTAACCATGAACTGTAATATACACCTCAACAAATAAATTTACCAAGGACTTGAAGTACGTGCAGGTAATCTCCCAAAATGTTGTGTTCAGTGTATCACGTTTACAGGGTGACAGACTCGGCTTCCTATGGATAAAGGTTTGCAATCTATGGGGGTCTCCCTTTATATACGCGACAGTACGGGGAACACAAGTCCGTGCTAGCGCTGTCTAATGCCGAAGCGAACGACAACTGCTAAGTTTTTAAGATGTCGGAACACGTTTCTAACCTAGATCACTAGATATGATCATTAATGTTTCAAATGCTCCTTAGGTTAATTGATATATTTTAAAGTTGATCTTGTAATTATGTTTCAATTTCAAGGCCTTAATGATGTTACCTGTTCCTAAAATGAAAACTAGATGATGAAATGAAATCCTTCAATTCGATGAAAGCTATCTATGTAGGGAAGAAGATCACTCAAATCATGCATCAAACCAAATGCAAAAATGCATCCATGAAAATCTTCAAACTCTTAAATTCAAAATATGAAATCTAATCTTTCATATGATAAGAAAATACAATGCCAAAACAAATCTTAAAGCAAAATTCCTTAAGATATAATGATGATTTTTTCTCTTTTTCAAAATGCAACTAATGTAATATAGTGCAAAGTAAAAGGGAATGCAAGCAAGCCAAGAAATATGAAAATCTCTTTCACATCAACGATTTGAATGCAACTCAAAATGCTTTGAAAACTATGAAAATAATAGCACTTTCACTTTTTGAAACATGAAAGCTTCAAAACAAAACACTTCCTTTTGATTCCAATGAGACAATCGATTTGTAATCTATCGTTCGTCAAATGAAGCTTAAGTGACTTTCACAATATGCACTAATGAAAAAGACTTAAGTCACAAGAACCAAAAAGTGATTTGCAAAGTATGTCTGAACGCACAAATACTCTTCTTTAACACAGGCATTTGATCTCTAATTTCTGATGGGAAGACCAACAAATGGACGAAGGTTGACCTAGAACCCTAAAAGGCTAATCAAACTTCAAGAACTCTCAGACCAAGTTTAAAGACAATTGTAATCAAACAATGAGAGAGTCAATGAAGAACACACCGGTAAATCATAGGGAGAAGGCAAATAGAATTGAAAATAAGAGAGAAAACCCTAAATTTCTCAATTCTCTGCAATCATCGCACCTGTCCGGAGGAAAGTAGCGATCATTGCTACTGTAACTAAAAAACATGCGATATCATCGTGACTGTCAGGGTCAAACCCCTGATGGTCGAGGAAAACAAAAATAAATCCAAAATATTAAAAACCAACTCAAGTTAACAACTTTCAGGCATCTACCAGAAAGTCAATCTGACTACAAAGCAATGAAGTCTAAAAGTTAATGGTTGATCAAACTCATAAAAAAGACAAGGTGAAGGAAGTGAAGGAAACGGTCATAGGCTCCCCATTGGAGTCGCCATTTTTTTGACAAGGTTATCCTCTCTGTGGATAGAGACAATCCCTCTATCCCAATGAGTGGGTCTAGGAACTAAAGTGACAACCAACTAGACATATTCCTTGATTATAATTGAAAAGTAGAACAAGAGATATGGCTTGCCTTGCTCCGATGCTACTCTGATTTCCTTTGTTGAGATCCTCGAACTGCTTGTGTCATAGACTTGTTCCTGCTTCTTTCAGCACTTATGTACCTAAACAAGTGATCAAGAGACAACAAAGCATGCCAAAACTAATAGCAAATCCAATAGTAACATACTTAGCTGATCAAGGAATGCCAAGCTAATACATACATGAACATATATATTTTGGGAAGATGAACCAGTAGTTGTATAATATTTAAAGAATAAAGGGAAGCTTACAACCATAGCCTTGATGTTGAAAGGCTCTCCTTGAGTGGTAATCCAAGTCCAAGCCAAGAAACTCTCCAAACACTCCTTCTCCAAGTCTAATGAATAGCCTCTAAGCACAAGCTCGGCATAGGGGTGAAAATGGACATAAATCAACCATTTGGGAATGGGAGAGGATGAATTTATAGGTTGGGAGAGGGATTTAGGACTCCTCCAAAGATAGTATTAGGCCCACATCTTAAGGAGGTAGCTTATAGGGATGAGGCCAAGAGGTCAAATTAAGAGGATTCGACCTCATCTATGCGAAACCACCTCCAGCTCGCCGCTCTGAAAGCTTCTAGATAACGAAGCTTCTCATACTCTTTGGGAAAACTTCCTTTCTGAGGTATGAAAGGGAATAGAGCGATGCCATTGGTGGCTTAACACAGTGCAACAGGCGATTATCGTGGTTTTGAGCTTCACAAGGGCGATGACCCTCATTTTAGGATTTTACGAGCTATTTCTTCAAGGAAAGCTCCAAAGATTTTCCAAGAAAAGTTAAAGGAGGGATCTGAATTGTATACATGGATGAGCATACTGTATAATGATCATGTTTTAGGCTCTTCAGGGTATGTCACAGGGAAGTGGAGGAGGAGTGACAAAATACTGTGTAACAACTCCCCCTTACGAGAAGCCTTATTTTGTCTTTCTTTAAGATACCTTGATAAGCTTAAAAATGTTTTACTTAATACTAACTGCATCAACTTGTCTCCCCTTGTCATACTATGCTTAATTCAGGTTGCCACTGCTGAACTTTTGCTTTTGATAACTTGCCATGGCCTTCTACAGTTTTGCATTGCTAACTTGTTATTCATCGGGCTCTCAATGTTGACGATTCCTTGACTTCTTCTAATGATCTACCAATTTTTAAAGAGATGATGATCTTTGTGGACCTGTATTCCTTATATTGTTCTTCTCCCCCTGAGCCTGATATAATCTCATGACTTGACACATATGATTGAATTCCTCTCCATGACTTGTTAATCTGAAGTTGTTATATTGTCCATAATATTGCACATCTGTCAATTGTCAACTTTTCAATAGATAGGTCTTAAAAACATGCAAATATTGTAGCATAGACCCCGTCTTAGAAGTTCAGGAAGTCAATGAACTAGAGTTTTCAAAATAATGTATCACACAGCTCGTTGACTGGATCTTCATGAACCTTGTCATCATCTAATGTACATGTTGATTCATCGTGACTTTTTGCCTTTAAAAAAACTGAAAGCATTATCGCCGAGACTTTTTTCGTTTGCTTGATCTTCTTCCTTATGATTTCTTCTCCAGAGCTTCTTGTACCTGATGTTAGGGTCATCATTCATTGTCTATTCCATCTTATACCTACAATTGTGAGCTATGTGACCATAATTATGACATTTCTAACATTCAACATTAGGCTTGAATACATACATCCTACTATCAAAGTCATCGTGAAACTTTCCTCGTGATCCTGCAAACTTGATTCTAAGGTTTTGATAGTTCCCTCAATAATTGTACTTGTCATAATATTTACAATCCCTAGCCATATATCCAAAGTTAGTACATGACAAATAATAACCATTAAACAAATTAGCGTACTTGGATGTGTTATCTTATTTGAATGATATCTCGTATTCATTCTTCTTTGGAGGCGGTGGTGTAGTCCTTTGTTGACTTTTGTCTTACATTGATTTAGAATTATTCTATGGAGCTATGACATTTTTGACCTTCTTCAATCCTTCTACTTGATCAGTCTTCTGCTCAATCTTGTTATACGAAGTCTTGAAACTCGTGCCTTCATCATATGGATGTTAACTCGCTTTTTTTTCCTTCATCTTTGACTGAGCCAATTCTTGATCTTTCCTTTCAATAACATGTAAGTGTTCCTTTTGCCAATCCTTGAACTTGTTGATTTTAGTAAGCGTTGCATCAAGTTATTTTTTCTTTTGAGTAAGGTCTTATTGAAATTGACTTTTCAATATTTGTCTTCTTCTTTCTGCGTCTTCTATTCGTAGTTTGGAAGAGTGACATTTTCTACTTCTCTGTTGAGAACTTGTATCTATTCCTTTTGACTTCCTTTTCCCTTACTGAGCCTATCTATTTTTGCAACAACCGTACCCAATTCTTTTTGCTTTTGATCAACCTCAAATACATACCTTTTAGTTGATTCCTTTTGTTAGCTTATCAAGTCTTTCTCTTTCTTTTCTAATTCCCGCACTTGGAGTTTCAAAACAAAAACTTCTTCCTTGAGTGTATGATTTTCCCTTTTAATGTTATTCCATTCTTTTCTACTTTCTTCAAGTTCTGTTCTAAGTGATTCTTCAACATTTTTGGCTTCATCCACTTGCTCTTTAAGGATGATGATGATCTCCTTTGATTCTTCATTCTTTTTATTGAGGCTTATAGCAAGAGCCTTTTCTATTTTTAGTTTGGCTTCCAAAAGTTTGACGTTTTCCTTTTCAAACTTAAGCTTCTTTACAAATTTGACAATTTCGTTTTGAATTTCAATCTCATTCATCTCTTCATCTTCTTATTCAAAAGCTTCTTTCTTGTTATCATTTTCTTTCTCAGTGGTAATAAGATTTGAAATTATTTCAGTACTTGTAACTACGTTTGAATGCTTGGCTTGCTTCTTTGATTTTCCCATCTCTGCACTCTCAGATCTACCTTCCAGTTGTTAAGATGTTATTGAAGGAACACTCTGATACCAATTTTTGGAAATATTGAGAGGGGGGTGAATCAATATTTATCAGCAATTAGTATTTTTAATCTTTTAGAGCATTAATTAATTTTAACATTTCATCAACATAAACAGTAAACAACACCATTCAACAATGCATATTAATCAAGATAGTGGACACAAAGATTTTTAGGTGGAAAACAAAACCCCCTCCCGGTCAAAAACCATCGAACACTTCTTAATATCTGACTTTCAAAATTAATTACATCAAGTTTTTGGCTCCAACTGAAGGAGGCTACAACCCCCGGATTTATAGGCTCCAACACCATGTTTACTAACTACAACTAGGAGAATGCTCCAATGCCCTAGATCTCTGCAACAACTGCAACGGGAGGAATGCTCCAATGGCCTATGCAGGTTACAAGCTACCCTAGCACCACCCTGCCACCCTCAATTGTTCTGAGGCTCCAACCTGAAGGTGAATCCAATCACCTGCCTTGCACCACCCTAACCAACAGGCGGATTGTGTTTCACGATTTTCAAACTGGACCCCCTTGTACTTTGAATCAATATAAAGAAACTATAATGAAGATTCTCGTGTTCTACTCAGTATGTATATCACTGTCAATTCCCGGCAACTTCACTACTCAACTCTGCTCAAATCGTTTCTCAAACCCTAACTCCAATACATAATCTTGCCTCTACTCAACCTGACCACTGCAATTTCTGAGCACTTTGCAATCTACAATTATTCACATGCGTCAACTAGAGAACATTCTTATCATCACTGTCAATAGGTCACGGTCACATGTCCACTACACTATTAAGAGAATCTTTGGCACTTGTTGTATCTTCAATATCACCATGTCATGTCATATTATCAATCTAACATTTATACAATTATCATCAGAAAAGTTGTCATGTACTAGTAACATCGTCAAATACTAAAATATACTATTGAACGTAGGCTTTTTTGATCCATAATCTTTAGAGTTGTCTTTTTTTTTTTCCCAGATTAATCACATCACTCTTTTTGAGGGTTGACGTTTCGAACCACCCACTGTGGTTCATCGTCAAGACATAGATGGAGGGTCTAGCCTAGCTAGAGAAATACATAATGTTAAGCTGCTCCAGAAAATCAAATTAGTCTGTTAAAAATTCAAATACACAAATAAATAAATAAATTATAAAATAACAATCACAAAATCAGTTTTAAAAAATAATTAATAAATTTCAATGTCCAAAAAAGTAGTTCCTAAATTAAGTAATATTATATTATAACAAAAAAGAAAAATTAAATAAAATTCAAAATTGGATTTTTCTTTTTTTTGTAAGCATGTCTAAATTATATTATCTAAGCCAAATTTATAGTATGTACAACCATGAGTTTTGTCTCTGCATCAGAACGAGCAAACTAGAGAGATAGCACAAGAGTACTTTGCCCCTGGAGGGGGAAACCAGAGCTTGCATTGTTTCTAAAAAATATAGAACCATGTAGATTGCATAAGAGGGTGAGGCCTCACAGTGCGTGGACAATGGACTGATGAAATATGACAGTTTCACATTGAGGCGGAGGAAAAAGATCCTCAGTCTTTGAATTGGCACTCTTAGGCCGAGTTGCAACGTTGTTATCACATTGAAAGTTTCCAAAGCAAAAATATCTTTTGTAAACCATTAACCAAACAGGGGAAAAACTGACCTGGCGTAAGTTGGCGAGTGAAAGGATCTACTGTGAAGCCAGACATAAGCTGAGTTGGAGCCAGCATGCACCTGAGAGGTTTGACAAGGCTGCAATGAATTGACTTCCTCTGAGTTTTCCTCCCAAATGAATCACCTGTAAGGGCTGAGCCGGGGGGGGGGGGGGGTGAAGGGGGAGCATTAGTTAAGAGGCAAGGGAGATTTACGAGTGGGAGGGGGGATGAGCTTGCAGGAGGAGAGTGCGCTTGGGACACCACTGGGGAAAGGACGTTAAGAGGGTAATCAATAACTAGGTCCCTACAGGTTAACCACATCAAGGAGGTAGATGAGTGGAAGAAGAGCGCAGAGAGTTCGACAATTCAATGGGTGGATTTGTCCTTGATGTCTTCCCATTCCTTCAATTGTCGAGCCATAAGGTTGTGCAACACCCAGAGGGATGAGAGCCCATGACGCGTTTCCTCTTCCTCCATGGCTACGATCTTCTTGCAGATGTCCTCTAGAATGCAATGGTTGAACAAGGTGGCAATTGAATGGTCATCTAGGTTGGTAGGGGTCTCCCTCAGCCTAGTCCATGCCCAGGGCCATGACCATGCCCTCTGTCACTGCTCATGATTGGAATGCAGGTGCAAGTGGGTGTAGCAACAGGACTGGGAGGGGAGGTGATTAGCGAAAGGGAAAATAACTAGAGAAGGAATGGAAGGGAGGTCAGGCTGCAACAGGGTAAAAAACCAAGAGAAGAAGCAAGGGAGTCCTCAAAAATCAAGGCAATGGGATGCGTGGAGTTAACAGGCCGAGTGAGAGCCATGTGAAACCGGATGCCCTCCATGTGCCGCATACCGTCAGCTAGCTAGGTTAGTTGCCCTCTGGTCACCCGAGATCCAAGGAAAAAATCAAAATTGAATGTTAAAAAAAATAATAAATAAATAATAATAATAATGACAACAAAATATATATATATATATATATATATATATATATATATATATATATATATATAAAAAAACACTAAATTAACAAAAACAAATGCAATACATTAAAAACAAGGTATTAAAAATTAACAAGGAGAGTGAGAGTTTTTTTTGTTTTGTTTTTGAAATCAACAAAATGATTATATTTAAAGCTAATAGATTCAACTTATGCATTATTTAAAAACACTAATCTAATAATTATTAATTTATTTAATTATTAGTTAAAACTAGTAATCTAATATAAAATATTTTATTTAAATTTTAAGTTGTACAAAAATATAAAATCAAGTAGTTAAATAAAAATTCAACTATAATATATTAATATTATGAACATGAACGGAGGGATGGAGAGGATTTCTAGCGTTTTCTGTAAGGGTTTAGGGTAAAACCCTAAGGTTTTTATTGCAGATTACTACAAACATCTGGAGCAGTGTACCTGTCTATCGACAATATTGCCTGCTGTTTCCGTTTCACCTCGTCCGTCGCTTTCGGCTGTCGGTTTCTGGCTTGGAACATGGGGGATACAATGGAAGTAGAAGAGCTCGATTATTCCGAGGATCCCTATCCGGACCGTGTCATCTTTGGGAATCCTAGCTTCACCTCGCCGGCATCTGGCCCTAATTTTTTGTCCGACCCTGCTCCGCCTATTTCGTCGCCAGTGGTCTCATTTTCTGGGCACTGTTCTGCACCTCCTCACATTGGGTCGCTCTCGATAGAATCCCCTGCCTTGGATTGTCCTCCTTTATCACCTGGTACCCTGCACATTTTGACTGCGAATACACCCCCCCATCGCCCTCTTTCGATCCTCATCCGTCCATTTCGGCATTTTTCACCGCGCCGCCTGTAGACATCCATACCTCCGCGGCTCCAAACCCTCCCTCATCTGCTCACTCGCCGTCGGGCTGTTTCGAGACCCCTGCGGTCAAGGTAAAGTCCGCTAAATTTTTTCCTTTGGAGGGATCCCCTGATCCATTGGTGGACCACCCATCTGCACCTTGTATAGGCAAGAGAAAGACCAAGTGCGTGAAGGAAACCTCCAAGGACATCACCATCCGATTTGGTGAGACCTCTGCAATTAGGGAGGCAGCATACATGGCTAGTACGGTGCTTGTTGGGCATGTCCGCGGCAGAGCGTACTCGGCTACCAGACTTACTCTATGGGTCAAGGAGATATGGGGTGGATTGTTGAAGGAATTGCCTGAGGTACAGATCCTTCCTAGGGGGTGGTTTGCTCTTCACTTTGCAAAGGAAAACTATACGGATTTGGTTCTCGCCAGGTATTGGCATATTGAGATGGCCCCGGTCCTTCTTAAGCGATGGAGTCCCTTGTTCGACCCTGAGAGAGAGAAAATTGGGGTTGGACCCCTCTGGGTGCGCTTGCCGGGGCTTCCATTACAGTACTGGTGTGAGGAAGTCTTCATCAGAATTGGTAATGCTCTCGGTACCTATCTGGACCATGATCGAACATTTGTGGAATCAAAGAATAGAACCCTTGCTCGCATTCTGGTCCATTTGGACACACGTGAGGGTTTGGAGGAGAAGATTACATTATAATGGGGGAAGTTCATCAGGGTCCAGATCCTGGACTATGAAGGGGTTCCGTTCCGCTGCCGGTGATGCCACAGGGTGGGACATATCTTCAAAGATTTCCCTCTTATCAAAAAATCAGAGGACACCCCAAAAGCATCACCTGCACCATCCAGGATTGACTCGTCGGCTGTTTTGCGCTCTCCTGCTCCGGGTCCTACTCCTCCGGCAAGCACTCCCCTACATAAGGCGGTCGAGGTGGTGCACAGATCGATCTCACCATCGCACACCAGGTCTCGGGCAGCTGCTGAAGCCGCAAAAGCTTCGGGTACTCCTCTTACCTCATATACCTCATCTATTGCTTATTGTTCATTTGTTGTTGCATCTTCCATATACACATCTATGGCACATTGCACTATGTCGACTCCACCCTTAATTGCCACTACTGCCCCCTCTCTGCATTCGCTCACTACATCCTCCACCTCTCCATCATCCTCTAGGGTTTCACCATCTCATCACTATTATCTTCGTTCCTGAACCCTAGCTAGCGGTACCCCGGTTCGACATGCTGGACTGGGTCTTACTCTACCTGGTTCAGTTCCTTTGACATCTCGGGGGAGGAAATCTGATCTCTCCAAAGCCATCAAGCATGCTGGGGCTGAAGTAGCCTCTGGTCGTCAATCCACTCTCGATGGGGTTCTTAGAGCTTTGAACACCCCGAGTGGAGTTCCCCCATGAAGTGTCTATCTTTTAACTGTAGAGGCATGGCTAGTGCCTCTAAGAAACTAGCCCTGCGGAGACTCTTTGAGGTTGATCCTATCGATATCATCTTGCTTCAAGAAACCCTAGGTATGGCTGATCACATTACCAGCTCTCTGCAATCTCTTTTCCTGGGATGGACCTTCTTGGCAATGGATGCTGTGGGGAGATCTGGAGGACTTGCCATTGGTTACAACCCTCGCACCATCAGGGTTTCAGCATCATGGGGAGGCCACAGATTCATGGGCATAGATTTATTCTCGGCTGAGCTTGGAACCAACCTTCGGGTTGTCAATATTTATGGACCCTGTCAACAGAGGGAGAATTTCTGGCAGCATATGCTAAACCTCTCGATCTTTTCTTCTGATCACATCATCCTAGGAGGAGATCTAAATTTTTCCTTGGGTTTCTGTGAATCTTGGGGGTCTATGGCACAAGTGGATTCAATCTCGAGGTTTATGACAAACCTCCTGGAGCAGTACAATTTTGTGGATGTCCCCATGAATAAACCCCTTCCCACTTGGAGGAATAGAAGGGTGGGTGAAGCTGCACTCGCGCGAAGACTAGACAAATTTCTAATGAAAGGCCCCCTCTTACAGCATCTACATCACTACAAACAATGGGTTGGTTCAGGGGGCATTTCGGATCATTCCCCAATCTATCTAGAGGTTTTGGGCCCTCATCCTAAACCAAAAGCCCCCTTTAAATTCAACCATGTTTGGTTACAGGACCCTGCCTACATTAGCTTGGTTACGGACTTCTGGGCTGCCAACCCGATTAATAGATCTGATTCCTTGGCTAAAGGGTTCTGTAATAATCTGTCCAAGCTCAAGCATCTTTCTATTAATTGGGCTAGAGAGAAGTATCTGAGGGAGAACTCGCTACTAGCCCACATTGAATCTGAGCTGAGCTCTTTGCTTGATGAGAGAAGCTTGGGGTTTATTTCAGCTGAAGACAAGTCGCACCTGATTGAGCTAGAGAACCAGAAGGCTCAAATTCTGAAGGAGAGAGAGGAATCCCTGAGATTAAGGAGTAGGGCCATATGGTTGAAAGCTGGGGATGACAACACTAGATTCTTTCAAAATTATGCTAAAGGAAGAAAGGTATCAAACACCATCTGGAATCTTCCACTTCCTGAGGGAGGAGTTGCAGACTCTTTCAATAAACTCTCCCATCTTGGCTCTACACATTTCAAGAATCTATATAAAAGCCCTCCTAGTTCAAATCTTGCTGACATCATAAATGTGGCTGGACATTTCCCCATATTTGTCAATGAGGACGAGGCAGAGGAGCTATATGCACCGGTGACTACTGGTGAACTTGAAAGCACGTTAAAATGGTTCAAGAAGGACAAGAGCCCGGGCCCGAATGGCTGGACCATAGAATTCTATCTTGCATTTTACGACCTTCTGGGACAGGATCTGTTGAAAGTTGTGGAAGAATGCAGATTATCCGGATCGTTGTACAATGCCATCAATTCGACTTTCATTGCTCTCATTCCAAAATCCAATACTCCTTCCTCTTTTGATGATTATAGGCCTCTATCTTTGTGCAACTGTTTGTACAAAATTATTTCCAAGATCATTGCCAACAGACTCTGGCCTATTCTCTCCCAGTCATATTGCCATATTGCCACTCGGTAATTTGCGTTTCTTGAACATCGACAGATTCATGAAGCCATTCAATCGGAACAAGAAGCAATTCATTCTATCTGGACCATACATCATAAAGGCATTATTCTCAAGATAGATCTGGCAAAAGCCTTTGATCGTGTTAACTGGCTTTACATTAAGATGCTCCTTATCCATTTGGGCTTCCCTCATCACTTCATCACTTGGATTATGGCCTGCATTACATCCCCTACCTTTAGTGTCCTCATTAATGGCTCTGCTTCTCATTTCTTCCATTCAGAGAGGGGGCTTAGACAAGGCTGCCCACTCTCTCCCTCTTTGTTTTGATTGTCATGGATGGACTTAGTCGCTTGATTGCATCGGCTAAGTGGGATGGAGATCTTCGTGGGCTCAAGATATCAAATGATTGCTTTCTCACACACCTCTTATTTGTGGATGATGTTCTCATCTTCCTTGATGGTAGTATTCGGGACTCTCGTACCTTCTCCAAAATCCTCCTTCTTTTCTCAATCGCTACCAGGATGCTAGCCAACCAATCAAAATCTACCATTACCTTTGCCTGAACCTCCATTCAAGAGTCCCACCTTGCTCATCAACCTTTTCCTTATTGTATCTATCCACTAGACAAGGGTCTCAAATACTTGGGATTTTGGATTAAGCCTATTAGTCAGAGGATTGCATATTGGGTTTAGCTAGTTACCAAATTGGAAAAAGGGCTATCCATCTGGATTCACAGATATTTATCCAGGGCATGCATGCTCGTTCTTATCAAATCTGTTCTGGAGGCTATGCCAGTTTTCTGGATGGCACTTGCATGGATACCCAAGAATATCTTAGCTCGTATTCAACAACTCTGCAACATATATATCTGGAATGGGAATCAAGACAAACTTTTTTTTTGCATGGGTAAGTTGGAAGAAGATTGCATTGCTTAAGAAATGGGGCAGTTGGGGTCTAAAATATCTCCCTTTATTTGCACAAGCCCTTGCTGCAAAAATGGGTTGGACCCTGCTGACAGGATAGAACCTTTGGACTACCATTTCTTATCATAAGTATATTTGGCCTCAACACATCATGGACTGGGTCCGATTGCCAAGTTGGCCAAAGTCAGGAATCTCAATAGTTTGGAAGGCACTCCTTCACTCTCTCCCTCATATCAGGGACAATCTTGTTTGGCGAATCAATGATGGTTCAAAGGCCCGCATAGGCTTGGATCCATGGACTGGAGGAGGAGGAAGATATCAACTGTCTAGAGATCTCATACAACATCTACACTCCCATGAGATCAAGGTGATTGCAAATATTGCAGATCATCAAAACACCTGTATTTTTTCCCAAGCATGGAAAACTGCAATGCAACTTGAATTACCTCCATGCTGGCACCAGGAATGGCATGAATATATCTCTGCACTATCTGAATCGCATATCAAGATTAAAGAGGGCCCTGATGAACTTATCTGGTGTTATGCGGAGAATGGTATCTACTCTCCAAAGTCAGGGTATCTATCCTTGATCTCCCACAAAAAACCGGATCAGATTACATCTTGGTGGAAGTCCATTTGGAAACTTACAACACCTCCTCGGACCAGATTGTTTTTCTGGTGTATTCTTAGAGATAAAGTGCCTACGGGAGAGTACCTCACACATAGATCTTTTCATGGACCAAATTGGTGCACCTTATGCAAAATCTCATCTGAATCGACTTCACATCTTTTTTTGAATTGCTCTGCCCTGATTACTCTCTGGCATAACTTATCTTCTTCTATACATTTTTCTGGGCAATGGGCTGGCGACGATCTCGGCAGTGCATGGGATGATTGGTTTAATCGGCATAAGGGATCCAAACTTCAAAGCCTCCCTTTGATTATCAGCTGGTATGTCTGGCTGGCCCGGAACCGCTCTATCTTCAACAACAGGCCTGTGTACATGTATTGTATCAGCATATAATGAGATGCCCGAACCACAACAACCTAGAGCCCGCAGACCTCATGCACCTCCTCTCATTGATAAAAACACACCTTGGGCGTATTTTGATGGTGCAACAAATTAGCAGGGATGTGGTGGCATTTTTATCCTATACTTAAGTGAACAACATTACTATAAAATGAAGATGGGTTTGGGAGCTGGAACTAATAACTTCGCTGAACTCATTACCCTTTGACACCTTCTGCATTTCTCTTTGGGACATCATTGCATGAACATAAACATTTTTGGAGACTTAAAGATCATCATAAACTGGTTCAATAATATTAATGCTTGTCACTCAGTAATATATTGGATGAAGTTAATATTTTCAAGGCTCAATTTAATGACATCACTTGCAATCATATCTATAGGGAACATAACAACAGTGTTGACGGGCTATCCAAGGAGGCCACGACACTTCCCAGAGGAGAGTGGATGATCTAGGAACAACGGGGGACAAATGAATACCGCTACTACCATCGCCCATACATAGATCAACACTATCACAGGGCAGAGAGCCCTTGATCACTGGTTATTATGTCTATTATTGAGAAATGTAAATTTTGACTTTGTATATATTTTATTTCACAAGACATATATGTGGTTTTTAAATGCCCTGCGTGGCATATGTATAGGCTTATAAATAGGCTCCTCTTACAGTTTTTGGAAGATCACCTTGTGTGGTGAATCTGAAAGGTACTTAGTTTTTTGGTGAATTTTTGAACAAGTCCTCAGAGGCTAGAATGATACAGCATATGCAATCGCATCTACAATATGTAATTTTTCTAAGTATTAATGAAAAATTACAATTTTTCCAGTGGAAAAAAAATTATGAACATGAATGAATATTTATCCTAATTGATTAAAATTGCATTAAAATCTCTCTCTCTCTCTCTCTCACACACACATAACAATTTTAAAAACAACTACAGAGTAAGCCGAGCATTTATTATAATTGTAATCAATAAAATAAATTATTTATAGAAAAAAAATAACTATGAGAGAAAGGTTGTTATATTTATATTTATATAAACATAACAAAGAAGAAGGCAAAACAAGGAGGGGTTTAAAAAAATAAAGAAACTATAAAGAAAGGGCAAGAACCCAAATCTTGTTTATCTTCCACCCGTCGTCTCTATTCAGATTGTTATCCCGCCTTTCAATTTCTATAGCCTCCCTAAACTTCTGATGATGGAAGTGATAAATCTTTGCAATGACCTGAGAATCCTCAATACATACATGGAGTTTAGTTTTTTCTACATGCCGAGCTAAGGCCAAAGAGCGAGACCTGTTATGTTTGATGTCCACTGCATGCTCATGAATCCTTTGATTTATTGAGCGACATGTTTCCCCAATATATGGTGCTCCACAAGAACATGGAATTAAATAAACACTTTTCCAAATCAAGTGCACCCTGATGTAAATCACTGCCACTCTTAAGTAAATCATTGTTTCACTGTCATGCCACCATTATGTCAATAACATCAATGTAGTTAAGTCATTGCCTCACTATCTAGTCATGCATAAGATTACTATCATTGTCTTGCCAAGTCAAGTCAAAACATCACATCTAGGTTCACAATCAATGTTAAAAGACACAACATTGTTAGGAACCAAGCCTAATATACAATAATACTGAATGGCTAGGTTTAACAGTCAAATATCAAGTTATTGTCTTTATCATATTCTCATGAGTTGGCTGCATATTAAGGTCAGAGTATACTATAAGAAAGGTTATTATTTCATTGTCTTTCATCAAAAAATGTTGTGCCAAAAGTCATTGGAACTTATTATGTTAGAATACTTAACAACCTTCTTCAAGATATGGATATATTTCCTGCCAACTTGTGATGTTCAATGACCATTCATATTATTCCACTAATTATTGTTGTTGTGATAATTTTGGATTGCTTCTGGATTTTACTTTAAGTTGAATGACTTAGGTACATTTGTTGGATCATGTTGTTGATAAGAGAGCACATTATTTTGAGGCTTTAATAGAATATCATTCACCACAAAAAAACTAGAAATCAATCATTGGATTAGTGCATTTGATATTTGAAGTTGTTCACTGAAGTATTATTGTGCCATATTAGAAATAGTTAATAAGCCGACCTTACAAATCTCCACTGCTATAGTTGACTTGAATTAACAATTAGTCTAAATTTCACATACTCAGTTAAGCCAAGGTTCATTGTATATTGATATGCTCAATTTGTCACCTCTCAAGTCATTGTCACTCATTCATCACTTATCCTTACACATCAAATGTTATTTTTGTCAACATGTCAATCTTATTGTTGCACCAATGATCACATCTAGGCACAACTATTGATATGTCACAACTCACTTTTTGTTAAACATTGGAGTCATCATTGTACTGAAGTGTTCACAAGCTTGCAACTATAGTGCCTTTGTTTTGAAATCTTTGCTTTCAAGAGATGTATGGAATAGGATTGCACCTTTCCTAGCTAGATCACTTCAGAATTGATGCTATAGAGGGTTGAATCTTGTACCTCCTTTGTCGAGTTGTTTTCTTCAAAAAAAATAGTTCACATATTTAATGTATTAGGCCCTACCTCAGATATCAAATATGTTATCCATAATTCGGTCTCCAATGAGACTAACATAAAACAAATTCAACATAAACCAGGAAAAATACTACAAGTTCCCTTGCTTGATCTTACAGAGTGGAGGTTACTACAAAATCTTAGGTCCACACTTTGGGATGAGCTCAAGAGTCTCAAAAATATAATAATAAACCCTAGATCTATAATTATAATTGGCCTATAACTGGTGGTCAACGTACAAACAAAACCCAAAGAAAAAAAATAGAAATCATGCACAAAAAAGACCCTGAAATCATATTGGTGGTCAAGTATGTATTGCAAAACATAGGATTGATGCTTCTAATGACTTTCTCTATTCCTCACAAACACATCTTTGAAATATGCCAATCCTAACCAATGAATCCTAGATCAACCAAGAATAAAACAAAATTCAAAACCCAAAGAAATGATCTTCCCTACCCTTGAATTAAAAAGGGATGACCAAGTCCCAATTATAAGCAAGAATAAAAACCAACCACTCGATGTTTCGATGTTTTATACAAGGGCCGAAATTCAGAGTAACAATTATATTGACTTTTCCTTTTTGTTCATATATTTTGAGGGTAGGATATGTGTCTTTTTATAGTTTAATTATTAGCTTAGGAAGGGCGTCATAAGGCTAGACATTGGAGAGCTTTTTGGAGGGAAGTTTTCCCCTTTTTAAATTTCAATTTATTTAAATTGGAATTCAAAGGCAAGGATGTTTATCTTTTAGGAGTTAGTTTTTAATGTTTTATAGGATTCAATATTTAAAATATTAATTGAGGTCTTTTATGAAATAGTTTAACCACACCTAAGATGGAGAAATCCTTCTTTATTGAGTTAAGTAAGTGTTATCCTATGGTAGGGTGCCTTGTCACCATGGATGGGGTTTTAGCCCACAAATTGAGGTCTTCAAATTCAAACATGAATACCTTTCAGTTCGCGAGGCCTCTTGGGGCATGCCACATACCATCAGAAACGTTTTAACAAGGAGAATCAAACGACGAGGATCTCCAAGGAAAACTTAATGATTTGCTTCTTCAAAAAATCTTAACAAGTCTGGGATACATCCTTAGTCCACGGAACCCAAACCCTAGAATTAGGGTTTTCAACCATCCAATAGTGGAGCTTCCATCTTGATGTTATACAGACAAATATAAGTTTGTTAATTAATAGTTTGGCATCAATGGCAGGTGTTTAGTCAAATTCAAACCCCATGGTTGAAATCAATGACAACACCATTCAACAATATCCCCCTTTATCATTGATAGCAACACACGTACTCCTTATGTAACAACCCTCGTTAAAAATCCATGTAAAAAATGTATAAGGCCATGGAGATGGGACATGTATTCCAAGTTGAATGTTGGGAAAAACATTCTAGTGGGTGTTCATTTAGGTTATTATGGCTAAGAAAAATTGTCAAAGGCAATGATAAAGAATTTGGAAAGGCATGAGGCATTTATTTATGAAAATAATGGAAATTAGGAGAAAAGGAACGTGGAAGGTCACAGGTTGCATGTGAGGAGGAAATTGAAGGAAAATAACGGAAATTGAAGAAATAGAGGCCTCATTGATAAAAAGGCTTATGAGGATCACTTGGAAGGATTGGTCAGTTCATTTTTGGATCTCTCTCATTATTCTCTCTCTCTCTCTCTTGGACGAGTTTTCTTGGAGCACTTTGGTATTGGATCGAGAAAGGCAAAGAAGGAAAAAGGAAGTAAGGAACAAGCAAGGAAGAGCAGGATGAGGCAACTACAACAATATTTTTTTCATGTGTGATTCCCTTGCTAGATTTGCAATGTATGGCATTGCATGCGTTCTTTTCTGTCATGGCATGGGTTTTTCCAGGTGTGACAGTGTTTTCAGCCTAGCCTTTCCATTTCTGGATAGCCTTGATGACATGGGTTCTCATACTTCGGTTGAGCTGGATTGTCGAATGGATTCAAAGCTGAGTGGGGTGGATCGCTGAAATGACAAACATAGGGCCTAGTGGTCCATGAACTGGACTGTGGATCACGGTAAAGCCACTAGCCTAGTAACCCATGAGCCAGACTAATGCCAATATTGTGTGCCTTGATGGGCCTATGAATCCTTTTCGGTGAATGGCAGGATATATGGTAAAGCCAAGAGGTGGTTTTATCTTTGTTGGGCTTAGTAGTCCCGTAATGGGATGTACGATAAAGCCTGGAGAGTGGGTCTCGGTGTAGGGCCTAGTTCTCCTTGGATTAGATTGTGGATTACGGTAAAGCCTAAGAGACTAAGAGGCACTCAAATTCCTTAGGGTGTAGTTGGAGAACTTCGTTATAATCCATGCTTGTTTAGTTCTTTTCGGTTGGTTATGAGTCCCACATTCATGCTCAGAATATGGCATGGGGGTGATTGGCTAAAGAGGGACTTGGATCAACCAATCTATGGTCGAGTGGAACGTGGTAGTCCCATCCTTGGCTGGTTTCTACATTCATTAATGAGAAATTCTTCCCTTTGGTTTTCATGTGTAAATGTATTGGTTTATATGTGGATTCTATGGCTGATGTATTTTGGTTTTTTGTTATTACTATGCTGGTTATGTATATGTTTTATGACAACAACTATGTATGATTCTTATCATGTTTTTACTTGTAAATGAATGGACAATGTATGTATGACCTAATAGATGATAATGTAGCAAATGACATGAGGGAACAATGGTTCTTAGTGATGCTTAGATAAGTACGAGATTCCTATGCTTAAATATGTTGTTTACACCTATAGATTACATGCTCGTGATATGCTTGACGAAATATCTGTCATGGCTAGTAGGGGTTTGGTTAAGGGCTTCTTCAACTAATTACTTTTTCATCATTGTTTCCCTATTATTTTTTAGCTTTAAAGATGTCATTCAATTCTGGGTGGTGACCTAGGCTTTAGGTCTGAAAAAGTGGCTCAAATATTGGGGATGCTAGCACCGAACCAGACAAAATGGTCCCTAGACGCTGGCTTGCAGGTCTGTCGTAGCGTCCAGAGGTCCCTATACGTTGACATGGCCATAGCATGAGAGCGTCTAGAGGTCAAGTAATAAAAAACTTCAGTGGGGCTTAGGGGAAAGCTCCCTGGAGTGTTGGCATGGTTCTCAAGGGTCCTGCAGCTGATGTGTAAGGTCTCTATGTTGTGTTTATGTCGATTCCATTTCCTTTATGTCACATAGGAGGTTTTATCCAATCATAGTAACCTCTCGTCACATGTTTATCCTGGTTGGCCGGTTACTTTGGTAGATGTGGGGGGAGCATGTTACACCTTCTATGAGTACAACTCCCCCTGGATTCATAATTTAATCTTCTTCCCATGATTTCTCTCCCCCTTTGACATCAATGGCAAAGGATGGCTCCCACTGACAATCTGCCTACTTCCTATGGACCTATAACCTGCTTATACTCCCCCTGACGAGAGGCCTTGTTTTTTTTTTCTTCAAGATACCTTAATCATCTTCGAAATGATTTCCTCAATGTTGGCTACAACAAGCTGTATCCCCATGTAATGTTATGCTTCATTTAGATTTCCATTGATGAACTTTTTCCTTTCACAACTTGCCAAGACCTTTCACAAATTTTCATTTGCTAACCTGTTTTCATCAAACTCTCAATGATGATGATGATTCTTCTTCTAATGATTTGCCAATTTTTAAAGAGACGATGATCCTTGTGGAGTGGTTATCCTTAAAATGTTCTTCCCCACTTGAGCTCGATATAATCTCATGACTTGAGACATTTGATTGAAGTCCTCTCCAAGATTTGTCAAAGTGAAGTTGTTATTATGTCCACAATACTGCACATTTTTCAACTGTTGTCTTCTCAATAGATAGATCTTTAAAATGCACAAATATTGTTGCATAGGCTACCCCTCCTCAAAATTCAGGTAGTCAACAAACCATAGATTTCAAAATAATGTATCACACAACTCTGCGACTGGATCGTCCGTAACCCTGTCATTGTCTAATGTACCTATTGATTGATCATGACTTTTTACCTTTATGAAACCTGAAAGCATCATCATTGAGACTTTCTCATTTGCTTGATCTTCTTCCTTTTTCTTTCTCCTCTGAACCTTCTTGTACCTCATGTTAGGGTCATCATTCATGGTAGCTTCCATCTTGTACATGAAATCGCGAGTTATGTGCTCATAATTATGACATTGTAACATTCAACATTGGGCCTGAATACATACATCCAGCTATCAATGTCATTGTGAAACTTGTCTCGTGATCCTACAAAATTGCTTCCAGGGTTTTGATAACGCCCTTGATAATTGTACTTGTCAGAAGATTTACAATCCCTAGACATATGTCCAAAGTTTGTACATGAAAAAAACCATTAAACAAGCTAGCGTACCTAGATGAATTATCTTCTTTGGATGATATCCTATATTCATTCTTCATCGGAGGCAGTGACGTAGTCCTTTGTTGAATTTTGTCTCTTATTTATTTAGCATTATTCTTTGGTGCTACAACATTTTTTATCTCCTTTGATCCTTCTCTTTTATCAATCTTCTCCTCGATCTTGTTATGCAAAGTTTTGATACTTGTGCCTTCACTATATGGAGCTTTACCTTCTTTTTATGCCTTCATATTTATCTGAGATAATTCTTGATGTTTCCTGTCAATAGCTTGTAAGTGTTCCATTTTCCAATTGTTGAACTTGTTGATTTCAGTAAGAGTCGTGTCAAGTTCTTCCCGCTTTCGAGTAAGGTCTTCTTGAAACTGGAATTTCAAGATTTGTCTTCTTCTTTCTGCTTCTTTTATGTGTAGCTTTAGAAGAGTGACATTTTCTACTTCTTAGTTGAAAACTTTTATCTCTTAACTTTTCCTTCCATTTTTCTTCTTGATCTTGTCTATCTCTGCAATAGTTGTATCCAGTTCCTTTTACTTTTGATCAACTTCAAATATGTACCTTTACCGGATTCATTTTGTTGGCTTAGCTGGTCTTTCTTTTTCTTCTCTACTTCTCGCACTTGGAGTTTCAAAAGAGAAACTTCTTCCTTGAGTGTGTGATTTTCCCTTTCTATGTTCTTCCATTCTTTGTTACTCTCTTTAAGTTTTGTTCTAATTGATTCTTCAACTTTTTTTTTTGCTTGTTCCAGCTGCTCTTTAAGGATAATCATGATCTCCTTTGATTCTTCATTCTTCTTATTGAGGCTTATGGCATGATATTTTTCTATTTTCAGTTCGACTTCCAGAAGTTTTACGTTTTCCTTTTCAAACTTAAGCTCCTTTGTAAACATGACAATGTCATTTTGAAATTCGAACTTGTTCTTCTCTTCATCATCCTCTTCAAAATCTTCTTTCATATTAACATTTTCTTTGTCATTGGTAATAGGATCTGAAATTATTTGAATACTTGGAACTTCCTTTAAACATTTGGATTGCTTCTTTGATTTACTCACCTCTGCACTCTAAGATTTTCCTTATAGTTGTTGAGCTGCTACTTAAGGAACCAACTTTGATACCAATTTTTGGAAATACTGAGAGGGGGCGGGGGTAGGGGGAATTAGTATTTCTTATCATATTGTAATTTTAATATTTCAAAGCATTAATTATCTCTAACATTTCATCAACATAAATAGTAAACAACACCATTCGACAATGCACAATAATTAAGGCAGTAGACACTAATATTTTTAGTTCAAAAACACCCTGCAGGTCAAAAACCACATAACGCTTCTTAATATTTTTCGTTAAAAAATGATTACTTAAAAATTTCACCTCCAACTGAATGAGGATCCAACCTGTAGGATTCTACAAAACTCTATCTATCAACTACAACTAGGAGGAAGCTCCAACAACTTAGATCTCATGCTCCAACCTGACCGATGCTCCAACACCTTATGCACCAGTTGCAACTAGACAAACACTCCAATGCCCTATGTAGGCTAGAACCTTCCCTATCACCACCATACCACCCTGAAGTGTTCTTAGGCTCCAACATGAAGGTGACTCTAATCACCTGCCTTGCACCACCTTGCCACCCTAATCAACAGGCGAACCATGTTTCACAATTTTCAGACTAGATCCCCCTGTGCTATGAATCAATATAAATAAAATATAATGAAGATTTTGTTTCTTTACTCAATATGTATATCATTTTCAAGTCTTGGAAGCTTCATAACTCAACTCTTCTGAAATAATTCCTCAAGCACTAGCTCCAACACATAATCAGTCCTCTGCTCAACCTGACCACTACAATTTCTGAACACTTTGCAATATGCAATTGTTCACATAATGCAACTGTAGAACATTACAATCATCACCATCAATAGGTCATGATCACATGTCCACTGCACTATCAAGATAATCTCTGGCACTTGTTGTATCGCCAATATCTTTGTGTCATGTCATACTATCAATCCAAAATCCATACAATTATCATCAAGGAAATTGTCATGTACAAGTAACACCATCAAATACCAAAACACACTATCAAATATCAAGTACACTCTCATGTATATTACTAACTTTGTTAAGTAAATCACTTATTCACTGCCATGCCACAATTCTATCAATAAGAGCATTGTAGTTTAGTCACTGCTCGAGTGTCTTGCCATGCACAAGATTACTATAATTGTCCTTCTAAGTTAAGTCAAAACATCACATGAAGGGTTTACTGTTGTAGTAATATTGTCACACATATAGGTTCACAATCAATGTTAAAATACACAACACTATCAAGAACCAAGACCAATATACAACTCCATTGTTAGGTTTAATAGTAAAATATCAAGTTATTATCTCTATCATACTGTCACGAGTTGGTTGCATATTAGGGTAATTGTGTATATTACAAGTGTTGAGTCACAAACTTGCATCTTCCCTATACACCTTTTTAGCCTTCTTCAGTTACTTGAACCACCAAGCTGTCAAATCATTGCATATTAGTTTAAAAAGAGCTTATAAAATGGTTTCCTAACTATGTCTTGTGACTACTGTTTGATCTAGATTTTTGCTCAGTCAACTGCGGAATCTTGTCAGTTTCCGCAGCCAGCTCAACTTTTCGCGGCCTTTTTGTTGAAGTCTATGTTACAGGTGTCTATTGGAGAATCCAGCCACATGGGCAAGCTGCAAATGATGTGGACATGGAATGTGTCCCTTTGGTTCAGCATAATCACTCACAAAAGGCCATGGTCAAGGACAGTCAAAGCGGTGGTCAACCTAAGAGTTTTGCGGTGGCAGGACTCTGTTTTTCACCACGTGAAGACTTGCGTTGCAAATTCCTCAATCTCAGGAGGTGTGATAACACCTGTGGACTGCTCCGTGAATCCAAATCCAACAGCCATCACTCCTTGGATTTAATTGTCACGGCTACCTATTGTGGCCACCAACAACCCCCCTCCTTATTTAGTATTAGCAATAACACTATATAAGTGGGGACCCTTAGTCAAAATTTTAAAAAAATCAATTAGTGCTTACATGTCACTCCTTAAGAAATATCGCATCGCGCAAAGAATGATAGGGTATTTTCTTATGAGTCAAAATGATAAAATGCGAGATTGCGACGCAAAACTCCATCGCATCGCATGCGTTAATGAACACTCACGTTGGAAAACCTTAAAATCGCCGATATGGGATATCGCATGTCGCGAAATTGCACAAAATACACATAATGATTAAATGATTAAGCGATCTGCGATCTTGCGATATTGCGATCTACGATCTTTGCGATATTGCGATCAAACAACCTTGCGATAAAACATCACGATGAAAGTGCGATAATGCGATACAACGATATGCGATACTGCGATGCAAATCGCAGAAACATTTCATCGCAGATTTTCCCGGCTCAATATTCAAGAAGTTTTTCCATAAACCAAGAACTGGTTGCACGCTTTAATGATAATTAAATGAGTTATATGCCAGTTGTTGATAAAATATGGTTTTGTGTTTTTTGAAGGGCCAGTTCACGTAAGGTGGCGTGTTTTTACATATCCGTGGAATTTAAAGCTTTCCTGTCGTTATTTATTATCATTACTCTCTCCTCACTTGTGAACTGCAAGAATGAAGAAAAAAAGTTACGCAAAGCAATGTGCAGGAAGCTATGGGAAAAAGGGTAAGGCTCCAATGTCTAAAGACAGAGAAAAGGCGCCCTTATAAACAGATACTGCATCAGAGAAGCCCGGATCAAAGAACAGAGGCAGTTTCCGATGCGCGATTAGCGCCTAGCGCTAATCGCGCATCGCTGAGAAAATTGCTCGAGAAGGAAAGCTTCTAACTGCTCAGTCACCTGTAAGCCCGAAAATTGCAAGAAAGCAATGATAAAAACAAACTGGAAACAGAAAGCTAAAGAAAAGGCAGAAGCAATTCAAGGGTTAACCAAGTTGAACTGGGATTATTACTGGGCATACACGGTAAAGCCACATAGTCAGTGGATGACTCTCAAGTATATCATCGATTTTGCTGAGAAGGTGGTGCCAACTCTTGCCAATTATGTTTTCTTAGCTCAACCAAAAGCGGAAGACAGTCTACCGACCCTACTCAAGCAAATACTGAATGCTTGCAACGTTAAGGAGAAAATGCAGAAATAGTTAGATATTAGATTTAATTTTTAGAAATAGTTTTGTTTTATTTTTGCTTAGAAAAGGGGCGGTCATTTAAACTGTATCCTGAATTTTTGTAAATAAGTTATTTAGTTAGTAGTATTTAAACCCTTCTCATGCATTCAAAGAAGGGTCCAGAAATTTATCAAAAACTTGTCCTCAGAACATGCACTTTTGCACCCTCCAAGGAGGTTTTGATGAATGAATGGAACAAGATTTCTTGATGTTTGGATTTGATATCTGCTACTGATGTTGCACTTCTGTACACTTAGTGGATGTTAGAGCAAGGAGATATAAATCATTGTCGTTTGAAGCTCATGAGTAGGACTATTTATAAATGGTACTTTTATCTCTTAACCATTTCTGCTTATGTGTTAAAGTGATATACAATTTTTAGTTGTTTATGTATTACTGCATGAATGCCTGAGTTATCATTTGGCAATTTTGTACGGTGATAGCTATTTATTTATGCTTAATGTATGAATAGCTCATTATGTGATATGTTTTTCACAACTGTTTCGTCTAACTTTTTATGCGAAGTGGTTCATCCTTATTAATTTCTTTTCTCATAATAGCTGAATGATCTTTATTACCAGTTGTTATTTGAAATCTTTTTAGATCGCATAATAGAAGAATTATATCCCGAGTTAGTATAGACTTAGATGTTGCTGCTTATTAGATTACAATAGCATAGCATTAGATTTAAGTTAAAATTAGAATATTTCAATTAGGAATTGTTAGATCAGGAACATCAAATTCTACACACACACACACTCATAGATTGGGAAACTGGTCCTATATCCCCAGTCGGACCCGCTATACCAAACGGATAAGGAGCTGCCAACCAAGGTGCAGACCGGGCGGGTATCCCCTTTGTTGTAGACCCGATTTTCGGGGCTTCAACACTACCATATTACTAGATCTCCGGACGTGGTTATTCATGTGTCTGTTTAGCAACGCAGAATTTAGGAAGTAGTTGTAGCATCCTCATTTATAAATAACGCGTTATCGTACGCTTATTAGTCAGCTTGATATATGTAATTTTGACTGTTTTACGAGCCCACTGTGTCGTGCTCTATATTTATATTATGACTGCATTTTAATATATGAGAAGACAGTGTTCTTAAGTTCAATTTGTGACTGATTGCTGATTGGCCGAGGTTGCAGAGGGCCCCTGTACACCAAGGTTCTGTAATTGCTGTATAGTTTCTTGCTTTCTTCCTTTATGTTTGTGATGCCATAATCATTTGCTTGTATATATTACACAATTTTTGGTATTCATGATAGTTGTTGTCCATAGTTTCTTTTATGCTTTCTAATGACTGTTAACTGATCAGTGTTTTTCTTTCAGGTCCTTATAGACAACATGGGCAATTGCACATAACTTTTTAATGACTAATGACATGAAATCATCTTGTCCTTCTGCTGATTTATTTTCTGAGTTCTAATTCCAGCACTGTTTATTTCTTTCAGTTTTGTTTTGCTCATTTACTTTTATGCAATTTAGAAATCAGATTACTCAATTTGTTTATGATTACCTCCTATAGCCAGAGCGAGTCGAATGGTGAGGGATCAGAATATGAGTTGATGTAGTATGATTTAGTTTACTTTTCTGCAAGTTAGTGATTATATTACTCATGTCATTTTCAATTACCTCCTATAGCTAGAGCGAGTCGAATGGTGAGGGATTGAAGTATGAATGTGTAGTTTGATCTTAGTTTCATTTTATGCAATTTAGATATCAGATTACTCAATTTGTTTATGATTACCTCCTATAGCCAGAGTGAGTCGAATGGTGAGGGGTCAGAATATGAGTTGAAGTAGTATGATTTAGTTTACTTTGCTTACAGTTTTTGAATTGCTTTGAGTTCAGTTTTTTCTCTTTTTATACAACAACAAGGATACTGGGCTTCATTGTCACTAGCTCACTATTTGGTACATTTTTATTTTCTCTTAGGAATTGATTTCATCACTGCAAGTTTTTAAAACCTTTTAAAGAATTTTGAAGTTTGGAAATTATTTTAGAGGTCACCATTGCCTTGAACACTTATATCCATACTTGACTTTTGCCATCTCACATTAGGGAATCAACAAAAGATAAATCCAAAAACAAACCAAAAATAAAAAACGACAAAGAATTAAGAAATCGGTTATCTTGCATATACAGTGCACTTCACTTCAACAGTTTACGACTCCCGGATTGAAAATTTATATAGCAATTTAGGACACACTAAATTGACCAAACTTTTTGGCACCGTTGCCGGGGCAGTGAAACTAGGTAGACAATTTCTTAAAAAAAAAACAAGAAAATTTCAAGGAAGGTAAAAATTGATAACTTCTCAAAGTATGCTCTCCTCTTGCACCTAGTGTGATCTGGAGGATCAAAAAAGAGAGTTATTGGTTTAATAATTTCTTGAGTATGCTCTCTTCTTGCACCTAGAGTGACCTGGAAGATTAGAAAGAGAATTATTAGCCCGACTTGAAGAAAAAAAAATGACATGCATAGAGCAAGAGATTCTAGGGAAAGGTTTATAGCTAGGGCCAAGAGTTCAATTTTTATAACTCCATCTACTTCAAGGTATAGACAAGAAACACATCCATCATCTCCAACTCACACTCCTAGCCTTAGGATTCCTAGAATTCAAGAGGCAGTAACTGAATTAGGAGACTCTCCCACACTATCCACCGAATCTGAGTTAGGAAAAGACCCTTTCTTTACTTCTACAGGAAAACACATTGTAATTGAGGAAGTAGAATCACCTGAAGAAGAAGAAGGAGAAATTCCTCCTCGTTCGCTATTAGTAGAAGAACCAGAGGACTCTGAAATATCTGAGGAAACTATCATGACAGAGGAAGTAGTGAACGGATTTGGAGGAGGTAGAGGTAGAGGTAACAATGGGGGAAATAGGGATGGAGATAACTCATTTGGATTTCCTATAGTTGATGAGGAATATCGAACAACAATGAAAAACATATCACCATCTGTCCTCGCAAACTTTTATGGGTTGCGAAGTGAGGATCCTGAAACATTTCTATTTGAGTTTGAAGTCGTGTGCCGAACTTATGATTATATGGAAGACTTGTTTAAGATAGACTTTTCGGCGAAAATCACATGAGAAATCATTTGTCGACGCGTTTCGAACCAACCAGTGTGGTTCATCGTCAGGGCAAGTTGAAAAACAGATCCAGCATAGCCTGTTTAAATAGCTCGGGCAGAGACACCAACGGTTACCTGTGAAAAAGCTGACTTTAAGGAGCAAGGTCAAATTTAGTTATATTAGGTATAAAAAATAATAATAATTAAATAAATTTATATAAATTCTATAAATTTAGTTATATCAGGTGTAAGATAAATGAAGAATAATAATAAATTATTTATTTATTAGATAAATATAGTAATGAGGAATAATGATAAATTATTTATTTATTTATTAAATAAGTAAATAAATATATAAATGAATGAAGAAATATAATTTAATAAATATAATGGTAAATATGTAAATAAATTATTTAATAAATGAAAAAAGGTATCATTAGTAGGTTAAATAAATATATAAATATATAAATTTAGTTAATAATAAATTATTTATTAAATATATAAATGAAGAATCAAATAATAAATTATATATTTATTTACTAGATAAATTAATGAATATATAAATAAATAATAGTAAATAAACTATTTGTTTAATTTATATAAATAAAAATACAATGGTTAAAATGTAAACGAATTAATGTGTAAATTAGTTAGAATTAATAAATAATTAAACTAGAGCAGAAGAATAAATAAATTAGAATCCAAAAAAGGAACTCAAAATAAAATAATTAAAGCTAGTTATAGGAATTAAGAATTAAAAGGAAAGGGGATAAATAAATACATAAAATTAAAAGTAAGAATAACTAAAATCGGAATTGAAATTATTAGTTTAAACAAATAGATGGGTTAATTGATAGGAAAGAAAATAAGAATAATAACCATAATAATAAAAGAATACAAGCTGACTAAAAGAATACTTGCTCCTTTAGTCTATCTTAAACTTGTTATGGATCACAGAAGCCTCAACTCTACTATATGGAAGACTCTCAAAAGCTCAAATTGTTTCCTTCAACATTGAAGGGAGCTGCTTTAAAATGGTTCATGGGATTAGTCACACAATCTATTAGGACTTGGAATGATATGAAACACACATTTTTGGATAGATGCCTCGACTATTGTATGCCCACCAATCACAAGGATGAGGTATTCAAAATGGTGCAAAAAGAAGATGAAAACTTGGAAGATTTACTTGAAAGATTTCAATACAACTTGAAAAGAGCAAAAATGAATAATTTAGATGAGGAAACCTTGAAAGCCCTTATATTAAAAGCCATTAGAGATGAATGGATATATATTTTGAACATGATGGGAAAAGGAGATATATCTCAACTTCCACTTCATGATATAGCAGAGCTATGTGTCCATCTCTCAAGGGGAAAATCTAAAACTGGGAAAGGACCTAGAGATCCTTCTCTCATTAGAGCAAACAAATCTGCAAGTGGATTAGCAAGTAGGGTTGAGATTGGAAACATGCTTGATGAGTTCAAAACTGATATTTTAGGAAGTCTTAGTGAGCAACTAGATACCCTTAAGATACAAAAAAAGCAGAAAACAGAAGCTGAAGCTTTAGCCATCTTTTATCCAAAATGTAGGAAGAAACATGCTCTAAGGGAATGTCCCTTGGATGCAAAAGTTGTAGAAACATGTGTGATTTGTTCAGAAAGCCATGAGACCAAGGATTGTCCATCAATTCCTGGGCTCAAAGCTGTCTTTCAAGAAGATCCAAATTCAATTGAGTCTCTCTGTTTTGTTTCAAGGAGACCTTGGCAGGGGCAACAAAATCAAGGGTTTAACAACCCTACAAACTTTCAACCCCCACCAAATTGGAATCCTTGGCAACAACCTTGGTCCCAACCTCAAAATCCATTTCAATCATGGGTACAAGGTATGAAAAATACTTATGGGAGATTTGCCTAATTTTATCAATATCCTCCATCTTTTCAAAATCAACAAGCTCCACAACTTCCAAATCAAAATCCACAACTTTCATTGCCATTTCCACAACAACAACAACCTTCTCAACAGAATCCAAATTCCCAACTCTTGCTTCCATTCCAAAAAAAGACAAATCAACTACCTTTCCAGTCATTGCCAAACCCCAATAATAAAAACCCTCAAAATGCTTACATGGTAGAAGGACAACAATTTCCTACTTATAGGATTGTTCCTCTTAATGATGTACAACTCAGATCTGGTAGAGTTTTAGACAAGCCTTCTATAGATGCTCAAAAGCAAAGCATTTCTGAGGAAGATTCTCTTGAAGCCAATAAAGGTTCTGAAGTATCTCTTCAAAACCCAAGCACTCAAAAAGAAAAATAAAAAGAGTCAACCCCCACAACTCCTATAGTTGAGCAACCTGCATCTTCATCCACACCTCCTTTTCCTGAAAGATTACAATTTGATAAAGGAGTGGAAAAACAAATCTTGTTGCCTGACTATGATTTCCTAGATGAATTAAAGAATGTTTGTATCAAGATTCCCTTGTTACAAGCCATTAGAGAAATTCCTATTCTAGCAAAAACAATAAAGGAGTTGAGTCTCAAAAGACCAGGAAGGAAACCAAGAGATACAAGAAGAATCCACCTGGTAGGAAAAATTGCAGATATCATGATGGGAAAAATTACCATGCAGAAGTATGTAGATCTCGGTAGTCCAATTGTCAAAACACATATCAATGGGGTAGAAATTCCAAATACTTTGATTGATTTAGGGGTTGCTATCAAAATTATGAGTAGACAGACTATGGAACAGCTAAAACTTCCTAATCTTCTTTTTACACCTACTTTACTGCAACTTGCAGATCGATCAATTATCAAACCAGATGGTGTATTAGAAGACATTTCGGTCTCCTTAGATTCTTGGGAATATCCAGTAGATTTCATGATTTTAACTCCCAAGAGTAATCTAGGAGGGCACCCACTCATCTTAGGAAGACCTTGGCTAGCCACAGCTGATGCTTCTATCAATTGTAGATCTGGGGATATGTATATTTCTGATGGTAATTCAACAAAGAAATTCAATATGTATCCTCCAGCAAAAGAAATTATAGAAGTAGGAGATAATGAATGGGTCGATGATGAGGACACTATACTCGAGCAGGCAAAAAGTACTTTTCATTTTTGGATGGTTTTAGTGGCTATAATCAAATTCAGGTAGAACCTGAAGATCAAGATAAGACCACATTTACCTGTCCATGGGGAACTTTTTCTTACCGAGTGCTTCCTTTTGGATTATGTAATGCACCCGCAACATTTCAAAGGGCAGTACTAGGAATCTTTTCTGATCCATGATTGTGTAGAGGTTTATATGGATGATTTTACAGTTTATGGTGATTCATTTGAAGAGGAATTAGAGAATTTGGAAAAAGTCCTCATAAGATGTAAAGAAACAAACCTTTCATTGAGTCATGAAAAATGTTTTATGATGTTTACTAAAGGTATTGTTTTAGGACATCATATTTCAGGGGATGGGATTAAAGTTGATAGATCAAAAGTTGAAGTCATCTCCAAGTTGCCTATTCCAAATTGTCAAAAAGATGTTAGATGTTTTTTGGGATTTACTGGGTACTATAGAAGACTTATAGAAAAATTCACCAAAATAGCATCTCCACTCTTCAAATTACTTACAAAAGACTGTGAATTCAAATGGGATCATGATTGTCAATCAGCATTTGAAACTTTGAAAGCAAGAATATCTGAAGCACCTATTTTGAGAGGACCAAATTTGAAACTTCCTTTCCATATTTATACAGATGCTTCAGATACAGCTCTAGGAGCTATGTTGGGTCAAAAGGATTTAGTTCCTTATGCCATTTACTGTACCAGTAAAAATTTGACTCCCACTGAGTTGAACTATACTGTGACTGAAAAAGAGTTCTTAGCTGTTGTTCATGCAATCAATAAGTTTAGACATTATATAACATGCTATGAAACTTTTGTCCATACTGATCATTCTGCAATTAGATATCTAATGAACAAACCTGTTACTAATGGCAGAGTTACATGATGGCTCTTACTTTTACAGGAATTCAATATTACTGTGTTGGATAGACCAGGGAAACAAAATACAGTAGCTGATTTCTTGTCTAGGATCCAAAATACTAACGGAGATTCTCCTGTAGAGGATAAGTTTCCAGATGAATATTTATTTGCAGTAACTACTAAGACTCCTTGGTATGCAGATATTGCTAACTATTTGGTTACAGGGAAGCTACCTCCACATTTATTTCCTAGTGAAAAAAGAAGAATTATTCAGGAAAGTTCAAAATATTCTTGGATTTCTAACGAATTGTTTAAAGCAGGGCTAGATTGTGTGATCAGAAGATGTGTTCGGGAAGATGAAATGCCCGACATCCTCAAGGCATGTCATGATGAACCATGCGGTGGACACTTTGCTGAAAAAGGGACGGCGTATAAAATCCTTTCTTTAGGATATTATTGGCCTTCCCTCTTCAAAGATACAAAAGAATATGTCAGAAAGTGTGACAGCTGCTAAAGAGTAGGGAAACCGACTCTTTCAAATGAAATGCCATTACAACCACAGGTACTCATCGAACCCTTTGAAAAATGGGCTTTAGATTTCATTGGACCCATTAATCCACCATCTAAACAGAAGAAGTATATATTGGTATGCACTGATTATGTCACTAAATGGGTAGAAGCCAAAGCATTACTTTCTGCTACTGAAAATTCAGTTATTAATTTTCTTTATGAGGATATTTTTACTCGCTTTGGTGTCCCAAGAGAAATTGTGACAGATCAGGGAAGTCAATTTACATCCAACATGATGGAGAAGCTGATGGAAGAATACAAAATCAAGCACAGAAAATCTACTCCTTACCATCCGCAAGAAAATGGCCAAGTGGAGTCTACAAACAAAGTTATTGAAAGCATCGTCACCAAAACTGTTCATCTACACAGAAGAGATTGGGCAGAAAGGCTTCCTGAAGCTTTATGGACCTACAGAACTACAAGGAGGAATACAACAAGACATTCTCCCTATGAACTTGTTCATGGGAAAGAAGTCCCGCTCCCCATTGAGTTTCAAGTCAAAACTTTCAAGATGGCAGTTCAGTTGGGGATCGATCTATCAGAAGCCCAAAAGCACAGAATGGAGCAGCTGAATGAGCTAGATGAGATCAGACAAGAAGCAACCTTAAGAAATGATCTAGTTCAACATCAAAGAGCTAAGTGGCATGATAGATACATCAAAGAGAAAAAGTTTCAAGAGGGAGATTGGGCATTACTATTTGATTCCAAGTTTACAGACTTCAAAGGTAAATTTCAGACCCATTGGCTTGGGCCATATGAGATTGACAAAGTCTTTAGCAATGGAGCGGTAAGAATCAAGACCATTGATGAATTTCAAACTCCTCTTATTGTGAATGGCCACAGATTGAAAATTTATCATAAGCCACTCTCAAAAGAGGAATTTGTCAAAATGTTTCAAGAAAATTCTGCAATAAGGCTGGTGAAGAAGAATCCTTCTTCCCCACCAGCCTAGCTTTTGTTTCTTTCTGTTATTAAAAAAATAAAAATAAAAAAATTGTATAAGCCTGAAAACCAATCACTGATTGGCAGTCTTATACAGAAAATGTAGAGTGAAAATTAGGGACACCTGACACTCTATATTTTCCAAAAAAAAACTCTCCTTCTTTTTCCATTTTCACTTCACTTCATTGCCATCCCACTTCATCTCCATTTCATTTTCATTTCACTCCACTCCACTTCATATCACTCCATCTCATCCATCTCATCCATCTCATTCCATTTCATCAATAAATGTCTCTTTCATGACCATTTCCATTCAGTTAGTTATTATCTAACTATCTTTATTCAGCCAAGTGGGTGTTGTGTCAGTTTCCGCAGCTGGAATCAGTTTCCGCAACCAGAAGCAGTTTTCGCAGCCACCACTCTGTTTTTCAAATTTACAGTCAAAATGTTAGTGCAATAATCATGAAAATGTAGGTGTGACTGAGCATATGCTATGAAGACATGGAGAATCTACAGACATCAATAAGGAGCAATTGATTAAAGGCTAATGAATAACAAATGACAAGGATTCCAAGGTATGAGCAAAAATTTCTTTCAAATAGCAATCAAAGGCACAATTTTGCATAGTTATTAAAGTTCCTTGAAGCTTCACTATGTGAAATGATTATCACGATAGCTCCATTACCTATTACCATTCCACGACATTATCCCATAAACCATGCATTTATTCCCTAAACGGTCTCATGATTAAATTTCAGGTTTAACTCATAGATGACTGCACTTTCATACTCCACTTGTAATCATGAGATGTGACCTATTTCATTACGGCTCCTCTCCACCGCATTTTTCGCAGCCATTCCATAAATGTGTAACATCTCGTACGCAGCCGTTCAATTCAAAATTCCGACTTCACTCCATTACCCTGCCATTCTGTTAAAGCCACCTCATTCACATACGTCTGCACTTCATTTTGTGAACTCACCTCGGCTGCTCATCCTCTGTTTTCGCTTGCAGTTCCTGAACACTCCCGTTACTTGTTATCCATCTTCCAATTGAAGCCACTGTGTTTTTGCCATAAACCCTACAACCTAGCCATCTTACCTCTGCTAAACCCTCACATGTAGTTGAATTTAAAAACAGAGGAAAAGATGGGACGATTACTAAGGGCAGAACCAGAAGGACCTAAGTATTTAGAAGGTTACCATCAAGTAAAAGATTTGCTGAAGAAAGCAAAATGGCTACGCTTAATTACAAAATTTAAAGGCCATAATAAGGAGGTAACAAAAGCCTTTGCACGATCTTTCAATGACAAGATGGTGGAAATTGGAGACCTGAAGTTCACGGTCACTGAAGCATCAATAGCAACTGCCACAGACTTGCCCCAGGAAGGTGAGCGTTGGTTTAAAAACAAAAGTGTGGACGAGCAGGCATGGAGAATCATATTACGTAACCCAGGTATGGACGTTACTATATTTACAAAAGGAATCCCTGTTCATGTACTAAAAGAAAAATGGGCCAGCTTACTGCTAATCATTCAAAAATTTATCACTTGCGAAGGACGCTTTGGGGCAATGTACATGTATCATGCTAGGTTATTGATGAACTTCTTAAAGAGTCAAACCCTTAATCTGCCTTATTTCTTACTGCTGAGTTTGAAAAAGATGAGCACCACAACACATTAAACAAGAGAATGAAGCATTAAAGGAGCAGAGCAAAGTAGACAAAAACATTCATGATAATACTATGCTACATTCGGGACTATGGCAGAAGAAGAACAAGAAACTAAAGAAAAAGTGTAGAAAGTTGAGCTGCGAATTAATTAATCTCAAATTCAGATGTTTGATAAGGAAACCCGGGATGGTGGTAGCACCAAGAAAGAAGAGAAGAGGACTGGATGTACTAGCAAAGGCTTTAGAACATATGGACTAAAGAGGAATGACTAAAATTTTGGTTGCATGAGGACATGCAACACCTTCACAGTGGGGGTATGTTGAGTCCCAAACTTGCATCTTCCCTATACACCTTTTTAGCCTTCTTTTCCAGTTACTTGAACCACCAAGCTGTCAAATCATTGCATATTAGTTTAAAAAGAGCTTATAAAATGGTTTCCTAACTATGTCTTGTGACTGCTGTTTGATTTAGATTTTTGCTCAGTCAGCTGCGGAATCTTGTCAGTTTCCACAGCCAGCTCAACTTTCCGCAGCCTTTTTGTTGAAGTCTATGTTACAGGTGTCTACTGGAGAATCCGGCCACATGGGCAAGCTGCAAATGATGTGGACATGGAACGTTTCCCTTTGGTTCAGCCGAATCACTTACAAAAGGCCATGGTCAAGGACAGTCAAAGCGATGGTCAACCTAAGAGTTTTGCGGTGGTAGGACTTGGTTTTTCACCACGTGAAGACTTGCGTGGCAAATTCCTCAATCTCAGGAGGTGTGCTAACACCTGTGGACTGCTCCGTGAACCCAAATCCAACAGCCACCACTCCTTGGGATTAATTGTCACAGCTACCATATTACTAGATCTCCGGACGTGGTTATTCACGTGTCTGTTTAGCAGCGCATAATTTAGGAAGTAGTTGTAGCATCCTCAGTTATAAATAACGCGTTATCATACACTTATTAGTTAGCTTGATATATGTAATTTTGACTGTTTTACAAGCCCACTGTGCCGTGCTCTATCTTTATATTATGACTGCATTTTAATATATGAGAAGACAATGTTCTTAAGTTCACTATGTGACTGATTGCTGATTGGCCGAGGTTGCAGAGGGCCCCTGTACACCAAGGTTCTGTAATTGCTGTATAGTTTCTTGCATTCTTCCTTTATGTCATTGATGCCATAATCGTTTTCTTGTATATATTACACAATTTTTGGAATTCATGATAGTTGTTGTCCATAGTTTCTTTTATGCTTTCTAATGACTGTTAACTGATCAGTGTTTTTCTTTCAGGTTCTTATAGACAACTCGGGAAATTGCACATAGCTTTTTAATGACTAATGACATGAAATCATCTTGTCCTTCTGCTGATTTATTTTCTGAGTTCTAATTCCAACACTGTTTATTTCTTTCAATTTTGTTTTGCTCATTTACTTTTATGCAATTTAGAAATCAAATTACTCAATTTGTTTATGATTACCTCCTATAGCCAGAGCGAGTCAAATGGTGAGGGATCAAAATATGAGTTGATGTAGTATGATTTAGTTTACTTTTCTACAAGTTAGCGATTAGATTACTCATGTCATTTTCAGTTACCTCCTATAGCCAGAGCGAGTCGAATGGTGAGAGATTGAAGTATGAATGTGTAGTTTGATCTTAGTTTCATTTTATGCAATTTAGATATCAGATTACTCAATTTGTTTATGATTACCTCCTATATCCAGAGCGAGTCGAATGGTGAGGGGTCAGAATATGAGTTGAAGTAGTATGATTTAGTTTACTTTGCTTACAATTTTTGAATTGCTTTGAGTTCAATTTTTTCTCTTTTTATACAGCAACGAGGATACTGGGCTTCATTGTCACTAACTCACTGTTTGGTACATTTTTATTTTCTCTTAGGAATTGATTTCATCACTGCAAGTTTTTAAAGCCTTTTTGAGAAGTTTGGAAATTATTTTAGAGGTCACCATTGCCTTGAACACTTATATCCATACTTGACTTTTGCAATCTCACATTAGGGAATCAACAAATGATAAATCCAAAAACAAACCAAAAATAAAAAACGACAAAGAATTAAGAAATCGGTTATCTTGCATATACAGTGCACTTCACTTCAGCAGTTTATGACTCTTGGATTGACAATTTATATAGCAATTTAGGACACACTAAATTGACCAAACAATAAGAAAGGTTACTAATTCACTATCTTTCATAAAAAAATTGTTGTGCCAAAAGTCACAGTCACTTATTATATTAGAATACTTAACAATACTTCTTCAATATATGGATATGTTTCTTGCTAACTTGTGATGTTCATTCACTATTCATGCTATTCCACTAATTGGTTGGGCGTGTAAAGTAGCGGTAAAACACACACAAATTCCCTTTCAAACGCTATTCACAGGGAAGGGGAATAGCAGGAGGAGAAAGGGAGGGGATAATATGAGACTATTGATTTGAAAGATGACTATATAAGTGGCGGGGTGGTTGATTTCACATTTCTTATTCTTATTTCCTTTCTCTTATTCTCATTTCCTTCTCCCTTTCTCCTCTTGCTATTCCCCTGAAGCACTCAATGCTTAGATTTCTTTCTACTTTCATTTATATAACAGACGAACAACTCCTCTTATTTGGCCGGGTCAAATGACCTTTCTCTTATTCTTATTTCCTTCTCCCTTTCTCCTCTTGCTATTCCCCTTCCCCACTATGATAAATTTGGACTACTTATGGAGTTGACTTTAAGTTGAATGACTTAGGTACATATGTAGGATAAATTTGTCGATGACAGAACACACTTTTCCGTGGCGTTAAGAGAATATCAATCACCACAACAAAACTCGAAATCAATCATTGGATTAGTGCAATTGATCCTTGAAGTTGTTGACTGAAGTATTATTGTGCCATTTCATAAATACTTAATAAGCCACCCTGCCTTACCTCCACCGCTGTAGATTACTTGAATTCAAATTTAGTCTCAACTTCATGTAATCAACTAAGCCAAGGTTCATTGTATATTGATATGCTCAATTTCTCAACTCTCAAGTCACTATCATTCATTCATCACTTACCTTTCACATATTTTTTTTTCACCATATCAATCTTATTGTTGCACCAATGATCACAGTTATACACAACTGTTGATATGGCACAACTCATTATTTGTCAAACATTGCAGTCATCACTATATTATAGTGTTCACAAGCCCATAATTATAGTGGCTTTGATTTGAAATATTTGCTTTCAAGAGATGTATGGAATAAGACTACACCTTTGCTGGCTAGACTGCTTCAGAATTGATTCCCTAGAGGGTTGATTCTTGTAGCTCTGTTGTTAAGTTGGTTTCTCCACGAAAACAGTTCACATATTTAATGTCTTATGCCCTACCCCGGATATCAAAGTTGCTATCCAGAATTCGGTCTCCAATGAGACTATCCCAAAACAAATTCAACAGAAACCAAGATAAATATGACGAGTTCCCTTGCTTGATGTCATAGAGTGGAAGTTTCTACAGAATATTATGTCTGCACTTTAGGAAAAGCTCAAGAATATCAGAAATATAATAATAAACCCTAGATCTATAACTGAAATAGGCCTATAACAGATTGCCAACGTATCACGAAAACCCAAAGAAAAAAAACAATAGAAATCATGCCCAAAAAAAGCCTTCTAATCATATTGGTGGTAAAGTCTATCATGAAAAATAGAGGATCGATGCTTATAATGACTCTCATTGTTCCTTACAAATAAATCTCCGAAATGTGCCAATCCTAACCAATGAATCTCAGATCAACCAAGAACAAAACAAAATTCAAAACCCAATGAAATGATCTTCACTACCCTTGAATTGAAAAGGGATGAAAAAGTCCCAAACGAATCCCAAATATAAACAAGAAGAAAAACCGACCCCGAGATGTTTCGTTGTTTTGTACAAGGGCTGAAATTCACAGTAATAATTCTATTGATTTTTCCTTTTTGTTCATATATTTCGAGGGTAAGATAAGTGTATTTTTATAGTCTAATTCTTAGCTCAGGAGGGGCTTCATAAGGCCAGACGTTGGAGAGTTTGTTGGAGGGAAATCCTCCCCCTTTTAAATTTGAATTTCTTTAAATTCGAATTCAAACATGAGGATGTTTATACTTTAAGAGTTAGATTTTAATGTTTTATAGGGTTTAATATTCAAAAACGTAATGAGGTCCTTTATGAAATATTTTAACCACACCTATGATGGAGAAAGACTCCTTTTTTGAGTTAAATAAGTGTTAGCCTATCGTAGTGTGCCATGTCACCATGCATGTGATTTTAGCCCACAAACTGAGGTCTTCAACTTCAAATGCGAATATCTTTCAATTTGGTAGGCATCTCGGGGCGTGCCACATACCATAAGAAACATCTTGCCAAGAATAATCCAATGACTAGGATATCCAAAAGAGGGATAATGATTTGCTACTTCAAAAACCCTTAACAATTTTGGTTTCCATCCTTAGTCCATGGAATTGAAACCCTAGAACTAGGGTTTTCAACCATCTAGTAGTGGAGCTTCCAACTAGATGTAATCCAGACAAATATAAGAGTGTTCATTAACAGTTTGATATCAATGACAACTGTTTATTCAAAGTCAAACCCCAGGGTTGACATCATTGACAACACTATTCAACAATCTCCCCCTTTTTCATTGATGACAATGCACACGCTCCTTCTCCAAGTACAACTTCCCCTAACTTCATTATTTAATTTTCTTCTCATGATTTCTTTCTCCTTTGACATCAATGGAAAAGGGTGACTCCCCCTTACAACCGGCCTACTTCCTATGGACACGTAAATTACTTGTTCCCCCTCTGACGAGAAGCCTTATTTTGTATTTCTTTAAGATACCTTCATAAGCTTTGAAATGATTTCCTCAATGTTGGCTACAACCACCTACCTCACCCTATCATGCAATGCTTCATTTGGACTGCCATTGCTGAAATGTTTCCTTTTATAGCTTGCCATGATCTTTTGCAATTCTGCATTGCTAACTCATTATTCATCAAGCTCTCAATGATGATGATTCCTTGACTTCTTCTAATGATCTATCAATTTTTAAAGAGATGATTGTCACTATGCAGTTGTATTCCTCATATTCTTCTTCTCCCCTTGAGCTTGATATAATCTTATGGCTTGAAACATTTGATTGAAGTCCCCTCCATGATTTGTCAATCTGAAGTTGTTGTTTTGTCCATAATATTGCACATTTGTCAATTGTCGTCTTATTAATATATAGATATTCAAAACATGCAAATACTGCTGCATAGACCCCCCCTCTCGAACTTCAAGGAGTTAACAAACCAATGTTTTGAAAAAAATGTATCGCACAACTCTTCAACTGGATGTTCCTGATCCTTGTCAACATCCAATTTGCCTATTGATTCATCATGACATCTTTCCTTTATGGAACCTGAAAGCATGATCACTGAGACTTTCTCATGTGTTTGATCTTCTTCCTTTTGTTTTCTTCTCCAAACCCTCTTGTACCTGATGTTAGGGTGATCATTTATGGTATATTCCATATTTTATGCGTAATCGCGAGAAATGTGCCCATAGTTATGACATTTGAAACATTTAGCACTGGTTCTAAATACATACATCCTGTTATCAAAGTCATCATGAAACCTGTCTCGTGATCTTGCAAACTTGCTTCTTGGGTTTTGATAATGCCCTTGATAATTGTCCCTGTCATAAGCTTTACAATCCCTAGCCATATGCCCAAAGTCAGTACATGAAAAATAATAACCATTAAAGAAATTAGCGTACCTGGATGAGTTATATTGTCTAGATGATCTCTTGTATTCATTCTTCTTCGGAGGCGATGGTGCAATCCTTTGTTGACTTTTGTCTTTGATTGCTTTGGAATTTCAATATTTTCTATCTTCTTTGTTCCTTCTCTTTGATCAGTCTTCTCCTCGATCTTGTCATGCAAACTCTTGAGACTTGTGTCTTTGTCATGTGGAATTTTAATTCCTTTTTTACCTTCATCTTTAACTCAACCAATTCTTGATCTTTCCTCTCAATAACTATAGGTGTTCTTTTTGCCAATCATTGAACTTGTTGATTTCAATGGGAGTTGCATCAAGTTATTCTTGCTTTTGAGTAAGGTCTTCTTGAAACCGACTTTTCAAGATTTGTCTTCTTCTTTTTGCTTCTTCTATTTGTAGATTTAGAAGAGTGACCTTTTCTACTTTTTTGTTGAGAGCTTGTATTTGTTCCTTCCGCATTCCATTTTCCTTGTTGAGCCTATATATTTCTGCATCAACTGTATCTAGTTCCTTTTATTTTTTATCAACTTCATATACGTACCTTTTACTAGATTCCTTTTGTTGCCTTGTTAGGTCTTTCTATTTATTTTATGTTTCCTGCACTTGGAGTTTCCTTTGCTAAGTTGGTTTCTCCACAAAAACAATTCACATATTTAATGTCTTAGGCCCTATATCAAATATCAAAACCGCTATCCTAAACACGGTCTCCAATGAGACTATCCCAAAACGAATTTAACAGTAACCAAGACAAATACTATGATTTCCCTTGCTTGACGTCACAGAGTTGAGGTTTCTACAAAATCTTAGGTCTGCACTTTAGGATGAGCTCAAGAGTCTCAAAAATATAATAGTAAACCTTAGATCTATAACTGAAATATGCTTATAACAAATGACCAACGTATCACCAAAACTGAAAGAAGAAAAAAACAATAGAAATCATGACCAAAAAATGCCCTTCAATCATATTGGTGGTAAAGTCTATCCTGAAAAACATATGACCGATGCTTCTAATAACTCTCTCTATTCCTCACAAATAAACCTTTGAAATATGGCAACCTTAACCAATGAATCCTAGATCAACCAAGAAGAAAACGAAATTCAAAACCCAAATAAATTATATTTGCTACTCTTGAATGGAAAGGGGATGACCAAGTCCCAAATTAATCTCAAACATAAACAAGAAAAAAAACAACCCCTGTATATTTCGTTGTTCTGTACAAGGGCTGAAATTTAGAGTAATAATTCTATTGATTTTGACTTTTGCTTCATATATTTTGAGGGAAGGATAGGTATATTTTTATAGTCTAATTCTTAGCTTAGGAGGGTCTTAATAAGGCTAGACGTCGATAGATTGTTGGAGGGAAATCCTCCCCTTTTTATAATTGAATTTTTAAATTGTCATTCAAAGGTGAGGATGTTTATCCTTTAGGAGTTAGCTTTTAATGTTTTATAGGGTTCGATATTCAAAATATTAATTTAGGTCCTTTAAGAAATATTTTAATGACAACTACGATGGAGAATGCCTTCTTCCTAGAGTTAAATCGGTTCTAGCCTATGGAAGGGTGCCATGTCACCATGCATGGGTTTTAGCCCATGAACTTAGGTCTTCAACTTCAAGTGACAAGATCTCTCAATTCTAGGGGTCTCTTAGGGCATGCCGCAAACCATCAGAAACGTATTGATGAGGATTTCCAAGGAAAAAATAATGATTTGTTACTTCAAAAACCATTAACAAATTTTACGTACGTCCTTAGTCCAGGAAACCCAAACCCTATAACTTCAATTTTCAACCATTCAACAGTGGAGCTTCTAACTTGATGTAATCGAGACAAATATAAGAGAGTTCATTAATTGTTTGACATCAATGACATGTGTTTAGTCAAATTCAAACCCTAGGGTTGACATCAATTACAATACCATTCAACATATATTTGAATCAACTAAATCTAGACTTCAATCCAAAAAACGATATCCCATCAATTGTCTCAGTCTGGATTAAGCTTCCTTATCTCCCACTCCAATGCAAGAATGAGGACACCCTTAGGAACACTATATATTCTATTGGAAATACATTCATGGAGCTAAACCTATAGAAGGAATGTTCACCTATGCCATGATATGTGTCGAGGTTGATATGGAAAAAATGACTCCTATATGCCATTCTACCTTATTTGGCTAATTAGAACTTCATCGAATTGGTGGATTATGACCATATCCCATATAAATGCAAAACATGTCAAAAATATGGACATTTTGCAAGAAACTATCCAAAAACAACTCCATAAGACTAGCAAGAAAATGAAGGGGGATGATAACACAATTAAAAAGAAAGAGATCCACTCCACGATAGGAAACCCTCTCCCAAATGCTCCACCCAAACCCTTCAAACCTTCTTGATCCACTTCTTTGATACAAAACCTACTCAAAGCTCTCATTTAGAAAGCAAAGGAAACAGACAAAATCCCCACGGTAATAGATATGAAGCTCCATCCCATATGGAAAACCCTAAAAATAATGAAGTTTTAGTAGAAGAAGGAGAAAAGTTGGGTGATATTCCCTTGTTGGAAGATGCCTCCTCTCGCTCTATCAAAGCAGTTTATTCACTCTCTCAAGTAACAAGCTTCACAATCTCCAAGATCACAGGGACCCCTAGTTCTAGGGGAGGATCCTCCCTCCTTTCCATTTTTCTAGGATTAACTTTCCATGGAGTAGAATAAACAAATGAACATTCAGAGGAAGAAGCAAGTAGAGAACATTAAGTAGAACCTATAAGAATGAAAAAAAAAACCTAACAAAGATAAAAGAGAAGAATAGGTAGGCAAAGACAAGTGGATGGGGACTCAACATAATATTGAAGGTTTATACAACAAAATCACTAAAAGCATGAAAATGCCAAGTGATTCTATACCCTAAGCATGGGGGGACTCCAAAGCTACTGATAAGTAATGAAGGTTATCTCCTAGAACTGTAGAGATTTGGGTGGTGAAGAAAAATGGACATTTGTTAAGAACTTTATCAAAATGGAAAAACCTGAAATCATGTTATTCCAAAAGATCACATTTTTGGAAGATGCCATCCTCCAAAATTGAAAATCAACATGGAAAGGAATCTTAAAAAAAATAGTAAGTTCAAGAGGGTCCTCGAGAAACTTATGTACAATCTAGTCATCGAATCATTTTTGGTTCATTCAAGAACTCTCCACCATGCATTGGTTAGCAGTAAGCCTTCTTCATAATCCCTTCAATAAGATATATAACTTCATCAATGTTTACATGCCTAATGCTCACTCAAACAAAATGGTATGTTGGACTTCAATATTAACTATGAAAGATACATATTTGGACTCCGATAATATTTTTTTAGGAAATTTTAATACAATTGTCCAAGCTTAGGAAAAAATGGGGATCAAAGGTTACATATCCATTAAGAGAAAAAATGGAAGATCTCTCCTCCTTTGATATGATAAATCCAAAACCCATCAAAGGAAAATATACCTACCTTAATAAGTGTTTAGGATTTAGGTAGATCCTAGCTCACCTTGATTGATTCGTAATTTGTAGCTCACATCGAGATGAAAATGTCACTCCCTTATTCTAGATCCTATCCCAAGGAGGCTTTGATCATCGCCGTATAGCCTAATCATCACTCCTATATAAAACTATGGCTCCCTTCCTTTTTAATATAACCCTATTTGGACTCAAGATCCATATTTCTTAAGTATTATATCCAATAAGTGAAATCAATGGATTGAAGGTTCCCCGTTCTTCATATGGGAGTAAAAGATTAAAAGAATGAAGAAAGTTCTTAAAGAATGGGCTAAATCTATGTCAATAGGGTCAAAAACCTTTGTTTCCTCTCTCAAACAGAAGTTGGAGGACATCCAAGTGAACATGAAATAACATCCAGCCTCATAAAGTCTTTTGTCATGGAAGAAATTAAATATTCCAAAAATATAGCCAATATTCGGCAATGAAGAAGAAACCTGGTTTCTCAAATTTAGAAATTTATGGTTGAAGGGAGGCGATCGAAACACTAAGCTCTTCAATAAGCAGGAAAAATAATGCATCTAGAAGAAACTTGGTGTCTCAAATTTAGCAATTTATGGTTGAAGGGAGGCGATTGAAACACTAAATTCTTCCATAAGTAGGAAAAATAATGCATCTAGAGAAATAAAGTGAAATCAATAACTTCATAGGAGGGAGATAATTGAAGTACATATGGTCAAATTAAAGAAGTAGCCCTAAAGCATATGCATCCTTATACACAAAACAACTTATAGGAGATGTGGAGGCTATAGAAAAAATGCTAGAACATATCCCTCAAGTGGTTACCAAGGAGGAAAATAATATGTTGGCATAACTAATCAATGGTAATGAAGTTTGGGAGGTTGTTATCTTTTTTTATATGGATAAAGCCTCGGGCCTAGATGGGTTCTTGGCACATTTTAAAAAAACCCACTTGCATATTTTTATAATTGGTATGATTAATATAATTTCTTATATGGATAAATCATCAAGGATGGGGGGAGGAGTGAATTCAACATTTTTGGTGCTATTCACAAAAAAATAAGCCCTCTCTCACTGAATAAAGTTTGCTTTATAAATGTCTGCAATGTTTCATAAAAACTCATCACCAAAATAATAGAAAAAAGGATAAAACCCCTCCTTCTAGGACTAATCTTTTAAAATAAAGGAGAATTTGTCCAAAAAGACAAGTCATGGTCAAGATAATATTTGTTGAAGGATAGTTCACTAAAGTAGAACTAGAGGAGAAAAAGGAATGATAATAAAACTAGACATGGAAAATTCCTTTGATTGGGTTTGACGTAGCTTTATTTTTAAATTATCCATTGATAAGCTTCAATTTTAAGTTTATAGATTGGATCTCAATGTGCATCAAGTCTTGATGGATTTTCTTGTTAGTAAATGACAGGTGAATAGGATTTTTGTGGGCATCTCGGGGGCTTCGACAGGGTTGTTCCCTTTTCCTAATCTTAAACATCCTAGTGGTATATTTTCTCAATAGGAAGTCCCTTATAGGTCTATTTGTTGTTAAAAGGGTTAAAAATATCAATCACACATAATTTGCATATGATACTCTTGTTATGAAAGGGGCATTAGCAATCATGGGAACATTATTCAATGATATTTTGAAGCAAGTTATCCAAGTGTCTAGGGAATATATAAACAAAAGGAAAAGTATCTTGCTCATGTCGAATGTAATAAGTAGTAGGCAAGCAACAATGTCATGCATTCTACAGATCCCATCCAAGAAGAATGGTCCTTGTTTCAATACTTTGGGATTCCCATCAACCTAAATCCCTTTCTGCATCCCTCTTGGCAACTAATATTGAAAATTTCAAAGTTTTTTTTTCAAATGGGGAGATCATTGCCTCAATATAACATGTTGTTTGGTCCTCCTGTAAGAATTTTTATCTTCTCTCCCATTATTCTAATTCTCAATGGTTCTTACTTTTTTTTTAACAGAAACAGTTGAGTTTTATTTATAAGAAGACGTTGGGCATGCCAAACAACCTCGAATACAGACAAATGCGAGAATTCTGGCTCAAAAGAGTCCTCCTATTCTGGCTTTTGTATCAAAGATAAGCTGTTGTTTTTGACGCAATGGCAGGCTGAGTGATCCTTGCTTTGCTGATGATGACTTAGTGTCCTGTCTTACATTTCCTCTTTTCTTTGATACTTTGGTACTTTCCTGGATTAAGTTAAAACCCACATAAACTATGATCCATGGGCCAAAATACAAACCCGCATAAATTAAAATGAATTTATTTATAACCTGTCTTCTCCACTGTACCCGGCCCCACTTCAGGGTTAACCCCCGCCGTAATTAACACACGATAACCGTCAGATTTTCTCCTGCCCAGATCAGACGCATATCGCGTCCTTTGCTTTCCGATCCTTAACTCCTAAGGAGTGTGCAATATGGGTGGTTTTGTATTGCCACGCATCTGCCCCTGAGTGGCATCACGTCTGTTTCATAAAAAACTGCTGAGCAGCCAAGAGCGGTGCGATGAAACCCACTTACCACTCCCAGCGAAATAACTCCCCTCCTTTTGCAATGCGCGATGGTCATCAGATCAACCCTACCCAGATCCGACGCTTATCGTGTCCCTCAATGTCTGAGCTTTAACCTGATCCCATCTCCGTACCCGGCCCCACAACAAGGATAAGGCCCTGCCATGAATAGCGCGTGATAACCATTAGATCTTGCCCCGTCCAAATCCAACGCTTATCACACCAAATTGCTGTCTGACCTTTATCACCACATGAGCACGCAAAATGGGTGGTTTTGTCCTACCACGCGTCAGGCTGTAAGGCACATCGCGTCTGATTCGCAAAATAATGCCCAGCAACCAAAAGCGGTGTGATGAAAAGCGCTTACCACTCCCCACATCTTTAACCCCCCACCTTTTCCAGGTCGCGATGATCATCGGATCATCCCCCGCCTTGAGCCTACAAATCTCGTCCATTATGCACCCTGTTATTACTCCCATCTCTACTGGCCCATGCGGAAAGCCGAAAACCTGTCGAGGAGTGAGCCAACCTTTGTTCTGCGGGATTTTGTCCTTGATCGACTCTCCTTGCCTGTTAAGGGATTGGGTGCCTTTCTACTTCTTCATCATTGTTCATCAGCATACCTTGAGCTAGAAGACATCCTTTGTTAGCCATTATACCAGCGTCCTTGCTTTGAGCTCGCAGGACATGGTAGAATGAGCAGGATGTGAAGTTTTGAGTCATCTTTTTTATTCTTTCTAGGGTCTTGTTTAGAGCAGAGCTATTGAATTGGTCGCCCTTATTAAGGGTTTTAATCAGGATTTCAGTGTCCCCAAATATTTGAAGGTTTTCCCCTATGTTCCTTTGAGTCAGCTGACATGCTTTGAGCAGTCCTAGGATCTCAGCCTAGTTGTTGGTGCTCTATCCTAGTCCCCAACTGTAGTTGTCCTGTTTTTGTCCATCTGTGGAGTAAATTATTCCTCCTGCCCCTGATATCCCCGGGTTTCCTTTGGAGGCTCCATTGAAGAAAATCGTGACTTTTCCCTGATTTTTCTACCATTTTTTGAAATCCGCCTCAAAGATTTGGAGACGCCACTCCGGACTATGGCTAGTCAATGAGATATTCATCTTGATGCTTGCCTATCTCAGGGATTCACCTAGCCAGCTAAGATTTTCAGGGAGTAGGGAATTGTCTGACTTATGAGGTCTATTTTCAAAAGTTTCCAACAGCAAGGGTTTGGCCTTGGCAGTGACTGTGTTGGTGGATTGAAGTTCGTTGTTGAAGATGGCTTCATTCCCAGCCAACCAGCTTCCCTATTAGATATATTTTTAGACTGCATTCCAGATTTTAGTCCAAGTTGAGTTGTCGTTAAAAGAGTGTGGATAACGATATTTCCAAGTTGCGAAAAGACGAACCATTGAAGGCTACTGAGGGATTTGGGCATTGAACCCCATGATTGCTTGCAACCAGAGCTCTTGAGAAAAGGGGCAGTTTATGAACAAGTGATCGATTGTTTCCTGGTCCTTGCAGTAGAGAGGGCACTTGTGTGGATCAATGATTCCTATTTTCTCTAAGTTTTCCCCAGTGAGGATCCTTCTGTGCATGAGAATCCAATAGAAGAAGTTGATTTTTGGGAGTCCAAATGGGTCCCAAACATGCTGCCAAAGTTTTGTAGTATGGATATGATGTTGTTATTTTTGGAGAGCTACAAAACCCAACCTAGCTGAGTAAGTTTAGGACTTCCCCCAGCCCCACTTGTCCCTCAAATGTAGGTGCATAGGAACCATACTAGTGAGTTTATCCAATAATTAATGGAGTTGAGGGAGCATCCAATCAGGGGGGCAATGTAGGTCCCAGTTACTCTAGTTCCCTGTTGAATCCCTTATGCAAATTTTAGCTAGTTTGTGGATACATTTTTGGATGAGACAGTTATTCAAGTCTGCTATATCTGGTATAAGATTTAGGGGTTGGGGACCCATGATATTGTCCTCCCAGAGTCTAATTCTTTTCCCATTTCCTGGAATTTTGTAGATCTGTTCTTTGAAGAATTTCCAGCCTTGGCTGCACAACTTCCACAACGTGATTCCTTTGTGTGAAGCTCCTTCATCCATATTCATTAAGAGTCTGTGCATATATTTTTTAATTAGAACTTGACTTACAGGGTGTCTTTGGTTTGAGAAGATTTTCCAAAGGATCTTCCTTCCCATTGCCAGATTGGCCAACACAGGATCTCTTACCTGAAGTCCACCTTTAGATATTGGCCTTTTCACTATGTCCCAGTTTACTATATGGATTTTTTTTTTGGTTCCCCTTTCCTCCTTTCCATAGGAAATTTCGAATCAACTTTGCTAACTGATTGGTGATCATTTTTGGAGCTAAAAGGAAAGAGGCCTAGTAGACAGGAAGGGATGAGAGGACTGACTTGACCAGAGTGAGCTTCCCAGCTACGGTAAGTCACTGTCCACCCCAAGTAGTCATTTTTGACTTGATTTTGCTAATAATTTCCATCCAATGAGGGCCCTTAGTAGTTCCCAAGGTTAAAGGCAGGCCAAGATACTTGATTTTTTCCCAAGAGTCATATCCGGTGAAACCCAGTGCTTGGGAAATCCTGAATATAGATTGCTGGTCTACAACCTAGTCGTACACTGTGTTAGAGTCGGTCTAGTAGCCCTCCATCAGCGATCAAAACTCTTTGCATTTGCATAAATAGGTGTCTTATCAGTGTCATTTTTCCATTCCATTAGGCATGCCATAACCCTGATGGAGGAGATGGTGCCTTTGTCCCCCTCTTGGCACTGCTGGATCAGCTTGTTTCAGTCATTAAACTTTGTCATGGTTACTTGTTTATTGTCTTGAGATCAAATTTTTAGGTCTAGAGTTTTGGTCAAGTTTGTCTTCAAGGTCATGTTTTTGAAAGTCAATAGGTGTCCAGCAAGCCAGAGGGATGATTTTCAAAGTATTTCTTCGAAAGATTCTATCTTGTACAGTTAAATTTCACCTTGGATTTAAAAACCCTGTTTTTAAAGCCAAGGTCATTTTTCAAAATTTTGTAAAAAATGGTAAAATTTCAAAAGGCTTCAAAGGACAGCATGTAACCCTGGCTCCCTTGCCAAGATCCCTCAGATGTTATCCATGCAAAAAGTATCGAGCAAAAGCATCAAATTAGTCAATTTAAGGATAAAAGGAAACCAAAAACATCAAGTTTATAAAGTGTCAAAGAAAAACATTATAAAGTGGGTTTGGGCATGAAATTAATTCAAATCAAGGTTATAAAAGCCCAATCTCCCTCCATCGAGCCTCATTGTGCATCTAAGTCACTTGCAAGAGAGATTGGGCGAGAGATTGGACGAAGTTTTTGAGCTGGACAGGCATGCGACCTGTCAGACCAGGCGCGCGACTCGTAAGGCGCCCTCCGACAGTGCAAATTTATAACGGGCGCGACCCGTCAGTGGCGCACGACCCGTTGGGTGAGGCGCGCGACCCGTCAGCGCCCTCCTTATAAAACCGCCTGCAAATTTCACCAAGGAGCCACAAAATCGCCGAATTGTGTGAGGTAGGCCCTCAAGCTTAAAAATTTGTTGCTTGTTATGGTTAAAAGAAATCATGAGTACATTTTCAAAGATCTCCATGTGCAAGAGAAAAGCTCCATGTTGCTGTAGTTTGAAATTGTAAAAGTGGCTAGGGTTTTATGCTGTTTTAAGGTATTCCCTTGTAATCATTTTTTCCCCATTCCCATTTCTTTTTCCTTGACATTCCATGTAAATTTCCCTTGCAAAATTAGTGAAAAGCCCTAAACCCTACCCCTCTTCCCTAACAAGTAAAAATCAAACCCTAACCCTACCTCTAATAATATCCATGTTAATAAGTTTGTATAATGGTGTATATGCAATGATTTTTCCCAAAATCCCTGTTTTATATATTTATTCCCATTTTCCCTTTAAAGTGTCCCTCCCCTAACATTCCCCTCGTGCTCCTTGTCCCCTTGAAACAACATTTTAATCAGCATTTTACCAAGCAGAAATAGCAGTACATTTCAACCACTTTGCTCCTTAAACAATGTCAGAAACAAAAACCAATTACGAGCAAAGTGATAACCAGGCATCAGCTTCAGAGTTTGAGGTACAAAGAAGGCCTCATAAGGGTGGAAAGGGTGGTCATCATAGGAGAGAGGAGCCCACTTCTTTGACAGATTTACAGGCTTGTCCTATGGCAGTCTCATGTTTTCGGTATATGTCTTGTTATGAGTTTTGCGAGAGGATCTCTCGGATTCAGCATCACAGAGAGTTGGCTCGCCTATTTGTTTTACATTTGTATGATGGACATGTCAACCTTGCCGGGGTGGACTTTACATTGACACCCGAGGTGATTGCACAGGCCACAGGGATACCTAATGTCGGAGAGGTATGGAATAAGCGCAAGGTGTTGGACAATGTTCAGTTTGAGCCTTTCGTTAGACCCGCATTCATGAGACACTTGACAGGTGTGTTTCCCTTCAGATTTCTCAGGAGTGAGTATGCTCCCATGATGAGGCTTATCATGCTCTATTTTACCTGTGAGGGCAGATTTTCACAGGTATATTCGTACCATATTCGCCTATTGATGCATTTCACACGGTTACGGATGATGAACATCCCTGTTTTCTTCTGCTAAAATATTGAGAGGATGGTGCCCGTGATGCAGCGGAAGAGCCTGGCACAGCAGTATAGGAGCCTCTACCATTATGGTTTGATTCAACTTGTGGTCTTACATCAGTTGGCTCAGTAGGGCATCTCATGGGAGGAGTTCATCTCTCGTGAGTTCTTTACAGCACCACCACCACATCCGGAGATTGTTCATGAGGAAGGAGGACCATCACAACAGCATGATATCCCTGAGACCAGATATGTCAGCTCTCCTCCATTGGTCACTTATCAGAGAGGCCAAAGGGCCTTATTTGCAGCAGTTAGGCGAGTACTTTCTCCACAGCAGGTGGAAGGGGTCTCGCCTTCTTCATCAGCACCACGAGTGTTATCTCCATACCAGGTGGAAGGGGCCTTGTCTCCCACAGCAGCACAGGTATAAGAGAGGGGCAAACAGCCCAGGATTGATGAGGGGCCATCAGGTGTTCCAGATATAGAGCTTGTTGATCTCGATGTCAGTTCTCCTAGCCAAGAGTCAAAGGAGATCATTCAGCACCTTAGAGCTGAAAATGATGCATTGCAGAGGAGATTAGAGGGGGCACAATGGAAAATCTCATACCTAGAGCAGCAAAACAAACAGTTGGAGGATGAGCAAGCTCTTGATGAGTTGTGGAGGATTCGTGGAGACCGCATCTTGAATAGAAGAAGACCCGGTGATCTATTGCCCGCTGAGCGAGAGTCCATGCTTATCCGGCTCAATGCTCACTTGGAGAGTCTGTTGGCTAAGGCAAACCAAGATAAGAAATTGTTGAGAAACATGAAGAACCATTATTGGGCGCGGATGCACGTGTGCAAGGCGAAGATGAAGGTGCTTCAAAGGCGGTTGGCCAAAGCACAAAAAAGGAGAAAAAGGCCCAATCCCCTACACATCTTGGCCGAGGCTTCCTTGAAGGAGCAAGGCACTAAATAGCTCAGTCACAGCACAAATCCCAAGAAATTTTGAGCGTTTTGGGTCAATTTTGGTTTTTTCAGGCAATTTACAGGTTTTGCCCTTTTAACGGGTCTCACCCCCCGCGCGACCCTTTCACTTGGCAACTCTATTTTGCAAAAACTCGGCATTTCTAGATTTGTCATGAAACGTTACACATGCTCATCCATTTCCAAGAGATTTTATGAAGTTTTGGGCCTATAGAAAGTCAAAAAACAAGCAAAAAATGACTTTCTGCCACATTTTTGAGACACAGAAAGCAGTCTTGGGAGATTGCCATTTTGGAAGGGCAAATGACCACCAAATTCAGAAATTCCAGTTGGGTGGGAAAGTAGACTCACATACCTTTCCAACAAGCCTAATCTTGCCCAATTTAGACACCTAGAAGTGCCCCAAAAGTGCCCTCAAAGGCGCGCGACCCGTCAGGGAATGGCGCGCGACCTATCAGGCAAATTTCTCAAAATTTCAGTGTACAGCTCAGCAAAACGCAGTTTTGACCATGTTTGACTTTTTGGAGTGGATTGTCATCCTACTTGATGTAAATAATGTAATTTTATGACACTTTTACACTTATGTATCTCTTCTAGAAGATTCATTCATGAGATAGGTGAAAATTAAATGAATGGATTGGTTTCCTAGTTTATAGAGGCAAGTTGTTTTGACTGCCTAGTTTTCAGTGCTTAGTTTAGAATTGGTTGAAACAGCTCCTATGATAGTGAGCTCGACCCCTAGAGGCAGGGAAATATGTTAGATGATCTATATTATGTACTCTCTTGCTCATTTTCATGGTTGGACTCTTGAGGGAGAAGCTATCATTGTATTATTCACTGTATCTCTGCAATTTTTGGCTAAGGAAGACCAGGGTTTTGCAGTCCTTTTTGGGATTCTTGTGGTTACATGTATTGATGGCGTGTTTCTCTATGTACTTGTAAGTGTGTTATGTGAATAATTTCCTTTCTTTTCCTTCTGCACATTAAGAAAATGAAGTGTTAAAGTAGAACTCATGACTGTCATGCTCTGCTTTTAAGTTTGTTTAATTTCAATGTTTTCTACTGTATAAGGAGAATTCAAAGTTATTGTTTGCTCTCCTTAACTCCTCATCTGTCATTCTTAATCATCCACCTCAATCAAAGGCATCAATACTATCTCCTACCTCGCCCCAAAGAACCCCCTGCAGAAACTGTGTCCAATCCCCGCACCCAAAATTGCCACCTCCTCAATTTGCCACCAAAAACCCTAAAAATTCCAAATCAACCCTTTGATCAGTTTACTAGCCTAAAATCAGTGTTACCCTATTGGTTATCTCGCCCATTGAAGATCTTTATCGAGATAGACCGGAGAGAGCCCTCTCCTGCCCCGTAGGGCTAGCTACGAGGTTAAGTGGTTTGATGTTGCCTTGAGGTTTACCTTTCTCAGCCTGAGGTGAAATTTCAAGCCCTAACATACTGGCGACCATACTGGGGAGAACAAACAAATTGTTTGCTGACTGATGTGATTGTTTCATAAGTCTTAGATGGAGCCTGAAGTTATGCCAGGTAGCCTTCGAAACGCTTTTGCTTTGCATAAGCGGAAGTAGATAAACGCTGCTTCAGTCCATCTCCGTGAGCTTGTGAATACAACACTTCATTTGCATTTTACCCCAGTACATGTATCAAGTTCAGATCTGATTGTTGATAGTGGACAACGATCAGACACTGACAAGGCTGAAATCATTCACTGGCGACTCCTTTCACTGAAGAATCCAGCGATCAATGCTTCATGGTGACTTCACTGCAGAGAGATCAGTAGCTGTGAGATTTTCAAGATGGACCGAATCACAAGAAGATATGCTCCCTTGAGCCGAGATCACATCCCTGGTTTTCCAAATAAAATTCCAAAGGTAGATTGGTCAAGGAATCTGCCTATATTTAATGATGATGGTAAGAAGGATGCTGCTTTACATCTGGTTAGATTTCACATGCATATTCGCAAGTTGAAGGTTGATTTTCCTGAAGATTGCTTGATGAAGATATTCATGGCCACTCTGGAAGGTAGAGCCCAATCTTGGTATGAAAGTTTGCCGCCTGCTTGTATTTACTATTTAAAGGATTTTCATACTATGTTCATTGAAAGATATCAAGCATCTTATCCATCATTATATTTAGTTCAAGACTGTTGCAAGCATGCTTATAGTTTTATTGAAAGCCTTGAGAAATATTATGAAGATGATAATTTTATGGATGTTGAGATCATGGAGGCTCTGTATGAGAATCCATTTCAGCAACATGAAGAGAACCTAGTGGATACCTATCAAGATGATCAAGAAATTTTGCAGCAGAATCAAGATCAGCAGGTTGAAGATAATATGGCTGAAAATGATGAAAGAGAGGGTTCTATTTCAGATCTGCCCACAGAAGAAGACATCGAGCAGGGTAGTCAAGATTCTTGTGATGCAATCAAGTCAAATATTTCAGATCAACATTCAGATTATGATGACCAGGAATATCTTGTGCTGAAGCCCATCAAAGAGAGCTCTAGTGTTGAGATCATAGACAGAGTTTTGGATTCAGATGTTCATGAACAGCAAGGTGAGACCTTTGTGCAAGTAAGTGATGAATCTCCTTTCAATAGCTCAGTAATAAATGATAGTTTGAGTGCCCTATCGTATGAAGATAATTACTGTTCAAGCAGAAGAAAACAAAAGGCATTGTCTCCTTTGTCTGAAGAGGAGATAGATCAGCTTTTGAAAGGTCTTGTTACAGCCCAAGCTACAACAGATTTGCAATGCACACATAGTCAGGAAAGTGTTGGGGAAACTTCTTCCTCTGTTGAAGAAGATGATTGTCTTGTAGATCAGCAAACAGATAATGTTTTCCTTCACAAAGATGATAATCCGACTGTCATATCATATGAAGATCACCTACCATATTGTCAGACTACAGAAGATCAGAGCATATAGGATTACCTTTCAGATTCTTCATATGTTTCATGTGTTGAAATGTTTTTACAAGAGGAGATATGCTCATCTACCTGTTCAGAGTTTTTTGAAGCCCAAGAGCATACTTTTACTAAAGTACATGATAAAGGCAGATCAGAATTTGAAGCCAAAGACACCTTGTTCTTTCAACAGGAGGTGGTAGTGGAAAAACTTCATGTTTTTCAAGATCAAATGGCAGCCTTGTTGCAGTCAGCAGTGAAAGTGATTATTGTTGTGTTCAGTGATGAAGGAGATCATGGTTGACTATGTTTTTGGGTGCCCAGTTACCAGTATCTATTGTTGATCATGAGATCTGATTGGGAGAATCAATCAAGAAGCCATCTTCTTGATTGTTTGCATTGGCATTTTGATATAGTTTGATGGTATATTGTCTTGTAAGAAACACAGGTGGTTGTCATCATGATTTCAAATCTTGATGGACTGCTGCCCTTCAATAAGCTTTGTAAGTTTTTGTTTTAGTTAAGTCAGTCATGAGTCATTTGTGAGTCAGTTTTCAGTCATGTAGGTTTCATAATTGTGTCGGCTTGAGTCAGGTTTCAGTCAATAAATGAGTCAAAGTCTTGTATTGTTTGTCAAATAATGACTCCATTGCCCAATAATGATAAGGCACTGGTATGCTCTCCCAGAGGTCTAAGGTTCTTGGTACCTCCAAGGAGCTACCATCCCCATTGGAGCCAATGTTAGGGTCGGTCTAGTAGCCCTCCATCAGCGATCAAAACTCTTTGCATTTGCATAAATAGGTGTCTCATCAGTGTCATTTTTGCATTCCATTAGGCATGCCATAAACCTGATGGAGGAGCTGGTGCCTTTGTCCCCCTCTTGGCACTGCTGGATCAGCTTGTTTCAGTCATTAAACTTTGTCATGGTTACTTGTTTATTGTCTTGAGATCAAATTTTTAGGTCTAGGGTTTTGGTCAAGTTTGTCTTCAAGGTCATGTTTCTGAAAGTCAATAGGTGTCCAGCAAGCCAGAGGGATGATTTTCAAAGTATTTCTTCGAAAGATTCTATCTTGTACAGTTAAATTTCACCTTGGATTTAAAAACCCTGTTTTTAAAGCCAAGGTCATTTTTCAAAATTTTGTAAAAAATGGTAAAATTTCAAAAGGCTTCAAAGGACAGCATGTAACCCTGGCTCCCTTGCCAAGATCCCTCAGATGTTATCCCTGCAAAAAGTATCGAGCAAAAGCATCAAATTAGTCAATTTCAGGATAAAAGGAAACCAAAAACATCAAGTTTATAAAGTGTCAAAGAAAAACATTATAAAGTGGGTTTGGGCATGAAATTAATTCAAATCAAGGTTATAAAAGCCCAATCTCCCTCCATCGAGCCTCATTGTGCATCTAAGTCACTTGCAAGAGAGATTGGGCGAGAGATTGGACGAAGTTTTTGAGCTGGACCCTCCAACAGTGCAAATTTATAACGGGCGCGACCCGTCAGTGGCGCGCGACCCGTTGGGTGAGGCGCACGACCCGTCAGCGCCCTCCTTATAAAACCGCCTGCAAATTTCACCAAGGAGCCACAAAATCGCCGGATTGTGTGAGGTAGGCCCTCAAGCTTAAAAATTTGTTGCTTGTTATGGTTAAAAGAAATAATGAGTACATTTTCAAAGATCTCCATGTGCAAGAGAAAAGCTCCATGTTGCTGTAGTTTGAAATTGTAAAAGTGGCTAGGGTTTTATGCTGTTTTAAGGTATTCCCTTGTAATCATTTTTTCCCCATTCCCATTTCTTTTTCCTTGACATTCCATGTAAATTTCCCTTGCAAAATTAGTGAAAAGCCCTAAACCCTACCCCTCTTCCCTAACAAGTAAAAATCAAACCCTAACCCTACCTCTAATAATATCCATGTTAATAAGTTTGTATAATGGTGTATATGCAATGATTTTGCAATGATTTTTCCCAAAATCCCTGTTTTATATATTTATTCCCATTTTCCCTTTAAAGTGTCCCTCCCCTAACATTCCCCTCGTGCTCCTTGTCCCCTTGAAACAACATTTTAATCAGCATTTTACCAAGCAGAAACAACAGTACATTTCAGCCACTTTGCTCCTTAAACAATGTCAGAAACCGAAACCAATTACGAGCAAAGTGATGACCAGGCATCAGCTTCAGAGTTTGAGGTACAGAGGAGGCCTCATAAGGGTGGAAAGGGTGGTCATCATAGGAGAGAGGAGCCCACTTCTTTGACAGATTTACAGGCTTGTCCTATGGCAGTCTCATGTTTCCGGTATATGTCTTGTTATGAGTTTTGCGAGAGGATCTATCGGATTCAGCATCACAGAGAGTTGGCTCGCCTATTTTTTTTACATTTGTATGATGGACATGTCAACCTTGCCAGGGTGAACTTTACATTGACACCCGAGGTGATTGCACAGGCCACAGGGATACCTAATGTCGGAGAGGTATGGAATAAGCACAAGGTGTTGGACAGTGCTCAGTTTGAGCCTTTCGTTAGACCCGCATTCATGAGACACTTGACAGGTGTGTTTCCCTTCAGATTTCTCAGGAGTGAGTATGCTCCCATGATGAGGCTTATCATGCTCTATTTTACCTGTGAGGGCAGATTTTCACAGGTATATTCGTACCATATTCGCCTATTGATGCATTTCACACGGGTACAGATGATGAACATCCCTATTTTCTTCTGCCAAAATATTGAGAGGATGGTGCCCGTGATGCAGCGGAAGAGCCCAACACAGCAGTATAGGACCCTCTACCATTATGGTTTGATTCAGCTTGTGGTCTTACATCAGTTGGCTCAGCAGGGCATCTCATGGGAGGAGTTCATCTCTCGTGAGTTCTTTACAACACCACCACCACATCCGGAGATTGTTCATGAGGAAGGAGGACCATCACAATAGCATGATATCCCTGAGACCAGATATGTCAGCTCTCCTCCATTGGTCACTTATCAGAGAGGCCAAAGGGCCTTATTTGCAGCAGCTAGGCGAGTACTTTCTCCACAGCAGGTGGAAGGGGTCTCGCCTTCTTCATCAGCACCACAAGTGTTATCTCCACACCAGACAGCACAGGTATCAGAGAGGGGAAAACAACCCAGGATTGATGAGGGGCCATCAGGTGTTCCGTATATAGAGCTTGTTGATCTCGATGTCAGTTCTCCTAGCCAAGAGTCAAAGGAGATCATTCAGCACCTTAGAGCTGAAAATGATGCATTGTAGAGGAGATTAGAGGGGGCACAATGTACAATCTCATACCTAGAGCAGCGCAACAAACAGTTGGAGGATGAGCAAGCTCTTGATGAGTTGTGGAGGATTCGTGGAGACCGCATCTTGAATAGAAGAAGACCCGGTGATCTATTGCCCGCTGAGCGAGAGTCCATGCTTATCCGGCTCAATGCTCACTTGGAGAGTCTGTTGGCTAAGGCAAACCAAGATAAGAAATTGTTGAGAAACATGAAGAACCATTATTGGGCGCGGATGCACGTGTGCAAGGCGAAGATGAAGGTGCTTCAAAGGCGGTTGGCCAAAGCACAAAAAAGGAGAAAAAGCCCCAATCCCCTCCACATCTTGGCCGAGGCTTCCTTGAAGGAGCAAGGCACTAAATAGCTCAGTCACAACACAAATCCCAAGAAATTTTGAGCGTTTTGGGTCAATTTTGGTTTTTCAGGCAATTTACAGGTTTTGCCCTTTTAACGGGTCTCACCCCCCGCGCGACCCTTTCACTTGGCAACTCTATTTTGCAAAAACTCGGCATTTCTAGATTTGTCATGAAAAGTTACACATGCTCATCCATTTCCAAGAGATTTTATGAAGTTTTGGGCCTATAGAAAGTCAAAAAACAAGCAAAAAATGACTTTCTGCCACATTTTTGAGACACAGAAAGCAGTCTTGGGAGATTTCCACTTTGGAAGGGCAAATGACCACCAAATTTAGGAATTCTAGTTGGGTTGGAAAGTAGACTCACAGACCTTTCCAACAAGCCTACTCTTGCCCCATTTGGACACCTGGAAGTGCCCCAAAAGTGCCCTCAAATGCGCGCGACCCGTCAGGGAATGGCGCGCGACCTATCAGGCAAATTTCTCAAAATTTCAGTGTACAGCTCAACAAAACGCAGTTTTGACCATGTTTGACCTTTTGGAGTGGATTGTCATCCTCCTTGATGTAAATAATGTAATTTTATGACACTTTTACACTTATGTATCTCTTCTAGAATATTCATTCATGAGATAGGTGAAAATTAAATGAATGGATTGGTTTCCTAGTTTATAGAGGCAAGTTGTTTTGACTGCCTAGTTTTCAGTGCTTAGTTTAGAATTGGTTGAAACAGCTCCTAGGATAGTGAGCTCGACCCCTAGAGGCAGAGAAAGATGTTAGATGATCTATATTATGTACTCTCTTGCTCATTTTCATGGTTGGACTCTTGAGGGAGAAGCTATCATTGTATTATTCACTGTATCTCTGCAATTTTTGGCTAAGGAAGACCAGGGTTTTGCAGTCCTTTTTGGGATTCTTGTGGTTACATGTATTGATGGCGTGTTTCTCTATGTACTTGTAAGTGTGTTATGTGAATCATTTCCTTTCTTTTCCTTCTGCACATTAAGCAAATGAAGTGTTAAAGTAGAACTCATGACTGTCATGCTCTGCTTTTAAGTTTGTTTAATTTCAATGTTTTCTACTGTTTAAGGAGAATTCAAAGTTATTGTTTGCTCTCCTTAACTCCTCATCTGTCATTCTTAATCATCCACCTCAATCAAAGGCATCAATACTATCTCCTACCTCGCCCCAAAGAACCCCCTGCAGAAACTGTGTCCAATCCCCGCACCCAAAATTGCCACCTCCTCAATTTCCCACCAAAAACCCTAAAAATTCCAAATCAACCCTTTGATCAGTTTACTAGCCTAAAATCAGTGTTACCCTATTGGTTATCTCACCCATTGAAGATCTTTATCGAGATAGACCGCAAAGAGCCCTCTCTTGCCCCGTAGGGCTAGTTACGAGGCTAAGTGGTTTGATGTTGCCTTGAGGTTTACCTTTCTCAGCCTGAGGTGAAATTTCAAGCGCTAACACACTGCAGTTTTTCTATTATTGACTATAGCTCTGGAGACTCTGCACAAGCTTTGGATTACTCCACTGAAGGCTCTTTCTATTTTAATAGAGGCTCCTCCCAAAAGGATAGATTCGTCTGCGAACAAGGCATGATTGATTGCGGTTGTTCCACGTATCACCCTAATGCCAGGAAGTGTCCTGTTGAGCTTCTCCTCATAGAGCTTTCGACTTAGAGAGTTTGCCATCAAAATATACAAGAAGGGGGACAGAGGGAAACCTTGCCTGATTCCCCTTGAAGCTTTGAAGTAGTTTGTCGGTCTACCATTTACTAGAGGGGCTATCCAAGGTTCTCCAATGCATGCTTTGATCAAATTTACAAATTCAAAACTGAAACCAAATGCAGAAAGAACTTGGAAAAGGAAGGAATGTCTTACTCTATCGAAGGCGTTTGCCATATCCAGTTGATGAAAATGCCTTTCTCTTTACATTGGTGGCTAGAACGGATGATTTCCTACACCAGTATCACATTGTCCAACATATTCTTGCCTTTTACAAACCCTCCTTGATTGGGAGAGATGAGTTTTTCCAACAGAGGTTTTATTCTATTAGCAAGTAGCTTGGTGAGAATTTTGTAGGATGCGTTGCAAAGTGAGATTGGTCTGAATCTGTCGAATGTCTCGGGGTTTGCTTCTTTCAGAATTAGGGCTAGGAAGGTGGAGTTTGTGCTTCCTCCCACTTTGGCTTTTCGAAGGAATCCTTTGATAATTCGGTACAAATCAGCCTTGATGATATCCCAGCAGAGTCTATAGAAGTGTATTGAGAATCCATCAGGTCCTGGGGCTTTGTCTGGTTCCATTTTCCGTATGACATTGCTAATTTCTTCTTCAGTGAATGGCTTCTGGAGAGTTGCATTGTCCTCCTCATTAACCATCCTTGAGACATGCTTGAGGAAGTCATGTGCTTCCTCATTTTCCTCCATGCCTTCTTCTTTGAACATGAGGTGAAAATGAGAAGTTGCCGCCTCTTTTATCAGAGTTGTGCCTTTAAGAACAGTCCCATATGGCAAGGTGATTTAAGCAATGTGGTTTCTAGAGAGGCAGGTTCGAATTTGCTTGTGGAAGAAGGTTGTATTCTTGTCTCCAGACACAAGCCAGAGATTGCATGACTTGAGCCTCAAATATTCTTCCTCTTCTCTGAATGTCCAGAGGGTGCTGATTTGGTGTTCTTTATCACTATGAATTTCTGCTCTAGTTAAGTCTTGAGTCTCCAGGCCCATTTGGAGATCCAACAGCTACTTTGTGCTCTGTTTTCTTTGGGTAGTGGGAGAGATTGTGGGAGTTTTTATCCATTACTTCAGGGTTGTTTTGGTGGCTTTTATCTTTTGCTCCCAAACATAGCTGGGTGATCCAATAACATGAATGGACCATGCCTCATTCACTGTATCCAAAAACCCTTCTCTGCTTGCCCATAGTGGGATGAATTCGAAGGGGATTGGTCCCAGGTTTTCTTCTTCTTCCATCAGAAGGAGGATGGGTTTATGGTCTAAGTTCCACTTTGGCAGAATTTTTGTGGAAATGATCAGCTTCTCGGAGAGCAAGGAACTTTGAAGAAGGAATCTATCCAACCTGGCTGAGATATGCTCCTCCCCTGTTCTGTTATTTGTCCAGGTGTATAACCCTTTTTTTGGCTTGAAATCCATTAAATCCCATTGTTGAATCACGTTTTCCACTAAGGGGAGGACGTGATCCCTGCTGCAGGTTCCTCCTATTTTTTCCTTTGGGTCTAGGATTAGATTGTAGTCTCCGGCAATAATTATATTATTGAGGGAGTAAGTTTCCAAAAAATCAGTCAGGGTTTGCCAACATTGTTCCTTTTCTACATAGAGGACAAGAACATAGAGATTAAAGAGAGTAATGCTTATCTTACTTGGTAGGTGTCGGAGTTCACTGTAAATCTAGTGTTGCGTCTGAAAGGAGCTCTCAAGCTGGAATTTGTCAGCATCCCAGAAAGTGTCTAACCCCCCACATGTACCTCTTGTACTTATCGCTTTTCCAACTTTTGTTTTCCATTTCACTTTGCTGAATTCCAGAAGGGCTTCTCCTTCTATTTTAGTCTCTTGGAGCATGAGGATCTCAGGAAGTTTTGACTTTAATAGGCTCTTGACTGCTTCAGCTTTTGATGGGTTCCCCAGTCCTCTGCAATTCCAAGAGACTAATCACATTATTTACTGGTAGGGGTTGGGGCAGCACCTCCCTTGGGAGGCCTGGTTCTAGTATTTCTGCCAATAGACATCTCTGTAGTGGCCTAACTACCTTGCATTTTTTGTCTCTTTGCTTCTTCTTCTCTGGCCTCTTTGTGATATTTCCTCCCCACTCTTTTCAAGGGTGTCTCAGATGTTTCATCTTCCGAGGAAGTTGATATCCCAGGGGTCTTATTTCTTGTCATATTTGCATAGGTTGGGGAGCTAGAGGCACATTTTGGAGATTTAGACTGGTTCCTCTTGCCTTTCACTTTCTTCCATGTTGTTTGCCTGTTGTTCAATCTCTTTATCTGTTGGATCTTGGAGTTTTTCTGGTGTGCTGAGAATATCAAAGGGGTTTGTTGATATGTCTTCTATTGGAGGGACTGAACTTCCTTCTGCTTGGGGTTTTGGAGGAACAACCTTCCTAGTGGAGACGACTTTCCCTTTGTTCCTGTTGATCTGCTTAGTTGGTCATGATTTCTGAACCTGAATCCATTGATCTCCCTTCTCCTTCTCAACTACATCCTCTTATTTCTTTTTACAATGCTTGGCAAAGTGCCTGTAGCCATGGCAGCATCTGCATTTAAATGGGAGTTGCTCGTAATCTAGCACTTGTATGTGTGACCAATCAAGCATCGTGAGTTTAATGGTTTCAGGGAGACCTTCCTCCTGGTCTCCTTCTACACAAATTCTCGCACAAGAATATTGATCTCTTATTTCTGCTCGGTCGATGTATTTGCCTAGCTTGTTGCCTATGGTTTCCAAGGATTTAGGGTTCCAACAGTGAAGAGGAAGGTGGGGCAATGTCACCCAGACCGGAACGACCGAGGGCACATCCTGGGTTGGGTCGAAGTCTGGAGTTCCATTGATTCAGATATAGTCCCTGAGGCCCCATGAAATACGGGTCATTTTTGAAAATGAGGTTCCTACCTTCTGCTGCTTCGAATACAAATACAAAGAAACCTTTGCCGACGAAATGGATTTTTATTCCTTCTTTGACCAATGAATGCCAATTTCTTTGAACCTAGGCTTCTACTGCTTTTGGCGAGGGCCATAATCCTGTGAACTGGCAGATAAGTCCTCTTTCTGCTAGGTTTAAAGCTGCTTTGCAGGGCCCTTCAGTAGGCAGATCAACTGTGGGGATTGATGCCATTTTTTTCACAAACTTTTGTTGATTTTTGGTTGCTGGCCTTTTGTTACAAGCTGCAACCAGATCCCGAAATGCAGCTAGCTCTGATGGTAAGGGAGTTTCATTTTCGTAGCCGCCTCCTTTGGCCATGGCTCTGGAGCTTCGCGTAGTCTCAAGGTTGGCTGTGTCTCTTTACGCGTTCCCCTGGCTTCCTCCTACCAGTCGAAGGCTGCACCAGGCTCCCACTAACTGGTTCCTCTCGTGCATGCTGCTCCAGGCTCCCGCTCCGCTCCGCTCCGCTCCGCTCCCTTTTTTTTTTACTTCAACCACATATGTTTATCTTTAACCCCTCAATGGTTCTTACTTAGGTTGGGGGTAATCCCTCTATTTCCCAAGAACTTCAAAAAATCTTATAGAAATGCGACAAATTGAGTATAGAAGAAATTCACTTCTTGTATGTAAAACAATTTCTTCTCACTGCATTCATGCCCCTTATTATATTTGTTTTCACAATTGAAACACAATACTTTTGCTCTTCTTTCATCCATTTGTTGAGGAGCCAACTTTTTTGGTTTAGGAGAGGGAGCATGATTTTCTCTATAGTTATTGGTGACTAATTTTCTTGTGGTCATATTTTTACCTGCAAATTTCCTTGCCAACTTGAAAACGTGCTTTGGAGATTTAGGTTCAAAGAGACACACCTCATTTTGGATGTTTTCTTTTAAAGTTCCAATAAATAGGTCTAACAAGTTATCCTCTTAAATACTCTTTAGATTGAGACTAAACTTTTGGAATTGTTGAATGTGCTATGTAACTAGACCTTTTTGTCAAAGATTTACCAATTGAATAAATAATATATTACTTTTAGTATCCCAATAATGTGTTATCAATTCCACTATAAATGTGGAAAAAGATATAACGAAATCATTTTTCCTTTCACAAAGTCATTAATACCATACATGTTAGTTTTTATCAAAAAAAATGGATACAATATTTACCTTTTGTAAGGCTTCCACTTTGTGTAAATCAAAATATTGCTCCATCTAAAATATCCATTTTACAGGATCATTGTTGTCAAACTTTCTCACATTGATCTTCATAATGTAGAAGTTCCTTGGTGCTTAGTTAAAGCCCTAATGATACATATATTAGATTGAAATTTTGTAATTGTTGTTCTATAATTCAATATTTGTACTTTCTAATTGTGATTTTTTTTTCCAAAGGAAAAATCGAACCTTTTATTAAGGGAATAAAAAGTTACATATTAGATGCAATAAAGCATCCATAAACCAAAATATGGTTCCAAAATACGCAGAAAGTGAAAACACAACATACTAAGAAAAGTGGAAAAGAGAACTTTCTCAATACTAATTGTTAACACCCAGGTTGTTCCCTATGACTCCCAAGGGAATACGGCCGGGGTAACCACTAACCAAGCTTTGGATTATAGGTCCTAGCCTACCTGTAATCAGAGAGGGCTCTCTCTTTAAGTTTTAGCTCTGTTTTGTGAAGATTTTAGGCTAGTTATAAGTTTCAGTTTTTTGTTTGAAGTTTTGGTTGTGAACTGTTGTTGTGAGAAGGGCATGAAAGGTTTGGAAGATGTTAGTCCATTGGGCATTTGGAGTCAGAAATCTGAGACAGTCCTGGTACCTGTGATGGAGAAAGTTTTACTGCAAGGCTAGATGACTATTCTTAATATAATTTCTGATTAGTGAGTGAAACAGTGGGAGATGGAATTACAGACAGTGTGGTAACAATTTGAGCAGCAATTTCTACTTAGTAGCATACATGAATTACTAAATAGGAACTGCGAAAGACCCAGGGTTTATTGGAGCAGTTAAGAATTCCAATAAAACAGCTGAGCCTGTAGAAAACATTTATAGTAAAGAAAGATTGAAATCAGGGTGTCTCCATGGACAAATCCTGAGCTATTCTTTTTCTTTCTTCCTAAATTTAGAACAACATATGAGAGATATGAGTTAAACAGATAAAAAAACATGAACAGAGATAGAGAAAACGTATTATATTACGCCATAGCACTAGAATCCTGTAGCATTCAATGGTTCCAAGACAACATGCATCAGTAAGACCAAATTTCTGTAAACTCCAAGCTTTCTTTGTATTATTCCTCCAGAGATTACAGCCGAGTTCTCCTTTTTTTAACAAGAAACAACAACCCCTGAATCAACTGCGTGGGGGAGATTTTATACAAAAATATCAAGTAAAATATCTAGAACGAAAGTTATTGAGCAATAACTGTCTCTACCAACTTTGTACAGTGAAGTTATTACAAAAATAAAAGCTTGTAGTAAAGGCATATAACAATGGTTTTCTGTTTGTTAGTTGATAATGACTTTTGGGCCCAAGGGCCGGCTGCATTAATTCTTGGATGGCTTCTGCTGACGACGGCTACTGTAGATGACACGTTGAGGCCCTGATGCCTTTGGGATGCCAACCTGCAATCGTTGACTTGTGGCTGCTGATCTGTGACTTCTTTATTCATTCTCTGCTTGCTGTAAAACGCATTTGATTAATTTATTTTATCAAATCACAGCAAAATCCTTATCATATCTGTCCACCATTGATCAGTGGGCAACTGATGCCTTTGCATTTTATGGAGTGTCTCATCTGCATCTGTATATTTGTAGTAATTAGGGGGGGCTGCAAACAGATGATTGATTTCATGTTCTATATAAAACAGATTTTCTAGTTTATCATACAGCTCTTGTCCTGTGGGCGGCCCAGTTTCTTCCGAAGTGCTAGATGAGGGAGTCAACTGATCAGTGATGTAGTTGTTGACTCTTTTTGCATATTGCTCATGAGAAGATAGCCTTCCTGCGCTGTTTAGTAACATGGGGAGTCCCCTGTCATATAATTCCGTGATCTTGGCACCAAAATCATTTACCTCTGCTTGAATATCCTGACACTTTCTTTCTAGAGCCTGAACATAGTTTCTGAGGGTGAGTACCCTTTTGATCATCAAAATTGTATCAGTTCTATCTCTGATACCCAAGTTTGCTAACTGTATGCCAGTTCTGTTGTTCAACACATTGATCATTCTAGTAGCTATATCTGGCATACTTCCTAGAGCAGCTCTGGCTTTTTGATTTTCTGCATAAGCCTTGCCCAACAAATCCATTTGCTCATGGATGGTCTCTATATATTGCCATTGGTCTGTGATTGATTGACCAATCTTTGCCCATATTATTTTCTTGAGCTCTGTTATTGCTTTGCCCATGGCCATGTCTTTCTCTAGCTCTTTGATTTTTCTTTCCAAGGTCCTTACTTCCCTTGTCTTTTTTGCCACCTTTTGCTTAGATTTATCATGTTTCTCATTGAGTGTGGCTAATTTTTCCTTGGCTTCATTCAGCTCTGCCATCTGGGCTTCTAGGACTTTAATTTCATTCATCAACTTCTGCATATCAAGGCTTGGAGCCTGCTCTGATGTTGGTGCTGGTGTTGATGTTGATGGAGCTGTCTCAACTGTCGGCTCTGTAGGAGGAGTGACAATTTGAGGGGGTTCCTCAAGGTTGATTACTTGTGGAGGGAGCTGAGATGTTTGGCCTCCTTCTTTCTGTTGTAGGGATGCCTGCAATGCAGCCTCTGTCTCTACTAATTTTTCTTCAGTCTGCACCAACTGTTTGTGCAGTGTTACCAGCAATGTTGTTGTATCCTGGTCCTTCCTCTGCTGAGCAACCTCTTCTGTTTGGGGGTGAAAGGTTGCTGGGATCTTCACCATCTTTCTCAAAGCTGCAATATCTGCATCTCTTTCTTTTAGCAGTGCCTGCACAGCTTTGGGATCCTTTGGGTCATGCCCGAGCTCTATAATTATTTCCTCCAGAGACCTAATCCTGTTATCTTTAGCCTGGGAGGATGCCTTTTCTAACTCCAATTGTGCAGTGGTATTATTCAAAGAATTCTGCAATTTATAATTTACCAATGTATTATCTGCTAGGGTAGCATACACCATCTCATCCGTCTGTTTATGCAATTCAATTTGATCCATTGGGTGGATTTCCTTGGACAAGATTTCCAAGTTTGTTCTTATATAATCAGCTGCAGACTGTGGCTGCAGCGCTGTGGGCTTGAAATGGCTCATTATCATTTTGCCCTCTTGCACATCATATGCAGACATCAATCTCTGCTGGTTTGTAGGAGCCATTTTCAACAAGTGGTTGTATAGCTGTAACCTCAATGGCTCATTTCTGGTCTTGATGTCTATGAATTGTTTCTTTATGCTAGACTCACCCTTTCTTTGTTGCCCTGAGGAGCTGACCTCTCCTCCAAGTGTTCTTTGCTGCTCTTGCTGTAATGAGCTAGCTGATACCTCTGTGCTGGGGGGACCCATCTGTGTTTGACCAAAAGGCATCTCCTCCTCTGAGAAAGGATCGAGCCTTTGTCTCTTTTCCCCTTGCTGTGATGTTGTGGTGCTAAGGGGAGTCTGTTCCTCTCTATCTCTCTTCTTACCCCTCTCTTCATTTGTAGGGGTTTGGAGCACCGAAGTCTCCACTGTAACATTCTGCACTGAGGCCTCCTTTTCTTGCGTTTGCTCATCATTAGGACCAGGAGCCTCTGCCATTTCTTCCTGCTGTTCAGGATGATTTTCAGGCTATTCTTCTTGGGCTGATTTCTGTTCTGTTTCCTTGCCTTTATCCTTGGCTGAAGTCTCTGCTGTGATTGGGGCTTGGACTGTCTTTTGTGGAGCTGTAGATGATGAGGCAGCTGCTCCCACTTGAGTGCCTGGAAGAGAAAATACCTGTGAACAAAGCTCCAAGTCAGCCAACTTTTGGAGATTTCTTATTCCTCTTTGAGCTAGTTCTTCTTGTGTAGTAGCTTCTTCTAAGGTGCCTTCCCTCCATTCTAGTTGATTTGCATATTTTTCTATGTGAGGCAACCTTAAGTGACCATAACTGGCCAGCCTATATCTGATCCTTCTTAAGCTTATGAAATGAGTGGGGTCGTATGGTTTCCAAAGGAAACTGGTCTGTAAGCCAAGGCTTTCTAGCATTCTATCTGCCTCTTGCCAACCTTCCTCCCTTTTATTGTAAATGAAGTGGCCTAATTGATTTCTAACTTTAAGCTGTGCTTTCTTGCCCCTGCTTGAAAAATGGAGTACATCAGCATTCCCAAATTGCCTGAAATACTCGAGGGCAAACAATCTCATAGGCACATATCTGGGCAATCTGTATGGGGGCAACTCACACCCATATATTCTGATAACTGTGTGGTTTTTGTAAAAATACCAATCCACAATGCTGTATACCTTGGACAACTGAAGAATCCTCTGCATCTCATCAGTTAGTCTTGGAGGAGGTGAGCTCTGAAGCAGAGACATGGCTGGGTGGATGAAGATGTCTATAAACTCACAATAAGTGTATGGGGAATAAGATCTACAGTGGAAAGCAGAGGACCAATAGACCACTGACCTTGGATTACCTTGTGCATCCATTCTTTTCACAGGAAAAGGAAATTTCTCATGCTGATAGTATAGGATTAAATGGTAGATATAGGAGGTGTATCTGAACACCCTTTCTCTTGCCAAGTCTATCAATTGCTCATGTATTTTATTGGAGATGTAAGTGGCATAGTCATAACATATTGGGGGCTTACCAGGGGAAAACATGGCCATCATCACTAGCAGAGTTTCATCAACAAATTCTATTGAATTATAGCCAAGTATGGGACTAATCATGTCTGCAAGGTCTCTGCCCAATTGATTAAGGTATACATGATGAATGGGAGGGTACTTCATAGTCTCAGAGGTTGAGTCAATGAACAATTGATTTATCTTAGTGATTTGAGCATCTGTCAATTTAGCTCCTTGTTTTATCAGATCCATCAGTGACAAAGGAACTAATTTCTTATCAGTTTTGAAGTTCAGCATCTCTCTGATGGCTGCAGGGGTGACATAAAAAACAACTGAGCCTGAAGGGTCAAGCACAACCCTCTGAGTGGGGTCATAGCAGTCAGCACATCGGTGGATTATGTCAGGGAACTGGTTGACCTGAGGGAGCTTGAAGATGGGGAGGAAAGAGTCCCAAATGCCCAATATATCCATTCCACTATCATGCTTGAGTTTCAATTCATTTAGCAAGTGAATGTGATACTTGCTATGCATTCGGCGGCTAAACGCCTACAGACAGGCACGACCATAAGCAAAGCGACCAGGCATTGGAGGCTGGCCAAAGCAACGGAGAACATAGCTGAGCTAGTGATGGGGATGAAGGGTCTTATCCTTCAAACAACCAGAAGAAAAGCAAATGGTCTTGCTGACCATCTAGCAAACTGTGGAGCAGACAACCCCAACATGGCCATTGACAGATGCTGGCGGGAGTTTGATGACCCAACCATAAAAGAAGAATGCATACAACTGGCAGCGAAAGATCTCACTCAGGTTACCCAACCTTAACCGAGGATGGCACCTGGCAACAATCTCGAAACTACGAGAAGACAAGTAGGGAGTGTCATCTTCAAGCCCGTAACGGGCTGATTGGATACAGGGGGCGGCGGCACTCATGGCGGCAACAGCTCATGCGGATTGGAAATCAAAACAATTCAAGCGACGGGATCCGGCACATCAAACACCGTCCCTTCAGCACGCACGGAGAGGATTTGTATGGTAAGGAATCACAACCATTAATGGCAATTCTGAGTGGAAGACGGTGGTACAAGGCCCGAAGGATCAGCCTCAGGCATGATAGCTCAGGGAGCACACCCACCCTCACGCGCCACCACCCTTGGCGAAGGATCGTACCACACACTTGGCACCTGGCTCGTCAACCTAGCAATTTCATCATGAGCTCCAACTCTTCCAGGGACAGGCCCGCTTGTGCGACTCCTCAGATCACCCACCAGCAAGGTACCACCACTATTGCAGGCATTTACTCCGATCCCATGAGGAAGCATCGCCTCCTTCACTATAAAAACAGGGGCAAATGCCCTGTTCTCCTCATTGTTCTCAACGTCTGTGTGGAAAGGGGTTCAGTCTTCAATTCTGTTTCAACTCGGGCAAGTCACGAGAGGTTCACCATGAAAGAGGGGAACAGTCGCTGCGAGGCGGCTAACAGGGAACTTCAGGCCGCAAGAAGAGGTTACGAAACTAGGACTGTAACCCGCATCAAGCGCAAAATGGCAGAACTGGAGGCTGAGGCGAAGCGTGAGGAGGGTGGTCGCTCGGAGAAGGAAATCGCTGCTGAGGTCGACTGGGTCACAGACCCTGGCACGCCTGCGAAGAGGGCAACTCAGTATGTGCGTACCAAGGCGGAATGCTGGCGCATGAAAACCTTAATTGCGAAAGCTCTGGAGTCTGTAACAGAGGTCAATCTCACCACTCAGGTCAATCTCACCACAGAACAGATGGCCAGGATCACAGATTTCAACAGCTCCTTGGACAGCAAATTAACTGCGGTGAATGAATCGATCAAAACCCAGAACCGTCTGATAATGCTGCTCATTCAGCTTCTCAAGAACTCCATAAACATTGCTCCTGTGGTGCAGCCAGCAACCTCCAACGCGAACTACGCAGCCCAGCCTTCTACCTCCGCAGCGTTTCAGCCTGCTTCCCTGGAAGAGCTGCAAGCAAGGATCGGCAGCCATGTCAAGAACAGCGGCCTGGACACCACTGCCCAGATGGGTAATTACCGCCTCTAAAGACATCATGTCAGCTCCTGTATGGACTCGCGTTTTGGCTTCTCTGTCATCTTTTCACTCTGGTCTTTCGGCTTTAAGTCTGTGTTTGTTGCTAGGCTATTACTTCTACCTTCCACTCCTGGTAGTTCCCATGACTTAGTAATGTTTTGTTCTGTTTCTCGACACCCTGCGTGGTGGGCTTCGTTTTGGTGCACATGTAACACGTCTTCTGAGCAGGAGATTAGCCCAGGATTATTGTACATCCCCGCTCATACTGCCTCTGCAGTTTTTTGTATTATACTCATTATATAATATAATCTTCTTACTTACAAAAAAAAAAAAAAGATACTTGCTATGCATTAGCATTTCCTCTGATATTTGGTAATCTTGATCTGCTAATGGTTTCCACTCCAACTCTCTCTGAGGGGCATTCAATGGAGCAACATTCAGGGCAACAGGTGCTACTGGTGTATCCATGTTTTATAAGTGAATTTGGGTTTGAATTTCGACTATTTCTGGAAGAAATACCGTCCTGCGCGGTAGGTTAGGTAATTTGCTGAATTACAGCCTGTTTCAGAGCAACAGGGGTGTAATTGGGCACAATTGGCCGGTTAGAAAGTGATGGAATTGGTTTTAAGGCGTAGCAGGCCTATTTCTCCAGGGAAAATGGTCAATTTTAATGGTTTTTTAACAATGCAGGATGAAACAGAGCGCGCAGTTGGGGAATTGACAAATACCTGGTTTAATGGCGGTATTTGAGCTTGGTTGCAGTCGAATTCTGTGTAACAGCAGCTCCGAATGGTCTTGGTAAGGTGCGGCAGCAAAGGACGTGAAAATACATGCAGGAGGCAGAGCAGAAAAACATATAAAAATGCGCAAAAATGGCAAAATTCGGCCAAATATGGACTTTTGGGCGTTGGCGCGAAAATTTGGATGACGTCAGCATGACGTCATCAGGTGGGGTCAGGGTTGGGTGACGTCATCGGTTGACGTGGCGGCCTGTGAGTGGTCCACGGGGACTGCATAGGTGGCGTGACAGCTCGGAGCGATGTCGGGCGGGGGTGCTGATGCGGCGGTGAGGTGGCGTGACGTTGGCATGACCGGTCAGCGGAAAACCGGAAGTGGTAAGCGGTATGATATCGGACCGCTATTCATACGGAAGCGGGATTGTCAGAGGCTGGCCCGATCCAGTAGTATGGCGACGCGTGCCCCCGTGTATATGTCAGCGGACGTCATTTTTCGGAAGCTAACGGCAGTACATCGGGGCCGCTCCGAAATTGATAAGGGCCGTCGGATGGGAAAGCCCAGATCCGACGGCTGGCGGGAGGGCAAGTTGTCAGGGCGATACGGCAGCGGGCGGGGAATATTTTAATATATTTTTTGAAATGCGCGCCCGGGCGGAACTTTGGGTTTTGGCGGATTTGCGGGTTTTTTCACTGTTTTTTCTGTGGAAATGCGCATGGCAACAAAACTTTGGATAAAGCGGAAAAATGGGTTTTTTAGTGTATTTTGCAAATAGCGCGGGTTAGGGGTAATAGTGGGTTTTTACAAGGCCTTTTGCAAGTAAAATAGGTAAATCTTTTCAGAGGGTTGTGAAGGGAAAAAGGGGTAGGGCTTAGGTTATTAGACTGACCAGAGGTCAATTTAATCCCTGTTTTTGGGCATATGGCTATAATTGCCAGGGGGAGGGAATATTTATACATTGCTTGGGGTTTATACACCATAGTGTTTATAATAGTAGGGGAAAAGGGGAACATAGGGGATTTAGATAATAAGAAGTTAGGAGTTAATATGAGTGGAGGAGGTGGATAAGGGGGAAAAACCACTAAGTTTATATGAAATCAACTTAGTTCAGGAAGTAGATCAAAATGAAAAGAATTTTACACAAGAAATGTGGCTTTTAAAGAAACAAGAACCAACACAAGACTTTGACTTCTTCCATGAACATAGGTAGTATTGGGATGTTAGTAATGAGTATAATGGGGGGTAATCAGGGAGTTAGACATGCTTCATTGTACTGTTGCAAAACTGCTGAATAAGAGACCTGCACTGGCACCATGTTTTTCCTTTGCTTGAGCCAGTGACAAAGGAACTATGCTTCTGCAACCCCATCTACCTACCCATCTACTGCCTAGCATTTTTTGTTACTCCAAGGAGGGTGCACTTAGACTTGCAAACCCTTATGTGCCTTTTCTTTTCCTTTGGCTTTTTTCTTTTGATTTCTCTATCTAAGCCTAGCCTTATTGCTTCCAAGGCCCCAGATTAAACAGTTGGGAACCTCCATTCTCTACCTAACTACTTTATCTGCCAAGATTGAACTGTTTGGACATATTTCTTTCTCTAATCTACAACAGAAAATTGAAACATGGCATGATCCAGATTAGGCTGTTGGACCATCCATCCAAATTCAGTTAACATCAAGCTATGTACACATATTGCATTCCCTTGGAAATATGGGATCTTTGCATCACCAAAGCAGAGCATATTTGGAACTTTCTTTGCCAATCATGAAATATGAAACCTATTGGTATAGGTATCTAACACTAATAACATGAAAAGTACTATATATTGGATCCATAAACCTGGGTCTCTCTGAACAATTAGAGAAAAACAACCCATCAATAGTAAAATATTAATGTAGCAGTTCAAAGTTTTCACCAAAAAATGGATATCCTTTAACAAACTGGAAATAAATACATATATAACATAATCTAAAAGGCTCAAAAGAAGTCCAAGACAACCCAAAAAAAGTCATAAGTTGCGGAGATGGAAATAGTGCATAATCAAAAAGACCGAGCCCTTATATGTAAGGAGGTTGATCCAACTCTGTAACCCGCCCATTTTCGGATTCTACCATGTGCCATATGTCAAGAGCCTGCTGTAAACCTTCCTTAGAAATGAAATATGCTTTCGCGTTCCTCTCCCTATAAATATGACATAGAGAGAAATCAACAAAACCAGATTTTATAAAGGAATTTTCTTCTACAATAGGAACCAAAGTAATATTTTGACAATGTTGCACATTGTTTGTCCAATTTATCACATTCAGAGAATCACCAAAAAGTTGTACTGCGTCAATCCCCAGTTGTCTTAACCAACATAAAAGGATTTTCAGGGTTTTTAGTTCTTCAAAGTTGTTTGAACCTATACCAATACTCGCTGACGCTTTTAGAAACATGTGATCATTTATATGAATGATAATACCAACCCAGCATCTATCTTCTGCATTAGAAGCACCATCAAAGTATGCCCACGGAGCATCAGGTCAGATTTTTTCTCCTTGAATATTCTAATAGGAAAAAGAGGGAGTGTTTTGAGGGATCAATTAAAAAATAGAGGGGCATTGAATTGCAATAGGATAAGGATCTGAAGATTGTTCCTGAAAAATGCCTTTTGTTACGGGCCAACCAAATCCCCCAACAAAAAATCAAGGGAACATTCCTATAATGAGCATCATTAGAATTTGACCACCAGATTTTCCAAGCGTCCACGAGTGAAAGACCATGCCAATTGATACTAATGCCAACAACATTCAAGAAGATCTCCCATGTTTTTAAGGTAAAAGGACAACTTAAAAATAGATGAGAAATGTTTTCTTCAAAGTTTTTACATAAATTACACCATCTCGGCCCATGCTTGTTTCTTTTTTGCAGGTTATCCCAAGTTGGCACTTTATTCTTGAGAATACACTAGAAGAAAAGTTTGGATTTTTATGGACACCCAAGTTTCCATAGTGGCTTGTACCACCATCTCTTATCTCCACCAGCCCTTCGATTCATTTGTAGACTGTACCCAAACTTCGTAGCATAAAGGCCATTGGGAGAGTGTAACCATCGATGTTCATCATCCCTATCCCTAATGCAAACATTTGTTCTTTTCAATTCCATGGTATAGTCCAGCCATACTCCATCGCACTGGGGCTCGAGATTTAAATCCTCAGACGACTTCCAACCCTTATTCCAAAAAGAAGTGTATTCCTCATTTGTAATTTGATTGAGAAAATAGATACCTCGAGCAACGAGAAACTCCCTCAATTCCCTTGGAAAAGTGAAAGCATCATTACATCCCACCCAAGGGTCCACTCCCACTTGAACACTAGTGCCATTCCCAACAATCCAGGACAGACCATCAACAACAATGTCAAATGATTCAATAGTGGCCTTCCACATGGTCGATGAATTTCGTGATCACTTGTCTCGATTATGCAGCCAGGCATCCAAATCCAAAGGATCAATATATTTTCTTTTTATTACAGATGTCCAAAGTTTGTCATTGGTTAATTAACGCCAGCCTGATTTAGCAGCTAACGATCGACAAAATCTTGAAAGATCCTTAATTCCCCACCCACCCCAATTCTTTGGAGGTGCAATTTTCTCCCATGCAAGCCAAGGGAGAACATCATCATCCTTCGAGCCCGCCCGTAAGAAATGACCACAAGCATTCCTGATCTGTGTCATAAAACCTTTCAAAACCCAAGTATGCGTGATCCAGTAAACTGGTATTTCCATTAAAACATATTTTTTAAGGACTAGGCGCCCTGCTCTTGAAATCCACTTGAAACTCCATTGCTTGACTCAATTTTTGATGTTTGCAACCAACCTTTCCAATCTGATTTCATGTAGGGGTCCAACTTTAGGAGGAAACCAAGATATTTTAGACTTTTTGACAAAGGTTTGATGTCGAAAGGAAATAAAGATAAAATTATGTTGAGTTCTCCCCTAGAGAGCCCATTGTGTGAAATAGAATACTTTTGATCATTTATGCTCATCCTAGTTGCCTTGAGGAATAAATCTCGGACCATCTTCAATTGTGTTAGTTCACCCCTAGAACCATCACAAAACAATAGAATATCATCGACAAAAAGAAGATGAGTAATAAATCTATTTATTACAGTTTCAATTCCTTTGAATTCACCCCTTCTAATGATAACATGAATTAATTGGCTCAAGCCTTCAACAACAAAGAGGAACAATAGGGGGGGAGCATCGATGACGGAGGCCCCTCTGGCTAGTGAAAAAGGGGGAGGCACCATTGATAAGAACAACAAAACTCACATTTGTTATACATCCCATGACCTAATTAATAAAACCAATGTCGAAAACCAGGTGAGTCATCAAAAGACACAATAACATTCAATTGGTCTTGTCATTGGCCTTTGAGAGATCAATTTTGATAATCATTCCTTTTTTTTTGAGTTTTTTATACTGTGCATAGATTCCTGGGCCACAGCGATGGCTTCATGAATTTTCCTACCGTCAAGAAACCCAAACTGTTCCTGAGAGATTTTTTTTGAAAGGATTGGTTTTAGCCAGTTTGCAATAGTTTTGGCAATAATTTTATATGTACAATTGCAAAGAGAGATAGGTATGAAATCATCAAAACTATGAGGATAATCGGATTTAGGGATTAATGCCAAGAAGGTTGAATTGAGAGGTTCGTGCATAAAACCTCCGCTCATAGACTCCTCCACCAATCCTGCCATGTCATTACAAATAAGGTCAAAAAAATGTTGGAAGAATTCTAGAGTTGAACCATCATGACCGAGGCTCTTCTCCTTTTGAATGGAATTTAGAACTCCCTCCACTTCCTCATTTGTTACGGAAGCCAAAAGATTGTCATTGTCTTCCTCATCAACCAAATTGGGAAAAAACTATGCCACCCGAATAACTTTGGCAATAGCGGCCTCTGGTGGAGCCTTGAACAAAGTTTTGAAATGACTAACACCCAAGGAAACCAGCTCGTTAAAAGAAATTGTCGACCCACCATTAGAGTTTTTCATTTCCCAAATGGTGTTTGTCTTTCTCCTTCCCTTTGCATAGTTTTGGAAAAAATTTGAGTTTCGATTCCCAACCTCAAGCCAAATAACCCTACTTTTAAACCTCCATGTTTCTTCAATGTCTTTCAGAATCCTATGCCTTCAGTTCGATCTCAATGGATTTTAGAACCGCTTCATCCCTTAATGAGTTTTCCTTTGCCCAAGAAATCGTTGATTGTTTCAATCTTTTAAGATTTTCCAAAGGATTGTGCAAGCGATAAACCCTGGGATCTGTTCTTAGGTCTCCATACCTCTCGAACCAACTTATTATAAGACTGATATTTTAGCCAGGAAGAGTTAAATTTAAATGGAGTGTCAGGCTTCCTACTGGCCCCTTTTAACTCCAAGAAAATTGGAAAGTGGTCTGAATCATCTCGAGATCTGAACCACTGACGAAAGAAAGGTATTTGAGCAGTGAAAACTTCTTTAATAAAAAAACAATCCAAGCTTTTTTTCCACCCTAGACTCTCTAACCCTGTTTCTCCAAGTAGGCTTTTCTTTTAACATGTCAACATCTATGAATCTACCCATCTGAATCTTGTTTAAGAAGAATTCAGCCAAAGGATCCGCCTGAGCCATTGGCCCCCAAGATTCTGACAAACCTAAAGAAACATTAAGATCCCCTCCTACCACAATCTTAGAGCAATTCATCAAAGATTTTGAAAACAAATTGTTCCAAAAGGGAATTCTTTCCTGGAAAGGTCCGTAAATGTTGATTAGGGTTAGGTTTGAGCAGAGATCAAAGGAGAAAACATCCGCTCCTAACATCAATTCCGAGCCATAAGAGTGCAAGAGTTTTAAGCTGTTATCCCTAAGACCTATAATTGAACCCCCAAAATGCCCAATTGCATCCAATGCCACAAAGGTCTAGCCAGGTAACATAAGGATCAAAGACTTTATTACCGAATCCCCAGGACCAAGAGTCTCTTAGAGCATAATTACATCACAATTGACATTTTTGAATAAATGTTTTAAAGCCAACTTTTTATGGGTGTTGGCTATCCCTCTACAGTTGAAAGAAAGCAAAATCATTTGGAAACCAATGCTGGGGTCATTGCTGCTCTAAGCGACCCTTTAATGGAGAGTTGTTTTCCATCAACAATGTCAAGATTTGCTTTTAGCCGAGCCTTTGAAATGTTCATTTTCCAGCCACGAGACTTAGGAGGGCCGACAACATCATGAATAAGGCGGAGACCACCCGTAGGTTCCTGAGGATGTTATCTTTTGTTCCGGGGACGAAGGTTATAATGGGACTTTTTAGGGTAGAGTTCTGATGGAAGGGGGAAACCTGATCCCATCAATGACGATCAAGATAGATTTAAAATCATGATGGATGAGATGATATTTTCTAAAGCCAAAGATATGTTACAACATAGAGATAAAACTTCAGTAGAAGGCCTGGAAGGACTTGACCTGAAAATAGAGTCCAATTGGGGCATTAATAGAAATGAATGACAGGGAGAAGGGAGAGAAACAATACCTACAGGAAGAGATGCCTCCTCCTCTACCATCTCGTCCCACAAGAGTGCATTCACTGTGGTTTCCGCATCATCAGGGATTTCCAATTGAACCTCCTGAACCACTACTTGAACCGATGCCTCTTCCTGGTTATCTTCGGGCATTATCGGTTGCTTTGTAACTTCACCATTGGGCTGATCCCGCATCTCTTGAACCGACTCAACCCTATTATTTCTTCATTGTCTAAACCCCAAGGGGAAATCCTTTGCCAAGTGATCGTGCTTGTGGCAGTGGTGGCATCTATAAGGCAGTTGTTCATAGTCGAGTAATTGAGTGATAGAGTAACCACCCACTTGAATCTACATCATATATGCCATAACTTCCCTCAAGTCCAACCTTACCAGGATGCGTGCCACCTTCCTTTCCTTAGTCACATGAAAGGAGATATCGACATCCAGGAAAGTCATTAGAATGTTTCCAATCACACTGAACACATCCATCGACCAGAGCTGAGGAGCAAGGGTTGGAAGACACACCCATAAAGGAATTTCTTCTAATCTTTCTCTTTGAGAGTCAAAGAGAGGAGTGCATTTTTTTTAAAAGAAAACCAGAGCTTTCCCAAAACCATAGTTTTGTTCAAACACCCATTCAACAACTTCAACATTCAAAGAATTTACCACAAACTAACCCTTGGTCAGAAAAATGACCTCCGTATGTGTAGCCAAACCATCACACCACTCCTTTTTTATCCATCTTGAGATGAAATTTGGAGTGAATTGCCTTCCCTTTACCCGCCCCACTATTATGTGCTCTAATGCATCCATAACTTATCCATCTAAATGTCGACCCCTAGAATCACATTCAGCCTTTCCATTGTATTCCTAATCACTTTCCCCTTCTTCCTCTTCAGTCCTGAAGGTTGACCATTCATAGAAGGTATTTTTTATGAGAGGCCTTCACCATATTGAGTTTCAACCACCAGGAAACCCTCTAACAGTTCATTGGGAACCAAATTATTGTTGGGTAAAGCCCCAAAATCCAAATCCTACCCACCATAACCGTGAATAGGTGGATGGCTACCCTCCTTCGACCCCTCGATCCCAGCTCCACCTGACTCACTAGTTCCAATCCCTGGCAAGGTAGATCTGAAAACCCTAATATGACCTTTCCTAATTCTACTTGGACATGCATGTCTTCAAAATAATTTATGTCCGCGAAGAAATTAGAAGTGTTCTCCTCATTACCCACATCCACTACTGGTAATGAAAAATACTCAAAGAGGTTTATTGCACATGTTGGAGTAGGAATTTTGCAATTTTGAGTTCTGTACAGACTCAAGCCCGCAGTCGGGCGTTCATACCCCAATACTTCATTTAAGCAGGATTGCAGCCCTTCCTTTCTCTTAAGCCCACAACTCTTGACAATATCTTCCAACCCACCCATTAGAAAACTAAAACCGAAGACTGCAAGTGGGGTTTTTGGGCTTACTAGTATTTCTGCCAATGACCCCACTGATTTTCCCACCAAATGAATTGCACCCTCCTGACCGACAAGAACTCTAGTATCGGGAAACCAGTAAACTGCATTTGAGGAGAGAGGTTTTGACTCCTCCAACAACCTTAAACCACTACCAAAGGTCCATGCCAGCTTCATAGCATCACTTTTGCTAGGTGTAGACCTAGCTGGCAAGACAACCTTCTCCAAATTCTGTTGTGTCGGTTCTAAGCCCCATACCAAAAAAATGTCCTCTGGTGCCAACTCCAAATCCACATAATCCTTGGGGCTAACCATCCTGCTAACAATTATGAGTGAAGAAAGACTAACAAGCCAACAACACTGGATGTACTGACCGATGTAGCGACTAGAGCAGCGGAGAAGTCGGATGAAGAACCAATGTGCGAAGAAACCATCAAAGGGCAGAACGTGACCGGTAACCCTGTTAAGCCAAAACCCCAAACGTCGAAATGCTCAAGACATTCTCATGACACCAAGCCCTAGAGAAGGGCCATTGAACGTGTGGCTTCCCCGAAACCTATAACCTGGTTCCCTCGGCTCCATTGAATCCCAAGTGAAAATGATGCTTGTGAAAACCACTCTCCAATTGTGATACAACTGTAATGCCCTGTCGTAGTAGTAATAATAATAATAATAATAATAACGTTAATATATAAATAAATAAAACAATAAACAATAAACAAAAGATAAAAAGGGAATAAAATAAGCAAGAGTTAAATTAAGGAAAGAGTTATGTAAAACTTAAGACAAAAAAAAATAAATATTCGCATATTGACACATGAGTTGTGTGCATGCGAATCTATTTCCAATCTTATTCATATTTAGAACAATTTGTTATATTTAATGCACAAACAGGGAGATGACAAACATTCTATTAGGAGTTCGTAATTCCTCTAGGACGAGGAGAGGAACTCAAAGGTAACCACAAACCACTCTTTAGGGATGAAAGTTATCCCTTCCAAACCGAGAGAGGGCTCTCTCTTATGAAATTTTTTGACCTTAGGCTAGGTCTATATATTAAGGTAGAATAATTTCAACAGTTTGATGGTAGGGAAGAGGGAAAATCCATTGGGCATGGAGTCAAATTAAGCTAATGACTTTTAGACCTATGATGGGAAAATAAAGAATCCTTAGATAGTGGCAAGGTAGGAAATCCTTTATGGTATCTTTGTCAAATTTCATTGTAGAGAGGTGAGTAGAGGAATAATGAAATAATAATATCTAAAGCATCTAGTTGAAGATGAATTTTATATATTATGGTGGAGGAAAAAACACTGAAATCTTTAGTTACTTATAACAGAGCACCTGAAAGTTAATTCTCGAAAATATTATTTTAAATAAACACTGAAGCCATAACATTTAAGCACGAGCTTAATAGAATATAAAAAACAAAAATAGGAGATAAACATCACCATAAATGATTGACACATGAATCCCTCAACAAGTAGACTTCGACCTGCATCATTCACTGAAATTTTCAAATCGAATTGTACAATGCACAATGGATTTTCGCTATCACACACTGACCAACTCTCTCTCATATAAATTTACAAAAATATAAAGGAAAACTCTTTCCCAATCTAAGGGGTTCGATTTCAACCATTTCCCCAAAGATAGAATTAGTTACATTAAGATTTGGAACTGCCTGCTAGGAAATAGGGATCAAATTTATGGAAAATAGGGGTCAAAGATTAGATCATATCTCTTGAATAATGATAGTTGTTACAAAACTTAAGGAGGATTTTGTATATGCTCTTTTTCTTGAGAGAAACTTCTCTCAATTTTCAAAATTCCTTCTCCATCTCCTCATATTTTTCACCCAAAGATCTTGACTAAAACAATAAATGACAAAATCTAAAAGAATGGGTTGTAAAGATTCATTCGAATCTTCCAATATATGACACCTGTGAAGAAACTGAAGGAGGTTTTTGTTATTTAGCTCGTGTTTGACGAAAAATGATTTTTTTTCTCAATATTATTCTCCATTTGGTCATAAACTAATCTTGAAGTTGACTTTTAAAACAATAAAAGATGCAACAACACAAATCTTCATAAAAGAAAAAGAAAAAACGCAACAAATTCATCATTCCTATACTTCTGATCATCTCTTGGATTTTCAAATGTGTCAAATAGGTAGAAGACAACCCATAAAACATTAGATACCTACTAGAAAACATCTGTTTGAACTGCAAACCTCCATTCTTGAGAATCATCACCGATAGAAAAAGCATAGCGAAACTTCATTTGCGTGGGTTTGACAAGGTTTTGAAGTCTTTGACCGAGAAAAATGGTCAATAGATGATGATTACCACCTTAAATACCTTATGTGATCCTCCATACATAAAAAATAATACCAAAACTCTAATATTCTACCAATTTTTAATGCCTTTGACAGTAGCGCAACAAATTGACCAAAACACAAATGCAACAAGGAAAGTGCAGCGAGTTAAAGGTTTTGTGGGTTGAAATCTCATTTGAGTGATCTCCTCCATTGTTAAACATGACTTAGACTTCATACGACATAAATCATTTCAGAAAAGAGAAAGATGAAGCCTAGATGTGGTCGTGGTGGTGAGAAAACCCTCAGTTTGCAGAAGTGTGGTGGATCCCCTGCGCCTAAAATGCATCGAGCTCTCGTTGATATTCAGGGAATCTGAGGAGGATGAGTAATGTGCTCGATGGATTTTTAAAAGTTAAAACACATATTTATAACCCTCCACGGGTTCCAAGACTTCCTTTAATTGAAATGATGACTGATGTTCAAGCGTGACGCAAAGGAGAAGTGCAAAAACAACTTATGGTGACAAAGATATGATGTACTATATGATTTTACCATGCCACTGAATAAAAATACATCACTAACTTGTCCCAATAATGAAAGACCAAACCAATTATTGCCTTCATCCATGACTTAGATGACACATTAAACCTAGACTTACTAAATGTAGACCTTTTAAGAACTTGATAACTTGATTTCTTTCACCACTCAAAAGTTTAGTATTTTTATCCTAAATTGACACTCAGACTTGATCTTTGTGAGATCATAGAAACACTTTACAAATTGACCAAAATAATAAAAATACCAAACTTGAATTTGATTAGTATAACATAGGACTCTAACATTAGCTCCAAAGGGGATGGCATCCTCCCTGTGAGGTACCAAAGAACACCATAGACTAGTATCCCGATCCATTAGGATGTTCCAAGCCTCGAAGACTAGAACCTGGAAACTGTGACCTGCAATTTAACATAATAAAAATGTACATGTTGGAAATTGAAACTGAAAGCTGAAATAAATACTTACCCAACAAGCTTATTGCACAACATTTCCTACTCTAACCTACTGAAGAACTGCTGAAATCAAGTGATACAAAAATGCTAGTGAAGAAAATCAAGTAGTGTATGAAATAATTGGATTGCTTGATTGTGCTTGCACCATATGGAAATTGGACAGTGTAATGGTGGTGGCCACTCATGATGCATCTGGTCTCCATATTGAAAACATGATTGAAAACACAAGTTGAAAAAACCTTCCATATAGTGAGCTACATGATCATAAAAGACATGATTTGTTTAATGATCCTCAAGGTATTCAATGACTGGATCATCAAGGTTGAATTTTTCAGATGTATTATCTATGTCAAACCATGACTTCAACTTTGAATTGTCAAATTCTTGTTCAAAGACAAAACATTCTTCCATCGTGAGAAACAAGGGAAACACTACCTCCTTTTGTTTTGGCTGGAAAAAGATTTCAAAAGATTGACTCTGATCTTGGAAGTTGTGGGACTGTATTTGAGCCTCTAAGACCTCAACATCTCTCTCAAGTTTTAGAATAAATTCTCCAAGAAAATGAGATTTATCTATGGAAGAACATTTGCATGAATTTAAATAAATAGATAAAAACTTTGAAAAAGCTTCATCAATCTGATCATCATCAAGAAACAATATTTTCCACATACTCTGTCACCTTGATTGATTAGGAAAATGGATTTGTACTTTAAACTATGATTTTTTTGGATAATGAGTCGCCATGGAACGTTGAACATTGAATTTTGGATGTCGTTGACAATGGAGTTGTCCAGTGAATAATGCACAACCTTCTTGTGTATGATCATTGTTCACCATCATTAATCAGATCTGAAACTTGATGGTTCTTTCCCGAGGAAGATGGAACCTTTCTCTCCCCGATAATAACGCCACTATGTTAGCACTTCATAATTCCTCCAGGTTGAGGAGAGGAACTCAAAGGTAACCACAAATCAATTTTTAATGCTGGAAACTAGACCTTCCAAACCTAGAGAGGGCTCTCTCTTATGAAATCTTTTGGATCTTAGGCTAGGTCTATAGATTAAGGTAGAATAATTTCAATAGTTTGATGGTAGGGGAGAGGGAAAATCCATTGGGCATGGAGTCAAATTAAGCTAATGATTTTCAGTGCTATGATGGGAAAATGAAAAATACTTAGACAAGGGCAAGGTAGGAAATCCTTTATTGTTTGTCAAATTTCATTGTAGAGAGGTCAATAGAGGAATAATGAAATGATAATATCTAAAGCATCTAGCTGAGGATGAATTTTAGATATTATGGTGGAGGAAAAAACACTGAAATGTTTAGTTACTTATAACAGAGCACCTGAAAGTGAATTATGAAATAAATTTTTTTAACTAAAAACTGAAGACATAACATTTAAGCATGGCCTTAATAGAAGATTAAAAACACAAACATGAGATAAACATCACCATAAATGATTGACACATGAATCTCTGAACAAGTAGACTGCGACCTTCATCATTCACTCAAATTTTCAAATGGAACTGTACAATGCACAATATCTTTTCTCTATCACACACCGACCAACTATCCCTCATAGAAATTTACAAAATATAAAGGAAAAACAATTTCCCAAGCTAAGGGGGTCAAGTTCAACCATTTCCCCAAAGAGAGAATCCGGTACATTAAGATTTGGAACTGCCTACTAGGAAACAAGGATCAAATTTATGGAAATCTAGGGTCAAATATTAGATAACATATTTTGAATCATGGTAGTTGTTACAAAATTGAAGGAGGTTTTTGTAGTTGAGCTTCTTCTCAATAGAAACCTATCTCAGTTTTCAAAAATTATTGTCTAGCTCCCTAGAATCTATGCCTAAAACATGAAATGACGAAATCTAAAAAATAAGTTGTAAAGATTCATTCAAATATTCCAATATATGACACGTGTGAATAAAATGAAGGAGGTTTTTGTTACCTATCGAGTTTTTGACATAAACCTATTTTTATTTTTCAATATTCTTATCCATTTGGTCAAACATTAATCTTGAAGTTAACTTACGAAACAGTAAAAAACACAACAACACACTTCTTCAGAAAAAATGTAGGAAATTCATCATTCTCCTACTTCTGGTGATCTTCTGGATTTATGTATGTATTATAACAGATGGAAGAAAACCATTAAAACAATAGATACCTATTAGAAAATAGATGTTTGAACTGCAAACCTCCATTCTTGAGAATCATCACCTACAGAAAAGTGCATCGATTGAGCGCAACAAAACTTCATTTGCATGGGTTTGACCAGGTTTTGAAGTCTTTTACTGAGAAAAATGGTTGATAGATGATGTTGACCACCTTAAATACCTTCTTTGATCCTCCATACACAAAAAATAATGCCAAAACTATGATCTTCTACCAGATTTTAATTCCTTTGACAGTAGCGCAACAAGGAAATCGCGACGAGTTAAAGGTTTTGTGGGTTGAAAGATCATCTCAGTGAGATCCTTAGTTGTTGAAGATGAATTAGACATCATACAACATAAATCATTTCAGAAAAGAGAAAGTTGAAACGTGGATGTGGTCATGGTGGTGAGAAAACCCTTGGTTTGCAAAACTGCAGCAGATCCCCTACACCCAAAACGCAATGAGCTCCCATTAATATTCAGGGCATTTGAGGAGGAAGAGTAATGTGCTCGGTGGATTTTTGAAAGTTAAAACATATATTTATAACCCTCCACGTAGTCCAAGACTTACTTTAATTGCAATGATGACTAATGTTCAAGCACAACGCAAAGGAGAAGTGCAACAACAACTTACGTAAACAAATATCTGATGTACTATCTAATTTGACCATGCCATTGACTGAAAAGACGTCATTAACATGTCCCAATAATGAAAGGCCAAACCAATTATTGCCTTCATCCATGACTTGGATGACACATTAACCCTAGATTTACTAGACCTAGAACTTTTAAGAGCTTGATAACTTTATTTCTTTCACCACTCAAAACTTTAGTATATCTTATCCTAAATTGACACTAAGAATTTATCTCTATGAGATCAAACAACACTTTACAAATTGACCAAAATAATAAAATGACCAAACTTGAATTTGATTACTATAACATAGGACTCCCACACATTCATTTTTTTTGAATGAGAGTGTTGTGATATAAAGGATTCCCTAGCAGTAGTAGTTGATTGAGGGCTTAGGGGTGGCCAACTATAGAAAGAATATGTGTTGTTGCGTCTATGGTCGAGTGGAAAGTCATCCCCGAAACATCGTTGTGGTCAGTAGGATTCAAGTAGCGTCACAACTCCACAATCAACAGTAAGGCACACCTTCGTTTTATAGGTAAGTATTCATTGCTCGTGGTTTCAAAGTTTGATATAATTAGTTGTATATTTAATTTTTAATGTTTACAGAGCGTATCAAAAAAATATTAATGGTTATGTATTATCATGGGTTTTTTTATGCCATGTAAAGTGAAAGTTAAGAAAAAGTGTTTACTTAATGAAATTTGAAAACTGAAGCAATTTCTTAATCTTGGATATTTTTATATTCTCATAATTATATAATGTATTAATTGAATAAGTTCTTTTATATAATATTAAGATATTATGTTTAGATTGGTAAGTTATTATTTTATTATATTATTAAAAGTTTGTTGTAATACTTAATTGTATGAAGATTTATATTTATATTATTATTTTAATATTTTTGAATATGAAATTCCAAGTTAATAAAAAAGTCGAGTTTAACTTAATTATTGATAAAGAATTTATGTGACTCATGTCTAATTGCTTAAATTTTATTTATACACTATGGTACTACATATGACGTTATGATTTCAATTATTTGTTATGTCAACAAAAGAATGTTGAAGTATAATGTTGTGATGATAGTTCATGATGTGATGTTATGTGATAATTGGACATAGTTTTGATGATAGTTTAATGTTGTCATGCATATGTGTTGTTAATTATTTATTTTGTTATGATAATGATGTTGAATTTTCATGATGGATATGGTATGTCAGACAGGTATATGGGTTATTTCCTATGATTTTATGATTATAACTAATGCATTTGTAGGAATTTATAGGGTAAGTTCGTCAGAGAAAACACCAAAGGACACCGCTCACAAACAGATCACAGATCAATACACCAGTATTGTTGACGTGGTTAAAACCCTCAAAGAGGGAAACAGTCCACGGATTGAGCCAACGCGACCACTTCAAACAATTTATTAATAAAAGAATGAAAATTTACATAAGCTTCTCTCATGAACAGTTACCCTACAAATGACCCTCCATGCTCTTTAAATAGAGATCATGGATCAATTGGGTGTTAAGCCACAGATCAAGTGTAGGTAATACCGATGAGAGAATGAACCATCAGATCACTACATCTCGTGACCGTTGGATTGTAAGTTACAAAAGTACATAGTAAAGAAACACACTTTACCTAACTCTACACTAGACCAAGTTATACTTAACTATTTCCTATGTGTCGGAATATCCTAACATCCCCCCTTAAGAACAACTTCGGATAGGATTGAAGGATGTAAAAATATGACACAATAGGAGAAGGAAGGAGGCATTATAGCCTATCCCCCCTTAGTGACAACTTCCTGAACTCCAGCCATAAATCGAAGTTGATCATCTGTTGAACAATATTGCACTTCAAGAACATGGTCATGAATGAGCTTTATGATGAAGTGCATGTGCAGTTCAATGTGTTTGCTGTGCTAATGTTGGACTAGATCTTTGCATAGTTGAATGGCCTTTTGATTATCACACCAAAATGTAGTCGGATGCTGCTACTGAAAGCCAAACCTTGACAGGATCTGACGAAGCCACAAGGTTTCCTTACTAGCTTCTACGACACCACAATACTCTGCTTCTGCTGAAGAAAAAGAAATGGCACTTTGTTTCTTGCAAGCCCATGTAATAGGTCCTGAACCAAGAGTGAACACATAACCTGCAGTAGACTTCTGATCATCACGGTCACCAGCCCAATCAGAATCAGTGAAACCAACCAATAGAGGAGATGCTTCTGCACTGTAATGAATCCCAAACTGAACTGTACCTCGAACATAACGAAGTATTCTTTTAGCTACTTTCATGTGGGTTTTGCATAAACCGAGCAATAAGGCCAACAACAAAGGAAAGGTCAGGACGAGTATGGGTCAGATACAAAATTTTTCATACAAGTTGACGATATAAGGTAACATCAACTTCAAGGGAAGTACAAGTGACTGAAAGTTTGGCTCCAGACTGAAAGGGGGAAGGGGTTGGCTTACAGTCTTCCATGTGAAAATGGTGTAGAAGATCACATGCATACTTGTACTAGGAAAGGGAAATACCTTCCTTGGATTGCAAGACTTGAAGACCAAGAAAATAATGCAAGTGTCCTAAGTCTATCATTTAAAACTTCTTTTTAAGGCTAGACTTCAAATGGTTTATAAGGTTGGGATCATTACCAGTAAGGATAAGATCATCAACATAAAGAACAAGAATGATAAGTTAATTTCCCACTTTATTGGTGTAGACAGTATTGTCAGAATGACACCTAGAAAATCCAGTTTCTAAAAGAAAGCTATCCATTTTGGCATACCAAGCCTAAGGGGCTTGCTTGAGACCATAAAGGGATTTCTTAAGCCAACATACAAGGCTAAAGTCTATTTGTATAAAACCAGTAGGTTGTTCCATATAGATTTGTTCATGCAAGTCCCCATGCAAGAAGGCTGATTTAACATCCATCTGATGGACTTCCCATTTGAAAGAGCCAGCAAGGGAAAGAACAAGATGGATAGAGTTCATTTTGGCAACAGGGGAGAAGGTTTCAGTATAGTAAATGACTTCAACTTGTGAAAAACCCTTAGCAACAAGACGAGCTTTATGTTTATCAACTTTTCCATCTAGTCCATACTTGGTTCTGTAAACCCATTTGCATCTAACAAGTTTTCGTCCCTTTGGAAGGGGAACAAGATCCCATGTATCATTCCCAATAATGAACGATATTCTTCTTTCATAGTTGCATCCCAATCTGGATGGCCTGAAGCTTCTGTAAAGGTGTCAGGATCATAATTAGTTGAAGCTTCAGCCAATAAAGAATAGGCTCTATCGAACTGAGAACGTGTACATCACTGATATGTAGGATCATTGACAATAGCACCTGCTGCATCCTGAGTAGCACAGACCCATTTTGGAAGCTAAGGAGCTGAAGGAAGATCGTGAGAAGGTGGGGGAGAATTTTCATCCTCGTTGTCAACAACTGAAGAATAAATATTTTCATAAGTAGAAGGGATAGAGAGAGGTGGCACATATGCCAAACTAGGCTCGTAGTCCGATATATTTTCAACAAACTTTACATCTCTTCTAATGATAACATTTTTGGACTTAAGTGGAATAAGTCTATATCCTTTGACATCTTCAGAATATCCAACAAAAATACATTTTTCACTCTTAGGTTCTAAAGCTTTATGTTTCTCATCTGGAATATGGGCCAATGCTTCACTTCCAAAAACACAAAAGTGACTTACATCTGGTTTAATTGAGCTCCATGCTTCTTATGGAGTGAAATTCTTTAAAACCTTAGTAGGAGTGCGATTTATTATGTAATTTGCACAAATAATTGCTTATGCCCAAAAATTAAGACTAAGTCCTTTAGATTGAAGCATACAATTAGTCATTTCCTTTAAGGTGTGATTCTTCCTTTCAACTACACCATTTTGTTGTGGAGTATATGGAACAGTATGTTGCATTTGAATTCCATTCTCAGTGCAAAAGTTGATGAATTCGTTTTTAACATATTCTCTGCCATTATCAGATCTTAGCTTAAGAATTTGATGTCCAGATTGTTTTTCAACAAAGGCCTTAAAGGCCAAGAACATGTTAAATACTTCACTCTTGAGTTTTAAGAAGTATACCCAAGTGCGTTTGGAGAAATCATCAATGAAATTTAAGAAATACTTGTAGCCAAAGAATGAAACAACTGGAAGTGGACCACATAAATCACTATGCACAAGCTGTAAAGGGGTTGAGGCATGCCAAGAGGCACGTTTTTCAAAACTATCGTGATGATGTTTTCTGAGTACACATCCAGAACAAACACCACCTCTGCAAGATACGATTGGAAGAGGTGTCACCATATTTTCTTTACATAGATTCTGAAGGGAGAGATAGTTTAAGTGACTAAGTCATTGATGCCAAAGTTTGCTCACTTCATCATTATGAGCAACAAATACCGAGGGAAGGTTTGATGACCCAAAGTTGTTAAATTTATACAACCTTGTAGAATCATCAACAATGCCAGTAGCTAAAATCTGTCTGGGATCTATTAGGTCCTTAATTACAACATCGTGAGGTGAAAATTCAACGATTTTACCTTCACCTGAATGAGTTATCTGATATACAGATAGAAGGTTGCAGGATAAGGTTGGAACACATAATACATCATTGAATTGACCATTGTCTATATCAACAGTTCCAGTCCCTACAACACTAAGAGATCTCTCATCACCAACATATATATTTTTGGTGTTACAATCATTTAAAGAAGAAAACATGGCTTTGTTTTTGGCCATGTGATAAGAAGCTCCAGAATCAATGATCCACTCTGTTATCACTCAGATTTTCCCTGAAGTTGTAAGAAGAGGGAAAGGGGTTCGAGGTAACCACAAACCAACTTTTAAGTATAGAATCTAAGCAATCTGTACTCAGAGAGGGCTCTCTATTTAAGATTTAGCTTTGTTTTATAGGATATTATGCTAGTTATGAAAGTTTAAGGGTTTTGATTGTGTTTGGTGGTGGAATTTCAGGATAGAACTGAATATTTCAGGCCATTAGGCTAATGGAGTCTACAGAAGATGCCTTAACTAGATTTGGCTTTTCAACAAAGGATGGGTTCACAGGGAAAGATAGCTAAACAGGGAACAAATGGTAACTTGAAATGATGGAATGGACTTTAAAAGGGAGGAAGGGCAATTAAAAATCTTTCCACATGTTTTAATAAGAGGGAAAGTGGATGATCACCAATAAAAAGCAATTAAGAATTTTTTACTAAATGATCAAAGTGATAAACTAAGAAGCAGGAGCAATTAAGAATTCCTTGCCTATGATAGTTTAGAAGAAAACATTTAGAATAAAAACGATTTTAAAGATAGATTGCACTTAAGCACTTTCTGAATTATACTTTTTCGTTTTAATATTCAGATATGAAACACAATTGAAATATTAAACAAGAAAACAATAACACATGAGATATAGAATACTTATTTGTCTGGTGTTTGACACATGAATCCTGTGAAAAGTCCTTTGTATTATTTCTTCATCCAGCTAGCCATACAAAAATTGTCCAACAGTACTTCTATTCCAAAATAATCAGTCTTACAGAAATGTCTAAGAATCCACCCTCAATACTCCGAATGAGGGAGTATTTATACAAAAGTTTTACAATAAAATATCTCATAACAAAGAGAGATATATTCTAGGATGACTAACTATATGTTACATGAAAGTAGAGACAAATGGTCTCGAAGATAGAAGATAAAGTAACTGATGGCTTGTTGTCCCTGTTTTTGTTGATGAGCTGGAGGCAAGCCCTATGATGAAGCATCTTGTTGTCTTCCTCGTAAATCAATGATGGTTGTTCTGCTTTTCATCTTCTTATTGATACTCTTTGACTTGTTCTAATACTCTTTACCTGCTTGATCCTTGTTTATCCTTTTTTGCCACAATTGACTATGGTAACTAATGAAAATTTACTTTTTTACCAAGGATAAATCACAAAATTTCTATCATATTTGTCCACCATTTTTCCTGTGGTATTCTGGTCCTTTGAAGTTTCTGAAGATTTCATCAACCTCTATGTATTTAACAAAATTGGGCTGAACTGGAAACAAATGCTTTAGCTCATGTTCAACATAGAAAAGGTTCTCTAGACTGTCATAGAGAACTCTGCCTGTAGGTAGTGCCTTTGGTGTAGATGTACTAGTTGATGAATTGGCCTGGTTATCTGCATATTGAGCCAATTTGTCAACATAGTCTATATGTCTCATCAATTTATCATTGATTACTAAAGGACTGGGTAGCCCTTTGCTCTACAAAATGCCAAATTTTTCCATAAAATCATTGATTTCTTCTTGCATGTTCTGGCATCTTCTTTCCAAATTCTGCATTAGAGACCTTTTGGTCAATACCTTCTTGATTTCTAGAATAGTTCCTGTTTTGTCTTCAATGCCCAGTTCTTCTAGCTGGTACTTATTTTTGCTATTCAAAAAGTTTATTAGCCTGGTGGCTTCCTCAGGCTTCCCTCCTAATTCTTCCTTTGTCCTCTGAATTTCTTCAAGAGCTACTTGTACCAAATCAATCTGTTAAAAAATTATTTGTATTGATGGCCAAGCATCATTTATTGACTGGGTGATGTTGGTCCAAAGAATCTTTCTAATTTCTGCTAAGGGCTTGTCAAAGGTGAGGTCTTTCTATAATGATTTCACCTATTGAGCTAACCCTTTGTTCTCCCTCACATTTTTAGAAAAATTAATCTTGGAAAGATCATATTTCTATTCTAAGGTAACAAATTGTTCTTTTACCTTCTCTAATTCTAAAACTTGGAGCTTCATCTCCTCCATTGATTTGATCAATTCATCTGTGCTCAAACCTGAAGTTCCTGCTGGTGCCGTTCCTATACTTGTACCTGTGATTACTTCATTTGTGACTAAAGGGACATTGGGTGCAAGGGTTGTTGCCAGTGTTGAAGGGACTGCAGTGGAGACCACTGGTATCACATTTGGAGGCTGAGAGGTCGACTTTCCCTGATTGTCCTTCAACGATTTTTCTAACTCTTGTTCAGTCTCCTTCAATTGTTCTGTTAGCGCTTGGAATTCACCTAGGCTGAGATAGACAAACTCTCAAGGCTACATCAAACCATTTCACCTCGTAGCTAGCCCTACGAGGTATGAGAAGGCTCTCTCGGGTCAGATTTGATAGATCTTTCAATATGATTAGGCTGACCAATTAAGAATAAAGATTTTAGGCTAGTAAATTGATAGGGGGGTTGATTTAATGATTTTTGGTGGCAATTGGAGGGAGTGCAATTCAGGGTGCGGGGATTGAGCACAGTTTTTGCAGGGGGATCTTTGGGGCAAGGTAGGAGTGAGCGTTGATGCCTTAATCTGAGATGGATGATCAAGGATGATAGAGGAGGAGCTAAAGAGGGCAAACAACCATTTTGAATCCTCTCTAGACAGTAGAAAACATAAATATTGAACAAACTAAAAAGCTGAGCATGTCAAAGCATGAATTCAAACTTTACCACTTCATCTGTCCAATTAGAAGCAAAAGAGAGATGTGGAATACATAAACAAACTTACAAGAACATGTAGAGAACACACCATCAACACATCAATCCACAAGAATCCACAATGATGTCTGCAAAACCCTGGTCTTCCTTTCCTTAAATTGCAGAAATATATGTACAATACACAATAAAGCTTTCTCCCACAAGAGTCCAACCATGAAAATGAGAAGGAGAGAGCATAATATAGACCATCTAGACCATCTAACTCCTTTCCCCACCTCTAGGGGTCGAGATCAGCTTCCTAGGGGCAGTTTGAACTAATCCTAAATTAAGCACTAGATAATAGGCAGTCCAACAACTTGCCTCTATTACTTAGCTAACTGATTCATGCATTAATTATTCACTTTTTACATCAAGGAAGCTTCCAGAAGGGTAAAGAGAGATAAAATCTATCAAAGTGCCATGAAAATATTACATTTATCCATCATCTACAAGTAAAAATGGTCAACCATAGTCAAAACAGTGTTTTTTTGACAAAAAGGTCAATTCTGGCAAAGCTGGCTCGAATGGTCGCGCCCCCTGTTCAAATGGTCGCACCCCTTTGCAGCTACTTTTGAGTGGGTTCCACTGATCCAAATCAGGTGCAAGATGGCTCATTGGAAAGCTTGGTCTGTCTACTTTCCATCCCAAGTGGAATTTCTGAATTTGGAGTTGTTTTGCCCCCTCAAAAACCATTTTTCCCAAGGTCACTTTCTGCAACTCAAAAAGTGGGCAAAAAGTCATTTTTTTGATGTATTTTGAGCTTTTGGAGGCTCAAATCTCAAAATCAGGCTTCTCCCAAGTATTGGTAATTTTTCTCTTTGCATGCCCTTTCCAAAAATGCCAAGTTTTCAAAATTCCGAGCAGTCCTCCAAAGTGGTCTCACCCGGGGTGAGACCACTCCAATGGCCAAAACCTGTAAATTGCACAAAAAATTCACAAATGACAAAATTTTCTCCAAATTTCTTGAAATTTGGGCTGAGAGTCCCCAATCAAGTACCATGCTCAGTCAAAGAGGCTTTTTCCAAATTTTGGAGTGGATCGGGCGTTTTTCTTCGTTTTTTGTGCTTTGGCCAACCGTCCTTGGAGCACCTTCGTTCTCGCCGGTATTTTTGACATTTCTCTCAAACCATGACACCTGTGTAAAAAGTGAAAGAGGTTTTTCTTCCTTGGCATGTTGTGGACCAAAACCTCTCTCAGTTTTGCAAAATTCATCTTTGATTTCTCAAAAAAAGCTTTTGAATGAAACTTGTCCCGATGTGTGAAACAAGGGATTTTGTCGAAATGGAGTGAAATGAAGGGGATAGGGGGCTTCTAAATTCTTGGGGAAATTTTTGGGAGTGGGGAGGGATGTTAGGAAGCAGGGGAAACTGGAATCTCAGAGATTGAGTGAGGGGAAGGGGTCGAAAAGGGCAAAACATAGGCCTAACCTAGAAAATTGCCAGATTGTAGCTAGAAACTAGGGTTTGTGCAAAAATGAGGAATTTGGCGGATCTGAGGGATGGGAAGTGTTTGATAAGGTACTTTAAGGATAGGGGAAAGTGTATGAACATCAGGAAACAATTTTTTCCGGTGATTTGACCATCCAAGAGAAATTGTCTTCAAAACCCTAGGAGAGGGAAATGACCTTGCCTGGGTGGCAACTGAAGCATGAACACGATGTAAAATGACCCATTAGATACTGACATGATGATGACAACCCTCTGAATGATGATACACTCAGCTGAATGGTGACATGGACTGACATTTGGGCAAACCCTAGACCTAATGCCTAGTGACCAAAGTTTGGCTTGAAGACTCACTGAAATGACAAAATTTGACCTTGACACTTCAAAATCACTTTGTAAGAGCACATTTGATCACTGTAGGAAGGCTGGAAAGACTGACACTAACATGTTCATTAAGCTTGAGGACTAAGTCCATAAGCTCTTCTTCAGACCTTTTTTGTATAACCTCAGTAGTTTGCGGATGCCTTTATGGAGGTTTTTAACTGTTTTCTTAAGGCAATTATGTCTTCGTCTTTCTTTTTAATCAAGGCCTTTGCAGCCTTGACATCTTTTGGGTTATGGCCCAATCCAATAACCAATTCTTCCAAAGATTTAATTCTATTGTCTTTAGCCTGTGAGGAGGCTCTTTCCAGCTGTAACTGAGCAGTTGTATTATTCAAAGAATTTTCTAATCTTTGGGCCATCATAGCCTTACCGGTTAATGTAGAATATATCATTTCCCCTGTCTGCCTGTGTAACTCAATCTGATCCAGGGGATGAATGTCTTTTTCCATAACCTCAAAATATGTTTGAAGGTAATCTGCAATTGTCTGAGGTTGTTGTACTTTGGGCTTGAAGAGGCTCATTTGCATTTTGCCCTCCTTGATGTCATAGGCTGACATCAACCTATTCTGATTAGTGGGAGCCATTTTTAAATATTGATTGTAGACTTGGATCCTTAATGGCTCATTCCTAGCTTTTATTTCTTTGAATTTCTTTTTAATATCCAGGTTCTCATTTCCTGGAGGCTTGAAGGATGACACTTCAGCACTTTGTTGTCTCTCCAACTCCTGTCTCTGTGAGCTAGAAGGTGTCCCACCTGTTGGGAAAGTCTGATGACTGTCTACACCTTCTTTTCTTTGGCTATCTGTAGTTTCTTCAAAAAATTCTTCTTCTGAATGAGGATTTAGCCTGTGCCTCTTAGCACCAGGCTGGTCTGATGGGCCACTGGCAGGGGTAGCTACTTCCCTGTCTCTCTTTTTATTCCTTTCCTCATTCAGAGGAGTCTGTAAAATTGGGGGCTCTCCCATGTTGACTTGAGTCGGGTGAGCTTGTGCTTGAGAAATTTTTGGCTGCTTGGACATGGTTGATTGCTCTGTTGCCTGAGTGCTAGTCTCTGGTTCTTTTCCCTTGGATGTCCCTGCAAGTGATGTACTGGTCTCTTGTGGGTGACTTCGTGAAGTATCAGTTGTTGAGGCACAAGTCCCTGATGTTGGCTGTTGAGAAGTCTCAAATTGCACCTATCCAAAAGAATCCAGGTCAAGTGTTTTTTCAAGATCCTTCATTACATTTTCTATATTGACCTGCTCACTATCTGTTTCTATTAGGGTCCCTTCCCTCCATTCATCCATATTGGAAAATTGTTCAATCTCTGGGATTCTGTGATGCAAGTATGGTGACAATCTATTTTTCATCCTTCTATCACAGATGAAACTATGGGGATCATAAGGAATCCAATTAAAACTTTTGTTCAATTTTAGATGGTCTTCTAAAATTTGCTTTGCTGCTTTCCATGCTTCCCTAGTGTTACAGAGGAAAGGGCCTAATTGATCCTTGATCTTTAGTTGTGCTCTCTTCTTAGCCTTAGTAAAATGAATCAAGTCTGAGTTTATTATCTATCTATAGTATTCCAATGCAAACAGTCTCATTGGAACATATTTTGGTAACTTGAAAGGGGAAAGCTCACACCCATATATCCTGATTTCTGTGTAATTCTGGTATAAATACCAGTCACCCACTCTGTACTATTTAGAGAGCTGAAGGATCCTCTTAATGTCATCACTGATTCTAGGAGGTGAAATCCCTGTCAGCAAGGTAGTTGCTGGATGAACAAACTGATCAATGAACTCATTATATGAGTAAGGGTTGGATAGAGATTTATGAAAGATGGAAGTCCAAAAGATGACAAACCTTGGATTACCCTTGGTATCAAGTTTGTTGACAGAAAATGGGAATTTTTCTGACTGATAGTAGAGCATGAGGTGGTATATGAAGGTGGTATACTTAAAAACCATTTCATTCTCCAGTCTCATGAACTGGTCATGAATTTTGTCAGCAATAAATGAGGCATAAGCAGGCGGCTATCCAAGGGTAAAAATAAACATCAACACTAGGGTCAATTCATCTACAAACTTACTAGTGTTGAATCCCATAGCTGTAGATATCATATCAACTATGATTTTACCTATATCTGTGAAGAAAACTGATCCATAAGGAGGGGGATATGTAGTCTGGTATTGCTTTAGTATGAAAGTCTGGCAGAGGCGATTAAGTTCAGATTGGGACATTTTGGTTGCTTTCTCAAGTAAATTCCCAATGGAAATGGGAGTGAGGGCTTGACCTGGGTGAAATTGGAGCATTTCATTGATTGATTCAGCGGTTATTGTGAAGAGGACTGTTTGGTTAGGAGACATGACTGCTCTGCGGTTGGGGTCATAATTGGCATGGCACTGATGGATTATATCTGGAAAAACATGCACAGAGGGGAGGAAGTACATTGGGAGGTTGGATTCCCACAGTCCCATGACATCATAGCCATTTAAGTAATTATCTCTACATTGACAAAAGACTTTGAGGTGATTTTTATCAGTGGTTAAGTCTTTTATTTGGAAGTCCTTATCTGCCAGAGGCAGATAGTTTAAATCTCGATGAGGAGCGTTAATGGGTGCAACGTTCAGAGCTACTGGGGTTTCCATTTCTGGTTCTTGTGGATTCAGAAAGGAAACTGTGGTTTTCTTTGTGAAATGGGCAAAACAGAGGGTCTGGGGGACTTAAATGATGAAAATAATAACAAAATTATGGTGAATTTGGGCCTTTTTAGTCAATTTACAGTGGAAAACAAGTATTTGCAGGGTTTTTTGTCGGAAATTTGATAAATACCTGCTTTTTGGGGGACGGGTAACGGAATGCAGGTACTAGGTGTGGCTGGAGGGTTTTGGGCGGCATCGGCTGCAAATTTTGGAGCAAGTTGGTGACTGCAAGCTTAAGCTGGTTGACCTCGACGTTCGTTTGCATGGGCGTACAAGTTTACAGAATAAAACAATGAAAATGACTTGTTTTGTTTTATGTACAAAGTCAAGAGTTGGCGGGTTTTGGGATTTGGGTGGGTGACGACAGCGGGGAATGACATGATGTTTTGTCGTTTTGTTTGAAGGCGGTAAGTGGTTTATATTGCACCGCTTATGAGGAGGGGCGATATTTAGCCTTGAGCCAACGATTCCATAGAATGGTTGACGCGTGGCAGGGGTATTGTACATGAAACCGCTTTGTGATCGCATGCTAACGTGCGGTCACAAAGGGTCGTGCAATATGTATAATAGCCATTGGATCTCGGGGACTTGATCATATGATTGTCGAAGTTATGAAGTGACGAAGATTTATGTAGGCGGGCCCGATATAATTAAAGATTATATAATCATATCGGGAGCGGCGGGATTGGCTGGTGAGGCTATTAATTAACCATGAGGGTTAATTAATCCCATTTTAATGTGGCGGGGGTCAGGGCTGTTAATTAACTACGGATTAGTTAATTAATCCCTATTTAACACGTATTATGGTTATATTTTAACCAAAGGGGCGGGATATATAGTTTTTTTGGGATTTTTTTACATAATTAAAATAATACGGGAATGGGTAGATTTTTATAGGGGAGTTATATATTAATAAGCTTAGTAGTTAATATGATTTTGAAATGAAAAGTGCTAAGTATAAAACATTTGAGGTGTGTATTTAAACTTAGGCTAAAGTGAAAAAAAAGGTTTTATGGAAATATTTTAATTTTCCTAAGTAAAATAGGATTTTACTTAGGAAAAAACTTATCAAGGGAATGAATGATTTTTATGAAGGGGTATGATGATTAATAAATGGTCTTAAGTACTTAGGCTCTATAAATTATTGGGCCGAGGGTCCGATCCCTCTAGAAGTCAGAGAAATGCTCTAAGCTCCTCTAATTTGACAGATACCTTGGTACTTAAGGGAAATTATTGAAAATTTTAGGGGAAATGAATAGGGAAGTTAATTACCCTGAATTTGCTTGCTTGATATGCCTTCCATGTACTGCCTGCCTTTGCCTCATGATGAAAATAAAAGATTTGCACATTTTCACTTATCATCCACCACACATTTATTCTGCAACCATCATCTACTTACCCTACCTATTTAACCTAGCATTTTTACTTCTTTATTAGGGTGCACTTAGTTTGGCAAACCCTTATCAAACTTTCTTTTCTTTTACATGGTAATGCCTATCTAAGTCTACACTTATTACATCCAAGGGCTCAGATTAAACTGTTGAGCTCCTTTTATTTACTCTACCTATCATACTTATTTGCCAAGATTACACTGTTTGGTCAGATTTTTATTCTCTATTTCTACATCATGAAATTGAAAAATGAATTAGCCAAGCTTAAACTGTTTGACTATTCATAAATTGTGGCATAAGTGACAAGCTGCACACAATTGTTTATTTTACAACAATAAAAAAGTAGTGGCATTTAGACTTGCACACTTTCTTGGTCTTTCTTTTTGTTGGGGTTCATTTTCTTTCATTTTTTAACCATATTTTTATTCTTTTCACCCTTTGATTTTTCTTTTAGGGCATACCCTCTTTACATTTTTTAATTTTTTACAAATATGGAAAACCTTTGCAACAAATAAAGGTATGAACATATTACAAAGCTCAATAAGTCAATCATGATATATGACACCTATTGGTATAGGGGCATAACACACTTATGAGAATGAGAAGAAGAAGATACATTTAGTGCATATCCAAAGCGAGATGCTTAACCATGACATGCAGAAAGTGCTATTCCTGAAGATGAAGTTGAAGTTGTTGAGTGCTCCAAATGGATGTTATGCTTCTTCATTGCTGCTTCCAAGTTTTCCATCTTCTTAAAGCATTTGGATTCTAAGTGGCCATCTTGATTACAAAAGTGGAAATGTTTATAAGTCTTCTTCCCTTTGTTTGTATTTGCCTTATCATTTTGTTGAAATGATTTTTCATTTTGAGACTAAAATGGCTTAGGACGCTTGTTTAGTTTAGGATCATTCTTTTTAGGATACGACTTCTTAGGATTCTTTGAATTTGGTTGTTGCTAGGTGGCTAAGGCTTTCTTAGAAGATTTTCCAAGATTAAGAAGACCAAAATGTAAGAGTTTTTTGTTGTTCTCTTATTAAAGAATCACAAAATGCATCAAAGGAAGGGGACTTGTAGTCTTGTCCTTGAGAAATGAAGGATTCTCTTGTAGAGTGGAAGGTGGAAACAAACACAGACTAGGCTGGTCCCAACTTAGTAAGAATGGAATAGATAAGGTTACCATCTTCTTTCTTAACCTTAACACATTCCAAGAGAAGTCTAAGGGTCTTGAACTTAGACAAAAAATCTTCAATGGAAGAAAAATTATTGGGGTCCAATGTAAGTAACTCATTTTCAAGTTGATGGGCTCTAAGTTCATTTTTAATTCCAAAAACTTTAGTGATCTGTTTCATTGCTTCATTAGGAGTATCAAGTTTTGCGATATGGAATCTAAGGTCTGGAGAAATAGACATCCCTATCAACCCACGTGCTTGATCTTGCATATTCTCCAATTTGGCTACCTTATCTTCATCTTTCGGTTTGGTTTCTTGGCTTGAGGATATTCTGTAAAGACCTTTATCTCTAAGTAAATCCACAATGTAGGACCACCATTGGAAGTAGTTAGTGTTGTCAAGAATAAATTGGCATGGACTTTCCATTTTAATAGAAACTGAAGCTATAGATGCTGAAACTAAGTGTTCCAATGGAAATATCTCGAAAAATTAGGCAAATTAAAAAAATGGCTATGAAAACGGCTTCCGGATGAAGAAGTTATGGCTTTTTGAAGAAAAGTTGTTGAAGATGCCGACGAAGTGCGGGAATGTGCAGAAATGAATGATAATGTTATATTTAAAAAAAAAAATCCACCCCCCTTTCCAAACTTAATCTAAGTAGCTCAACAAAAAGAAAGACTTGAACTCAAGACCTCTATTCTCATAAAGTAGCTTTGGACCAAGTGAGCTTGATTAAAAGGTTAGTAATTTTTGGAAAAGAGGAAGGTGTTTTTTTATTTTTTATTTTAGTCACTGAAGCTTTGGAGTGCGTGCTTACTTGAGAAAGCTCTTTTTTCCTACAAAACAAAAAACACAATATCTAACACAGACATACAAAAAAAAACACCTTACAACTTGAAGTTAGCTTTAGCCAGAAACTAAATATTTTCCTTAATGTTTCTGATTTTTCGAGATCACACTAAGGCATGGTAGAAAAGAGCATACGCATGAGAAAAATCCTTCCTTTCTGTTTTTTATTTGTGTAGATCGCACAAATTCGCGGGGAAAAGAGTATACGCAAAAATGAAAGGTATAGATCCTGTAATAAAAAAACAAAGAGCTAAATAAACTAAAATAAACAGAGAGAAAATAACTAAAAACTACAAATAAACACTATATATCTTCAAATCTTAAAAATGACGTAGCTAGGGCTACCAGAAACCTTTTCGTGTCAAACAAAAGGGGTTCGTCACTGGAACAGATGCTCCTAACACAATAGATCAGTCATCTCGGCCTGAAAGCAATCAGTAACAGTAGACCTAGGAAACGACAGTCAGATGCAGTTCTATCGGCTTCAGATTTGGATCACCAATGGATGTGGCCCTCAAATAGCTTTGATACCATGTAGGAATTTACAAGGTAAGTTCCTCATAAAAAAAACCAAAGGACACCGCTCACAAACATATCACAGATCAATACACCAATATTATTGACGTGGTTAAAACCCTCAAAGAGGGAAATAGTCCACGGCCTGAGCCAAGGCGGCCACTTCAGGAAATTTATTAATAAAAGAATGAAAATTTACATAAGCTTCTCTCATGAATGATTACCATACAAATGACCCTCCATTCTCTTTAAATAGAGATCATGGACCAATCGGGTGTTAAACCATGGATCAAGTGTCGGTAATACCGAGGGGAGAATGAACCGTTGGATCACTACATATCGTGACCGTCGGATTGTAAGTTACAAAAGTACATATTAAAGAAACACACTTTACATAACTCTACACTAGACTAAGTTATACTTAAGTATTTCCTATGTGTCGGAATATCCTAACAGCATTGGCTTCATGTTGAGATGTCGTGATTGGCAATAAATCTACAAATGGACCAAGAGGGAAAGCTTATTTGTGATCTCATGGGAGCTCATGTTTGTGAGGGAGCTTATGTAACACCATATGGGTTGGGGACAAACTCAATCAACACTTACATATGTCGGTTGTTCTTTTGACTTGTATAGCTCTTGAAGGGCTATGGGACCATATTGAAGAGGTTGAGTGCCTAATATTGGATTGGGATGTCAAAGTCCAAATGTGTGTGTATGACTTCAATGCCTGGGGTTGTGCACCTTAGTGAGTGTGGAGAGAGTTGGGCTAGTCTTGCAAGATGCCTAGAGTCATTGAGTATTGTGACTAGATGGCTGCCTTGGGGAAGATGAGGTCTAAGCCTTGGGGAGAGCCTTAGGGCTACAATATAGATTGACGAGGCTTAATGCCTGGTTCCGAAAGTTGGGAAAAAGGATTTGAGATTCCTTGGGATTTCCCTAATGTTGTGAAATTTTTTATGTCTATAAGTATACTAGTTTAACATAGGGTGTGGGGCAAACATGAAGTAATAAATAAATAAAAATAATAAAAAGTTAAATGACTAAACTTAACTTCAGGACAAAGTTCCTGTAATAATAAAAATAATATTAATATATAAATAAATAAACCAATAAATAATAAACAAAAGATAATAATAGCAAACAAACAAAACAATAAATAATAAATTGAAGATATATATATATATATATATATATATATAGTAAGAATAAGTAAAGTATTTGTTGCTCTGGTTTCTAGAAGTCATTGCTAAAATCAATTGAACATTTTGTGTCGATTATTTATAATATTATTTGATATAATTAGTTGTATATTTTAATTCTATATTGTTACAACTATATTTCCCATAGCGACTTGAGTTCCAACACAATAAATCTCCTTGTTTTCATGATTTCCTTGGATCTCATTGTCCCTTTTAGGAAGCCTCTCAAAAAGAAGACTTTCCATGGAATTCATATGCTTTTCTATTTCATCCATAAAATCTCTTTTATTTTTTTCTCAAGAACCTGGTAAATCCACCTTTTTCAACACACTACCATTTATTAACTTCTCTAACTGGGAGAAGCTAAATTCTATGTGTTCACTTTCTTCATGAGTCTAGGATAAGCCTTTTGGAGATTTAATTGGTGTAGTAAATTTCTTTGGAGGCAGGTTGGAAAATAATAATAGTACTCCTCTTTATCAGAATTTCAATCACTAAAATAATATTGGATCTTCTAATCAAGATTTATGTCACTTGTAAATTACATACTTTTAAAACCTTGATTCGGAGAATATTGAAATAGTTTTTTTTCTTAGATTTGAGCTTTTTTGAATTTGAAACTTTGGTTTGTAATACTTTGATTTGTCTTCTCTACAATTTCAAAGTTTTGATGAGAATATGATGTTCTACGTGAAAGTTATGGTAACTTTCTTAAAACTTGTTAATTTTTTGTCTCTTTTCATGAGGAATTTTTTATAACAAGCCACATGTCCACTTATTCAAATATAGTTATGAAATTTGTATCCATGCTACTTCTATATGTCTCTCAAGGTCCCTGAATATTTCACAATGTAAAAAGTCATAGAAAATAAGTTATATCACAAATACCAAGTTGCCCTATTTGATACTGATTTCAGGATCACTCACAAGCACTAACTTCCACATAGTATATCTGTAAAAGTAAAAGGAACCAAACTCTAAATTTTGAATCATATGTTCCCCTACATTTATCCTCAATATGGTCCAAGTTTCACTGTCTTAAAGCTCTTAGAAGAAAAGGTTATTGCGAAAATGTGAAACTAGCATGTTCGAAACTAGTTTAAGGAGTATTCGAGAACCCTAACTTACTTACCACATATATCTAAAATTGTAGTGAACCAATACCTAATTTGAACCAGATGTTTATTGAGATTTATCCTAAATGTGGCCCAAGTTTTGTAGTTTGAAACCTCCCAAAAAAAAAAATGTTGTACTAACCTATTTGAGACTAATTTCAGGAGCATCCAGGAACCCTGACTTCCTTTAGAGCATATATCTGAAATTTTAGTGAGCCAAGATCTAAAATTTGAACCATAATTTACACGAGATTACTCCTCAATATTGTCATTGTTTGGCCATATGCAACCTCACATAATTATTGTTATAATGAAAATGTCACAATGACATATTCGAAACAACAAAATCCTACGATCATGAGCTTTGATACCAAATGTTATTAATATCGTGCCTTAAAAATGATAATAAACCAATAATTATAATCCTCTTTCACGGGAAAACATTATTTTACAGTGAATACAATGTATAAGACAATATTGATTGTCCTAAGGCTAGGTCTCCTTAGTATATATATAGGAGACCAAGGGTACAATTATAATAAAATGGGACTATGAGAGGTTAAAGCCTACATAAAAATATAACAATAGAAATGTAATCACTCAATATATAACGTTTAGAAATGTAATCACTCAATGTAATCTTGATGACTCATTTGAAGACTTACTTGACTTAATGTATTCACCTTAACAATTCAAATTAAGGTGTTAGTTACAACCGAGAATGCACCCGTACAATTCAGTTAAAGAAATCTTTATCTGCAAGTGATACAAAAAGTGTTGATGATGTTAATGTCTTTAGGATTGAAGTGCTTGATTTGTAGCGTCCTTAACTTGATGGCATGAATTAGCTGTTGTGAAATGTTGTTGCAGAAGATTGCTTTTATCAAGTCGATGATGTGACGCTTTGTGTTTATGAACTTAAGTGATTACAAGAGTGTTGATTTCAGGAGCTTGATCAAGCATGCTTATACTTAAGTGTTTCTTATGCCCATTTAGTTTGTGTAAACAGATGACAAAAAAAGCATTTAATGAACACGACACAAACCATGCAAACACATTCATGACACAGAGTGTACCTATGATCCCCTTATTCAATTTCGAGTGGATCTAGGACACGATCACCACAAAAAGATATGTTTTTATTAATCTTCAAGATACATCATCATGACAATGGCTTCAGTGAGGCGTCTCAAGCACAGATGGAGAACTCCTGGGCATCAAATTGGCTGAAAAAACTGACTCTAAAACAATGATAATGCCAAGCTCTAGTGTCAAAGCTAATATCTGTTTTACCTCTCTTTCACATCAACCCGCACTTTTCTCACTTGTCATTGTGACTTCTCAATTACAATTTAACTTTGACTTTGACTTTGAAATGAATTTAAGCTATCTCAAAGTAAAACATTACTTTGGATTACAATAATAACATTTCAAATTTCTTTTTTTTTTAAAGAAAAAATGGAGAAGCAGACATAGTTCACAGTTTCACTCACAAATCAATTCATAATCCACATCAAAAGACAACTTAGACTCTATAAAAAACCAATGATTTCAAACTGCCCCTTGCTGCCATATCTCCCTGAGCAATGCAAGTACCATAGTCCTCGTGATTAACATGAGTAACAACCACTTACCAAATTGCAAATGAGTGGCAACTTCAATCTTAGACATCAACACTCATACCATGGATTTAGCTTACATTCCTTTGGTTTTGGTTTAGAATCTTTGCAGTAGTAAAAGAAAATGTGGTTTTTGCGAACACATTCCAGCTGATTGAGTTGATGGTAGCTAACATTTGCATATTCTGGCTGCTCCCACGTGTTGCCTTAGCAAATTCATCTGCGGCTCAAGGAGATAAATAAAGATAACAATGATACTGACAGCTTGGATCCAAACAGCAAGCGGTAGCCTAAGCAGGAAGTTCATGGACTAATCAAACTGAGGAGCGCACTGGAACCTAAGTTTCACGCGAATATTCTTCTATTAGAATCTGAGTATAAGTAGGCAAAATGGAGACTATACAATACAGAATCTCATGTTGGCAGTAGTTGTCTTGCAGATATTCTTCAATTAGAATCTGTGTATATAAAGGCGAAATGGGGCCTATATATAAGCACACCACTTCCACCTCCATTGTATTTTTGGTGTGCCTTCAAGGCCAGCGATCTCAGGGCCTTAAGAGAATGGCAAAGAAAGTTCAGAAACTATCAAACAAAAACACTAACCAGCATTTGGGCAGCCTGTCAGTTCACATACAAATCTAGACCAGGCAAGTACAATCAAGAAATTGTTTCCACCATAAGATGCAAAAATCACAACCACAGGTAGAGTCATGATCATGAAATAATTTAACAAAAAATCCATAAGAGATATTGTTGAACAAAGAATATATCACAAGAGCTATCCTATCTCTCTTAATATTCTTCCTACACCAGAGTTGGTAGTAGTACAAACCAACAACATCAAAACTGGAGGATGACTATACTTCTATGTACTTGTCCAAAAAGTTCAACAGTTGCTAATCTTGTTAGGCAGTCTGGATGATTGATAATTCCAAATTAGTCCTGGACACCACACCCTTTACTTCCCCCTCATGCATTATTTGAAGACGTTGAGCCTCTTTTTGAAATACGTAGGAGGGTAGAAATGGTATAGGTTGTTATTTCCAAGACCACACCAATTCCTCCCAATGTAGCGATCACAACGATAAAAGCCCGCTTCCACTTGTTATCAGGTTTCAGAATATCAAATCCTTTCGAAAATGTTCAGTATGCCTAAAACAACGGTTGTATACCCAAGAGAGTAATGATATATATTCCAGTACTTTCGAATCTTCTGGTCTTTCTGTGGCCTCAGAAGTAATGGAAAGACCTGCAATGTTGCGAATGCAAAAATTTCCCATCCCAAGTTTCTATGTACGATATGCACAGTTCCCTCAGAGTAGCTTCCTAGCTTAAGACCAGTGGCCCAACCAGCCACACCGAGAACATAGCCCGAAATCTGACAAAATTCATGGAGGTAAAACCAGGCAGGATCTACAGATTTATATGGTCGGAGATACCTCGCCGTAAGTATCTCAATTTTGAATAGATACTTTCATTCAAGCAGCTTCAATCAAATTATCCCAGAATTTCAATGTGCAAGGTTGAGTTACCTCCCCGCGTAGCTTTTCCCTTGCAACCTCTAACCTTTTTGTGCCTTCAATTTTCCTCAGCAATTTCGTGTTCCATTTCAAAAGATACAAATCTCCTCAACAACAACGCTCTGGTGCACAGGTTCTTTCACACAGTTGCAACCTCAAAAATAGATATGTCCATGCAACTTGTAATCACCCAACAGTGCACACACACTGCAAATTTTTCAGTCCTAGCTCTGATACCACATGAAAATAGAATCATACAGCCATATAACCATATGCACAACAAATTAACACGCAAAAATTAAACTGGCGGAAAAGGAAAAGAGCCATAATGCAGCCTCTCATGCTCATGTAATTCTCTCTTATTCAAAAAAAATAATAATACATTTAAATACATGAGTAAGTGGTCTTAAGATAGTGCATCTATCTTAGACTCACTTGGTTGAGACAATTTCTCAACGTACACACTAGTTTAGGAGAGCTAGTTAGAGAGAATCTCTCATCCAAACAAGAACCCTTGATTTGAGGAATTCTCATGATCTTATTAATTTAATTGGATTTATTATTGATTTTTAAGAGAGTGAGGCTAACAAATAAAGTGTTTTATAGTTAACATAGGGCTTATATAGGGCTTAAAAAAATCATTGTGTGTGCCCATGTGGCATCTTGTAGATACATATCTTCCCATTAAATCAATACTCTCTTGATCGTTTGTTGTCACAACAACTACTCTCTAGTATACAATACTAATTTTAGGTTGGAGCCAAATGGAACCTTCTTCACCAAGTTCTAGTAAGTTGTTCTACACTTTTCATTATGATCCCACAATATTCTTCAAACAAGACATGCGAAAGATTGGATGAATCTTGGAATCGACTGCAACAACCAAATTTTAGGCAACCTAAGCAATGTGTTGTATGATATGATAGTACCCATAGAACGTGGAATCTAGCTTCCGTGAACTTTATTTTTTAGTGATGTCTATTTATAAGCCTACAAGTGAAGGAACTTGGTTCCCTTCAACAAAAGAACATTCAAATCTATGTTAATCAATTTCTTGTTTAATTCAATTTTGCATCATAACCAAGTTTTCCTTGAGGATGAGAAGAATAACTACTCTAGTATGAAGTTTTCTATCTATTGCATGAACCTTAGATGCATTTCGTACATAGGATGCCTTGGATAAGGAGTTTTGGACACAAAATACTTCATATGATGTCATCTTTCTAGCTCCATGATAAGTGGTGTTATACCACCAGTCAATACGGATAGGTCATTGTGCCCATTGATGTGACATTTTAGAAGAAAAGCATTTCCACTAAGTATCCAAGCACTTGTGACCACTTTGTTCGACCATTAGTTTGAGGATGATATGTAGTGCTCATATTTAGTTATGTACCTTGGAGTTTAAATATCACCTGCCAAAATTTGTTGGTGAATGTGGGATCTTGGTAGAAGAAATGGAAGTGGGAATACCATGTGTTGGTATCATCCTAAGACCCTTTTTCCTTCCCAAAAACATATCATTTATCCATACATTTTCATCATATATCCCTCAAAATCCTTGAATATTGATTATTAATTGTTCTATAGTTATTAAATTGCATAGAAATTAATTTAGGGGTTTTATGTTCCAGAATTAGAGGTTTTTGATGACATGATTACAGGAAGTACCCACATCCTGTAATGAGCTTACCGTTTGACATGTGGCGCAGCAGATGAGCCAGAACGAAAGGCATGGGCGAAAAGTAGAATGTCCAAGCATGGACAAACACCTCTCACCCAGCCAAATCGAGCCTCCTATGCATGCGGTCAACTTAAGTCAAAGCAGGGCACTCTGACAGGCAAAAGCAGAAACAACATCGTTCCATTTTTCATTTTAGTCTTTTTGATTTTTGAAACACTTGGTATGGAAACATTTTGAAAAGGCTATGTAATAAATGTGGCAACAGCACTATGTACATTCATTGTATCGATGACATGGCTGTGCGTACGCATATGTAAATACAGTCAGGGTTATGTTTAGAGTTTAGTTTTTGGAATTGTTGAATCGTATTTTCTCAGAATAGAGTTTTACTTTTAATACAAGGACATATTTATAGTCACGAAGTGTGTATACCCTTTGCATTGGTCTTGATTGCTGAACGGTGTTAACCAGTATACCCTTAGGTGCGGACGGGCCCTGCGTTCTTCGATTGGTATACTGTCCATTCGTTTTGGTACATTTCAGTTATTATATGCTGCACAGTGTTTACATTCAATTCGATTTCTATATCGCATATGGTTTGCATCACAGTATTCACATAGCTTTCGATTTATATCATATGGTTTGCATCACAGTTCGATTTACACAGTTGTTGATTCGTATAGCATACGGGTTGCATAATATTTATATAAGCTTTCGATTTCTATAGCCTTTGAATTTCATTACATAGACATGGTGTGCGCTCATGAACGGTTTATGGTTATGTTGAATGGTCAACACTAGGATCTGGAAGGGAGTCTTGTAAGGGATTCGATCCCTGTGTGACTCATAGAGACATTATCTCATAAACTCTGTTTTGCTTTACAGTTCATTTATGCTTTCTTTATATGGTTTGATAGTGTAAATATCTTGCATGCTGTGTGTGGGTACCAAGCAAGGGTTTTCTGAGTGATACCTCTGTAAGGAGGTTAGAATCATTGCCACAGTCATATACAGTACTTAGATTCATGATTTGATTTGATAGTTACATCTCATGACCAGCATTGTAATTAAGCATATCAGTAGGGTAATCTAGGTGTGTGAATGATAGGTTGCAAATTCCGGTCTTCCGTAAAGAAGCATTGTATCCTACATCCTACTCACTTGGCCAGAGATTCTTTATGTCTATATATTTTAGACCATGCCTCTAAGCTTACGCACCTCGGTCGATATTAAATATAGAGTCCAGTCTAGTACCCTAGCTGGAACACTACATTTTGGCGCCGTTGCCGGGGAGGCGTATGTAAAGGATTCAAACAAAAAGAAAAAAATTCAATACACAAAAACAACCAAAAACACAGTTAGAAATCATGTTTATTTATGCCTAGACTTAGAGACAATCAAGGGAGATTTGTGAGAACCCCCCATCATCTCAAAACTAACCCATCATCATCAGGAGCAGACTCTCCGGGGAATACAACTGAGGAGGATATTTAAACAATAGCTGAGAAATTTTATTCAGGACAGCACATTACTCTTGCTGAGAGGGAAACTCTGTTTGCACATAAATCACAGCAGCCACCCTTTCCTAAATCTTCTACACACGGGAAAAGTAGCACCATTACCAAACAATTTTCCTTTCTCTCTTTTCCACCAAGAGACACTAAGAAACCAAGTAGAATGGCTGAGGAGGGATCTGGATCAGTTCCCCATCAAGAGGAGGAGGAATCAACTTTTAAATTCCCTATACAAGAACCACAGGAGGATGAGGAGATCAAAATGAAAAATATACCCCCATCCGTGCTACCCAATTTCTATGGTATGGATTCAGAAGATCCGGACTCATTCTTATTCGAGTTCGATATTGTGTGTCGAACTTATGGCTATACTGATGATGCTCACAGACTGAGATTGTTTCCAGCCACATTAAAGGCAGCAGCCTTGAAATGGTTTATGGGGCTAGGTGAGCATGCCATAGTGGATTGGGATGGCATGAGGAGAATATTTCTGAGGAAATATCAGCCTTATTGCAGATCCAAAGACTCTAAAGATGACATCTTTAGAATGAGTCAGCAGGAGGATGAAACCTTAGAAGAATATCTAGAACGGTTTGTCTATAACTTGCAAAAATCTAAACACCGAACAATGCCTCCTGATCTAGTCCGCACAATCTTTTTGAAAGGTATCAGGGAAGAATACATGGATGATCTCAAATTAATGGGCAAAGGTGATATCTCTGCCTTACCCTTTGAAGAAATAGCTGAACTGTGTGAAAAATATTCAAGAAGTAAAGCCAAAATGGGGAAGAGAACCTTGTCATCTAGGGTCATAAAAACTGCCTCTGCTAGTGTCACCCGGGCTGAAATTGGTAATCTTTTAGAAGAGTTCAAAACAGATTTGTTGAGTACTCTAGGAAACCAAATTGATACCTTAAAAGCCAAAAAGAAACAGGAGGAAGAAGACAATATCATGGCTATTTTCTGCCCCAAGTGTCGCAAGAAGCATGCATTAAAAGACTGTCCTCTAGACAATATCCAAGTATGTGCTTTCTGCACTGAGCATCATGATATGTTTAACTGTCCTAAAGTTAAAATTGTGCAGAACTGTAACATGGCAGCCAACACAGAGATGGAGAACGTGTACTACATGGGTGCAAAGCGACCATGGCAACCAAGGCAAGCACCCCAAGGTATGTTTCCTAATCAAAATATGCAATTTCCTATGAATGATCAGATGTATGCACAAAACTCATGGAATATACCTATGCCATGGCAGCATGGAAACCAATCACAAAATCAATGGAGACCGTCTCAACAGTATTCCCAATCCTACCATCAGTATCCTCAATCATACCCACCTTACTCACAGCCATATCAGCAGTACCAACAGCCATATCCATCACAATCACAGTCATATCAGCAGCACCCTCAGCCAGTTGTTTATCAGCCCCAACCTTCTCAACAGACCTTACCTGCTCCTCCACAAATAAATGTACCACACCTTCAATTTCCAACTAACCCACAACCTCCCAGACCGACACAAATACCTGCTCAAACTGTTCCAAATCCGAACAATAGAGCAGAGAGGCCAGTTTATAATGTAGAGGAAGGAACCTCCTACTCCACACTGCCTTTGCAAAACATTAATCTGAGGTCTGGTAGGGTGCTCTAGAAGGATTTTCTAATAACAGATCAGCAAGAAGAAAACTTAGAAAAAGAGAATGAAATGACCACTCAAACAAAACCAAGCAGTGAAACCAAGGACAAACAGATGCAATCACTGCAACCACCTTTTCCGGACCGTTTGGTTCAAGTAAAACCACCATTGCCTCCACCACAATTTGATGTCTTGGATGAACTTAAAAATGTCTACATAAAAATCCCTTTGCTGCAAGCTATAAAGGACATCCCTATTTACACCAAAGCCATCAAAGACATGTGTCTCAAGAAACCTGCTAGAAAGAGGATTGATCCTCAGACCATTCATGTTTTAGGAAATTTAGCAGGCCTTATGACCAATGCCATCTCCATGGAGAAGTATGTTGATCCAGGCATTCCAAAAGTGACCACCATCATTAACAACATACAGATCCCAAATACTTTGATAGATCTTGGAGCTGCAATCAATGTCATGACCCTTGAAACTATGAGAACACTCCAACTCATGAATTTGCAACATACCACAATTGTTCTTGAACTAGCTGATAGGTCCAAAGTCATTCCTGAGGGGATTTTGGAAGATATCATCGTCTCACTGGACTCTTGGGAGTATCAGGTGGATTTCCTAGTCCTTCAACCCAAATCCAATCTAGGAGGACATCCTATCATTCTAGGTAGACCATGGTTAGCGACTGCTGATGCATTTATTGGATGCCGATCAGGTAACATGATTATCTCTAGAGGGACTGAAAGGAAACAACTCACCCTCTATCCATCGGCACAATCACCTGCAGTGACACATAACTTGTGGCTTGATGAAAAATTTAATGACAAAGAGGAGGTACAATCTATTTTTAGCATTGACCAGATCTATGATTTCCATGAAGACAATACTGATTTGGTAGAATTATTTCTCTCACAGCCTGATATATCTGAAAATGTGAGGAATGAACAATATAATGCTGCAGATGTACTTCTAGCTCAAAACTTTCAAGAAACATGCACTATCCATTCCTTACAATCTACATTTCATGACATCTTTCCAGTTCAATCCATTACCAATGCACAGATTCAAGTCATAGAGATCAGTCCAGGCAAAACTTTGAACATAGGCAACCACCTTGACTCATCTCAACAAGAAAAATTGATTAGACTCTTGACGAAGTACCAAAAAGCCTTTGCTTGGGATTACACTGACATGCATGGGATTCACCCCGACACATGCACTCACCACATTTACACTGACAACACCATTAAACCGGTGAGGCAACCACAAAGAAGAATGAACTCCATGCTCCAAGACATTGTCAGAGAGGAGTTGAAAAAACTTTTGCGAGTCAACTTTATATATCCTATTTCTGACAGTCAGTGGGTATCCCCATTGGTTATTGTGCCTAAGAAGAATGGCAAGTGGCGTATCTATGTTGACTACAGACAGCTAAACAAAGCCACACTCAAAGACTACTTCCCACTGCCATTCATCGACCAAGTGTTAGACACCCTAGCCGGCAAATCATCATTTTCCTTTCTTGACGGTTTCAGTGGCTACAACCAGATCCGGATTGCCTCTGAAGACCAGGACAAAACCACCTTCACCTGTCCTTGGGGCACCTATGCCTACAATGTTTTTCCATTTGGACTTTGTAATGCTCCAGCTACATTTCAGCGAGCTGTGTTAGCTATCTTTGCTGATTTGATTCATGATTGTGTTGAAGTGTATATGGATGATTTTTCAGTATATGGCAATTCTTTTGAACATGCATTAGAAAATCTAGAGAGAGTTTTGAAAAGGTGTATTGAAGCTAACCTGTCCCTCAGCAACGAAAAGTGTTTCATGATGCTAAATGAAGGGATAGTGTTGGGCCATTATATCTCTTTTCAAGGCATCCAGGTTGACCCAGCCAAGATACAGATTACTGCCGATTTGCCTATTCCACAGAACCAGAGAGAGGTAAGAAGTTTTCTCGGGTATGCTAGCTATTACCGCAGATTCATTGAACATTTTAGCAAGATAGCCTTACCTTTGTTTAAACTTCTAGCCAAAGATGTATTTTTCAATTGGACTGAGAACTGCCAACATGCATTTGAACAACTCAAGAAGAAACTATCTACTGCACCAGTCCTGAGAGGGCCTAATTGGAGCTTACCATTTCATATTTTTACCGATGCATCTAACACTGCCATAGGTGCATGCTTAGGCCAAAAAGAAGAATCGTGTACATATGCAATTTATTTCATTAGTAAAAATCTCACACCTGTCGAGCTAAACTATACAGTTACAGAGAAGGAAACACTTGCCATCATTTATGCTGTGAATAAATTTCACCATTACATAACTGGTTATGAAGTCTTTGTACATACTGATCACTCTGCCATTCGACATCTCATGAATAAACCAATAACTAGTGGCAGAGTTACCAGATGGTTACTATTGTTACAGGAATTTAACATCACAGTGTTAGATAGACCAGGCAAAGAAAACCAGGTGGCAGATTTCCTGTCTAGACTGCAAAATCCAGGTGAGATTGTTCCTGTTGAGGATTCTTTTCCGGATGAGAACTTATTTGCAATTTCCATAGTAACTCCTTGGTTTGCTGATTTAGCTAATTACTTGTCTACAGGTAGGACACCTCCACATTTCACTGCAAAGGAGAGGAAAAGACTAATCAAACAAAGTGCCAGATATTCATGGCTCAATGGTGATCTCTTTTACACTGGTTTTGATATGATCACCATGACTAATAGGGTCGAACCCAGTACATTTGATAGCTCACAATACCATAACGATTACATTGAGATTCTTAGAGAAGCACAATGGTTACCTTTTCTAGAAAAATTCCATGGGAGTAATGAAGAAGTCACAAAACAATTTGCCTTTACCTTCAATGGAGAAAAGGCCCTAATAGGCACCTTCTCCTTCAGAATCTTAGAGGATAGCATAGCTCAGGCAATTGGACTCAGCCCTGAGGGAGAAAAGTACTTTAAAACTAAACAATTCAAGGAGAAATCATGGACACAGTTCATGTCCAGGTCTAGAGTTTCCTCAGTAAACTGGAAGAAGGGAGTTCCAAGAAGCTGGTTAGTTCATCCTTGGGATGAAATGGTTTACATTATCCAAAAGTTCATAACCTGTGAAGCTAGATACAGCATTGTTTATCTCTACCACATCAAGCTACTCCTCCATTTAAAGAAACAATGTGTAATCAGTGTGCCATATTTTCTGCTGCAAAGTTTAACAAAGATGGCCAAAACTATCCAGAAACAAAAAGGGAATGAGGATAAAAGACTGTACCATTTTGGCCTGATTAAAATCCTCATTGAACATGAGTTGCAGAAGCGAGGGAAGCCATGGAAAGAATTCTTAACTGTCAACCAAATCAGAGATGAGGAGGAAAAAGAAGAAGTACAAGAAGATTATGGGTTTATGAAGGACATAGATGAGGAAATTCCAGTGTCCAAGGCCAGCAGAGCACCTCAACCTGTGGGCAGCATAAGGACCAGGAACATGCAAAAAGAGGATGCCAAGAGGGCTGAGAAGGACAAAAATTTTACCACCTACTCCCGAAGAACAAGGAGGACACCAAAAACTCAGCTGCAAGAAGACCAATTCGAATCTCATGCCCCTGCACAAATGGATGTTGAAAGTGGTGATCATTCACCACCAGCACCAGAAGTTGACATAGAGGTGGAAAGCCATAACAAACAAGAAAAATGTTCACCACCTCCCACCAAAAGACAGAAGAAGTTAGAAAAACAAATTGAAGAATTGAAAGAAGAGCTCATGGAAGCTAACATGTTGGAAAAGGTTATTAAAAGAGAAAATGAAATTCTCAGGGCGCAAAGCAAAGAAACATAGAAGACAAATGAAAATCTCAAAGAAAGAATCAGTGAGTTGGAGATTGAGCAATCTGAGATTTCCAACTGGGCCACTAAGTGGTACAATCAGAAGAAGGCTCTTAAAGAGAAATATAAAAAGTTAAAGCAGGAACTCAAGGGACAGAAGGATCACCATGTGAAGAAGAATGTAGATACCTTGCTCAAGGCAGCAGGGATCCATGCAGGCACAGAGTTCAAGGGGAGTACTTCTGGGGTAGCATGAGGACATGCTAAGTCCTTAAGTCGGGGAGAGATGTTGGTATCATCCTAAGACCCTTTTTCCTTCCCAAAAACATATCATTTATCCATACATTTTCATCATATATCCCTCAAAATCCTTGAATATTGATTATTAATTGTTCTATAGTTATTAAATTGCATAGAAATTAATTTAGGGGTTTTATGTTCCAGAATTAGAGGTTTTTGATGACATGATTACAAGAAGTACCCACATCCTGTAATGAGCTTACCATTTGACATGTGGCGCAGCAGATGAGCCAGAACGAAAGGCATGGGCGAAAAGCAGAATGTCCAAGCATGGACAAACACCTCTCACCCAGCCAAATCGAGCCTCCTATGCATGCGGTCAACTTAAGTCAAAGCAGGGCACTCTGACAGGCAAAAGCAGAAACAACATCGTTCCATTTTTCATTTTAGTCTTTTTGATTTTTGAAACACTTGGTATGGAAACATTTTGAAAAGGATATGTAATAAACGCGGCAACAGCACTATGTACATTCATTGTATCGATGACATGGCTGTGCGTACGCATATGTAAATACAGTCAGGGTTATGTTTAGAGTTTAGTTTTTGGAATTGTTGAATCGTATTTTCTAAGAACAGAGTTTTACTTTTAATACAAGGACATATTTACAGTCACGAAGTGTGTATACCCTTTGCATTGGTCTTGATTGCTGAACGGTGTTAACCAGTATACCCTTAGGCGCGGACGGGCCCTGCGTTCTTCGATTGGTATACTGTCCATTCGTTTTGGTACATTTCAGTTCTTATATGCTGCACAATTTTTACATTCAATTCGATTTCTATATCGCATATGGTTTGCATCACAGTATTCACATAGCTTTCGATTTATATCATATGGTTTGCATCACAGTTCGATTTACACAGCTGTTGATTCGTATAGCATACGGGTTGCATAATATTTATATAAGCTTTCGATTTCTATAGCCTTTGAATTTCATTACATAGACATGGTGTGCGCTCATGAACAGTTTATGGTTATGTTGAATGGTCAGCACTAGGATCTGGAAGGGAGTCTTGTAAGGGATTCGATCCCTGTGTGACTCATAGAGACATTATCTCATAAACTCTGTTTTGCTTTACAGTTCATTTATGCTTTCTTTATATGGTTTGATAGTGTAAATATCTTGCATGCTGTGTGTGGGTACCAAGCAAGGGTTTTCTGAGTGATACCTCTGTAAGGAGGTTAGAATCATTGCCACAGTCATATACAGTACTTAGATTCATGATTTTATTTGATAGTTACATCTCATGACCAACATTGTAATTAAGCATATCAGTAGGGTAATCTAGGTGTGTGAATGATAGGTTGCAAATTCCGGTCTTCCATAAAGAAGCATTGTATCCTACATCCTACTCACTTGGCCAGAGATTCTTTATGTCTATATATTTTAGACCACGCCTCTAAGCTTACGCACCTCGGTCGATATTAAATATAGAGTCCAGTCTAGTACCCTAGCTGGAACACTACACCATGTACCATAAATATTTGGTTCATGAAGTCCCAAGAAACTAAGGAAGTAGTGAAGAGATGAGCTAGGGCATTGTTACAACAATATCTAACACTTGATGAAAAGCTTGACTATGTGATATAGGCAATGTTCAACACATGGGAGTGTTACCATTGTCACCCCAACAACCACTCCACTCTCTTTAGAGAAAGGCAGAATGCAACATAAGGAAAATATCCTTATCAGGGGTTAGGATCTTAGGCTAAGTTCCCCCTAAGGATCCTACAACAAAAATCCACTAAATAAGGACATGGCAAAGAAAAATTTGCAATGGATGGAGGAGTAAATTCGAGATTCAAGTTCAAAGGGTCTCTGGGTTATAATAAAGGCTAGGTTTAGCCTAAGGAGTCTCAAATAGGTCACCGAAAAACATTGAATCAAGAAAAACTCAATGTTACTATAAACTAAGGTTTTGGGCCAACAAATTGCAACAAAGTAATAATTTATAACGACATCAAATTTAGCTATTAATTTTTTTTTTGTAAAAAATGCATGGAATGTGGGCTAAATTTAAGTAAACTAAGCACATAATTACAACGAATTTGATAGCTAATAAATATAACAACAAATATTCTAGCCCTATAAAATGGCTGAAAATGCATGAAAAACTTTGAATTGGCTTCTTTAACTCATTTTTACATAAAATATAATCTCAAAGCATACATCAACAAGTCATTAAATGCTAAAAACATAAGATTGTTTTGTTCTTTAGCCCTAATTTATCATTAAAAAATGAATTTAGGGTTTTCAAGGAATGCCACAAATGATAAAGATATTGCCTTATCAATATAGGGGAAATGGAGTCTAGGATACAAACTATTTTAGGTTTTATTTTGGAGTGATTCTAAATTCAAAGAAAAATATGGCAAATAAACTAACTTAACTTAGGGCATGAAATTTAGGTTCTCAATTTCCTCTATGATTAAGGGAAAGAAAAACTTATCTCTATTCATCAAATGCTTGATGGAAAGGCTTAGCTCAACAAGAGACAATTAAGTAAATACCAAATAAACTAACGCCTCATGACAACAAACATCTTGTGGAGCATGAAACCAATATAAAGAAAATAAATTAACTTACTTCACAATGCAACATCCAAGATCTAGCATAAAGCATCCATGAAAAGAGACCACATCACATCGGATCGTCCACCCAAGAAAGTCTCTCAACTAGGTCTTGATTGCACACTAGATCGAAAGATCACTAATGAAGAAGAGTATAATCCAATTGTGGTATTAATGCAAAGAAAATCAAGTCCCCTTATTTATATGAGTGTGGCCAAGTCATTTTTCCTCAAAATTAGACTAAAGAGCTCTAAAAATAATTAAAATCCATTATACAAGGTGGATATGTCACAAATTGATCCCCAAAGATAGCCAAATCAATTAAATAACATAAAATCACACCTCATTTACCTCACACAAAGTGATTTTAATGTCCTCCAAAGGTGATATAATCATCCAAACGGCATGTATCTCCATGAGAAGGTGCAAGGGACTACTTAAGAGATGTATCCTATCCTATAAGTCATGAAAATATCCCTCATAATTGACATCATCCTGTAAAAGGCTCTCATAATCATCAAATGAGGAATTAGGAGGATGTTATTTATCTAGGGCACAACATCACCAAGATAGGGAGCATCTACCCTCCAAATGGGTCCAAAGTGATCAACATCATCAATCACCACCAAGAAAAGTGCAACGCTTGTCAATAAGGCACAATGCCAACTTGAGGAAATCTAGTCATCTCAACATTGCATCATTTATGAGGTCAAAGTATTAACACCAAAACTCAATGTCTAAGGTCCTAGGGCCGGAGGAGGGTCAAATCATCGAACCTAAGTCCTCATCAAGGTGAATGCTCCTCAAAGAGGCTCTAATGCCCTCCATAAAGTCTTCGACCTCATTATGGAATGTGGCTAGACATGTTCTAAAAAGTGTTGGAGAAGCATCACTTATCCCTCAAGGGATCTATGCTATGATGGGCCTCCCAAATAGGTACAACATAAGGCCCATATCACCTTTTAGAGGCACATTAAACCTCTCCTTCTGCACTTAAAAAACATATTTCTTAGCTTTAATGAGTTCTTAGGAAAGTTAGAGATGTTTATTATACTTTGGTTGCCTAAGGTGTTTATTCTGTAGGATATTGAGGATATTTGGTACAGATCATGAGCGAATCCAGTCAAGAGAGAATTATGGGACCTGTCCCCTGCTACAAGATGACCAAAATTGGTTGGATTGAAGTAATCATTACTCCTCCCTATAGTTGTGAGTTCACTCAGGAAGCAAGATCCTATTTTCTAGGGATTTTTGAGGGAATACAATCCTCTCTTCAAGGAGGTTTCAGCTCAAATATTTTGTATAAATAGAGAGCTCGAATAGCCTATTAGGAGTGAAATTTTTGGAAGTAGAAAGTCAGTTGTAGGAAAGTAGACCCAATAGCCTAAGAATTCCAGTTTTGCGACTACCATGTATAAGCACATCTTATAAAAATTAAACGCAGTTTTGGTTCTCAGAGTGCTATCTCTTCAATGATTTGAGCCTCCTTGGGCTAGTTCCCCCCCCGCCCCCCAAGTTCTCAAGACCCCTCTTTGTACTATTATTTTTCATGCATAAGTTCAATTAGTCACTTCTGTAATTTCATTTATGAACATTGTTTCCTACAGGGTTAATGAAATAGTTTGCTTACAAGCCTTGTTATGCATCATGTTCTACGATCATGTTGAACACGTTGACAGGGTGCTACAACTATTGGAGGAGAAACAATTATATGCAAAAAGATCCAAATGTTTCTTTGGAGTACAAGAGGTTGAATATCTGGGTCATATTGTATCTCATGAAGGAGTTAAGGTAGACCCTAGCAAAATTAAAGCCATTAAGGAATGGGAAATCCCCACATCCATAAAGCATTTGCGAGCATTTCTCGGGTTGACAGGGTATTATCGCAAGTTTGTTAAGAATTATGGGAAAATAGTAGCACCTCTAACAACATTGTTGAAGAAAGATGCATTTTCATGGACTCCAGAAGCAACAAAGGCCTTCGAATATCTTAAAGAGGCAATGTGCCAAGCACCGGTCTTAGCTACACAAGACTTCACAAAAACCGTTATTGTGGAATGTGATGCTTCCGGAAATGGAATTGGTGTTGTTTTAATGCAAGATGAAAGACCCATTGCTTTCGAAAGTCGTCCAATCAAGGGAAAGTATTTACACAAAGCTATTTATGAGAAGGAAATGTTGGCAATATTACATGCACTTAAGAAATGGCGACTCTACCTAATGGGAAGACACTTCAAGGTAAAAACGGATCATGATAGCCTTAAATAATTTTTAGAACAAAGATTATCCTCTGAAGAACAACAAAAATGGGTCACAAAGATGTTGGGTTATGACTTTGAAATCATATGCAAAAAAGGGAAGCAAAATGTTGTGGTAGAAGCACTCTCAAGAAAGGATGAGGATGTGGAAGCATTGTTGTGTGCCATTTCTATTATCCAACCAGATTGGATAAACGAAGCAAGAGAGGAATGGAAGAATGAAAAACAAGTGTGGGAACTTATTCGAAAGTTACAACAAGATTCCAGTACATCTGATACATTTAGTTGGAAAAATGATTCGTTATGGTACAAAGATCGCTTATACCTCTGTATGAATTCCCAACTCAAACAAAAGATTCTTCTGGAATTGCACGCTTCTCCCTTAGGAGGGCACTCAGGATTTTTAAAAACTTAGCACAGGGTTAAGAAGGAATTTTTTGGGATGGCCTTAAATCGGATATTCAAAAGTTTGTGGCAGAATGTTTGGTATGCCAACAAAATAAAGCTGAAACAATTAAGACACCAGGTCTATGACAACCTTTATCCATTCCAAGCCAACGTTAGGAGGAGGTTTCAATGGATTTTATCACAGGTTTACCCAAGTCTGAGGGAAAGAGTGTCATCATGGTGGTAGTTGACAAACTTACCAAGTATGCACACTTTTGTGCATTATGACATCCATTTAAAGCCAGTACAGTTTCTACGACATTTATGGAAACAATTCAAAAGCTACATGGAAACCCAAAGATTATTGTAAGTGATAGAGACCCCATTTTTACAAGAAATTTCTGGACATAATTATTTTCTTGTCTTGGTACTCAGTTAGCTCATAGCTCATCTTATCATCCTCAATCTGATGGGAAAACAGAGATAGTAAACAAATGTTTGGAAGGATATCTTCGTTGCTTTGTATCTGATAAACAGACACAATGGGTCAAATGGTTGCCTCTGACTGAATGGCGATATAATACTTCCTTCCATACTGCAACAAAAATGACCCCATTTATGGCACTTTATGGATATCAGCCACCATCCATCACATCATATTTAAGAGAAAAATCTAAGGTTCAAGTAGTGGAACATCACATCAAGCATCATCAACAAGTTCTCCAACTCTTAAAGGATAACCTCGTGTTGGCGCAGAATAGAATGAAACAACATGCAGATCAATATCGCAGTGAAAGAAGTTTTGATTTAGGTGATTGGGTATTCCTACGGCTACAACCATATAAACAAATGTCCCTCAAGCAAGCTAAGAAGGATAACAAATTGTCACCAAAGTATTATGGTCCGTACAAGGTGTTGCAAAAGATTGGTACTATGGCATACAAATTGGAGCTTCCTGCAGCTTCTTGAGTGCACCCAGTTTTCCATGTTTCATGTTTAAAGAAGGTTATAGGCGACAAGCTCCCAGTTCAAACAATATTGCCAAAACTTGACGAGGAAGGAAAAATTATATTGGAACCGGAAGCAGTCATAGAAACAAGAACTCGACAACTACGAAATCGATCCATTTCAGAGTATCTCATCAAGTGGAAGAACTTATCCGCTGAAGATTCCACATGAGAGGATGAGAATTTTATACAAAAGCATCCAAAACTACTCAAGTGTTGAGGACAACACTTCTTTGAAGGAGAGGGGCATGTTAGGTCCCTATAATACTAGTGATGCCCCCATTGATATTGTAGTTGTATCCCTTACTAATATTGTTGTGCCCCTATTGTTCCCATATTGTTATTACTATGCCCCATATAATCCCTCTATTGTTATTTTTGTGGCTTTATATTATTATTGTTAGGTCGGCTTGGTTATATTGTGACCCCTTAGACTCCTATATATAGAAAGGAGGTTTCGTCATTTGAATCATCCAAGAATTGTTCTTTTGTGTAATGTAAAGGAGGTTGCCCCCTCGAAGAGGCTGAATTCTAAGGTGTTCAACTATTTTTTCTATCTTTTTGTGAGCTAGTTTCATAACACACTGTAGATGAGAAATTCAGAATGTCCAAAGAAGTTGATGAATCTATAGAAAATTGTGAGGAAATATTTCAATTAAGTTACAAAAGAGCACACAATTGTACCTTAGATCCAAATTCCTTGAAATTAGTCTTGCTAAAAGGAGACAAAGAAGAATTAATGGAGACCCTCAACATGGTGGCCAATGGAGATATTTACCAACTCAATTATGATGACATCAAAACAATATTTAAAAATCATTTTAGAGCTGTCAAAAAAAGAGGTAGAACAAATAAGGGTTTTATAATTCCCTCTTCCTACACCACAATTACTAAGAATGAGATAGGAGGTATGCTAGAGGATATAAAAAAGCAATATTTCACACACCTTTTCTATGCAGATGGATACACTACAAATTAATAAAAACTATGAAGAAGCAGAAAGGTCATTAGCTATATTTTTCCTAGATTCAATAAAATAAATCCTAGGAATGAGTGCCCATTAGATGTCATATAGATATGTTCTGTATGTGAATAAAATCAGTCATCTGACAAGTCCATCTTTTCTAGGTTTGAAAGCTTTATACCAAGGAGCAGAAGGGAGCATGGAGCAACTCTACTTTGTTAATAAAAAAATCCACAAGGCCCCATACAATATTAACAAGGTATGAACTACCCTTCCTCTTAAAAAACAAATTATAATGCACATATTCAACCTTGGTATCAACCTATCACTTCACCTTAGTCTAGTCCCACTCCATGGCCTTATCCTCCCCAAAACACCATTCCTCCTTTTTAACCATATCAACACCAACCTCCTCAATGGGCTAATCCTTCTTTAGGATGGAGGCCTCAGACAACTTAACCACCTACCTTAATGCCTCCTTGTCAGCCACACTTATCCCAAAATCATCCTCCAAAAAAATATCAGATGCCTACTCAACTGAACTCGAATCCCAACAATAAGTAGCCTCAACTAGTCTACAATGGAGAAACATCTTATCCAACTTATGTTGTAAAAATTCAAGAGATCAAGCTTAGGTTTGAGAAGGTCCTTATAGATGCTCACCCACCTTCCCCAATAGAAAATACATAAGAAGAGAAGTGATATCCTACACCTCAAGTCAACAAACCTCCCTATTTTGGAAAGTTGACCAATCACAAAGGATATTATGCTTAAGCTCAAACTCCAAGGATCCCCAAGGAATACCACCACAATGCTACAACTTGTTGATAAATCCATAGTAGTAGCTGAAGACATTATTGAAGGAATAGTGAAGGAAAGTGAAGGAACTGTACCTTCAAATGTTGAACAATTGAAAGTGAAATTTTGGGGACCAAAAGTTTTCAGTGGGGAAGAGTGATCAAGAGCTCAAAATTTGCCAAAAAATCAAAGTTTTCAGAATGGTGTGGAACCTAAACGACTATGTAGATCTCGTCGTCCTGATTTCAGCGCAACTCATTTCACGGAAAACCGATATCATATGCTTAAGATATTACATGTTGATCGCTTGCTCAAATAGGCAAAAATTTTGTAGGTGCTGACAGGGATGCGGACTGGGCATCCGTACAACCCAATCAACAAAAGGAATATTCTTGGTATATCCTCCAATATATTATTTTGGAATATTCTTTAGGATCAGTGGCATCACTCTATTGGTCAACGTGTTTATTTTGGGCCAATGAGGAGGTGACATGTGGCTAAGCCTGAGGCCGCCACGTGTCCTCCTTCTGGCATGGTAAAATTTGTTATGGCAGAATGGGTGGAAGCAGCGGGGTTGAACCCATGACCTCCCAAACACTAATGCAAAGGCTTCACCATTACACCATACATGAGTTTCTTAACCATATACATTTTTTTTTATATTTAAATAGATATGTGCATGCAGTTTGGGAAGTTGGGCCAGCCCACGTAGTTTATAGACCGCCCATGTGAACGCGGCCACGTCTAACTGCCAACATTTAATGTGATTGCTGTAGGGAGGGGACCAATGTCGGGGGCTAGCTCCTGGGCGCATGGCCCCCCATATGACCATTATTTTGGTTTTTAGGCCTATGCAGAAAAATTAACCATCTAACAAATCCGCTCGGATTTCGGCGGATTTGGTGGCCTGTTAGTGAAAAATGGGGCGAATTTGTAGGGTGATGCCGAATTTTGTGTAATTTGTAGAGCGAATAGTGGAGAAACTAGGAAAGGTCATAAATTCTCCAGTTTTCGACCAAATTGGGTGCAAAAAGAGGCTAGGTGTCCATGTTTTGACATTTTGGACTCATTGGAACAGGTTTCAGAATCAAATGAGCACTTCTATATAGGATTTTTTTCATATTGAAGTCTATGGGTGCCATGGTCAACCAAAGTGTTGAATCAGTTTATGAGGGATTTTGAAGATGGAGACGACCTTGCAGGGGTTTTCCAGCCTCCATGTGCTTTCTGCAACAACTATTACATCAATGTTGTAGCTTTTATTGTTCTTTTCTCTATGTGTTTTGGAGAAGAGACTTGTTTATGTACTTCAAGTGGATTGTAGTACTGTTGATGCTCTTTGAAGTTGGAGTATGGTGTCTTTGTGCAAGATGCCTATGTTTGCTAAAATTTTACATGTTTGACTGTAGGTTAACATGTATTTGGAGTGATATCTCTTGTAGAAGTTTGTTTCTTTGAAGAAGAAAATAACCATTCCATTTCTCAGCACTTTATGTACTCTTCTTTTTCTAAACATTGAGCATAATTAGAAGTGATCATGCCATTAGAGTTGATCCAAGGAGATGTAGCCCAGAATGGGTGAACTCCTTTAACAATGACTAGTGTATTATTGATTGATGCATGCTTCCATTCAATGTTTTGATTTCATGTTTAAAGTTTTTTCGTGAAATTAACATAAGAAAACACACATAAAAATTCATGTTTTTACTTGCTATTTTGGAGTACAAACCTCAAGCACATTTTTGTATTATGATGAGGATATTAGCATAGAAAACAAATATTCCACATCCCGATCATTCCCAATTGGATCATGTGCCAAGCTCGCACCTTGGTTTTGTGGACTTTTCAAGATTTTTGAAAGGATTGGGCCAGTAGCCTATCGACTTGCACTGCCTCCGACAGTGAAAGTCCATGATGTTTTCCACGTGTCATTTCTTAAGAAGTACGTTAGAGATGTTGATCATGTGATTGACTAGTATGTATTGCAAGTGGATCCAGATGGAGAATTCCAGTCAGAACCATAGTGTATATTGCAGAGAAAGATGCTCCTGCTATGGAACTGAGTAATCGAGCAATTTAAAGTGCAGTGGAAGCACTCTGGGGCTTATGAAGCTACTTGGGAGATGGCGGACCAAGTGTGGGCTATGTATCTTTCTCTATTCATTGGTTGAGTGAATGTTTTTGGTATATGCTTTGGTGTGATGTTTTGATATATGTACATATGTATATGGATGTAAATATCACCGTGAGTTGTGTTATAAAGCTCCAATAAGTGGTATGGGTGTCATGTCATTATGGTTGTTATGTTGTCATGTTGGTTTCTTTTGAGCAGGTTGAACATTGTAAACACTGCATCGAGCTAAGTTATACAGTTCCATTTGCAATATGTTTTGCTTTCAGCAGTTTTGTTGGTTATAAGTGTCATTGAACACCAAGGACGGTATTCCCCCAAGGGGGAGGGATCTGTAATAGCCTTGGTGAAAATTCCATGTAAATAAAAGTTAATAAAGGAAAAATAATAACCACGATTATGGGACACTTTTCCCAAGCTTAATGTTGGGAAAGACATCCTAGTGTGGGTGTTCATTTGGTTTATTATGGCTAAGGAAATTGGCAAAGGCAATGACAGAGGCTTTGAAAAGGCACGAGGCATTAATTGGCATTTTATTTATGAAAATGATGGAAATTAGAAGAAAAGGAAGGTGAAAGGTTGCAGGTTGCATGTGAGGAGGAAAATGAAGGAAAATAATGGAAAATGAAGAAAATATAGGTCTCATTGATAAAAAGGCTTTTGAGGATCAGTTCATAGACCTTTTGTTAGTTTGGTTTTGGAGCTCTCTCTCTATTCTCTCTCTCACACACTCTTGGACACTTAGAGTTTTCTTGGAGCACTCTAGCATTGGATCAACAAGAGCAAAAAAGGCAAGAGGAAGTAAATATCAAGCAAGGAAGAGCAGGATCAAGAAGCCACAACGAGATTATTTGCATGTGTGATTTCCTTACTAGTTTTGATATGCATGGTTATGCATGTGTGTTCTTGATTCTATTGTTTTCATGGGAAAGGGTTTTTCCAAGTGTGACAATGCTCTTCAGCCTTGTCTTGCCATTTCTGGATAGCCATGGTGTGATGGGCTCTCATGTTTTTGGTTGAGATGGATTGTCGGATGGATTCAAAATTGAGTGAGGTGGATCTCTGAAAGAAAGAACATATGGCCTGGCGACCCATGAACCAGACTGTGGGTTGTGGTAAATCCAGATTTTGTTCTACCTCGGCGGGCCTAGGAATACTCGACTAGTGAATGGTGGGTGATGCTGGTGTTAAACAGAATCTCAAATTGTATTCGAAGAAACCCAAAGGCTGGCTTCCTAATTAACAGGGCATGCGCAAACTCTGATTTTGCAGTACCTCCGACAAATCAACAAATGGTCCCACTTTGCCTTGACCAATCACTGTCACTTTAATTTTTGAATTGTCGAGATGGAATATCCACCGTCAATCTTTATTAGTTCGATCCAATGGTTTTCGTGCAATATCACACTCCAACAAGCGCACTGGTTATTGTTTTGAAATCATGCGATATAGGTGGTTTTGTGTGGGCTACGTGTCACTAGCTTAGGTTAATCACGTGAATCTGAGAAATACCATTTACCATTCCTTAAGTGCACGAGATACCGCTTACCACTTGGGAATATTGTTCACGTGCTTAATACGCATTTTTAATACATACGTTTTAACAAAGGTTTAACGCTTAAGCTTGGAATAAATCTTAATGCTAACTGACTATGACTTATCAATAAAATGCATAAATAGAAAGTAATACCCGATTAATGCCCAAAACGTTGATACACAGATTCCAGAGAAATTTTGTACCAGGAATAACACGCAACACCTGTTATGAAACCAGCTCACAAAAAGATAGAAAAGATAGATCAACGCCTTAGAATTCAGCCTCTTCGAGGGGGCAACCTCCTTTACATTACACAAATGAATGATTCCTTGATGATACAAATGAAAAGACCTCCTTTCTATATATAGGAGCCTAAGGGGTCATAACATAATCAGAGCCGACATAACAATAATAATGTAAGGGCACAATAATAACAATAGTGGGCTTCTATAGTAACAATATGGGCACTACATGGGTACATCAATATAATAAGTGGGTTGTACTAATAACAATAAGGGGTTACAATAGTAGTATAGGGGCCTAACATGCCCCTCTCCTTCAAAAAGTGTTGTCCTTAACGCTTGAGTAGTTCTTGATGCTTATGTATTAAATTCTTGTCCTCCCATGTGGAATCTTCAGCGGGTAAGTTCTTCCACTTGATGAGATACTCTGAAATTGATCGATTTCGTAGTTGTCTGGTTCTTGTTTCTGTGACTGCTCCAGGTTCCAATATGATTTTTCCTTCCTCTTCAATTTCTGGTAATATTGTTTGAAATGGGATCTTTTGCAACTTTTGAATAAGTGGCCATACTTCTTCTTCCTTCTTCCATTCATCCCTTGCTTCGTTTATCCAATCTGGTTGGATAATAGAAATAACACAAAACAATGCTTCCACATACTCATCCTTGAAGAGTCTTCCCATTCGGTAAGGTCGCCATTTTTTAAGTGCATGTAGTATTTCCAACATTTCCTTCTCATAAATAGCTTGCTTGAGATGTAGCAGAAAAAATACCCAATCACCTACATCAAAACATTTTTCACTACAATGTTGATCTACCTATTGTTTCGTTTGATTTTGCACCGAAGTGGTGTTATCCTTTAAAAGTTGGAGAATTTGTTGTTGATGCTCGATGTGATCTTTCACGGCTCGAACCTTTTTCTTCTTGATATTTCCTTCTATCTCTATAGTTTGAGGAGTGGTAATTTCTTCCAATCCTTTACAAGATATGGCCGGATTCATTTCTTGATGCACGATGTGATCTTTCACTTCTTGAACATTTTTCTTCTTGATATGTCCTTCTATCTTGATAATTTGAGGAGTGGTAATTTCGACCAATGAATTAGAAGATATGGTTGGATTCATTTCTTCTTTCTCGATGTGATCTTTCACTTCTTGCACCTTTTTCTTCTTGATATGCCCTTCTATCTTGAGAGTTTGAGGAGTGGTAATTCTTGCCAATGCTTTACAAGATATTGTCTGATTCATTTCTTCTTTCTCTGGGTTGGGGTCCTGGCGTATATCTTCTTCTTTTGATGTTTCTTGATCCTTTTCTTCCTCCTCTTCATATTCTATGTAAAATAATTTCTTCTCAGCACACCTATGACCTTTAGTGCATTTGCTATCACAATTGTAACAGAGCCCTTTTTCTCTTTTTTCTTCCAATTGTTGTGGTGTAACCCTTGTAGGTTGTGGAAGGCTAGGAGAAACAACACTTCCATATTTATAGTTGTGAGGGGTATGCTTCCTGGTTTCCATAATTTTTCTTTCCACTATGTCACAAAGCCCTTTTACTCTTTCCAATTGTTTTGGTGTTGCTCTAAAGAAGGTGTTGCTCTTTGTATCCTCATAATGTGCTATCATTTCCTCCGTGAAAATTAACCACGTAACAAGTTGTTTATGAGAACAAAGCCCTTCATACCATAAAAATTGATCTGGTTCTAAATATGAAGATGCAATACATACCTTTTGTAACAGTGGTACACCATGTAGATCAAAATATTACTCCATCTGAAGTATCCAATTTAAGGGATCCTTGCCATCAAACTTCCTCATCTTGGTTTTTCTTGATTTTAGGAGCTCGATCTTGAAACGGCTGTAACTCTGTACTTTCGGATCTTTAAGTTCTGAAATTACGACCTGTAGTAGCCCTTTGTATCCTCTTTTCAATGCCACCAGTCTGATCCAAATTAGATTCTCCAAGAAAGAGTTATGCACAATCTCCCAAGATGACCTGATTATAGACCTTTCTAGAAGAGCGAACTTGTATCAAGTGCCACGTGTCACTGTTTCGACCTTTGGCTCTTAAAAATATATACAAGAAACTACAGTCCATCCTCTTTCTGTACCTTCTTATGAAATTTCAATCTGATGCTCAGAGAGAAAGTTATGACGATTTTCCCCAGGTCACATGTTTGGAATGTAATTCAAGAGTCTACAAAAAGACCAAGTTCCTCAGATCATATCTCCGTAAATATAGCGCGAAAAGATCTAAAATTCGGACCCAAGATTTAGTGCGAATTCTTCTCAAATGGGCTTTTTCTTTAGCTTTTGAAACATCACAAAAAAAGGTTATAGCGAAAATGCCATGATGACCTGTTTGGAGCAGCGAAACCCTAGAATCCAAAGCTCTGATACCAAATGTTATGGAACCAGCTCACAAAAAGATAGAAAAGATAGATCAATGCCTTAGAATTCAGCCTCTTCGAGGGGGCAACCTCCTTTACATTACACAAATGAATGATTCCTTGATGATACAAATGAAAAGACCTCCTTTCTATATATAGGAGTCTAAGGGGTCATAACATAATCAGAGCCGACATAACAATAATAATGTAAGGGCACAATAATAACAATAGTGGGCTTCTATGGGGCACAATAGTAACAATATGGGCACTACATGGGTACATCAATATAATAAGTGGGTTGTACTAATAACAATAAGTGGTTACACTAGTAGTATAGGGGCCTAACAACACCACACTTAATAAATTATTCAATAACATAGAAATTATAGAGTCTTGGCCCTCTCGGTTTGATTACAACAATTTGTCTGACCTCTGTTTTACTCGCAAAACCCTACCTCTCTCTCAATCTTTCAATTGCTCCTTCCTTATTCCATTCCATCCCATCATTACATTATTTTCTTTCTTTTATGGATCAAATCCTATCCTAACAACATTTGACAACTCAATCTCTATTTTTATCAGGCTAACAATTAAATCCCTATTCTAAAGCCTCGATCCACACCTATTCTAACAAACTTATTCCCTATTCTAAAAATAATACAATGATTTAATTGTTACAATAATTGAAATAAAGATCAATTCGAGAGATCCAACCCTCTCTTCTAACTGATTTTGACCACTCAGGTCAATGAAATTCATCTCATGTTAGCCACAACATGTGAACATACAATCACATTGCTGGCTAAATCCGGATGCTCTTGCATCAAACTCACGGGGAAGAAAAGAATCATCCATCAGACTTTCAGGGTTTACTCCATACTTCTACAACTCTACTATTGTCAACCAACTGGCATCCTCTATTGGTTGTCCTTTCCATTTGACTAAATATTTAAAATAAACTTGTCCTCTGGTTCTTTTAGTTACTCTTTTCTCCAGAACAACTTCCACCTCTTTCTTGATTGTTTTAGGCATTTGTTCTTCCCAATGTACAATTTGTTCTTCATCTTCTGCAGGTTCATCCTGTAGCTCTGACTCTGTCTCCTTGTATGGGTACAAATCTGCAACATTAAAGATAGGCGAGATTCCAATCCCTTCTGGCAACTTAATTTCATAAGCATTGGTTGAAAATTTTCTCACAATTCTACATGGCCCTATCTTTTTCAATTTCAATTTGTTATAAGTCCCAACAAGAAATCTTTCTTTCCTCAAGTACACCATCACTAGATCACCCACTTGGAATTCTTTTTCTTTCCTCCTCATATCAGCTCTCTATTTGTATTTGCCACTGCTTCCCTGCAATCTATCTTTGACATCTTCTTGTAGTCTCTACATTTTCTCTGCAAACTCTTCAGCCTTTGCACTTCTTGTTTCCTGTTTGCTCAAATTTCTACGCTCATACACACCTCTTGGATTCGTTCCAAAAACAATATGAAATGGACTCATCCAAGTACTTCGGTTTGGAGTGTCATTATAAGCAAATTTAGCTTGAGAAAGTACTAAATCCCACTGCTTAGGATTTTGATACACTAAACTTCTCAATATGTTTCTCAATCTTTTGTTTACCACTTCGGTTTGTCCATCTATTTGAGGGTGATATGTTGAACTGAAACTAAGGTTGGCAACTAGTTTCTTCCAAAGCATTCTCCATTAATGCCCAACAAACTTTGTATCCCTATTAGACACAATACTTATAGGAAATCCATGTAACCTTACAACTTCTGAAAAAAAAAAACAGATTAGCAATATATGTTCCATCACTAGTCTTTTTACATGCAATGAAATGTGCCATTTTAGAAAATATATCTACCACAACATAAATGGAATCATTTCCTCTTTGAGTTCTAGGTAATCCCAAAAAAAATCCATACTAACTGCATCCCATGGTCAGTCTGGTATTGGTAATGGCTAGTACAATCCTGTGTTTTGGCTTCTCCCCTTAGCATGTTGACATATCCTGCACTTTTCCACAAATCTCTTAATATCAGTTTGCATCTTTGGCAAGTAGTAAAAAGCATTTATTTGAGAAAAGGTTTTTTCTTGTCCAAAATGCCTAGATAACCCTCCACTGTGTTTCTCCTTGATTATGTTTTCCCTCATAGAACATTTGGGAATGCACAGTTTGTTACCTTTAAACAGTAAACCTCCTTGGATAAGATAATCTAACCACTAGCTTCTATTATAAACTATAGGATTTTGTACAACTGCATAAATATATTTAAATTTTGCATCCTCTTTATACATATCAACCATTTCTTCAAATCCTACAACACCAACTCTTAATTCTTGCACAATGAAATTTACCCTGCCGAAAGCATCAACAACTTTTTTCAACTTACCACTTGTATGTTTGATCATAAAAGTAAAACTCTATAAAAACTCTACCCACTTAGCATGTTTTTTATTTAAGTTCTTCCAATATATTGGTGTTGGTGTAGGGGCAGGTCTCCATACCCAGAGGACTGCACGATGGGCTATTAGCTCAGCGGTAGAGCGCGCCCCTGATAATCGCGTCGTTGTGCCTGGGCTGTGAAGGCTCTTAGTCACATGGATAGTTCAATGTGCTCATCAGCGCCTGACCCGGAGATGTGGATCATCCAAGGCACATTAGCATGGCGTACTCCTCTTGTTTGTTCGAACCGGGGTTTGGAACTGAACTTATCCTCAGGAGGATAGATGGGGCGATTCAGGTGTGATCGAATACAGATCCAGGAACCTATGGCCTTGAGCAACTGATATCTTTACAATAATAATAAAATAGATAGAGAACCCTAAATAGATAGAGAACCCTTCAATATCTAGATAATAAAATTTGATATTGGAGAGAAATAAATGGACTAATCCATGTAACGCATTTAATCAAACTAATTGAGGAGGGAATGAAGATATGAATGAAGATATGGAAGAGCTTAAAATTTTGATATGTTGTTGTCTTGCTTTTACCTGCAGGTCTTCTTCTAGCTATCAAATTAGGTGAAGCACTGGATGATTGATTTTTTCTGCTTTTCTTGGCCTGGCCATCGGCCAGGCCATTTTGGTTGGTTGTTTATGAACTGTAATGCATGATTGTTAGAAAACAATACAAACTCCTTTGGTAGCAAATAATGTCTCCATTTTTTAAGGCTTGCACAATAGCATAAAATTCTTTATCATAAGAAGAATATTTTTTTAGCTTCATTTAGTTTCTCACTAAAGTATTCTATTGGTCTCTGTTCTTGACTTAAAACTGCTCCAATTGCAACTCCACTAGCATCCGTTTCAACTTGAAAAACTTTTCCAAAATCAGGCAAAGCTAAAACTGGTTTTTCTGTAATTTTCTTCTTTAGCATCTTAAAATTTCTGTCTGTTGCTTCTGTCCACTTGAATGGTTGATTAGTCTCTTTGATTGTTTCAATAATTGGTGCACAAATCTGACTAAAACTTCTGATAAATTTTCTATAGAAACTTGCAAGACCATGAAACCTTCTTACCTCAAGTATGTTTCTTGGAATAGGTCAGTTCCAAATTACTTGGACTTTCTTCGGATCCATTTTCATACCTTCTTTAGAAACTACAAGTCCCAAATAGATTAATTCTTCTTTCATGAAACTACATTTCTTCATATTTATCAGCAGTTTCTCTTTCTGCAGAGTCCTTAGAACCAACTTAAGATGCTCAAGATGTTCTTCTTTGCTTCTACTGAAAACTAGAATATCATCAAGGTAAACAATGACAAACATGCCTGCATAGTACTTCAAGACTTCATTCATCAACCTCATGAATGTGCTGGGTGCATTAGTGAGTCCAAAAGGCATCACTAACCACTCATACATCCCACTGTTTGTTTTAAATGCAGTCTTCCATTCATCTCCTTCTCTAATCCTTATTTGATGGTATCCACTCTTCAGATCTATCTTAGTAAAATACTTTGACCCACTTAAACAATCCATCAAATCATCCATGTGTGGTAAAGGAAATCTATACTTGATAGTAATCTTGTTTATGGCTCTGGAATCAGTACACATGTGCCATTCACCTCCTTTCTTTGGACTGAGTACTGTTGGTACAACACATGGACTAAGACTCTCTCTGATTAATCCCTTATCCATAAGCTCTTGCACTTGTCTCCCAACTTCTGCATTTTCTTGAGGAGTTAACCTGTATGCTGCTTTATTTTGCAAACTTGCTCCAGGTATCAGGTCAATGTGATGACTAATACTCCTGATTGGTGGCAATGCATTTGGAAACTCATCCATAATAATATCAACAAAATCATTCAACAGAGTTTTGATTTCTTCAGGTAAATCATCCAAGTTTGTAGAAGTCAAAATTACCTTAGGTCTCCCTATGACAACAAAATGAATTTCTTCACCTTTTCCAACTTCTTGCAACAGCTCCTTTCCACTCATCAACATAACACTATTTCCAGTTGTTCCTTGGTCTGCTTCATCCTTTAATGGAAGCAATGTATGCTTCACTCCATCCTTCTCCAAGGTATGGGTGTTTCTTCTACCATCATGAATGGTTTGTCTATCAAACTGCCAAGGTCTTCCCAACAATACATAGCATACATCCATTGGCATCACATCACATAATACCACATCCTTATAAGTACCAATCTAGATTTCAACCTTGCATTGTTCTGTCACAATAAGTTGATGTCCTTTTTGCAGCCATGATACTTTTTAAGGAGTAGGGTGTACTGTTTTTACTAATCCCAACTTGTCCACCATTTCTGTAGAAACAATGTTATAAGTGCTTCCACTATCAATTATCACTTTACAATATTTTCCTTTGGACTTGCATGTAGTTATGAATAAACTCTTTCTCTGAGCTAGTTCTCCTCTCTCTTTCTCTGCTTTAAGCAATACCCTTTTCAATAACAATGATTCTCCTACTTCGGGTGATTCTTCCTTATTTGTAATTTGAGGTTTTTCTTCCTTTGCCTCAGCCACATTTACATTCTATTGATTTGTTTCTTTATTATGAGGACAGTCCCATGATCCATGTCCCCATTCTCCACATGTATAACACCAAATTTCTCTTCCTCAACCTCTTCCTCTGGGTGCAAATCTTCCTCTACTAAAGTCTCATATTTGTGGTGGTCTACTACTTGAACCTCTTGCTTCACCCTGAGGTTGCTGAAATCTTGATATGGTAGTTCCTCTACCTCTTGCTGAACTTTTCCCTTTGTTCCTCTGATTTTGTTTTCTCAACATATTCTCCTCTATTTTCAAAGTTGCTTGATAGGAATCTTCAATTGTCTTCAAATTCAACAAGTTGATCTCATCCTGTATACCATATCTCAAGCCATTGATATATCTAGCTACCTTTTCTACGTCATCCTCTGCATTTCTTGCTCTAATGCTCAACTTATAAAGTTCTTCTGTATATTCTTTGACAATCATCCCTTTTTGTCTCAAATTATGTAACTGTCTTTTAACTGATATGAATTTACCTTTCAACCTACTCACCAATTTATCCCATTGTTTAATCTTGGACTTTCCCTTTTTTGCTCTGGATGTTTGTAGTTCATCCCACCAGATAGCTGCATGACCCTTCAATCTGGTAACTGCAAATTTCACCTTCTTTTTGTCATCAACCTTCTCATAGTCGAAATACTTGTCCAATGAACTGATCTAATCCATCAACTCTTCTACATTGAGATTCCCTTCATACAAAGGTATTTCCACCTTTGGTCTTCCACTTAATTTGGCCAATATTTTGAGAACTTTGGTAGCTTCACTTTCATCCTCTTCTTCTTCCTCAGAAGATTCCTCTACAACACTGACATCTCCTTCGTCAAGTTCTCTCCTTTGAGCAATTCCCATTGTCTCCATTCTTGTACGTAGGTTTCGAATCTCATCCAGCAAAACTGCATTTGCTACAGGCCTTCCTCAACCTATACCAGCTCCTCTCTTAGGCGGCATGTTTACTGTAACAGAATCTAACCCTTAGCTCTGATACCAAAAGACGCTGTGTCAAACATAATCTCAAATTTTATTGGTAGAAACCTGAAGGCTAGCTTCCTAATTAACAGGGCACGCGCAAACTCTGATTTGGCAGTACCTTGAGCCAATCAACGAATGGTCCCACTTTGCCTTGACCAACCACCGTCACTTTAATTCTGGAATCGTCGAGATGGAATATCCACTGTTGATCTTTATCAGTTCGATCCAATGGTTTTCGCGCAATATCACGCTCCAACAAGCGCACTGGTTATTGTTTTGAAATCACACGATATCGGTGGTTTTGTGTGGGTTACATGTCACCGATTTAGGTTAATCACTTGAATATGAGAAATACCATTTACCATTCCTTAAGCACGCGAGATACCGCTTACCACTTGGGAATATTTCTCACGTGCTTAATACGTGTTTTTAATACATATGTTTTAACAAAGGTTTAACGCTTAAGCCTGGAATAATCCTTAATGCTAATTGAATGTGCCTTATCAATAAAATGCATAAACAGAAAGTAATACCCGATTAATGCCCAGAATGTTGATACACAGATTCCAGAGAAATTTTGCACCAAGAATAGCATGCAACACCACACTTAATCAATTATTCAATAACATAGAAATTACAGAGTCTTGGCCCTCTCAGCTTGATTACAACAATTTGTCTAACCTTTGTTTTACTCGCAAAACCCTATCTCTCTCTCAATCTTTCACTTGCTCCTTCCTTATTCCATTCCATCCCATCATTACATTGTTTTCTTTCTTTATGGATCAAATCCTATCCTAACAACATTTGACAACTCAATCTTTATTTTTATCAGGCTAAAAATTAAATCCCTATTCTAAAGCCTCGATCCACACCTATTCTAACAAACTTATACCCTATTCTAAAAATAATACAATGATTTAATTGTTACAATAATTGAAATGAAGATCAATTCAAGAGATCCAACCCTCTCTTCTAATTGATTTTGACCACTCAGGTCAATGATATTCATCTCATGTTAGCCACAACAAGTGAACATACAATCACATTGCTGGCTAAATCTGGATGCTCCTGCATCAACGAGATATACGGTAAATCTTAGAGGTGGGTGCTCTCCATCAGGTCTAAGAATATCGGGATGGGATATACGGTAAAGCTTGGAGGATGGAGTCTCGATTGGGACTAGGAATCTCAGTATGGGATATACAGTAAATCCCGGAGACTGGTTTCTCAATTATTGCCAAGTGATCCTTGAAACTGACTGTGGATTGCAGTAAAGAGATGAGGAGATGGGAAAATTCCTCACAGTGTAGGTGGAGAAACTCTGATGGCATCCATGCTTGTTATGGCCTAGTGATATAGTGAGGATCGCGGCATATATTGGTTCTATTAGTGAGGGTGAGGTGGTGCAGCCTCAAGAATCCCTAGTTGAGTTTTGGTTATGAGTACCACATTCATGCTTGGAATATGGCATTGGGGTGATTGGCTGTAAGAAATATTTGTTTCAGCCAATCTATTATCGGGTGGTTCGTGGAAGTCCCATACCCGGTTGGCTTTTGCATCCTTTAATAAGAGTTACATTCCTTGGTATTTTATGAGCAAATGTACTAGTTCATATGTGGCATTTATCGCTGATGTATCCATATTATTTATGTTGTTTATATGTTCGTTATGAGTATGTTTTATGATTGTAATGATGTATGGCTTTCATCATGTTTTGATTTGTAAATGAATAAACAGTGAATATATGATCTAATAGATGATAATGCCACTAATGCGATAATGCATCAATGCTTCTTAGTGATTCTCTGATAAGTATGAGACCCCCATGCTCAGATTTTTTGTTATGGCATATAGATTGCATATTCGTGACATGTTTGACGAAATTCTTGTCATGGCTAGTATGGGCCTAGTCAAATATTTGCTTAAATATTTTCATTTGTATCATTGTCTCGATGTTAATTTTCGTTCTTGAAGGTTTCATGGAGTTCTGGGTAGTGGCCTGAGTCCTGGCCCTGTAAAGGTGGCACATAATTCGAGGTCACAGGTTTAGAACTAGCTGAAAAAGACCCCAGTCGCTTGCATGCCCATGTTGTGAGAGTGATTGGTGGGCCCCAGTCGCATGCATGCCCATGTCATTGGATCAACTAAGGCTCTAGGGTAGTCAAGTGTCAAGTTGTTTCAGGGGTTGATCACTTGGAAGGGTTGGTTGGCTCTTGTAGGTTCTATGACATGTGCAGAAGGTCAGAGTGGTTGTGTTGTGTTGGTTCCACTTCCTTAACTATACATGGGGAGTTGAATCAGATAATAGTAGCCTCTCGTCACATGTTTACCCTAGCAGACTGGTTAACTTGGGTAAATGTGGGAGGAGGGTGTTACAGGATGACCATGTGTTCATGATTTGAAACCATCTCTAAGTTAGTTTCCAATATTTAGAAATGCGGAACCATATAAAACTACAAATCCACTACACAAAAATAACGATACTTTTGCAAAAAATTATTAAATCATTTTTAAAACTTGCTTGTGCATCCCTTATCATGCATTTTTTTTTTTTAAATTCGCCCACATGACACTTAATTTATCATATTTTGGATGAAAACCCATGTCTCATAATTATTTTAATTTGGTCTCTGTTGTTTGCAATCACTATGCAAAAAGTGCCCATGGAGCAAGTTGCTACAACAAATTTGTATAGGTACAACAATGTTTCTATAGCTACAAAAGCTAGAAGTTTTTGTAGCTATTGGATTTGTTGTCTTCTTCTCGATGAACTAGGGTTGGCCTCAACCTGAGTCTGATCTAATCAACACAAAATATTCTTAAAAATGTATTTCAATTCATGAATTCATTAAAAATAAGAAATTCCATAACACATTGACAATGGTATAGTGAGGGGAATGGTGAAATGAAGGAATAAGGATGATATCTACTTGATGAATGCAACAAATAATATTTGACATACTTTCACAAACTATTGTCATGGCCTGAACATATGATAATACTCATGTTGAGTTTAAATAGAATATGTATAATATTTCTTATGCTTTAAATCCATGCCATACTTGGATGATTTGAAAAAATAACTCTTTCTTGGGTAACAATTTCAAATCTTTTGAAATTTGAAAAATATGCTAAAATTCTTACTCTAAGAGGTGGAGGAAAATGATGACTTAACAAACATGGCAAATAAAATGGAGATAAGTGATCAGTTGCGAAAGAAACACAAATTGCAAGTAATGGATGTAAAATGTATTAGAGGTATGGTGTAGTTGATTGTCACTATATATAAACCATGTTATTTAAAATGAATAAACGAATTGAAAAAGTGTTTTTACCTTTGATTACTTGTTTCTCTATGATGTCTTGAATTGGTTGTTTTTTCTTAAGTCGAAACCATGAAATATGATGTATGTTGATTGAAGGCTAAAGATGAAGTGTGTGGATTCAAGAGAACATTTGAATTTCTGAGAATCAACAATTCTTTTGGAACTGTCATGGATGCTAATCAAATCTACTGAACTATACCATATTGCAAGACTAAATGGCAATAATTTAATGGAAAATTATGCGACTAAAAAAATCTTATAGGACAAGAAAATTGTTGAAAGATGTTGATGCCATAAACCATATAGTCTTCACATATAACTGTGATTGGTATAATTCAATATATGTGAATGGATTTACTTGAATTCGAACATAAAAAGAATTCATTGCATTACTCACCACTAATGTCAATCGTTAACCAAAGTGAGACAGCACACCGATAATGAAATTAGTGTTAAGGTACGAGAGTGCATTCTGACAAGCATGAATAAATATGTTGAAGTCAAGTCACCTATAGGATCTAACTTTCAAGGGGAAATGAGGCATTCATTTTTTGTTAGTGAGGAAATTTTCCATTGATGTATGCAAACTCCAAGGAACTCAAAATAATCTTTGATCTTGGTCCTAGATAAGCTGTTTAAGTATATGGTACAAGATATGTTGGAAGGTGGGCCTTAATGAATCCCACATTAGCCAATTCGAGCATATAACCATAAATATTTTGAAGAACCATAATAAAATATTGGAACCAACATGAACTTACAAAACTTGTTGTGAATCATGCTTGCCAAGAAGTATAGTGTTGGGTCCCTCTAATACTAGTGATTACCCCATTACTATTGTAGTTATACCCCTTATTTATATTGTTGTGCCCCTATTACCCCCATATTGTTATTTATGTGCCCCATAGAATCCCTCTATTGTTATTTTTGTGGCTTTATATTATTATTATTAGGTCAGCTGGATTATATTGTTACTCCTTAGACTCCTATATATAGAAAGGAGGTTTTGTCATTTGTATCATCCAAGAATTGTTCATTTATGTAATGTAAAGGAGGTTGCCCCCTCGAAGAGGCTGAATTCTAAGGCGTTGATCTATCTTTTCTATCTTTTCTTGAGCTGGTTTCATAACATTTGGTATCAGAGCTTTGGATTCTAGGGTTTCGCTGCTCCAAACAGATCATCGTGGAATTTTCGCTATAAATTTTTTTCTGTGACGTTTCAGAAGTCGCAAAAAAAACCCATTTGAGAAGAAATCGTGCTGAACCTTGGGTCCGAATTTCAGATCTTTTCGCGTGATATTTGCGGAGATATGATCTGAGGAAGTTGGTCTTTTTGCAGACTCCTGAATTACATTCAAAATAGGTGACCTGGGGAAAATCGTCATAACTTTCTCTCTGGGGATCGGATTGAAATTTCGTAAGAAGGTACAGAAAGAGGACGGACTGTAGTTTCTTGTATGTGTGTTTCAGATTCAAAGGTTGAAACAGTGACTCGTGGCACGTCGTACAAGTTCGCTCTACTGAACCAGTCTAAAAGCAAGTCACTGTGGGAGATTTCACATAACTCTTCCTTGGAGAATCCAATTTGGCTCAGACTTGTGGCATTGGAAAGAGGACGTGGAAGGCTACTACAGGTAGAAATTTCAGAACTGGATGATCCGAAATTACAGAGATACATCAGATTCAATATCAGGCTTCTATAAAGTGAAAAAAGGTGTGTAGTTTTTTTTTTTATTTTTATGTAAGCTTGGTTTAACGGAATTCAAAGGGCATAGTAAAGCATTATTATCGGTAACTGATGCCCCGAGGAAAGAAAATGCAAACACCTAGTAAGGAACCTGAAAGCTCTAGCATGACTCATGAAGAAGAGGAAGAAATGCTACATGATATATCAAAATTACAAGAACAAGTGCAACAAATGTCACGCTCACAAAAGCTAACAGAAGCTAAGATAAGTGGCGTGGAATCTAAGATAAATGGCGTGGAATCTAAGATAAAGGGCATGGAAGCTAAGATGGAGGATTTGATGGTAAATTTGAAGATAGATTTGAAGACAGACATGGAAGAATTGAAGAAGTTGCTACAAGAAAGGGTCACTAATGGTGAAAAGGTAGTAAAGGAAACTCATGATGAGAACAAAAGAAATGTTAATCATGATTCCATAGACTCTAATGTTGGATCGAAGACTCACCATGTTCCAAAAATCGATATGAGGAAGTTTGATGGCAAGGATCCCGCCACATGGATATTACAGATGGAGCAATTCTTCGATCTCAATAATGTGCAAAACACACAAAAGGTACGTATGGCAACTTTATATTTGGAACCAAATCAGTTTGTATGGTATCAATGGCTTTGTTCTCGTAAACAATTTATCACTTGGGCAATTTTTACGGAAGAATTGATAGCACATTATGAGGATACAAAAAGCAACACTTTTTTTAGCCAATTGATAAGTCTCAAACAAAAGGGTTCAATAATGGAGCACATTGAGGAGTTCCAAAAATTGAACATAAGGGTAAAAGATATTCCAGAGGAGCATAGGATTGATGTGTTCATAGGGTCTTTAAAGGATAATATCCAACATGATGTGCGCCTTTGGGAACCTGATTCATTAGAGAAGGCATTCAGGTTAGCAAGAAAAATGGAAAGCAAAATTATGGCAACTAGGAAGCATACCATTCACAACTATAAAGACGGAAGTGTTGTTGCCCATAGTCTTCCACAACCTACAAGGTTGACACCACAACAATTGGAAGAAAAAAGAGCAAAAGGGCTTTGTTACAATTGTGATAGCAAATACACAAAAGGTCATAAGTGTGCTGAGAAGAAATTATTCTACATAGATTGTGAAGAGGAAGAAGAAAAGGAGCAAGAAAGGTCAAAAGAAGAGGATATATTCCAGGAACAAAGCCTAGATGAAGAACAAATAAATCCGACCATATCTTGTAATGCATTGGCGGGAATTACCACTCCTCAAACCATCAAGATAGAAGGACAAATCAAGAAGAAAAAGGTAATAGTGTTGATTGATTCAGGAAGCACCCACAATTTTATTCATTGTAGGGTAGCAAAAGAATTGAATTGCTTCCTATATCCAGCACCAGAGTGTCAAGTGATGATTGCAAATGGAGGAACAATAAATTGCTCTGGAAAGTGCCATAATATCAAGCTATCCATGGGAGAATATGTATTGACTAGCCCAATGCTTTCCATTCCAATGGGAGGTGCTGATGTTGTACTAGGAGTCCAATGGCTACAATCCTTGGGTACAATAGCTTTTAATTTTCAAGAACTTTTCATGAAATTTTCTGTGGAAGGAAAGGAAGTTGAATTAAGGGGTATTGCAGGGAAACCAGGAAAGATAATCAGCTCTAATGGCATGACAAAGCTTCTAAAAAAGGAGCAAAGAGGTGTAATTGCACAATTATGTTCGCTAGATGTTTCCACATTGGAATCATCTATTTCTCCAGATCTCCAAAAAGTCCTGGACAATCATTCCAAGGTATTTGAGACTCCCAAAGGTCTCCCACCTATGCGTGATCATGATCATGCTATTCATCTGATTCCAGGAAGTGTTCCTCCAAACATCAGGCCGTACAGATATCCCTATGTCCAAAAAAGTGAAATTGAACGTATGGTTGCAGAAATGCTAGAGGCTGGTATAATTCAACCGAGTCAAAGTTCTTTCTCAGCTCCAGTAGTATTGGTGCACAAGAAGGATGGATCATGGCGCATGTGTCCAGATTATAGGGAGCTCAACAAGCTCACTATTAAAGATAAGTTCCCCATTCCTGTCATTGATGAATTACTGGATGAATTGCATGGATCAATTTACTTCACCAAGTTGGATCTTCGTTCGGGATATCATCAAATCAGAATGAAGATTGAAGACATTCCGAAAACGGCATTTAGAACTCATGAGGGTCATTATGAATTTTTGGTCATGCCTTTTGGCCTTACCAATGCACCTTCAACATTTCAAGGTTTGATGAATTCAATTTTCAAACCATTCCTTAGAAAATTTGTGTTAGTATTTTTTGATGATATACTAATCTACAGCAAGTCTTGGAAGGATCATGTTGAACATGTTGACAGGGTGCTACAACTATTGGAGGAGAAACAATTATATGCAAAAAGATCCAAATGTTTCTTTGGAGTCCAGGAGGTGGAATATTTGGGTCATATTGTATCTCATGAAGGAGTTAAGGTAGACCCTAGCAAAATTAAAGCCATTAAGGAATGGAAAATCCCCACATCCATAAAGCATCTGCGAGGATTTCTTGGGTTGACAGGGTATTATCGCAAGTTTGTTAAGAATTATGGGAGAATAGCAGCACCTCTAACAACATTATTGAAGAAAGATTCATTTTCATGGACTCCGGAAGCAACAAAGGCCTTTGAACATCTTAAAGAGGCAATGTGCCAAGCACCGGTCTTAGCTACACCGGACTTCACAAAAACCTTTATTGTGGAATGTGATGCTTCAGGAAATGGAATTGGTGTTGTTCTAATGCAAGATGAAAGACCCATTGCTTTTGAAAGTCGTCCAATCAAGGGAAAGTTTTTAAGCAAAGCTATTTATGAGAAGGAAATGTTGGCAATACTCCATGCACTTAAGAAATGGCGACCCTACCTAATGGGAAGACACTTCAAGGTAAAAACGGATCATGATAGCCTTAAATACTTTTTAGAACAAAGATTATCCTCTGAAGAGCAACAAAAGTGGGTCACAAAGATGTTGGGTTATGACTTTGAAATCATCTACAAAAAAGGGAAGCAAAATGTGGTGGCAGATGCACTCTCAAGAAAGGATGAGGATGTGGAAGCATTGTTGTGTGCCATTTCTATTATCCAACCAGATTGGATAAACGAAGCAAGGGAGGAATGGAAGAATGACGAAGAAGTGTGGGCACTTATTCGAAAGCTACAACAAGATTCCAGTACTTCTGATACATTTAGCTGGCAAAATGATTCGTTATGGTACAAAGATCGCTTATACCTCTGTAAGAATTCCCAGCTAAAACAAAAGATTCTTATGGAATTGCACACTTCTCCCTTAGGAGGGCACTCAGGATTTTTAAAAACTTACCACAGGGTTAAGAAGGAATTTTTTTGGGATGGCCTTAAATCAGATATTCAAAAGTTTGTGGCGGAATGTTTGGTTTGCCAACAAAATAAAGTTGAAACAATTAAGACACCGGGTCTATTACAACCTTTATCCATTCCAAGCCAACGTTGGGAGGAGGTTTCAATGGATTTTATCACAGGTTTACCCAAGTCTGAGGGAAAGAGTGTCATCATGGTGGTAGTTGACAGACTTACCAAGTATGCACACTTTTGTGCATTATCACATCCATTTAAAGCCAGTACAGTTTCTACTGCATTTATGGAAACAGTTCAAAAGCTACATGGAAACCCAAAGATTATTGTAAGTGACAGAGATCCCATTTTCACTGGAAATTTTTGGACAGAATTATTTTCTTGTCTTGGTACTCAGTTAGCTCATAGCTCATCTTATCATCCTCAATCTGATGGGCAAACTGAGATAGTAAACAAATGTTTGGAAGGATATCTTCGTTGCTTTGTATCTGATAAACAGACACAATGGGTCAAATGGTTGCCTCTGGCTGAATGGTGGTATAACACTTCCTTCCATACAGCAACAAAAATGACCCCATTTATGGCACTTTATGGGTATCAACCACCATCCATCACATCATATTTAAGAGAAAATTCTAAGGTTCAGGCAGTGGAACATCACATCGAACATCAACAACAAGTCCTCCAACTCTTAAAGGATAACCTCGTGTTGGCACAAAATAGAATGAAACAACAGGCAGATCAACATCGCAGTGAAAGAAGTTTTGATGTAGGTGATTGGGTATTCCTACGGCTACAACCATATAAGCAAATGTCCCTAAAGCAAGCTAAGAAGGATAATAAATTATCACCAAAGTATTATGGTCCGTACAAGGTGTTGCAAAAGATTGGTACTATGGCATACAAATTGGAGCTTCCTGCAGCTTCTCGATTGCACCCAGTTTTCCATGTTTCATGTTTAAAGAAGGTTATAGGCGACAAGCTCCCAGTTCAAACAATATTGCCAGAACTTGACGAGGAAGGAAAAATTATATTGGAACCGGAAGCAGTCACAGAAACAAGAACTCGACAGCTACGAAATCGATCAATTTCAGAGTATCTTATCAAGTGGAAGAACTTATCCGCTGAAGATTCCACATGGGAGGATGAGAATTTTATGCAGAAGTATCCAGAACTACTCAAGCGTTGAGGACAACACTTTTTTGAAGGAGAGGGGCATGTTGGGTCCCTATAATACTAGTGATTACCCCATTACTATTGTAGTTATACCCCTTATTTATATTGTTGTGCCCCTATTACCCCCATATTGTTATTTCTGTGCCCCATAGAATCCCTCTATTGTTATTTTTGTGGCTTTATATTATTATTATTATTAGGTCGGCTGGATTATATTGTGACTCCTTAGACTCCTATATATAGAAAGGAGGTTTTGTCATTTGTATCATCCAAGAATTGTTCATTTATGTAATGTAAAGGAGGTTGCCCCCTCGAAGAGGCTGAATTCTAAGGCGTTGATCTATCTTTTCTATCTTTTCTTGAGTTGGTTTCATAACATATAGTTTTCAAGCAAGACTCATGTCTAGTTGCACCAATTACCTAGTTTTCATGACTAGACTTTTGTTTACCTTCACTATTTTATTTATTTCTTTATTCTATCCTACTCTACTAGAAAAGGAAAATCTCTTTCAAGTTATGAATACTTCCAATGGAGCCATGTGTGTAACAAGATGACAAATAAACTCATGTGCAAGTTTGAAATATATGCTTTAACATATATGAGAATAGGAGGGACCAACTGCTTTGATTAAGATGATGTCAAAAACTATTGAAGAAAAGGGTGGTGCTTCAACCTAATGATTGTATGGAACCAAATTTCAATATCATTGTGATGTTCTTGGTTCACTTGCTCATTTGGACCACTCTCTATTTCCTCCTCTGCCATGCCACTCAAATTTTTTGTTATAGGATGGTTGATCTCTTGGATGCATAAAGGATCTGATGATATGTATGTCAAGGACTCCTTAATCTCAATTTATAATGGTTACTCTCCATCAAATGTGGTCCATGATTCTTTGGTCTACTTTAGATATTCTTCTTGATGTTGTTCATGGATTTTTTGCTCTTCTATTGCTTCTTAAAGTGCAGGTTTGCACTTGATGGTGGTAAGGATTTGCTTCTCCTAAGATGCAAAATTATTTCGAGCTACTGCTAGCATTTTAGAAAAATTTGGAGTGACATTCTTCTTTTCCCAATGGATTCTTGAACATAGTTGAATTGTTTTTGCTAGTTAATGACCCTCGTCTAACACATTGATTAGTTTAAGGGGGTTTCTTACAACACCTTAAAAATAATTGAATTTTAACCTAGTGAAACAAATGAAATGAAATTAATTGCAAAATTAAAGCAAACCACACTTTGAACTCCTCATGCTATTGAGACCCTGTTGTCACCAAATTATTTGTTCGCTCAAGTTTGTTAATAAATAAAGAAAACTTACTTGTATGAAAAACAAACACATTTGCATGAAAGGGACATTCAAGGCTTTGGAGAAACCTCGTTGTGGCAAATGTGCAGGTTGTTACCTCTCATCTTATTGTTTCTCCTCCCCCAAGTTGTGTAATTTAAAGGAAACCTAAATTAGAAACTAAATCCTATGTACACTTCCTTGCCAACGATGCAAAAATGTTTGTCAATTCAATAATACTATAATTCTTCTACATTTAAATCATCAATGTGGGTTGGTAAGCTTGTAATGCGAAAGGCACAATATATGTTAGGTATTTAGTTTCTAAATCTGTAGTCTATGAAAAAATCATTTATATTAATTGGCATAAAGAATTGTTGAGACAAGTGGCATTGTTTACACAGGGCTTTGTCCTTGTAATTCAACTAGTTTAATCTATCAAACAAAGTCTTAGCTATGAAAAATGATCATAAACTTGAAATGGTTTAGTTAAGACAAGTGCCACAGATTACACAAGGTTTTTCACTGGTAGATTACACATGGTTCTATCCTTGTGATTCAACTAAACAAGGTTATGAATCCTCATATACATAGTTCTTAGTCAAACTAATTATTGAATTTAAAACTGAGCATCCATATTAACTGTAAACAATGTTTTGATCACTTTCGGCTAAGCATAATATAATGAAATTAATATATTGTAATGAAAATGTTAATCTAACTATGGGTGGTAGGAGCAGGAGGGGTGATCCTTTTCCCCGATGAAAAAATTGAGATTCAATATGCCTGGGGATTGGGTGTAGTAACCAATAATCAAGCTAAGTTTCTAGCTCTATGGAAAGGCTTAGAACTAACCATTGAAGAAAAAAATCTTGAAAATCAATGTATTTGGTGATTCATTTATTGTATTCTATAAATTATAGGAAGCAAAAGCAATGCATAACAACAATCTCTCCCCCATTTTGCAAAGGATTATTATTTAGCTTCAGCAGTTTGAACCGTGCCTTAAGGAATTTGAACCATATAGTGGATGCATTAGCCAATAAATGGACAATATTGGACCGAGGGCTCTTAGAATTGAATTTCAGATCTTCAACAAACTCGGGATTTCCATGACCCTAACATATGGCAAAGAAGTAATAATTAAAGGCATTAAAAGTCAATCAACTAAGTTGGATCATGAGGATATAATTGTGTGGGCGAATCTATGGAATGTGAAGGCCCCGACTCATCCTTCAATGAATACTCTCATGGACCAGTTGTTAGTGTCGGTCTTCAAAGCCCTCCATCAGTGATCAAAGCTCTTTGCATTTGCATTAGTAGGTGTCTCATCAGTGTCAAATGTTGCATCCCATTAGGCATGCCATAACCCTGATGGAGGAGCTGGTCTATTTTTACCCCTCTTGGCTTTGCTGGATCAGGTCATATCAGTCATTAAGTTTTTCAAGCTTGTCTTGATTTGTCTTGAGGTCAAAGTCCTAGGTATAGGGTTTTGGTCATTTATCTCTGCAAGGTCATGTCTAAGAAAATCCATGAGTACTCAGCAAGCCAGAGGGAGGTTTGTAAACATGTTTCTTCGATACTTTTATCTTGTACAGTGAACTTTCACCTTGGATTTAAAAACTTTGTTTTTAAAGCCAAGGTCATTTTCTCAGTTTTTGTAAATAAGTGATGAAATTTCAAAAGTCTTCAGCGGACAAAATGCAACCCTGGTCCCCTTGCCAAGGTCCCTCAGATGATCTACCTACAAAAAGAATCAAGTCAAAGCACTCAATGAGTCAAATTCAGGATAAAAAGAAACCAAAAATCAGTGTTATAAAGTGTCAAAAGGAAAACATTAGAAAGTGGGTTTATGAATGAAATTTTTTCAAATGAAACTTATAAAAGCCTAAATTCCCTCCTTTCACTCTCATTGTGCATCCTAACGCTTGCAAGAGAGGTTTGAGAGACCGATTGTGAGAAAGGAGCAAAGGCAGAGCAGTTTCGGGCAGCAGAGAGGTGCGCGACCTGTTGAGCCAGGTGCGCGACCTGTTGGGTGCGCGCGACCCGTCAGAGGGTCTCCCACCGTTCAGAAAAACAACGGGCGCGACCCGTTGGGCGTGGTGCGTGACCCGTCAGAGGGGCGCGACCCGTTGGGCGTGGTGCGTGACCCGTCAGAGGGGCGCGACCCGTTGGGCGTGGTGTGTGACCCGTTGGACTGTTTTGCTGCAAACTTCAAACGAATTCCCTCAAACGCCCTCCAAGCTATCAAATTGTTCGAGGTAAGTGCTCTAAACATGGATTGGTTGCTGGTTATGAATGGTGGGTGTCATGAACATGTTAAAATGATTAAAATTTTGCAAGTGGAACTCCTTTATATGGCTGCAATGTTAATGAGCAAATTGTGCTAGGGTTTGTGTTGTTTCAAGCTATTGTTCCCTTTGGTTTGTTCCCCCCTTTCCCTTTCACTCACACTTATATGTTCATCTCTTTTCCCATAGTATTTTACAAATAAAATGCAAATCTTTTCCCATCCCTAATCACTAAAAATGAAAACCCTACCCCTCTCCCAAAGCATCAAAAAAAAAAAACAAAATTTAAACCCTAGTTCTCCTCCACCATATGCATATGTAAATAAAGCAAAAATGTTGGCAAATATGTCAGCATGTTTTGTTCATGGTTTCCCTATTTCCCCTATTAATACATGTATGCATATTCCCATGTTCACTTTCATATATGGTTTTTCCCATATGAAATGATCTTTGCAAATGATTTCCCAATTATAAATATGTATTCCTATATGCATAATGATTTACAACATTTCCCTTAAAAATTCCCTGTTATATTTATATATTCCCTTTCCTTGTTAAAAGATCCCTCCCCTGACATTTCCCTCATGTCTTTTTCCCCTTGAAACAGCATAGATTTCAACACTTTTTGCAGGCAGAGACAGCAGTTCAGTTTGTCCACTTTGCTCCTAAACCATGTCAGAAACCGAAACTTATGAGCAAAGTGATGACCATTCATCATCTATAGAGGTTGAGGTACAGAGGAGGCCTCGTAGGGGAGGTAAGGGTGGACATCATAAGCGAGAGGAGCCCACCTCTTTGGCAGAATTATAGGCTTGTCCCATGGCAGTGACTTGTTTTCAGTACATGTCTTGTTATCAGTTTTGTGAGAGGATCTCCCGGATTCAACATCACAGAGAGTTGGCCCGCCTCTTTGTTTTACATTTGCATGATGGACATGTCAATCTAGCAGGGGTAGATTTTACATTGACACCCGAGGTGATCTCACATGCTACAGGGATACCGAATGTTGTTGAGGTGTGGCCTAAGCGCAAGTTGCTAGATATTGTTCACTTTGAGCCTTATGTTCGGCCATCATTCTTGAGACATTTAGCGGGTGTTTTTCCATTCAGATTTCTCCGGAGCGAGTATGCTCCCATCATGAGGCTTATTATGCACTATTTTACCTGTGAGGGCAGATTTTCACAGGTGTACTCATATCACATTCGCCTCTTGATGCACTTCACCCGAGTGAGGATGATGAACATCCCGGTTTTCTTCTTTCAGAACATTCAGAAGATGGTGCCCATGTTGCAGAGGAAGACCCCAGCCCAGCAGTACAGGAGCTTATGTCATTATGGTTTGATTCAGCTCATAGTCTTGCATCAGTTGACACATCAAGGTATCTCATGGGAGGAGTTTATCTCTCGTGAGTTTTTCACAGTGCCACCCCAGCCACATCATGAGGTCATTCATGAGGAGGGAGGACCATCTCAGCAGCCTGATATTCTGGTCACCTGACATGCTAGCTCTACAACTTTGGTCACCTATCAGAAAGGCCCAAGGGCCTTATTTGCAGCAGCCAGGTGAGTACTATCTCCACAGCAGGTGGAAGGGGTCTCGCCTTCATCATCAGCACAGCGAGTGTTATCTCCACATCAGGTGGAAGGGGCATCGCTTTCTTCACCAGCACAGGTACCACAGAGGGGAAAATAGCCCATGATTCATGAGGGTCCATCAGGAGTCCCCGACACCGAGGTCATTGATCTTGAGGCCAGTTCTCCTAGCCGAGAGGCAAAGGAGATCATTCAGCATCTGAGAGCTGAAAATGATGTTTTGCAGAAGAAACTTAAGGGTGCCCAATGGACTATCACTTACCTGGAGTAGCGGAACAAACAATTGGAGGAGGAGAAAGCATTGGATGAGTTATGGAGGATTCGTAGTGACCGAGTCTTGAACCGAAGAAGACCCGGTGATCCATTGCCTGCTGACCGAGAGTCAATGCTCATCCAGGTGAATGCATACTTAGAGAGGTTGTTGGCTAAGGCCAACCAAGAGAAAAAGCTGTTGAGGAATATGAAGAATCATTATTGGGCTAGGATGCATGTATGCAAAGCCAAAATGAAAGTTTTTCAAAGGAGGTTCACCGAGGCTCAAAAACAGAGAAAGAAGCCAAATCCCCTCCGTATCTTGGCTGAGGCTTCTCTCAAGGATCATGGCACTCATTAGCCTAGTCACAGCTCAAATCCCAAATTTTTTTGAGAATTTTGGGTAATTTTGGCATTTTTTGGAAATTTACAGGTTTTGGCTCCTCAACGGGTCTCACCCCCGGTGAGACCCTTTGTCATGGCAACTCATTTTCACAAAAACTCAGCATTTCCTGATTTTTTATGCAAATTTACATATGCCCATGGATGGACTTGATTTTTTATGGAGTTTTGGGCCTCCAGAAGGTCAAAATACATGCAAAATTTGACTTTCTGCCCCTTTTTTGAGTTGCAGAAACCAGTCTTGGGAGAATTAAGTTTTGACAAGGAAAATGACCTCCAAATTTAAAAATTCTAGTTGTTTTGGAAAGTAGACTCACATACCTTTCCAACGAGCTATCCTACACCCAATTCTGACACCTGCAAGTGCCTCAAACAGAGCTCCCAATGTGCGCGACCCGTTAGGCAAACTTTGCCAGATTTCACTGTAACAGCTCGGAAAAGCACAGTTTGACTTGGTTTGACTTTTTGAGGTTAATGATGGTCCTATTTGATGTAATTGTGACACTTTTTAGACACTTTTACCCTTTTGTAACTCTTCTAGAAGATTTATTCATGTAAAGGGTAAAAATTGATTGTATGAACTAGTTTCCAAGTTTATAGAGGCAAGTTGTTTTGACTGCCTATTTTGTAGTGCTTAGTTTAGAGGTGGTTGAAACAGCTCCTAGGATAGTGAGCTCGACCCATGGAGGCAGGGAAAGAGGTTAGATCATCTATATTATGTACTTTCTTTCTCATTTTCATGGTTGGACTCTTGAGGGAGAAGCTATCATTGTATCTCTGCAATTTTTGGCTAAGGAAGGCCAGGGTTTTGCAGTCATCTTTAGGATTCTTGTGGACTCGTGTGTTGATGGTGTGTTTCTCAATGTTCTTGTAAGCTTTTTTATGTGATTCATTTCCTTTCTTTACTGCTGCACATTAAACAAATGAAGTGTTAAAGTAGGAATTCATGCTAGCCATGCTCTGCTTTTAAATTTGTTTAATTTCCATGTTTTCTACTGTCTAAAGGGAATTCAAAGTCATTGTTTGCTCTCTTTAGCTCCTCATCTTTCATTCCTGATCATCCATCTCAAGTTAAGGCATCAATACTGTTTCCTACCTCGCCCCAAGGAACCCCCTGCAGAAACTGTGTCCAATCCCCGCACCCAAAATTGCAATTCCTCAATTTGCCACAAAAAACCCAAACAACCCCAAATCAACCTTTTAAATCAGTTTACTAGCCTAATATCAGTGTTACCTTGTTGGTCATCTCATCCCATTGAAGATCTGCCGAGATTGACCGGAGAGAGCCTTCTCCTGCCCCGTAGGGCTAGCTACGAGGCTAAATGGTTTGATGTAGCCTTGAGGTTTACCTTTCTCAGCCTGAGGTGAAATTTCAAGCGCTAACACCAGTGACAAATAATAATTCTATAGCCTTAGATAACTCCACTGCAATTACCCTTGTCCTAGTCATATCCACATATGTCATGCGATTCATGCTCAGAAAGTGCACGTGTCCTGAGCTCCTTCCAACTCACATTGGCAAACAGATTTTTAAAGGGCCAAGAATAGTGTCTTTGAATCCTCATTCAATTCGTCTTAGGTTAGCATTATTCCCTTCCCTTCTCTGTATCAACCTGCATTCTCAGCAAGCAATTCGAAACAAATTCAGAATGGATGATTCAGTCCTACAATTAAATGATATGAGGAGGGAGATCAATGGTTGGGAAGGATATGATAGGTTTGGCGTTAGGATTACTAAGGATTATATAATGTTGGGTAACCATCGTTCCACACTGTAAAGGATAAATAATAAGAGAGGGAATTGAACCAACATAGTTTTGGCGTTAAGAGCCTACATCGACATGTTGCAAAGAACAACCCCAGCTGGGAGAAAAGTCTTGACACTACATAGTCTGTCCATGTAGAATATAGGATCTTCATCCCACGACAATGAGCATGGTGATATGAGTCATCTTTTGGGCATGACCCTGGAAGCAATGCAAGGTTTTTTTTGTGCATTTAACCAACATAATGAGGTAGAAGAGAGGGCACAAAAATCTTTCCAACCATTCATTAACACTAAACTCAAGTTGATTCAAAGCAAAATTGACAGGTTTCAAGGCGATGTCAGGACTGAACTGGCACCCATGAATTGTAAACTAGCTAAGATGAAGAAATTTATGCTACTGGGCCTCAAATTTCATCAATAGAGGCCAAATCCAGTGAAAGTGCAACAAGGAAAAAAGGAAGAAATCTCCCAAGGTTCAGAGCGACATGTTTGATCAATGAACTCTTGCTTAAAGGAGAGGTTGGAGCAGCAAACTAGTTACTCATTTGTTCACTTCCTATGTTTTGGCTCGTTTGATGTTATGTAGGTTTTGTTTGTATCTATGAGTCTTTTACAAAGAATATAATAGGCATATTTTCATAATTGTAAAATGCTGCAAGTATAGGCTCCTTATGTTTTAGACATCTTAAAGTATAATCATAGTGGATTTGGATGAAATATGTAAGGGTTCTGGCCCAAAAACTAGTCTCTCTTTTTAATAGTAAAACCCTAACCTTCCCTTTGAAAAAAAGAAGTAAATGTTAATCTCACTGAAAATGAATACATAAAGATAAATGAACAAAAGAGAGAAAGAGAAACATGCTTCCTTGGCGCAGGGGGGCCTTCCTAGCTTAGTTGCACATGCCAAAGGAAATTCACAACTTTAGAGTGTTTTAGCTATAATTATGAACTCATTTATGAATAGAACATCACACTGGGAAAATGAATAAACCAACAGAGAGAGATTTTATATATCAAATATTCATAAAACTAGTCTTAAATCCCCATTATAGTCTTACTTTGAGAATTTATGAAAAATGAAATAAAACTTCTTAGGCTCAAATCTCTCCCAGAGATTGATGACTCAACAAAGTAAATTGATTTGTGCTCAAAATGTGTGATATACTCCTTGATTTGATGGCAATTCAAGTCCATGCTCTTGTTGTTATATGTGTTGGCCACAACACAAAATCTAGGAAAATAATGTATAAAGAATCAAACATGTCTCCCAAACCATGCACCATTTTGAAACTCCACTCCCAATTCACCTAAATGGCTCCATTTTAGATACAACCCATCTTTTTTTTTAAATCTATCTTCATTTGCCTAGAAATCGTGACGGAAGTTGATTACCCAAAAACTACTACTAATTTGGATCATCATCTTTGATCAAGTGTTAGAGGCTCACAGATATGACCTCGGTGAGTTTGGAGCAACATTGATCCATATGGGGGGTTAGAACTGTGTTTGTTGAAGAATCTAGGGCAGTTAGAGTTAATGAGATTCTTCTTGACATGATAACTATTTGTGAGGTATTTTATCTTTAGCTTATTAGCACAATCTTTTCTTGATATAATTAGTGTGTGTATTTCTTACTTCATCAAATAGCTATCAAAAACAAAGAGACAAGAACACAAGATGTTGGCTTTCTGCCAGGGCCAAAACCTCTCCCTCTTGGAGAGGAAAACTCGCACAAAATTATTCTTATAGAGATTCCAATTGACGAATACCAAGACCATGACCCTTGACTTACTAGGCCACTCCAAGACCAAGACACCAATCCTCTTCTTTATCACTATTGAGATCATCATCATTGTTGCACCACTGAGGCCATCACTATTGCACCATCGAGATCTCCATCACTGCTACAACACCGAGATTATTATTGTTGTACGACCGAGATCATCACTTTTGTATCCTTACTAAGATATTCATCACAACAAAGAGATCTAATATATATATAGGAGAGTTACACTTAGATTTACTGAGATATTGATCTTTCTCCGTTAATGTCATGATTGTACTTATACTAAGATCATAATTGCATCTATTATGACTACTTCTGCACTATATACCGAGATAGATTCTGTCTTCATGAGATCATTGCCTTATCACAAGAATGTTGAGATTGTAAGGTTACTTCAAATATCACTTTATAAATAGGCCTAGATTGTGAACACTGAGGATATTTTCTCACTTTAATTATTTCAGAGGTATCCGAGATGCATCCTACTATACCCATCCAAAGTTCCTGAGCTTGTGGATAGACCTCTGAGAATGACATCTGAAATTCTTCCTACAACTGTCATCTACTTCGTGCACCTATACGAATTTTAGAGAGAATTTGAGTTCTGCTCTTTCTGTGGTGACCCTAGCTGCATATATATAGTAGTTAGTCTCCCATAATAAGTTGACATGACAGTGAATTGTTGTGTCACTTCATTTGAGCTAACATGACTGCTCTTTATATCATTTTGCTGGCTAACTTGACTACATTTTACATCGTTTTGTTTGATGAATTCTTCAAGAGTATTGTGCTTGTCTTGGAGGGCTAATCTAGACACTAGGTAAACTCATATTCATTACATATATGCTCAATAAGAGCTTGACATTGACTCTTTGATATCCTAAGGCTCTCAATGGGAGCTACTGATAAATAAACCTCTTGCTCATGAAACTCATGCAACAAGGAATAATAATAAATTCATTTTCTTGTTTACAAAAATCATAATTACAATGTAATGAAGACCAAACCTAGTTACACTTTCTTCAACACTCCCTCTTAACTAGGTAGGTATTCATGATGGTACATGGTCATTCTCAATCTGAATAATTTCTCACAAGGAGAATTAGATTGGTAACCCATTTGTATAGCAACATAGTAACCAACATTGTTTCCACAATAAGGCCTTGATTGACAACTCTATCTCTCATTAGATCATAGCACAATGTTAGCAAGACCAATGACTATAGACACCTTCATCATTGTCTCTCAAGGTACATACCCACTTGGGTGTTCACTGAGTATGACCTTCTAGCACTATTCTTATCTTGGGTTCCCATCCCTCAAAGAATATCGATCCTCTTGCCTATTCTTGTCTTGGATGCCTACAAATCCTTAAAGAGCATCGAATGCCAGATGATTACCCAATCATCCATTCTTTCTACCAAGTGAAGACAAGAATGTTGTGTCTATCTCACCCTCTCAACTAGGGAATATATGCCCATTCCTGTAAAGGAATGTACCCAAGTTCCCTCTGACCAGGAAATTTGCCAAGCTCCCTCTCAATTAAGGACTTGTCAGAGCTCCCTTTTAACTAGGGACTCTCCTTTTCATCAACCACTTCTTCTTTGTGAGTCCGTCAGTTGCTTGATCAATTTCTTTCCTTGATGTCATGAAATTCAGTCTTGCTTCTTCCTTGTAGGGCATTAGCCATCCATCACTTTCCTTCTTGGTTTTTCATGTCATTCCTTTCTTCATGGAAAGTGGCCTTCTTGATACATATCTCGAACCTTCGTCATATGGCTACTTCTTCTCATCATGTTTATTTCATGAATTCCCATGCACCACATGAATGCTAGTTTTACTTGTACTTACAACTCTTGTTCCAGTAGACCTGCATGAACTCATCCATATATTATTCAAGAAATCGAGACATAACATTAAGTCAAATAGTACCTTACAAGATGGCTCTTCATCATGACATCTTTTTGTGGGTATCAGCATCTTACATACATGTTGACACATCTCCCAAAGATATCCATTGTCAAGGGTCTCCATCTTTTCTAGACTTTCATCAAAGTCTTCATATCTTTCCGGGAGATTTCCTAGTCAAATCTTCTTGGTCTTTTGGATGTTGATTTCCTTTATCATGGTTGCATATCTCACGATCTCTTCCTTCCTCACACATTCCATTCCCAGGAGATTTCAATCCAAGTTTCTTGATTGTAGTCAATCACCTCATACTTCATATGAGGACATATTATGTTGATTTCATCTAGTGTGATTTATGCCTTCCTGCGTCCTTTCAGAGGAGGAGATCCTTTTTCTCTTGATCGTGCTTCTAAAGATAGAAGTAGTGATCCATGTTACCTACAACCATACGACATTACTTTATAATATTAAATACAAGCATACATACCTCATTTTACCTTTAGGCCATCTAGGCTTCTTCCAGTAGCTTCCTTGATTGAAAAGATCTTCAATCCCTTGATCTGCTTCATTTTTCATGTCATCATACCATCATCTCATGAATTCCATAAGTTGGATTACCTGATGAAACACTTGCTTCCTTTCTATATTAGTGAACCCTCCAATGAGGATTCCATTAGAGAATCTTGAAGATCTTGCAGGTCCCCATTTGGCAGATGTTTCCTTTTTGACTTGATGTATGATGAGCCTTGTCTTGGATGAATTCTTTGTTAGAAAATTATATATTACGAAGCAATGGAACACATAAAATATTACAGAAATATAAACACAGAAAACGCATAAAACAAGAGAGACACAAATATACGTGGTTCACCCAGTTTGGGCTACATCCACCCCTTTCTATTATCCAACAAAATGCAGAGACACAACCTACAGCAAATCCATTGTAATATCCTCTGTTTTCTCTCATAGTCTCACCTCTCTTTTTCTCACACAAAGAATACACATCTATATCACAACCTCAAATACAATGCCCTCATACAAAGAGAGGGGTTGCCTTCTAGGGAAAAAAACCCTAAACTAAACATAAGTTCTACCGTCAGATCATCCGCCTAATGAACGACCCAGATTGACTAGAAATTACTATACTTTTACAAGGCAATTTTACATCTATTTTTGGCTTCGAGGGAATTTCCCCCGAACCCCCGTCGGGGGACCGCTGGCCTCCGAACCCCCCAGCCGGGGGGGATTGGCCCCCCGGACCCCCTCGGGGGGGGACAAGTCCCCCCCGCACCCCCCGCGTGGAGGGGTGTACAAACTTTCTAGGGTATACATCCGGCTGAAACAAAAGACCTCTGAACAATCATTCTCCACACACAACAATCTCCCACTTGGAGAATGATTGTAGCAACTCCACCGCTGCTTCATTTGCTGGACAATGACTCCTCTTTGGACCTGACTGTTTCTCATCTTCATCGTCATGCTTGAAGACCAATTGAAACTGAGCATGTTCTCAATTTCTCCCTGGTTGCAACTTTTGTTAGCATGTCTTCAGGATTCTAGCTAGTGTGTATCTTTTCCAGCTTCAAATCTCCATCTTCCAACACTGATCGTATGAAATGGTACTTGAGTTGTATGTGTTTAGTCCTGGAATGAAATGCTGAGTTCTTTGCAAGATGAATGGCACTTTGGCTATCACTGTGAAACGTGCCCATATCATGCTCCTTACCCAATTCACCCATAAACCTTTGTAACCAAATCATTTCTTTACTAGCCTCTGTAGTAGCAACATACTCTACTTATGTTGTTGAAAGCGCAACAACACTTTGGATTTTTGAAACCCAACTGACAGCTGTTCCACAAACAGTAAATACATATCTTGCAGTGCTCCTCCTGTTATCTCTGTCACCTGCCATATCTACATCAACATATCCCTGTAGAGAAATGTTTGAACCACCAAAGCATAATGCTTGATTTGTGCTACCTTTCAAATATCTGAGAATCCATTTCACTGTCATCCAATGTTCCTTTCCTGGATTGTTCATGTAGCTGCTTACAACTCTCACTGCATGTGCAATATCAGGCCTTGTGCAGACCATTGCATACATTAAGCTTCCAATTGTTGATGCATATGGAACTTTAGACATATAATCCATGTCTTCTTGGGTCTTTGGGTACATTTCCTTGCTAAGTTTGAAATGGCTAGCAAAAGGCATACTAACTGGTTTTGCATTGTGCATATTAAATCTTTTCAACACCTTTTGTATGTACTCATTCTGAGACAATGTTAATTTGCGATTTTTCCTGTCTCTAGTGATTCTCATACCAAGGATTTGTTTTGAAGCTCCCAAATCCTTCATTGCAAATGAATTTGCCAATTTTCTTTTGAGCACATTTATTTCCTACATGTTAGACCCTGCAACAAGCATGTCATCTACATATAATAACAATATAATATAGCTGCCATCATTTTTCTTTTTCAGATAAACACAATGATCAGAGTGACATCTAGTATAACCTTGTTCAGACATAAACTTGTCAAATTTTAGATACCACTGCCTTGGAGCCTGTTTTAAGCCACACAAGCTCTTCTTCAACCTGCACACTACTTTCTCCTTCCCTTTCACCTCATATCCTTGTGGCTACTGCATATATATCTCTTCCTCCAAATCCTCATGGAGAAAGGCTATCTTTACATCTAACTGCTCAAGATGCAAATCTTCAGCTGCTACTTGTTGTTGGGAAAAGTATCCAATACGGAATGACCCTATCCCACTCTAAGGGTGATAGTTCCTTAGCAACATTCAAAGCAAACCTATCTGAGATGTAAAAGAGGGGAGAAAGAGATCCACTAACCGATGTCTTTCGCTAATGGTTGATCCAATCTTCTCTCTTTGCCGCTTGCCCCCAGCTCCTTGCTCTTTCACTGGCCCAGCTACACTAAGATCCTGCAAAATGGCAAGAGAGGGAAACTACAAGAAGCATACATTCATAATTGATTCAAGGATTAGAATAAATCAAATACACAAGTATAACAATACACCATTGAGACACATGCATATAGAAGAACCTCAAATGCTTTATTAATGGAAGAAGTAAGGTTCAGGAAGTGATACAACCATAAGAGGCCCAATCCAGCATCACCTTCCCAGCAGAAAGAAATCTCCTCTTCACCTCCTTCAAAGCAAATCACCCAATAGTTCTAAACTCAAACCAACAGCAATTCTTTACATTCACAAGATTCCAGCCTCCCTAGACCTCATGAGAGAGATCTATATATAGGAGTTTTGGAGAAAGGATGAGTCAGCTTGAGGCTGGCATGAAGCTGACTAGTGTCCTCTCTCACTTCAGTCATTCTTCAGTTCTTGAGTCCACTTGGAGGTTCTTTCTTCCACTTGGATATCTAGAACCTCTTACTCATCACCAGTCGAATTCCCTGATCCAAGTGTCATTTTGGAAGCTTCCTGGGCATTGACACCTTGAGGAATGACTGTGCCACATGTCCAAACTCGCCCAGCGCAGGTAGCCTTCTTTGCAGTTGACATTCAACGCAGGTAGACAGTGGAGCAGTTGACATTCAGCGCAGATGCTCAGTGGAGCAGTTGACATGATCCAGAATTGCCTTGTTTTTGAGTGTTTTCAGGTGGAGAACTTTATTCAGTGCTGTGGTTTGCTGACCTTGTTCCTCTAGGAGTAGGAACAACATGTTTAGGGACTTTGGATCCCTTAGATTATGGACATTTCATGCTTCATGCTGTAAGGCACAAAAATGTCTATAACAGTTGCCCCCTAAAGTATGAGGTCGTTTATCGGGTGAAATGCTTTATCAGGAGGATCCGAAGTTCATTCAATCGCTGAGAGGTGACCTGTAATAAAATATAATACAATACATTATTTTTCATACTGCTTTCATGATCTAGCTGAGGCAGCCATTCCCATGCTTAGCTCTATAAATTCATTTTGGTACATAGAACAGACGATCGTCTGATGGTAGACTGATAATTTTGGTGAAAATTATCATCCTTTGAGTAGGATGATCATCTGCTGCAATGATGTACATGTCAAATGTCTTTATATTTCCTGAATATATATCGCAGCCCGGATGGATGAAACTAGATCCGGGGTCTTCAAACTCGTTCGATCTTCACTCTAAGTACAAGTCGATCCATGTGAGAATTGCGCTGAAGTCGAACATGGAAAGACATCGCTTGATTACCGGTCAATGATGTAAACCGTTAACAAGCGCGAGAGGAATCACCGATAATGATAATGACCCTCAAGGTACTGCAGTACAATCCACGTGGTGTGAATAAAGGACTTGGCGTCGAACACCACGCAGAATCTTTCGGTCGAAGGTCATTGATGTATACCTGTCGCCAGAAGTGAGAAACTTGCCATTGAGGCATGCAAGCTTCAAAGTACTGAGGGGGTTGTTCCTAGATCAACTTCTTGGATAATGAGCTGAAGTCGACAAGAAGCGATCCGTCAAAGGAGGGCCTTAATGAATCCCACATCAGTGACACGGAACGGAGCTAATGATTTTGATGGAGGTGAAAACAATTTGTGACATATGATTCAGGGTGGCGGTCATGAATGGATGAAGGATAATGTATGGCAGTGGATGGGACACGGTTGACTCTTTCTGAACAACATCTCTTGAACATATAACGACACTGATGCGATGGATCGGTAGCATTACCCCAAATGTGGATGGTTTGGCGAGACCATGGTGATGAGACCAGTGAATGAAACAACCCAACTCGATGTGGTACGGAGGAAAAGTGTCATGTTCAAGAGCGACTTGCTACCATTAAAGATTTGAGGTTCTCCCAATTTTTCCCCAGTCATTTCTGACCAGTACCTCTTTATTTTTTTCAAGCTTGAGGAGGATAACATATGCTTGTTCTATAACCTGCCCTTCGGGCAGGCCCATCGCTATGTTTTAATGAGCCTAGCGATAGGGAAACTCGTTCTCGTCTAAAGACAAGTTTGTCGCTATTTAATCATTTTAACGAGTCTAACGACAAGGAAAACTCGGTCCTTTTCATTTTTAGAGAGTCTGAAAAGGTACATAAAGTTAACTCCAAAATTCCTTTTTCGTCATCTAATCCCTTAAGCCCGAAAAAGTATAAAACAATACAGAAGGGATGAGTTTTCGATAACTTTAACGAGCCGAATAAAACAAGCGCTCGACCTTTTTGTGCAATAATCCCTCAGGTCCAAAAAGATTAAAATCTAGAGGAGGGATAGCTCTTCCGGTCCTTTAACGAGCTGGAAGGCCAAAACTCGGCAATCTTTTCATATTTTATGAGTCAGTTGAAAAGAGCTTAAAGAAGACTCGTCTTTTGAGGAACGAGTGATAAACAGGGATAGCAACTGATTCCAGGTACAGGTTGGAATTTTCCAATCACGGCAGTGTCACAAGGATGGCTAGGTGAAATCACTCTTCGCAGCTGTTCCTCAAAATAGGTAAACAATCATATGAAGGTGAACGATCGGCCAAATGAAGGTGGAGGTGGCAGGTGCAAACACGACCAAGGCTTTTATGGCTGATAAATTTACGATCACAGCGGTTATTTACCGGGATAGGTTCATTTTTTATTTAAAAATGAGCTTAAACTCTGGAGGAAACATTGCTCACTGCTTATATTTATTTTTTAACGAGCATGAAGACCGCGTTAAAACTGCTCGGATCTTGCGTTTATTTTTTAACGAGCATGAACTTTATGCTAAAACTGCTCGATTATAACGGTCATAAGACAAGAATGTCTCCTGAAAGATCCCATTTTTTATAGAGCTTGCGCCTTACCAAATCTATGCTCCTTGTCATCCTTTCTTTATGCAAGTTTGGAAACGACTAATCCTACGAGTTTAAAGGGTTAGACCTACAGGTTTAAAGGGAGGACCTAAAAATTTAAAAAATAAATAGTCGCCCCTTGCTTGCACTCCAAAAGGTTTGCATGCCCCCAGGTATAAAACAGAGTTTCAAGGTTACCTCTACTTTTCTGCCATCGAAACTTTCGTTTCACCGGGAGAGGAACCTCTTTCAGGTTACCCAAAGATTGTCTCGTTAATCTTTCAAACAAAACACTTCCTCGGCAATGTCTACCGAAATAGACAAGGGTGAATGACTGGTGCCAAACACGTAACTTTGAAAAAAGAATCCTATTCTTATAACAACCCCTCTTCCATCCACGGACGGGGTACGGACTAGTCATATTCTCTCGCGCAAACCTACCTCATACCCAAAGTTTCCCTGCTGAAGCAGGCCAGGATGCATTCCCCCTGGGTTCCAGTCCCATCTTTCCGAATCACTCGCATTCATCGGGAAGAAGGACTGGGGGTGGAGACATTTCTTGATTGAATAGACCATTCAGGGTTGGTATGTGACTATTTGCGATGTGCGATCCTGGAAATGAAAGTTGGTCTACGAGCTTGACCATTCTTCCTTCGTGTGGAAAACACATTACTCTAAAGAGTGAGGAGACTATTGCTCCCATGCAATATATATAGTCTCGTCCAAGGAGTAGGTTATAATCCAAGGGTCCTTGAACGACCATCACGTTCATTTGAACGGCCTTCCCTTTCAATGTAATGGGCACATTGGGGAGGATCCCTAATGGTCGACTGGTTCCTTTATCGAAACCCGAGAGATTTCTTATCTCAGGCAAAAGCGCTGGGGAACCCAGTGCTTTCCAAGCAACGGAGGAAAGGATACTCAGAGATGCCCCTTCATCAATGATAGTGCCAGCCATTACCATTCTGTATATTTGGACTATGATTCTGAATGGTATACTGGCTGGCAGCCGGGGTCTGCCTAGTTGGTTCCAATCAAAGGACACAACCAGGTTGCTTGGTGGTGGGACCGAATACACGGCCGGATATGACCCTGACGATGTTCCTTCCTGCGATAAAGGAATGGGCGCATTGCCCTGACGCTCGTTAGAGTCTGTGTTGATGAAAAGAATCTGGATGGTGTCATCCTTATTCTCTTCAGTGAGGGTGTCATTTGAAGATGAATCTTCAGTGACGGTGTCATTTGAAGATGGAACTTCTGAAGGGAGAACCGGGTCAACTGCCGTTTCGACCTTTGGACTTTCGTCTGGTCTGGATTCAGTAGGTTCATTTTCAATGACTGACGCTTCAGCTGACCACTTGAGCGGGCCAGCTGTATTCTCAACCAATGAAGGACTTGGCACGAGTTTTTTGTATCCAGGAGGAAGTCTCAACGGTGAAACCGGACGATCTTCCAAAACTCTCTTCGCTTCGTCTAAGAAGGGACAATGGTGGATGGCGTGATCGCCTTCACACAGTCTGCAGGGGGATCTTGCTCCCCCTCTTTGTCTTGAACCTTCACTTTCGCTGGTTGACGGTAAGCATTCAACATGGCTATCAGAGGTTGATGCTCCCGAACTTGCAAACAAGGGGACCAGTCCCTTAGTATCCGGGGAATACAGGGACAATCTCTATGGAAGTGGTCTCCTCTACATATGACACATGGCGATTTAGGCCCGGTCTGTGCTGTGTGTGGATTTTTGTCAGATGTCTTTTGCTTGCCCCCAGCCGCCTTAGGCTCCTTCTTCTTCTTCTCTATCTTCTTCTTCTCTTTCTTCTCCATGGGAGCTTGGCTTTTAACGACTCTACCTTGCGAAGATGAAGGATTGGAAGAAGAGTTATAGGAAGTAGAAGGCTGGTGGGCAGCTCTAGACTGATCTAACTGTTGACTCGACTGTTCAGGAACCATGGTGTTCTGAACTACATTGGTTGAGAATAGCCATATTGGCAGGCCACTTGTTAGTCTTGGAAGTGACAATGTGGCCATGTGGGGCGCACCAACTTCTCCCCAAGAGGAGAAAGGACTAGGATTTCCATCATGGGGAATTCCTTGGTTGGTGTGTTCCATGTTCTCAACCCACATATCAACGCAGGAATAGGAGGTGATTATGTTCCGTTTAAAATAAATTTTATAACGACGCTTTAGACACAACTTGCTTTTTCACTTTTTAAGAGTCGAGAAAAAGCTAAAGATGACTCTAGTCTCCTTCGATGTTTTAACGAGCCCGAAGTGACAAATGCTCGGATGGACTTTTTCAGTTATAGAGTTTGAAAAAGGCCAAAAGAAACTACTCTGGAGTTCTAGGCAGAGGGTGTGCCAAACTTTTCGCAAAACCACAGAATACGTTTTACGGTACGGGTGGTCAATCTTCGTGAATGTTGTGTTCACTGCATTGCGATCAGTAGGGCGGCCGACACGGCTTCCTATGGATAAAGGCTTTGTTCCTATAGGGGTCTCCCAATATATACGCGACGGTACGTGGGAGCACAAGTCCGTATTGATACTTATCGCTTCACCGTGGAGGAATCACCCAACCACTCAACGCTAAGATATCACATTTAACGACGCCGGAACACGTCTCTAGCTTAGACCTCTATGTGTTTGCGTTATGTTTCAAAGCGTTGTTCTGTAAATTCAATTTATTTTAGGTTGATCTTGTTTAGCAGTTTGCCTTTATGGATCACCACGAGATGTATGGTACAACTGCCTAAATGCAATCTAAGATGATAAGCAAGCTTTTCAATCTTTCAACTTATGAAAATCTTAACTACTGAGGGAAAAGAAAGACATCATCTTTTCACACAGATCATAGAGCACACACTAATGCACTTTTTCCTAAATCAACATGCAAGCTGTCAAAATGCACATGCACAATGCAGGTATTTCTTTTCTCTTTCTTAATGTTGGTGTACTACAAAAAGAAAGCTGTTGTATAACTTTGAATTGAATTTCAAGTGAAAGCAAACAAGCTTTTGTCCAAAATCAAAAGACACCTTAAGATTTACTTGTTTCAACACTAGAAATACATAAATTCAAACCATATGACGAAAGCAAAAGCTCAATCAGCTATGAACAACAAACAAACTAACTCTTAAGATCAAAACGACACTTATCACAGGTCTAGATCTAAGAGGCCACAGCAAGACTAGTTCACTTTCGTTATGGGAAACTGCAAATGATGCAAGAAATACACAAAGAACAAATACAGTTTCTTTATACAACCGAGGCGGAATAGTGGCAAAGAAAGGTGGTTTCAGATAGGTACATTGACTGATAACAGGCTTCAAAAACAGGGATGAAAGCAGGGCAACAGAAAGTAGAGAACCCCAGCTACACAAGGCCACACTGGTTCAGCGCAGGTAGAACACTGTCAGTTTGACATTCAGCGCAGGTAGCCCCTTCGGGACCTGCGATGAAATGCAGACTGCCTTCACAGTGCCTGCAATGAAGAGAGAAACTCTCGTTTCTCTTGGTTTCCGGGTTACAGATTGCTCAAAAATCAACAGTTTTTGGCCAAATCAAAGCTATCAATCAAGTACACACTAAAGGATGAAAAGGAGGATGAAAAGCTATCACTAAGAGCTGTTCAGAGTCCTTGTGGATCAGCTCTTCAAATCATAAACATGCCCAGAAACTGAGCTAGAGTAGCTGCCCTCTACTTTGCATTTGAAAGATCCAAATGCAGTTCGATTCGGTACTCCCCGTGTTTAGGAAATGAATAGAAAAAACACAAACAACCAACAAGATACGATCCCCAGCAGAGTCGCCAATTTGTTGTTGGGAAAAGTATCCAATACAGAATGACCCTATCCCACTCTAAGGGTGATAGTTCCTTAGAAACAATCAAAGAAAAGCTATCTGAGATTACTTCTTTATGAGATGTAAAAGAGGGGAGAAAGAGATCCACTAACCGATGTCTTTCGCTAATGGTTGATCCAATCTTCTCTCTTTGCCGCTTGCCCCCAGCTCCTTGCTCTTTCACTGGCCCAGCTACACTAAGATCCTGTAAAATGGCAAGAGATGGAAACTACAAGAAGCATACATTCATAATTGATTCAAGGATTAGAATAAATCAAATACACAAGTATAACAATACACCATTGAGACACATGCATATAGAAGAACCTCAAATGCTTTATTAATGGAAGAAGTAAGGTTCAGGAAGTGATACAACCATAAGAGGCCCAATCCAGCATCACCTTCCCAGCAAAAAGAAATCTCCTCTTCACCTCCTTCAAAGCAAATCACCCAATAGTTCTAAACTCAAACCAACAGCAATTCTTTACATTCACAAGATTCCAGCCTCCCTAGACCTCATGAGAGAGATCTATATATAGGAGTTTTGGAGAAAGGATGAGTCAGCTTGAGGCTGGCATGAAGCTGACTAGTGTCCTCTCTCACTTCAGTCATTCTTCAGTTCTTGAGTCCACTTGGAGGTTCTTTCTTCCACTTGGAGATCTAGAACCTCTTACTCATCACCAGTCGAATTCCCTGATCCAAGTGTCATTTTGGAAGCTTCCTTGGCATTGACACCTTGAGGAATGACTGTGCCACATGTCCAAACTCGCCCAGCGCAAGTAGCCTTCTTTGCAGTTGACATTCAACGCAGGTAGACAGTGGAGCAGTTGACATTCAGCGCAGATGCTCAGTGGAGCAGTTGACATGATCCAGAATTGCCTTGTTTTTGAGTGTTTTCAGGTGGAGAACTTTATTCAGTGCTGTGGTTTGCTGACCTTGTTCCTCTAGGAGTAGGAACAACATGTTTAGGGACTTTGGATCCCTTAGATTATGGACATTTCATGCTTCATGCTGTAAGGCACAAAAATCTCTATAACACTACTAGACTTAAAATAGTTCTTATTGAAGGCATTTTAACAACAGGAGAAAATATTTCATCAATATCAATACCTTTCTTCTGTGCAAACCCCTTCACCACAAGTCTAGCTTTGTACGTATGTTTTCCTCCATCTTCTTCCTTTAGCTTGTAGACCCATTTATTCTTCAATGTAGTTTTTCCTGCAGGCAACCTGTCTAAGTCCCAAGTCTGGTTATGCATTAAGGAGTCCATCTCTTCTTCCATGGCTGCCTCCCACTTCTTCCTGCTTTCAACCTGCATTGCTTCTTCATAACATTCAGGTTCACCAGAATCAGTCAACAATAAATAATATAATGAAGGAGAGTATCGTTCAGGGGGTCTACTTATCCTGGTAGATCTTCTAACACCACTTTCAGGTGTTTAGGGTGCCTGTTGCTATTGTGGTGGTTATTGATTATTGTTATTTTCAGGCACCTTTACTTTTTCAGTGATTTCGTCAAGAACTACATATTCCTTGTTTTCTTTTTCTTGCTTATTTTCCTGCAACTGATTCTTATACAAGACCTTTTCATTGAATATTACATCTATGCTCCTAATGATTTTGTTATTTTCATAATCATATAAGAAATAACCAAAATCATTAACACCATATCCAATAAAGGTACATTTCTTTGACTTTGCCTCAAGCTTTGTTCTATTTTCTTTATTAATATGGACAAAGGCCTCACAACCAAAAGGCTTTAAAAAGGAGTAGTTTACCTTTTTACTTGTCCATGCTTCCTCTGGAACACCACCATCCAAGGAACTTGAAGGCCCTCTATTTATTAGATAAACAACAATATCTACAGCATCTACCCAAAACTGTAAAGGCAATCCTGCATGCAATCTCATGCACCTTGCACGCTCCATGATTGTTCTGTTCATCCTTTCTGACACACCATTTTCTTGTGGTGTTCTTGGAACTGTCTTCTTTCTGCGAATTCCATGCTCTAAACAGTACCTATCAAACTCTCTGCTGCAATATTCACCTCCATTGTCTGATCTAAGACACTTCAATTTCTTTCCTGTCTCAATCTCAACCAAAGCTTTCCATTTCTTGAAAGTATCAAATACATCAGATTTATTCTTAATACAATAAATCCAAGTTTTTATAGTTGCATCATCAATAAAGGTAACATAATAACGAGAGCCACCGAGAGATGATACCTGAGCAGTTCCCCATACATCTGTATGCACAAGCTCTAATTTTTCTCTCTTCTTTTCTTTCCCAACTTTGAGAAATCTGACTCTCTTCTGTTTTCCATAAATGCAATTTTCACAGAAGTCCAAATCAACATTCTTCAAACCCGGCAACAAATTCCTTGACTGAATAATCTTCATCCCCTTTTCACTCATGTGTCCGAGCCTATGATGCCATAATGTTGCATCTGCTCCTTTGGAAGTTAAAGCATTAACATTGTTAGAAATACCATTGCATAATACAATGTACCAACCTTTTCACCTTTTGCTATTACCAGGGCTCCTTTGGTGACCTTTCAAGCTTTATCTGTGAAAGTTGTCACACAACCTTCACCACCTAACTGCCCTGTTGAAATTAGATTTTTCTTTAGATCTGGAACATGCCTTACCTCCTTTAGTAGCCATTGTTTTCCATTCTGTTGTTTTACAAGAACCTTACCCATTCCAACAATTTTACAGGGTTTATCATCACCCAAACGAACTTGTCCAAAATCTCCTTGAACATAGTCATGAAAGTATTTCTTATCAGGTGTGGCATGGAATGAGGTCCTCGAATCTACCACCCAGGAATTAGTAATATTTTCAAAAGAAAGAATCAAAGCATATTGTAACACCTCACCTGTCACAGTTGCTTCATGATTGTTTTCTTGTTGTGCATCTCCTTCTTTTCCCTTCCGAGATCTACAGTCTTTCTTTAGGTGTCCTTTCTTTCCGCATTTCCAGCACACTATCCCCGATCTGGACTTGGATCTGCCTTTCCTTGATTTGTTGCAATATCCTAAGCTCTTTCCTCTTTCCATTTTTCTTCCCCTGGACTCTGCACTCAAAGCATTACCCGATGTCTCACCAGAGCTTTTCCGTCACATTTCCTCGCTAAGGATAGGACCGACAACATCATCAAACTTTAAAGTACTAGATCCAGAGACAGAGTTACTAATGGCCATTACTAAACCATTCCAACTTTCTGTAAATGAGCACAAGAATAATAGAGCTCTAACTTCATCTTCAAAGTTTACCCCTACATAACTTAACTGACTTGTAACTGTATTAAAATCATTTAAATGATCTGCAACAGATCCACCTTCCGACATCTTCATATTAAATAACCGTTTCATAAGAAACACCTTGTTTGAGGCCGAGGGTTTTTCATATAGTTTCGACAACGCCTGAATCAAACCCTCTGTCATTGTTTCCTTCGAAATGTTGAAGGCTACTGACGCAGCGAGGCATAACTGTATTGTTCCGAGTGCCTTTCTATCGAGAAGGTTCCATTCTTCATCTGTCATAGCTATCGACTTCTTTGTTTTTCCGCTCAATGGTAAGCACAGATCTTTCTGATACAAATAATCTTCCATCTGCATCTTCCGTAGTGAGAAGTTTTGGCCGTTAAATTTCTCGACCCTAAACTTACCATCTTCCGCCATTGCTCCCACTCGAACGAGGAACCCTTCTTTCCTGCGAGTTTATCAACTAAATAGACCTTCGGCTCTTATACCAGTTGTTAGAAAATTATATATTACAGAGCAATGGAACACATAAAATATTACAGAAATTTAAACATAGAAAACGCATAAAACAAGAGAGACATAGATATACGTGGTTCACCCAGTTTGGGCTACGTCCACCCCGAACAGCCAGTCCTTCCTTTCTATTATCCAGCAAAATGAAGAAACACAACCTACAACAAATCCGCTGTAATATCCTCTGTTTTCTCTCATAGTCTCACCTCTCTGTTTCTCGCACAAAGAATACACATCTATATCACAGCCTCAAATACAATGCCCTCATACAAAGAGAGGGGTTGCCTTCTAGGGAAAAAAACCCTAAACTAAACATAAGTTCTACCTTCAGATCATCCACCTAATGAATGGCCCAGATTGACTAGAAATTACTATACTTTTACAAGGAAATTTTACATCTATTTTTGGCTTCGGGGGCGCTGCCCCCGCATCCCCCTCGCGTGGAGGGGTGTACAAACTTCCTGGGGTATACATCCGGTTGAAACAAAAGGCCTCTAAACAATCATGCTCCACACACAACATTCTTCCTTTCCTTTAATGTCTAATGAGGTTCCCAAGAGCTATATCCTTCATGTTTGATTGTCATGGATTTTGTCCTTCATCATTCCCGTGGTGATGTCATGAGATCTTGTTTCTAATGCTTCCATGATGCCGCGATACATCTTATTATCATGGTCATATTAGTAACAAAAGATTTAGGAGCTTATGATAGGATCCTTTTGTGAGGGAGATCATCTCAATCATAGTAGAGATTTGAAATCCCTCTTTCCTTTGTCATTTTCTTCAGCTTCCTCCATCCTTCTGGTGATATGAGTTTTCTTTCCATAATCTTTCCATAACATTGAATCTTAGCTATACTATTTGAGGATCAAACTTCCTTTTCCTTTCTACACATGTTTGAGTCCTTTAACCTTCAATACTTTTGCCATCAACTTTTCTCTATCTAGCATAAATACCACAAATTGTTGAATGAGGTAACCTTCTTGTTAATGGACATTTGTTACCTTGCCTATAAGTTAAAACAATTATGATTATCTTCATCTCCCAATTGAGATCTTATGAAGATATTCCTTCGTTCTTTGATACCTTCAATCAGGCCTAAGTGATATGACCTTTTTCATTGTATTTCAGAGAGTATATATTCTAGCATTTCATATCTCTCTTTTATGTCATATCTCCTGCTACATAGGGATGAGAGGACCTAGGACTGATTTCATATGAATTCTCTTCCAGGGATTATATCTATCCTCCTTTCTTATGAAGGGAATCTTGATGACCCAACTGATTTATAAATATCCTTGCAAACACAAATTCATGTAACCAAACTTGATTATAGAATGAAAAGATACTTACTTGACACGTGAAGATGAAATGTTCACCTTAATTGCTTTGATGATGGTTGAAGAAGATATATTAGAGCTTCTTCTTGGATGATATTCTTTCAAATGAGTGAGACTTTCAATAGAAAAGGCTGCTCCTTTTGATGAGGATGGTTTTCTGCTTCCTCGGATGATCTTCTTCTAGGGAAAGGAGATGATCTTTTGAAGATGTCCATGCCTTATTGCCTTCAATATGCTTTGCCTCCTTTTGTAGTGTGGATAAGGACTGCTTCTAGGGTTTCAACCATTTTCAAGATGATGTGATCTTCGATTTTGAGGTAATTTGAGATTCATTGCTTTGCAAACACCTTGATGAGAGTCTTGGTGGACTTTTGATGATGACTGTGGAGTCAAAAGTTCTTGTTATTGTAGATTGTCTCCTTGGTTATGTAGATAAAAACCTTTGCTGTTATGGACTACTTGTTGTAGACAAATCCATTCAACTTGCTTTGATGCCCTTCTTGAAAATTGATCCCTGTATGTCTCTTTTTTCTACCCTTCCTTTGACTTCAACACCTTAGCTGTGATACCATGTTGAAGAATATAGTGCAGATAGAGTTAATGTGATTTTTCTTGACATGATAACTATTTGTGAGGTATTTTATCTTTAGCTTATTAGCACGATCTTTTCTTGATATCATTAGTGTCTGTATTTCTCACTTCATCAAATAGATATAAAAAACAAAGAAACAAGAACACAAGATGTTGGCTTTCTGCGAGGGCCAAAACCTCTCCCTCTTGGAGAGGAGAACTCACACAAATTCTTCTTATAAGGATTCCAATTGACGAATACTAAGACCATGACCCTTGACTCACTAGGCCACTCCAAGACCAAGACACCAATCCTCTTCTTTATCACTGTTGAGATCATGATCATTATTGCATCACTGAGGCCATCACTACTGCACCATCGAGATATCCATCACTGCTACAACACCGATATTATTACTGTTGTACCACACAGATCATTACTATTGTATCCTTACCGAGATCTTCATTACAACAAAGAGATATTCTATATATATATATATATCTGTGTGTGTGTGTGTGTGTGTGTGTGTGTGTGTGTGTGTGTGTGTGTGTGTGTATATATGTGTGTGTGTGTGTGTCTATATATATACATATATATATAGGAGAGTTGCATTTAGATTTATCGAGATACTGATCTTTCTCCATTAAAGTCATGACTGTAGTTATACTAAGATCATAATTGCATCTATTATGACTGCTTTTGGACTATATACCGAGATAGAGTGTGTCTTCATGAGATCACTACCTTATCACAAGAATGTCGAGATTGTAAGGTTGCTTCAAAGATCATTATATAGATAGGCCTAGACTGTGAACGTCGAGGAGATTTTATCACTGTAATTATTGCAAAGGTATCTGAGATGCATTGGGAGATACTAATAAATAAACCTCTTGCTCATGAAACCCATTTAGCAAGGAATAATAATAATAAATTCATTTTCTTGTTTACAAAAATCATAATTACAATGTCATGAAGACCGAACCTAGTTACACTTTCTTCAACAACATTGATATCTCGATAAAAGAGATGGATACCAAACTGAACTAGCAAACTAGCATTAGTAAAATCAAAGTATAATCCTAATTAATCCATTAAAATTAAAGAAAATACATAACGATTAACTACTTGCACATTAGAGATGTGTCTTTGTGTTTTTACGAGAAATTGTAGTAAATGAGGTGATCAATGGGTGAAGGAATGACACAAATGGTTAAATGGATGACTGTAAATGATGCTAAAATAGTGATAAATCAATGACCCAATAGTTTGGTGAGCTGATTCCTCCACTTTTGCCACTCTGAAGCATCAAGGTGGATGAAAAATAATATAATGATCCAATCTAGATCAATGAATAACATGGAGCACTAGCATCATCAAGGCCTCCTATTTGTGTCCATTCTAAACAGTGAAAGAAAGACCTTAAGGAAGGTCACACTAGACTAGGGACACATGATAACCACTAAGATGAAGCAAGTGAATATTTACACAACCAACTAAAGTCTATAATCCAATTTAAACTTGTGTTCCATGCTAGAATGCCTCAAACATTAAATAAAATCACTTGAATGCAAAAAATGGTTAAAGTATCTCACAACAGATGACCCACCTTTTGTTATGAACAAGATCAATCAATAAGTACATTGACCAAAAAATGGATGAGAGGAATTTGAGGCTAGTTATCTATGGATCATGGTAGGGATACTAGCTAGCAAACATCGACATAAGAGAAAAAAAAATCCCAAGGTTACCTATGTCTTGACTATGGGTAACATACAAAAATGTGAGTAGCTTTTGAATACAATCTAAAACCACCATTATGATTGATTTCTTCCCAACTTTTGGTAGTACCACTATAAAATCCATTAAAATTTCTATCTAGATGTGCATTGGGATTTGTATAGGTTGCAATGCCCAAGGTATATTTATTTTCCATCCCTTATTTATTTGGCAAGCATCACATGATATTACAAAATCCTAGATATACATTTTCAAGCCTTCCCATAATAATGAACATTTACTTCTTTCATAGGTTTTATGAGTGACCTATTGTTGGTGATGGGTATAACTCCTTTGACACTCATGGTTCTAGGTTTCAATTTTTTGCCAAAATAATGTTCCCTTTAGACTATAGTGCATCTTGTTGCCATGTATAATTTTTAATATTGTTGGGATCTGCCTAAAGTTATTGTATGAGTTGACTTAAAGTATTGTTTGTTATTCATTCCCTATGGGCTTCTCCAAGCCATTCTGAACCTGGTAATGATAAGGTAAGGAATGACACATCCTTCTTAAATTGTTTGGATAAGGCACTAATCACAACATTCTCTTTACCATTCTTATATATGATATCATAATCATACCCTAACATCTTGGTGACCAATTTATGTTGCTCTAGTGAAGACAACCATTCTTCAGGGAAGTACTTTAGACTATGGTGGTAAATCTTGATGTGAAATACCACCATATAAGACATATTCAACAAGTCACCATTGCATGAAAGGTAACCATCATTTCCTTCTCAAACACGGATTTTCCCAAATTGTGGTTAAATAATTGCTTGTTGATGAATCCTAGATGGTGTCCTTCATGTATTAATATTCTTTTGAGATCTCTTCTTGAGACATCATAATCCAAGACAAAATTCTTATTAAAATCAGGCACTACTAATACTAAAGTATTGTTCATGGCATATTTTAAAGCGATGAATGCTTATGTGGCTATGTCACTCCAGATAAAGGTAATTTTCTAGAGTGAAGTTAGAGGAGCTGCAATTTTGCCATAATTTTCACAAATTTCCTATATTCACCTAGAATTCCCACAAACTCTTCAAAATTTTCGGACAAGGCCAATCTTACATAGCATTCACTTTCTTGGTATCAACTCATACTCCCTCCTAGCTTACAATATGACCCAAATATTCAAATTTAGTAGCACCAAAAGTACATATAGAGAACCTCATGAATAATTGGTTGTCTCTCAAGATTTACAAGGGCTCGTCAATATGATCTATGTGTGATTCCCATGATTTATTCAAGATCAAGATATCATTGAAGAACACTGTCAAAAAATTGCATATGAAGGTTTTGAATATCTTGTTCTCGAGGCTTTGGAAGGTAGAGCATTATAAAGACCAAAAGGAATCACTATAAACTCATAATGATCTTCCTATGCTTTGAAGGGAATCATAGGCATGTATATTTCTTCCATCCGAATTTGATGTTGTCCTGAATGTAGGTCAAGCTTAGCGAAATACATTGCTCCATGTAGTTCATCGAGGAGATTGTTAGTAAATATGATATGAAATTTGTCCTTCATCATTAAGTTATTGAGAGCCCTAAAACCTAGACACATCCACCTCATGCCTCCATATTAAACACCATGATTATCAGTGATGAGTAAGGGTTTGTACTAAGACATATGATCCCATCAACGTCGATAGTTCTTTAATGATATTTTTTATTTCATTATTTTATGAAAAGGGTGTCAATAAGGATGTGCATATAGTGGTTGACTTCTTGAAATCATGGGAATGTTATGGTTATGTTCTCCTCAAGAATGTGGTAAAATTTTTGGTGCCTAGAAGACTTGATGATGTTTTTGAAGGAGTGACTGCAAATATGGGTGGATTTCTTGTGTTGTATTATCCATAACTTATATAACATTACATTGAGAAATATTTCTAGAGTGGCCTTTCTTTAATAATTTCTCCATATGATGAGAGACACCTATTTCATGAAGCCTTTCCCTAGGACCTTAAAGGGCATGTTCATGCCACTTTTTGCTGAGACTCATGTAGAGTTCTTTTAAATCCCTTATGATCAGTCCTAACATGCATAGCCATTCTACCCCCAATACTATATCACGAACACCCATGTTGATGGAAAATAGATGGGTTTTGAGTTGATAGTCTCCCATCTAGAGTTTGAAATTTTCGCATATTTTGCCACATTTCATCATACCTGCATTAGTGATCATGATTTTAAAGTTGTGCATTGGGTGTACAAAGCAATGTTTTTCTTCTACCATTCAAAATTATGAGTACTACCACTATCAACTAGGGCTATAACTTTATGGCGCTTGACATAGTCCACGAGTTTCAAGGATTGAGGAGTTGAAATGCTTCATAATCCATGCGCGACATCATAAACCATATCCACTTGGGTGGGTGTGCGACAATGCAAAATTGCAAGTAACTAGAAAGTGTAAACTGAAATTTTCCATTACTGCAAATTTCATAGATGAAGTGGAACTTGATGTTGTGCCATTAGACATATGTGGTATAGTTTTGGGCAGCCCGTATCTCTATGACAGAAAAGCTATCTTCCATATACATGAAAACAAATATCATTTGTTCAAAGATGGAGTAAAATATATTGTGAGAGCTCATAGCAAGAAACTAAATTTTTCACTTGTTAATGTGGGGCAGATGAAAAGACTAGTGAATTCAAGCACAAATTTTGTGCTTCTAATGATCAAACCCAAGAATGATGTTGATAATGAAGCTTTTAAAGGTTGTGATTCAAGATTGAAATCTGAATTAGTTGATGTAGTTAACCAATATGATGAGATGTTTCAGGAACCAAAAGGATTGCCTCCTAAGAGAGGAATCCAACATGAGATACAGTTGCAACAAGATAGACGTCTTCCTAACATTGGCATGTACATAATTTCAGTGATGAAAGTGCAGAAATTAAAAATAAAAGTCAAGAGTTGTTGGATAAAGGGATCATGAGGCCATCTTCTTCGCCGTGTGGTTCACCTATTGTTTTGGTGCCAAAGAAGGATGGAACATGGCGCATATGTGTAGACTTTCATGCATTGAACAAGATTATGGTAAAGAACAGTTACCCACTGCCTAGAATAGATGATTTACTTGATCAATTGAAAGATGAAAAGTATTTTACTAAGTTGGACTTAAGGAGTGGCTACCACAATATTAGAATTGTTGAAGAAGACATTTGGAAGACAACATTCAAAACAAACCTTCGAATGGCTAGTTATGCCTTTTGGTTTATGTAATGCTATTGTTACCTTCATGTTTGTGATAATGATGTGTTGAGGCCGTTTCTTTATGAGTTTGTTATAGTATACTTAGATGACATATTAATTTTTAGTAAATCTCATGATGGACATGTCATGCATGTGAGAAAAGTACTTGATGTCTTAAAGAGAGAACAATTGTATTTAAAGATGTCAAAGTGTGAGTTTGGAAAAACTTCTTTAGTTTACCTGGGTCATATTGTCGGAGAAGGCGAGTTGAAAATATATCCCTCCAAGGTTGATGTCATTTTGAATTAGCCAAGGCCCAACACAGTTATTGAGGTAAAAAGTTTTTGGGGGCAACCCAATATTGGAGGAAATTCATTGCTAACTTTTCTTCTATAGCAGCTCCTTTGCATGCATTAACAAGTGTGAAAAAGGTTTTTCATTGGGAAGGAAAACAACAAAATGCTTTTGATGCATTGAAGGAAAATATCAGTTCAGCTCTAGTACTTTCACTTCCAGACTTGAGAAATTCATTTGAGATCTAGACCAATGCTAGTGAGTATGCCATGGGTGCAATCCACATGCAACATGGTAAGCCTATCTGTTTTCAATTGGAAACTTTAAATGGTGCAATGATTAATTATCCTACATATGACAAGGAATTGTATGCATTGATGCAAAGTGTAAAAAAGTGGAAACACTACTTGATGGGTAAGGAAAATATCATTCACACTAATCATCAGCCATTGCAATACTTGCAATCTCAATCAAAGTTGCAGCAATCAAGGCACTTCTGATGGATGGGTTTTATTCAACAATTCCACTTGGTAATAAGGTATAAGAAAGGTATCTACAATAAAGTTGTTGATATGCTTTCTAGGCCCATTATTGGTGCAACTGCTTTACTCAACCATAATTTTGTTTTACATGAAAGTTATATTGAGCAATATGCATTAGACAATGACTTTCAAGATGTTTATGCAAGCTTGAGTCAAGGTAACCAAGTAGAGGAATTGGATTATCATTTGCATGATAACTTGTTGTACCATCTTGGCAAGCTTTGTATTCCATAGGGAGAAAGAGTCAACATCATAAGAGAGGCACATACTTCTCTTATTACTGGTCATTTCGGTGTAAGTAAGATGGTGGCACATCTACAGAGGTATTGTTATTGGCCTCGTATGCTTGAAAGTGTGTCACGTTTTATTAAAGGATGTTCATTATGTGAAGTCAATAAGCATAGCAATAGGAAGTTAGGATTGTACACACCACTTTCGGTTCCTTCACGACCATGGGAGAGTGTTTCTATGGATTTTGTAAAAGGTCTTCCATTGTCAAAAAGAGGTCATGATTATTTATATGTAGTTGTGGATATTTTCAACAAAATGTGTATTTTGATGCCATGTAAAAAGCAAATTACAGCTGAAAAAACTACTCAGTTTTTCTTTCAAAATGTATGGGTGTATTTTGGATTTCTCACATCCATTGTTAGTGATCGAGATTCTCGCTTTGTTGGGAATTTTTGGTCAATCTCGTGGGGATTCATGGACATCGAATTGAAAAAGAGTACAACATTTCATCCGCAAACATATGGTCAAATAGAGGTGGTGAACAATACAGTGATACATCTTCTTCGTGGGTATTGCAACAAACATCCTAAGTTGTGGGATGAACATTTTCACTATATTCAACATGCTTACAATCAGGCCAAGCACTCTTCAACTGAAACATCGCCATTTGAAGCATGTTTGGGATACTTGCCTAAGTCTCCTTTGGATTTAATTTTTGGAAAATATGTTGCTATTGATGGTCATAGTGACATAGACAAAGCAAGAAGGTTCATTGAACAAATCCAATTGGTACAACAAAGAGTTCAAGAACAACTTGAAAAGAGCCAAGGCAAGTACAAAGCAAGGCACGACAAGCATCGTGTAGATCACAAGTTCCAAGTTGGTGATGAAGTTTGGATTCACATTAGCAAAGAGAGGCTCCAAGGAGAAGCTAAAACCAATTAGATATGCTTGATTCAGAATTTTGGAAAAGATTGCTAACAATGCCTTTAAGTTGGATTTGCCTTCATATATGCAAATTTATGCTATTGTTAATGTTGAGAACTTAAGGTTGTATGAGCCTCCTTTGAATGAAGATCAAGGAGAAAATGTCCAAATTCCTTCTATAGAGGACTTTCTCCTGAATACCTTGATGAACTACAACAGGACGCCATTCTTAATAGAAGAACAAGGTCTTCAAAACGAGGGAATGTGGATTACCTTCGAGTGGGGCTCAAGGGAACAAATCCTTCAAATACTAAATGGATTGAGATTGGAAAGGTGAGGGAGCTTTACCCTCACCTATTGGACAATTGAAAGTGATCTTTTGGGGTCCAAAAGGCTTCCAGTGGGGAGGAATGATCAGCTGCACAAAAAAAATAGCTCAAAATTCAAAGTTGTCGGATTGGTGTGGAAATTAGATGACCACGTAGTACTCGTCATCCTGAATCCAGTGCAACTCGTTTCGCACGAAACAGACTCCGTATGACTCCAAAAACAAGTTTTGTTCACTTTCCCAATCAGGCAAATTTAAAAAAAAAATTAACAACCTAGTCAACAGTCTGTACTGCTGACTGGGCAAGGTAAGTCGAAGTTTGACTTGGTCAAAGTACCTTGGCGAATGGTATCATGCCAAGTGGTTGAATTTTGACGGTTTTAATTGATTGAAAGGGTGGCCAACCATGGGCTAACACGTGGCCTAGCAAGAAGCTGCCATATGGCAGAGCAGGAGGCCACCAAAAGTTTGGTTATAGTCCGAGTGGAGGCAGTGGGGATCGAACCCGTGACCTCCCAACACTAATACAAAGCCTTTACCATTACACCATGCACTGTGTTTCTTACCATTATTGTTCGCGTGTTATATTTAAAGTTTGTTGCCGCATTGTTTGGGGATAGGGCCAGCCCACGGGGCCGGCCCTTGGTTACATTACCGCGCACGTCACCACCGGCAGAAGAGGAGTGGAGGTGGGCGGTTGGTCTTAGCCCTTGGCACGTGGCCCTGATCTGAAAATCACTTGTGAATGATCTCAGTTAATTAATGAAGGTATTATAGACCCATGTGCTAGGGTTGTGCCTATGTTATTTTAAGCAACGAATTGATAAGATTGTGAAATACACATGCACTTGGAATAGTAAGAGAAACACAGTAAGCAAATAGAAAAAAAACACAATAAATTTAATAAGGATTTCACCCAATCCTCTCGGGCTACGTCTCCTAGTCCAGCCTTCAATGGTGGCCTTTTATATTATGTCTTAAAAACAAATATTTTACAATAGGGAGCTCAATTTGAGTCTCACTTAACAGAGAATGATCAGTAGGGTTGTGCTTGGATCCCCCAAGTCTCTAGAGTACACAGACTCCCCTTATTAAATCTCGACCTCAACTGGTCTCCGAGATATGAGTCCAATTTGGTACTCAATACCGAACAGGTATACACAGAGGAGTTGCTTGAACCTCTCAAGCCTTCTCTCGAGTTCACAAACTATCATACTCTCTCTGTTCTGTCTGCTTGATTATGCCTTTACTCTGTAGGTCATCTCGGCTTCTCTGTTCTCTGCAATTCGCTTCTTTCTCTACTTCTATCCCCTTTGCTCATTGTCTGATCGTGGCTTAAAGCCCATCTATTCCCTGACTGTTCGTTTCCTCTTCTCGGCTCTTTGGATCGCCTGCCTCAGTCCACTAGAATTCCCCTGCTCTATGTCATCATCATTGTGTAACGCTGCACAGAAAGGTGGCCACATGTCACCTTACGAACTGAGTGTCAGTTTTCTTTAAACGGTCGTTATTTCTGTTACTCCAGGATTTGCCCACAAAACTGGTTCTTCTGCCAGCTCATTGGTCATGCCGGACCTCAAATTTTTATGTGTCTTAGTCTATTTCCCCGTTGAATGCGGTCATCCATTGGGTCAATTCTCCGCCTTGATCTGGAGCCTCTAGATCCTACAGTCTCCATCTATATTGCGCGGGTAAGTTGCTCGACCGTTACTTACGTGATGTAAGCGGTTTTCTCTCTCATCCACTAGACATGCGTCGCTCGATGTGTGGCATCGCGCTGAACTCAGCCAAACCCACTTTCTGCTCGAAGTGCATGCGATATCCTGTTGGTTTTGGGTGCGGGACCCACCTTCTAATGATTTCGGTGATTTCCATGTGGTTCTATGCTTTTTCCCCTTGACCAAGCACTCAAGGCTTTCCTTCACTGAGAGTTTTTCCATGCAACATGTGATTAACGCTTTGCGCTAATCGCGTATCAGAAACTGCATCTGTTTCTGGATCTGGGATTCTGATTGCCAATTTGCGTTCATGCGCGGTCTCCATGGGCCAACAGTCAATGCACTTTGACCGAGAGTCCTCGTTGTTCCATGCTGGCCACAAATTGCCATTGTCCAGAGGTCATTTCTGATAAGCTCGTTATTCATAATATTTTGAAGCCTGACATAATTTGAAACAATCATGGAAATGTTTAAGGATCCAATTCGGATCATGGCCTTCCCACTGAAAAAGCTTTTGGACCACCAAAAGTTGGTTTTCGAGCATCAACTAAGTGAGGGTATAGTTGTCTCACTTGTCTAATCTCTATCCATTTTGCACTGCTTGGCTTTGAACCTTGTGTCCAGTCCTGAGGTACTCAACATCTCCCCTGCGCGTCGTCCTCACCTTCTTGTCCAGAACTATATCTTCCTACAATTCATTGAGATATTCAGGTAACAGATCATCAATAGAAGACAATTGACTCTGCTCTTCGGGATCTTCAATTAACGAAGGTTCAAATAGTCTCAAGCTGTCTACATTAACGACTAAGTAGATGTGCATGTAAGCTGGTAAATCAAGGCGAAAAGCATTCTCACCAATCTTCTCAAGTATCTTGAAAGGTCCATACCTTATTGGCTTTAACTTTCTACCTTCACCTTGCATTCTGTCCTTGCTGATATACAGCCAGACTTGATCACCAACTTCGAAACTATGCTTCATCTGATGCTTGTCATGCCTTGCCTTGTATTTGGCTTGGCTCTTTTCTAGTTGTTCCTGTACTGTGGTGAATCTCTTGGATTTGTTCAATGAACTTGGTTGCCTTGTCCACATCACTGTGTCCATCAACTACTATGTCTTTACTAAAGACAAAATCAAAGGGAGACCTTGGTGTGAAACCAAAACAGGTCTCAAAAGGAGATCTTTGTGTAGAAGAATGTTTGGCTCGGTTATAAGCATGTTGTACATAACACAAATATTCATCCCAAATTTTGGGATGCTTGCTGCAATAGCCTCTGAGCAACTGGATCACTGTCCTTTTCTGTCTAGCCATCTGTCTGTGGATGAAAGGTTGTGCTTTTCTTCAGTTTGGTGTCCATCAGTTCCCACAGACTCAACCAAAACTTCCCAACAAATCGGGTGTCTCGATCAGATACAATGGAAGTGGGTAATCCAAAATGAACCCATACATGGTGAAAGAACAACTTTGCAGTTTGTTCAGCTGTAATCTGCTTATTACAAGGTATCAAAATACACATCTTTCTGAACCTATCCACAACAACATATAAATAGTCATGACTTTTCCTAGATTTAGGCAGTCCTCCAACAAAGTCCATGGAAACACTTTCCCAAGGATGAGAAAGAACTGGCAGTGGAGTGTACAAGCCTAGTTTTCTATTGTTGGGTTTGATTTTAGCACACATGGTACACCCTCTTACATATCTAGAAGCTGTCTCATTCATTTTTGGCCAATAACAAAATCCTTGCAGCTGTGCAATTGTTTTACTTACCCCAAGGTGACCTGATATTAGAGAAGTGTGTGCTTCTCGAATTATCTTTACTCTTTCAATTTGTGGAATGCATAGCTTCCCACAATGATACAAGAGTTGGTCCTTAATGTGATAATCCAATTCTTCTACTTGTTTGCCTTGGTTTAAAGTTGCATATACATCTTTGAAATCTATATCTTGAGCATATTGTTCAATGTAGCTCTCGTGCGATACTGAGTTATGCTTAAGTATAGTAGATGCATTTATAATTGGTCTAGATAACATGTATGCAACTTTGTTGTGTATGCCCTTTTTATATCTAATGACTAAATGAAACTGTTGTAGAAAACCCATCCATCTATAGTGTCTTAATTCCTGCAACTTAGTTTGAGAGTGTAGATATTGAAGTGGTTGATGATCAGTATGTACAACTGTCTCTTTGCCCATTAAATAATGTTTCCACTTTTTCACACTCTGTATTAATGCATACAATTCTTTATCATATGTGGGATAGTTAACTACTGCAGAATTAAATGTTTCAGAATGATAACATATGGGTTTACCGTGCTGTATCAACACTGCTCCCATGGCATAGTCACTGGCATCCGTTTGGATCTCAAATGGTCTTTGAAGATCAAGTAGTGCTAGTACTAGTGTTGTATTAATCTTTTCTTTCAAGGTGTCTAAGGCTTTCTACTGTTTGCCTCACCACTGAAACACCTTGGTCAATCCTGTCAAAGCATGTAAGGGAGCTGCAATTAAGGAAAAGTTAGAAATGAACTTTCTCCAATATTGTGCTGCTCCTAAGAAGCTTCTAACTTCTGTAGCAGATTTGGGTTTAGGCCAGTTTACAGTGACTGCCACCTTAGAAGGATCTATCTTCAATTCACCACCCCTACTATATGACCCAGATAATTCAAAGATGTTTTGCCAAATTCGCATTTTGAGAGTTTAACATAAAGTTTTTCTCTTTTCAAAACATCTAGTGTCTGCTTAACATGCTTTAAATGTTCTTCCCACGTTTTGCTAAATATAAGAATGTCATCCAGATATACAATAACAAAATCATGAAGAAAAGGTTTGAGTACATCATTCATTATTCTCATGAAAGTAGCAGGAGCATTAATTAAGCCAAAAGGCATAACCAACCACTCATACAATCCCTGTTTTGTTTTGAAAGTAGCCTTCCATGCATCTTGTTCTACAACTCTGACCTGATGATATCCACTATGCAAGTCTAACTTGGAAAAATAAACAACTTCTTTCAATTGATCTAATAGATCATCTATGCAAGGAAGGGGATAACGATTTTTTATCGTTATCTTATTCAGTTCTCGGTAATCAATGCACATTCTCCACGAGCCATCTTTCTTTCTCACCAAAATGATTGGAGACCCACATGGTGATGTGCTAGGTCTGATGAATCCCTTCTCGAGCAACTCCTGCACCTGGTTCTTGATTTCTGCATTCTCTAAAGCAGACAACCTGTACATTCCAATGTTAGGCAATGGAGCATCTTTCTGCAAATTAATATCATGCACTATTTCCTTTTTGGGTGGCAGACCTTTAGGTTCTTGAAACAAGATATCATATTCCGAAACAACTTTTTCTAAATCAGCTTAATTTTTAGCATCACAGCCCTCAAATACATTGGTTTTATCAGGTTTCCTTTCCTTGACAACCATCAGTAAAAATTGTTTGCATGAATTTACAATTCGTTTCATCTGCCCTGAGTTTATGAGAGTATAGTTATTCTTGAGCTTATGAGCTCTTACAAAGTATTCGATTCCATCTTTAACGAGTAGATACTTGTTCACAGCTCTATAGAAAATAACTTTTCTATCATGCAAGTAAGGACTTCCTAAAACAATTCCACACATATCCAGAGGAACTATATCTAACTCAACCTCATCTACAAATGCTGACCCAAAAGAAAACTTAAGTTTACATTGTCTAGTCACTTGTAGTTGTGCTTTATCACTTAACCAACCTAATGGGTATGGTTTCTTGTGAGGTGTAGTTAGTAATCCCAACTTCTTTACAATTGCTTCAGAAATTAAATTTACTTGTGAGCCACTATCAAACAAAGTATCAATCTTTTGATGTTTGGAAATAACTTGAACATGGAAAAGATCATGTCTTTTTCTCTCATTTTCCTCATCATTAATAGATTGTGCAGAATTACTAGTAGATGCTTCAGAATTTTTACCTTTTATACCTGTGGCTACAATGGTTGTTTCATCTCCTGAGTCCGACCCCAAATCTTTCTGAATAGCTGCAATAGTCTTCTTCTTCTTGCCCTCGAACTTCTTAGGTCTCAGCTCCGGATGCAAAATCCAACAGTGCTCATCATCATGTCCATCCTTCTTACAGTGAATGCATGAAGACTTGCTTTTCTGTGCAGTGTTGGCCTTCCTCTCTTTCCATTTATGTTTTCTTTTCTCCTTATTCTTGCTTGCAATGGGCTTGGATGATCCTCCAACTTCTGGGTTCCCATTCTTTCCTCTAGCTTCTAGATGCGTAGCTTGAACAGATACCTCATCTATACTAGTGGGATTAAACATGAGGATAGTGTGCCTCATGTAGTTGTGTAAACCACCTATGTACTTCAACAGAGTCTCAGGTGAGTCTAATGAAATTCCTAGAATCAAAGCTCTCTTCCTAAATTCTTGGGTGTAACCCTGTACACTTTTCCCTTTCAATTGGCGAAGAGTTTGCCAGCTCATCATGGCTTGCTGCATGTAAGCTAGTGGATAGAACTTCTTTTTGATTGCAGAAACAAATTCACTCCATACAGAAAGAATCTTACCATGTTTCTTCATGTCAACTTGTGTCCTGCCTTCCCACCATACCAAGGCAGTGCCTCCGAGGCGTAGGCTGGCCAGCTGAATCTTACTCTTGTCTCAGCCGATGCTCTGCACTCTGCAATAAACATCAATTTGTTTGATCCAATTATCCAACTTCTCTGCATTTAACTCTCCATCATATATTGGTAAATCAAATTTAACAACTAATTTGATCAAATATGTCTTCTTTCTATGTTCAGGGCTATTAGGAGGTGTGAGAAAGCTTTCTTCTTTCCCTTTGCCTTTTGAGTGGTCATGGAGAAGAGACTCTTCTTCTCCTTTATCTTGCTTGGAGCCTGATGAGTCCTCATCTTTATGTTTCCTAAAGTCCCTATACATTTCCTCTACCATGGACCTCATGGACAGGAAACTATCGATGAATTAAGGGTCTGGCCCCAAGGGACTTTCCTCTGGCATTTTCTTCTAAGGATAAACTCTTCCAATTTCCGGGTTAGTCTCAACCAACTCTCCTTCTCCTAATTTAAGCTTTGATATAGTTAGCATTCAACAACAAAATCTAGCACAAGCTTGTTTGAAAATCACTCGTGAATGATCTCAGTTAATTAATGAAGGTATTACAAACCCATGTGCCGAGGTGTGCCTATGTATTTTAAGCAACGGATCAATAATATTACGAAATACATAGGCACTTGGAAAAATAAGAGAAACACAGTAAGCAAATACAAAAAAAAACACAACAAATTTAATAAGGAGTTCACCCAATCCTCCCGGGCTACGTCTCCTGGTCCAGCCTTCAGTGGTGGCCTTTTCTATTGTGTCTTAAAAGCAAAGATTTTACAATAAGGAGCTCAATTTGAGTCTCACTTAACACAGAATGATCAGTAGGGTTTTGCTTGGATCCCCCAAGTCTCTAGAGTACACAGACTCCCCTTACTGAATCTCGACCTCAACTGATCTCAGTGATATGAGTCCAATTTGGTACTTAATACTGGACAGGTATACACAGAGGAGTTCCTTGAACCTCTCAAGCCTTCTTTGGAGTTCACAGACTTTCAGACTCTCTCTGTTATGTCTGCTCGATGCTGCCTTTACTCTGCAGGTCAGCTCGGCTTCTCTGTTCCCTGCAATTCGCTTCTTTCTCTATTTTTGTCCCCTATACTCTTTGTATGTTCATGGCTTAAAACACATATGCTCCCTAACTATTCGTTTCCTCTTCCCGGTTCTCTGGATCGCCTGCCTCGTTCCGCTAGAGTTCCCATGCTCTACGTCATCATTTTTGTGTAATGTTGCACAGAGAAGTGGCCACATGTCGCCTTACGAATTGAGTGTCAGTTTTCTTTAAACGGTCGTTATTTCTATTACTCCAAGATTTGCCCACGAAACTGATTCTTCTGCCAGCTCATTGGTCACGTCGGACCTCAAATTTTTATGTGTCTCATTCTATTTCCCCGTCAAATCTGGTCATCCATTGGGTTAATTCTTTGCCATTGATCTGGAACCTCCATATCCTACGGTCTCCGTCTATATCGCGTGGGTAAGTTTCTCGACCGTTACTTATGCGATGTAAGCAGTTTTCTCTCTCATCCGCTGGACACGCGTCGCCCGGTGTGTGGCATCACGCTAAACTCGGCCAAACCCGCTTACCACTCGAAGTGCACGTGATATCCTGCCGGTTTTGGGCGCGGGACCCGCCTTCTGACGATTTTAGCGATTTCCGTGTGGTTCTATGCTTTTTCCCCGTGACCAAGCGCTCAGGGCTTTCCTTCACTGAGACTTTTGCCCTGCGATACGCGATTAGCGCTTTGCATATCAGAAACTGCCTCTTTCTGGATCTGGGTTTCCGATTGCCAATTTGCGTTCATGCGCGGTCTCCATGGGCCAATGGTTAGCGTGCTTTGACCGAGGGTCCTCGTTGTTCCGTGCTGGCCACAAATTGCCATTGTCCAGAGGTCATTTCTGATAAGCTCGTTATTCATAAGATTTTGAAGCTTGACATAATTTGAAACAGTCATGGAAATGTTTAAGGATCCAATTCGGATCAGGCCCCCCATGTGGCCACAATTTTTGAAACATAGGCGTTAACGGACATTTAAAGTGTTTGACAATTTCGCCCAGTTTTCGACGAAAATGTCACTCCGTTAGTGCCTTTTGGGGGCAAAATTGTAGGATGGTGCCAAATTTTGGGGAATTTGCAATGCGATTAGCAGAAGATTGGGAAAGGCTACAACCTCTTTAGTTTTTTATCAAATCGAGAGCATAAAGAGGCTACACATCCATTTTTGGGCATTCTGGAGCCATTGGAACAGGTTTCAAAGCATTATGAGCATTGTAAACAGATGTATTCACACTTTTGAGCATAATATAGAGGGCCAAGTCATTGGAAGTTGGACCAAGGAAACTTAGTCCAGGAGGGGTGAACTCCTTCATCATGTGCTGTTGTGATACTGTTTACAGTGGTGTTTATGATTGTTATATGTTGTTGTTCAGTGATTTGTTTATGTTAATTTGCACATAAAAAATACATAAAAACACTTAAAAACCCATGTTTAAACTTGAAAATAATTTCATAAATCCTCAAGCACCTTTAAATATTCTAAAAAGGAGTTTTAGCATAGCAAAACTAATTTTCTTAATTAGATCAACTCGTGCCCGCAGGAAAAAAAGGAATAAAAAAAGAAAAAGAGGCCAACCCAAAAGTCAAAGGGATGGAAGGTATATGATCCTCATATTTCAGAAGAAGAAGAAGAAGAGACCATGGAGAACCATACAAATGTGGATGCTCACGCCCAACAAGGAAATCAAGTAGAAGGGGGTGTTGTGACTTAGTTTGGAACTACAACACACATTCATAAAAGTATTGAATTACAGTGAACCAAGCATTACAATAGCAAAAAGAGGAAACAAATAATGAAAATGGCATGGGGGGTATCAATAGATACCATACCTCTAAGGGGTCTGATTCAGACAAAGAAGTCCCCTTGTTAACAATGGGAGATGAATTGGCAGTGGGATTGGTTGAACCAACCCTAGCGGCTGACGAAAGGGACAAAAAAAGAAAGGAAATAAGGAGAAGTTAGGGGATTTTTATCACACCTAACTTCGACATATTTTATGAAATTTTCATAGTTTTCTTTTTATTGCACATAAGGTGAAAGACTTATATGACCAATGCTTTCAACATCTACATAATGTAATTCAAAATTACATTTTTTATGAGGAAAGGAAAAAAATCATTCAATAAAACACAAAAATTAAAACAATAATAATCAATTAAGGTTCGTTGCATCATAACATAGGTGAAAGATAGTAAATTATAATTATCAATATCTATTATAACTATAAATCTAAACTACATATGATCTTAGCATAACATATGCATCAACATTTTATTTTGTTGACAATAACTCATTGCACAATGGAATAGTAGAGAAAGGTTTATATAAATCACAACTATTACCTCATTTATGCATCTAAGTCGCATGGGCCTTTAATGATCCAATACTAATAGCCACCCACCTATTCCACTAATCAAAATGGTTCCACATCTTGGAAATTCTACTATCTTTTTTCAAGTATTGAATTTGAGTGTGTTTTTCAAGCATTTCCCTTGTGATTTTAGTATATCACATTACTTGTAAAATACATAGGACACAGATTAATATTTTCTAGGTCTAATAAATTCAATAAAATGAGATTGTATGTATAAGTTATGCCCTGTGGAAGTTAATGTATCAACCAGCCTCCTAGGGCCCACATTCCTTTTGACACCTCATCTCTTAGGGTTAATGTTTTTTTATATGTAGGGCTTTTTTCCGCTCAAGGATTCATATGTTATGCCAAAAGATAACCATTGGATTCTTGTAATTTGTCCATAGCTAACATATTTCTCTTTAGAGACAAGCTATCACCATTCTAGCTAGTTTGTCTTACTTTGTGTTTTACTATCTTTTTCTATTTCTTTTTTTTAAACCAGAAAGAGTAGTAGATATATATTAATTTGCGCCTCTCCACGGCCAAAAGCTAGGAAATTTATGTCAAAGCCCTAGGCCAACTAATGGATTATGATATTACATGCTTTTCATCCCTTCCCAAAGTATTCTTCCCCAAAAGACAAAAAACAAAAATCCCCTTGCTATTAGCCTATGACTATACATTATGCAGTACTAGTTTAGCAAATATCTACAGGTAAAGTTTGTCATCAAAAAACATGCTTGAAAAAGACAGAGAGGACATTTTACTCCTCCATTGGTGCTTGATTGTTGAGATCAATTCCAGTGGCTTCTTCGTCAGTGCTCGGGATTTTCTCGACCATTTTGAGCTTCAGTTTCTCAATTTGTTGTCTCAGAGCTGTTATCACCCCAAGAAACTCTCGTAGGTTGTATATCAGAGATGCTCGGGAACATTACAAACTCAACAAACATGTTGGAAAATGGTGGATGAATGGAAGATATGATGCATATTCAAGCCAGATAACCACTTCTACTATGCTTAACCCCAGACATGGGTGAACACCCCCAGACTAAAAGGCTTTAGACTACCAATTACTCACAGTTTGAGGAACAGGTGAAGATGGAGAATATTGATCACACCATCAGATGCATAGGACCCTGTGATGGCCAGCTGCAACCAGTAAGGAGGTCTGCAAATCTATTTCCTAATGCACAGACAGGATGACAGCTCTCTGGCATTAAAATAACAAAAACCTGCATACAAATTAAATGTTACATACTAGATTCTAACACAGAGGTGGGATGACAGCCTCTCTAATGCTAAACATCAAGATCACATGAACAAATGCATAACAGGCACAACCTGGAACAAAGAAGAAGTGGAAAGTGAGAAATTTACAGCAAAAGAAGCTTGTATTAGTTGAAAATGAAGACCAGACGTTGCAGGTCTCACAGTAGTTACAGTCTCCAGAAGTTGAACTTTACATCAAAATAACATTCATCAACCCTCATTACATCTTGATTCAGGTATATATGGAGATAATTACAAAAATGTTTGCTATCCTATGCATGGAGGCATCATAATGGACCACCAACCACATTTACTGTTTGATATGGGTCTTTGATACAATCTGATTGTTTAAATGAACAAAATGACCCTTTCTAGTACTCTGTTGTACTTCACGAACCGATGGAATGTCGTATGGAACAAGTTCCATAACTGTTGAAGGCATTTAACTGCTCGAGGCTGTACTTTCCTTCCCTAGCCGTGCTGCTAGTTGAATGCGGTTGTTGCGGATTTAATGCGCAGAGTGCTGGATCATGGCCTCCTTCCTCCTTCGGGTGCACAGGACAGGCCAAAAACACAAAAACCGTATGGAAAATGAACGAGGGCCTGGGAATGAATGCTAGCCATTGGATGGAACTGGCGAATGACTGAGATCTCATGGCGGGAGGTAATGGGAAGATGCGGGGTGGAGTGAATATGAACCGTCGGATCTCGCAAATAGACAGCGGGGATCAACTTGCAGGGGATATCGGGAGATACGTGAATGGAGAAATGTGGGCCGTCAGATCATGGTTGGGCAGATCCGACGGCTATCGGGAGGTCAAACAATGCGGGAGATAATGCGCGGGGATCGTACAGGACGGCGGTAAGCGGTTTCCCCGCACCACTTATCGGAGGCGGGCGGTATTCGTACGCGACCGCGCGATCCAATCTTTGCGCGACATGTGGACGATTGGACATGAGGAAAATCGCCACGATCGCGAGTTAACGCGCGGGCAGGTTTCGGCGGCGGGAGGCACGATTGTCGTCAGATCACAAGATGGACGATCAGACGGCGGGAAACAATGCAAACATTTATTAATTGATGTGACAAGGGAGGGTCTCGGCGGTATTGATTTTTTTTGTATGTGCATGGTTGTATGACCACAGTCTCATAGGTTAACTTTGCACCCGGGACCCGAGGGAAAAGGATTTATACGGGGTTTATAAGGTTTTGGAGGCAAAATGGAGAAAAACAGGGTAGCAGGAGTTATATGGGTACAAAGAAAATGAAGGGGGAAAGGATAAAATGAATTGCTGCAAGCTTCCTCAGGCACGAAACAACACTGCCATAGTGTCTTTGACCCGGAAAATACTGAATTAAGCAGCAGAGCTAACACTGGCTCCTTCTAGGGATGAGATCCTCCCTGTGAGGTCTCAAGAACCTGCAGATCAATGCCTTTGCAGTTGAAAACAATTTAGCCAAAATTTCCTAGTGTTCCATTGGGCATGGAGTCTACTTTGCCTTCACACAACTGATAAAAACAAATTTTTACAACTTTTAAGGCCAAAGACCTTAAACCACATAATTTTTCAGAAAACGGCCATTAACTGGGCCATCAAAAACTGCTTCTTCCCCCATACTTTTCAGTATGAAGATGTTGTTCCCTTGAATATGTGAAATGATGAAAGGGTCTGTCTAGAAAGCATCAAACTTCCCATGATTTCCTTTCTTTTCTTTCAATGCATCCCACTTCAGCACCAAGTCTCCAACCCGAAAATTATCTGTCTTTGTCTTCCTATCAAAAGCATCCTTGATCTTTTTCTGATGTGCTGCAACATTTTCAACCAGTTGTTCTCTAATCTGATGTACCTCTGCTAAATCAGTGATCCTTTTTGCCATGTCTTCTTCTTCATTCTGTTCTGTTTGAAGGAATTTTGCCACAGGGAGAGTTAATTGAATTGGGAATACAGCTTCAGTGCCATATACCAACTTTAATGGAGAACTCCCTGTGGATTTCTTAATGGTCACTCTGTAAGCCCACAGTGCATACTTGAGCTTTGAATCCCAATTCTTTTTATTGTCCTCCAACAGCTTCTTAATTATCCTTATCAGGCTTTTATTAGAGGATTCTGCCAGACCATTTCCTTGAGGATAATATGCAGTTGAATGAACCAGTTTGATACCCATTGAATCACACATTTCCACCAATTATTTTGCCCTGAAGGCTGCTGCATTGTCTGTGACTAATTTGTGTGGAGAACCAAATCTGCTAAAGATATTTTCTGTCAAAAACTCCATGACCACATTATGATCAACCTTCCTGGTAGGAATTGCTTCAATCCACTTAGAAAAATAATCAGTGGCTACTAATATCCATTTGTGCTAGCCACTGGAATGTGGATTGATCTCTCTAATGAAATCCAAGCCCCACTATTGAAAAGGTCCTTTTGCCTGTATTGGTTTTAAGGGCAGAGACCTCAACTGTTGTTTTCCTTCAAATCTTTGGCATCTGTCACAAGATTTAACCAACGAAAATACATCAGAAAATAAAGTGGGCCAATAGTACCCAGCTCTGAGAATTTTATGGGTTGTAGTCTTCCAATAATGGTGCCCTCCACACATGCTGGAATGAAACTGCTGCATGCCTCTTATTGACTGCTCTTTGTCCAGACACCTCAACAGCACTCCAAATGGATCCCTCCAGTAGAGCAGATTTTCATTAATGCAATATTTGGCTGCCCTAAGCTTTATAGTTCTAGCTTGACTTTGAGTAAATCCTGAAGGGACTTCTAGCTTCAGCAAGAAATTAATTATTGCAGAATACCAATCACAAGAAGCTAGATTTTCTGCCACTGGCTGCTTTCTCTCTGTTTTAGCTGCTTCCTCTTCTTTATCTGTCTAACCAATTTTTGCATTTGTGCACAGGAAATCTATATCCAATGATCTGCAATTCTCTTTAGCCAATAACTTGGCAAGAGCCTGACCTCTGACCAGCTTAGTGGGCTTCAATTCTATATTAAATTCAATCAATTTTGCAATCCATTTAGCCCTTCTTCCATCAGCATCAGGTTGTGTTAAGACATCTTTTATTGCAACATTGGGTACATATGCAATTACCTTGTAATGCAATATATAAATTCTGAAAGCTTTCAAGGATTTGATAAGGGCATATGCTTGTTTGTCAATAATGTCATACCTCAGCTCAGCATCCCTTAAGTTTTTGCTGAAAAATGCCAACGGATGCTCTGAGTCTTCTTCATCTGCTTGCAATAGAACTGTTGCAATGGTGTCTTCAGAGGAAAACGAGAATACATGGAACTCCTTGCTATAGTCCAGACTTATTAAAGTGGGAGGCTCTATAATAGCTTTTTTAATAGACTCAAATGATTTTCTTGTTGCATCAGTCCATCTAACCTCTGACCCTTTCTTCAACATGGAGGTAACATGCTTCACCAGTTCTGCAAAATTTGGTATGAACCTCCTTACAAAATTAATCTTGCCCAGAAAGGACTGAATATCCTTCTTTGATATTGGAACAGACAGGGCCTGTATTGCTTTTACTCTTTCTGGATCAATTCGGACACCTGCAACAGACACAACATGTCCTAACAACTTGCTTTCTTCTAAAGCAAATTGTGATTTTTTAGGATTGAATGAAATCCCAAACCTTCTACACTTCTGAAACACTTTTTTCAAATGTTGCAAATGGTTTTGATGGCTGGTGGAGTATATTGTTATATCATCAAGGTAGATAAGAACAAATTTGTCATTTTCTCCCACAAATGCTATATCCATAGCTCTCTAAAAGGTGGCTCCAGCATTCATCAATCCAAAAAGCATCTTGGCATACATAAAAGTGCCCCAAGGAGTGGTAAATGCAGTCTTCTCTTGGTCATCTGGGTGCACAGCAATCTGATTAAAACCTGAAAATCCGTCCAGGAAAGACATTACTTTGGCTCCTGAGACTTTTTGCAGCAAATGCTCCATCTTTGGTAGGGGATAATAGTCTTTCTTTAAGCACTTGTTCAAGTTTCTGAAATCAACACACAGCCTGATTTCTCCACTTTTCTTCTTCATCACTACTAGGTTGACTACTCATTTGGAATATCTAAGAGGAACTATAATCTTGGCAGCCAACAAATTTTTAATTTCTTTTTCAATTAGAGGAAGAAGCATCGGATTTATTGGTCTCAGCTTCTATTTGAAAGGAATAGTGTCTTTCTCTAGAGGGATTTTATGCTGGATTATCTTCTTATCATAAGTTTTCAGGTCACTATACACCCAGGCAAATACATCAGCAAATTACTTCATTAATTTGCAATATTCAGAACCTTGATCAGCAGACAGATGAGTGGACAAATTTACGTATCTAGGCTGACCTAGACTTCCTATATCATGTTTACAGACTGCAGATTGATCTTCTTTTTGGGCAGCCTTGTAAGGCACATCATTTTGGTCAAATAGTCTTTCTAAAGGAATTAAACCCTTAGGAATGTGATTACTGGGACACTGGACAATGCTATTTTTACCAATTTTATTGCTAAGCGGAGACTGGGGCTTTTCTTCCAAGGCTTCATTATCTTGGTCAATTTTCATTTCGGAAAACTCATCAATGACTTGAAGGAACCTATTTGATTCATCATCATCTTCAAAAACTTTCCAATGGTGGACATTGTCAGGCAAGGATGGTCTATATTTCATTTGGACTTCATAAACTAGTCTGGGAGGTGTAGGAGGGATAAACAGACTAGCAGACACTGCAAGGGAATCAGCAAGCTGATTTTGGGCTCTAGGTATATATGAAATACATAAATAATCAAAAGAATGTCTGATTCTCCATACCTCATCTCTGTACACTTTCAGCCTTGGGTGCTTTGCTTGAAATGTTTTATTTACTTGCTGAATGATCAAATCAGCATCTCCAAACACCTTTATGTTCCTAATTCCTCTGTCTTTCGCTGCATTAAGGCTATCAGAGCCTCATACTCTGCTATATTGTTTGTGACTTGAAAAGCCAGCTTGAAAGACAGTTGTGTGCTTTTTTGATCTGGAGATACCAGTACCATCCCTGCTCCTGCAGTCTCCCTGGAACATGCTCCATCAAAGAACATCTCCCAAACCTGACTTCCTTGCTCTTTCTCAGCCTGAACTGTTGGCTTCCTGAGCTGCATTGAGGTCTTATGAGATTCTTCTATTTGGAGAATACATGCTCCAAAATCGGTGTCCACAACATATATGGGATGATTGGTAGGATTCTTCTCATCACTGATGATGTATGCCAACTGTGCTTCTCTATACAACCTCCTACTTTCCCCTCCAAACACTAGGACAGTGGCATAAGATAGATCATTTTGTAATGTCCCACCTAGTCTCTTAATCCATCCCCTAGACAGCAGCATGCCAAACTTAGGAGGGACATCCGCTACCACGATATCCATCATCATACTCTTCATAGGCAGCTCAGTTAGGGTAATGGCCAGGTCTTTGATTAATCCTAGGCATTTTACTTTCCTTGAATCAAAAGAGAATAAATCATGATAGGGTCTAGCGATATCAAGGCCTAACTCTTCCATGATAGCTTTAGGCATTAAAGTGTGGCTGGTCCCTGTGTCTAGCAGGCAATTGTGGAGGACCTTGTCATGAATAGTCAAGGAGACATAAAATGATGGAGAATTATTATCAGCAGGTTCAATCATGGGGCTGAGCACAATGGAAGGCTTGTCATCTTGCAAATTGACAGAGGTAGTGGAGGTTTGTGTGATTTCCAGCTGAAGGGCCTCAAGGATAGGCTTTCTAAACACTTCAATTTTTACCAACTCTACCAGAGGCACAAATATTTTCAACTTCTGAACTTCTGACTCAAAGCTGAAAGAGGAAGGTAACTTAATTAATATTGCAAACTAGATGTGCGCTCCAGTCTTGGTCAATCATCAACAGAATTCAGTGGAAAGAGCGCCATTCTCCCTTCAGGAAAGCGCTGATTATTTTTAGTTTATTTTGTTAATAAGGATAATAAAACAAATCCCTCATCTTGGGGTCGACTTGTTTTCCCCCAGTTGTAGTTTGTTTGATATTTTTGAGGTTAGTTAAAACAGCGCCCTTGTTTTGGGCAGCTTTTTTATTTAATGTATTAAAAATTCATTTGTAGAGGAGTGTTTTTTTTTAGAGTGAGTGAAGAGAGGAGAGTTTTTTCTGAGCGCTGGGAGCTGTTGTAGAAGCAGAGAGTTTTGTATTGTACAATTTTCTGCAGAGAATTTAATGGAATTTCACAGCTCTGTTTGCTGAGATTCATGTGGTATGTTGATTTAGCATAAGTTTTTCCCTTTGTCTCATATGTAATCAGTTATATTCCATTTCATTTCATGACCCTTTCAAGCTGAACAAATGAAGTGATTAGGTAGGAATTCATAGTATTATATGCTCCTCCTATAAGTTTGTTCGCATTCGATGTTTTCTACTGTTTAAGGAGGATTCAGAGTTATTGTCTGCCCTCCTTAACTCCTCACCAGTCTTGCCATCCCGTTTGAAACCAGATTTGGTGTTAAATTGCATGCCTACCTTGCCTTAGTTGATAACCTGTGTAGTCATTATATTTTTCTGTTTGAAGCTGTGATTTTGCCCATGTAGCCCAGAAAAGCCCCGTCATTCCATTAAAAAACCCCAAAAATCATTAAATCCAAACCCCCTATCAATTTACTAGCCTAAAATCTTTATTCTTAATTGGTCAGCCTAATCCTATTGAAAGATCTATCAAATCTGACCCGAGAGAGCCTTCTCATACCTCGTAGGGCTAGCTACGAGGTGAAATGGTTTGATGTAGCCTTGAAGGTTTACCTTCCTCAGCCTAGGGTGAAATCTCAAGCGCTAACATATTGGCGACCATACTGGGGAGAACAAACTTGTCTGTTGATTGATGTGTTTGTTTCATAAGTCTTAGACGGAGCCTGAAGTTACGCCAGAAGCCTTCGAAAACGCTCTTGTTTTACATCAGCGTTAGTAGATAAACGCTGCTTCAGTCTATCTCCGTGGGATTTGTGAACATAGCACTTCGATTGTATTTTACCCCAATACATGTATCAAATTCAGATCTGATGCTGATGGTGGACAGCAGTCAGACACTTATGCAGGCTGAATCATTCACCTGGCGACTCCAAACTCGATCCAGACATTCCAGTGCCTGTTGATATGTTCATGCAATGGTAGGGTATGTGGCAGACCCTGCACTTTGTGAAGCTCTACATGGCATTAGAAAGTTGTTAGCGGATATTGAAATTAATGAAGAATTTTTCAGTATTTTCTTTCAATGTGTGAAATCTCCGAAGCTTCTTTTTGAAGGCAAAACTAGATTTTATGAGTTAGTGGTTGAAAGAGTTGAAAATGAGATTCAATATCTCGATGAGCAGATCCACTCTTATGATTTCCAAGACCCTAAAAAGTTCTTGGAAATCCTTCTTCCTTCGAAACAAGCAACAACAGACTTGCCTATAGAGGTATACATTGACAATGTGCAGCTGGAAGCATGTGTTGCAGAGTTGGGGCAGCCAGCAGAGTCCGGTGTCCGTGATCCTATTGCGGCATATATGGACATATTTTTCAGTTTGATTGACAGATCAGGCTGTCTTTTCCGTGACCAAGCTCAGTACTCACATGAAGGGCTGCCAGCAATTGCGTCTGTGACTTCGTGGCAGCATTCTCAAGCGGCTTCATTTCCAGGTTTACTCAAGTGGTTAATTTGGCATTTTAGCATTACTTGATCTATTCTTTGTACATCAGATTAGAGTAGGTTTTGTAAATAAATAAGCAGCCACAAGGGCAACATCTTGTTTCAGTTGGCTTTTAGTTTGTTTGAGTTCAGTTTCAGTTTGAAAATGAAGTCTTCAGCTGTGTTGATTTGTTGATGATGACTCCATTGCCCAATGGTGGAGGCACGGTCTGCTCTCCCAAAGTTCTGCGGTTCTTGGCACCTCCAGGAAGCTGCAGCTGCCATCCCAAATGGAGCCGATGTTAGACTCTGTCTTATATCAGAGATTGATTCTTCTTCAAAACAGGGTTTTGAAGAAGAAATCATTAATGTTGCTTTTCAGATTGTGTAATTTATGCTCCAGCTCTTCAAAAGGCAGTGATTGAAGCTCCTATCTGCACAAGCACAATTCAGAATATCATTAGCAATCAGAGGCAAAAAGTTATGTGGAGAAAATACCAATTGCAGCAGTATCAATTGCACAAGTTCATGGTGGTATTTTGAAATGTCCAGTGGCTTGGTTGTGTCTATATCTGTCCCCATGTACAGTCAAGAAAATGTTGGATCGGGTTTGGGGTTTTGTATCCCTACCATGGCAATGGCACTAGCACTTTCTGTTTTCATGTGTGGGACAAGATTGTACAAACATAAATTGCCTGTTGATAGTCCGTTCACTGGAATTGCCCAAGTCTTTGTAGCCAGTATCCGTAAATGGAATGTCTCTGTTCCTTCTTTGGGAGAAAAGAAATATATGTTATTCAAGAAGAACAGCTTTTAAAGTGTGAAAAAAGTAGAGAGCTTTAGCCTACAAATCAACTAAGGTTTCTTGACAAGGCAACTGTCGCGGTTAATTTAGATTACAAGCATTAAATGGAGACTATGCGCAGTCACACGGGGGTTGAAGAGTAATGCAGGTATGGCACAATTGGGGCTCTGTTAAGGTTGATATTAACCGCAGGTTATGGTGCAGATGAATGAAAAGTTGGAGGAGCTGCTTTTACAGGGTTTTCGGTAGATGTTATCAGTCCATGCGTTTGAATTGACTACAGAGTGGTCTTGACTTACTCATTTGTGATGAGGCACACATGATAAAAAACACAAAGGCTGATATAACACATGCATTAAAACAAGTGAAGACCCAACGCAGAATTGCATTGACAGGTTCTCCTTTACAAAATAATTTGATGGAATACTATTGTATGGTAGACTTTGTAAGAGAAGGATTCCTGGGAAAACAACCAGAGTTCAGAAACCGTTTCCAAAATCCCATAAAAAATGGGCAGCATGCTAATTCAACTGCAGATGATGTGAAAATAATGAATCAAAGATCACATGTCTTATATGAACGGTTAAAAGGTTTTGTACAACGTATGGGCATGAATGTGATGAAGGATGAGCTTCCTCCAAAACGTGTATATGTGATATCTGTAAAACTTTCTCCATTACAGCAGCAGTTATACATCAGATATTTAGAAGTACATGGGTTTATGAAGAATGAAAAGAATGCATGTGTAAAAGTGGCACATAAGAAACGCTTCTTCAATGCATATCATTCTTTAGCCAAGATCTGGAATCATCCAGGGTTACTGCAAATAGCTAAAGAGGACAGAGACTCTCAACAAGGCGATGACACAGTTGAGAATTTCATTTTGGATGGTAGCTTCAGCGATGATGATATGGATCATGACTTCTTGAATGGAGATAAGATGAAAAGCAGAGTGGATTGGACAAGCAAAAATAAAGACAGTGATTTGGAAGAGGTGCCCCTGCAAGCTGATAAGTGGTGGGAGGACATTATTCCAGATAAAGCCTATAAAAAAATTGATTATAGCGGTAAGATGGTGTTGTTGTTAGATCTCCTGGCCATGAGCTCTGAGCGAGGTGATAAGGCATTGGTTTTCAGCCAAAGCTTGAGTACATTAGATCTTATTGAGTCATTCTTGACAAAATTACCTCGGCATGGAAAGAAAGATGAATACTGGAGGCAAGGTAAAGAATGGTACAGGCTTGATGGACACACTAGTGGCGCCCAAAGACAAAAACTAGTGGAGAAGTTTAATAATCCTTTAAATAAAAAGGTCCAGTGTGTATTGTACAGATGATGGGAAGGGATATTGTCTATGATCGTTGGTCATGTGATTTGATTTGTGCGGTTTCTTTACCAGATTTATATCGCATCAACTTGGAACAGGGTCATTTTGTTTGCATCTTTAAACACTCACTCTCCAGCAGTCAATGTAATTTGCCGAAGCCCAGTTCATGGATTGTTGGCTTGTGGTGGAGAAGATGGTGCCTTAGAATGTTTTGATTTGAGAGAAAAAGCTTCGGTAGGAAGAATTGATGTAGCTACACATACAGGAGATACTGATCAGGAGGTCACTGCGATACGATTCGAGGGAACTGAAAGCTTTCAGATGGCAGTTGGAAATAGTTCTGGACAGGTGCTAATATATGATTTGCGTTCTTCAAGGCCTTTTCGAGTTAAAGATCACATGTATGGTAGTCCTATTTTGGATATCAAGTGGCATTCAACTCTAAATGCTTCAAGGCCGAGAATGATCACTGCTGATAATCGAGTAGTCAGAATTTGGGATCCAGAGACGGGAGAAGGTATGACTAGTATTGAACCAGCAGCGTTGGAGTATGGATGAAGCAACACGCCTTGATGTACTTCGTTTGGCTATAGAATTGGATGCCGACTATGTTGATGTGGAGCTCCAGGTGGCATACGATGTTGTTTACACACCAAAGTTACTAGACTCTTACAAGAAACAGAAGAGTGCCAAGGGTAAACGTGTAATGCCACCGCTATTCAAACGGTGCCAGAACAACAAGATAGGATTCGATTCCTATTTCCCAGATTTTAATTAATATTGCAAACTAGATATGCGCTCCAGTTTTGGTCAATCATCAACAGAATTCAGTGGAAAGAGCGCCATTCTCCCTTCAGGAAAGCGCTGATTATTTTTAGTTTATTTTGTTAATAAGGATAATAAAACAAATCCCTCATCTTGGGGTCGACTTGTTTTCCCCCAGCTGTAGTTTGTTTGATATTTTTGAGGTTAGTTAAAACAGCGCCCTTGTTTTGGGCAGCTTTTTTATTTAATGTATTAAAAATTCATTTGTAGAAGAGTTTTTTTTTTGAGTGAGTGAGGGAGGAGAGTTTTTTCTGAGCGCTGGGAGCTGTTGGAGAAGCAGAGAGTTTTGTAATGTACAGTTTTCTGCAGAGAATTTAATGGAATTTCACAGCTCTGTTTGCTGAGATTCATGTGGTATGTTGATTTAGCATAAGTTTTTCCCTTTGTCTCATATGTAATCAGTTATATTCCATTTCATTTCATGACCCTTTCAAGCTGAACAAATGAAGTGATTAGGTAGGAATTCATAGTATTATATGCTCCTCCTATAAGTTTGTTCGCATTCGATGTTTTCTACTGTTTAAGGAGGATTCAGAGTTATTGTCTGCCCTCCTTAACTCCTCACCAGTCTTGCCATCCCGTTTGAAACCAGATTTGGTGTTAAATTGCATGCCTACCTTGCCTTAGTTGATAACCTGTGTAGTCATTATATTTTTCTGTTTGAAGCTGTGATTTTGCCCATGTAGCCCAGAAAAGCCCCGTCATTCCATTAAAAAACCCCAAAAATCATTAAATCCAAACCCCCTATCAATTTACTAGCCTAATATCTTTGATTCTAATTGGTCAGCCTAATTATATTATAAGATCTATCAAATCTGACCCGAGAGAGCCTTCTCATACCTCGTAGGGCTAGCTACGAGGTGAAATGGTTTGATGTAGCCTTGAAGGTTTACCTTCCTCAGCCTAGGGTGAAATCTCAAGCACTAACAGGCTCTAAATCTTCAAACTGTATATCTTCAGCTATAACTTTATCGTTAAGAGATGTATGAGATTTCCTAGGCTTACCTGATCCTGATGCCCCTTTCTGTGATGCTTTCTTCGATTTGACAGTCCTCTCAAGGTCAGGCACTAGTTCAGCTAGTGATTTCTGAGGATTTCTTCAAGTATGTCTTACAAATTGAGCTAGAACTTCAATGTGGAGTCGCCAAAGGTTGGTATTCCTCCAATGGAGTTGCTAGATAGATGATTACATCCAGAATATGTGCCCAAACCTTGTCTATCATCAAAGCTTGGAACTGTGTCGTTCTCCCAAGGAAGCTGAGCTTCAATCTCCTCTCCCCGGCAACGACGCAAATTAATGTTTTCACCCTAAGAAACTCTCCTAAGTTGTATATCAGAGATGCTCGGGAACATTACAAACTCAACAAAAATGTTGGAAAATGGTGGATGAATGGAAGATATGATGCATATTCAAGCCAGATAACCACTTCTACTATGCTTAACCCCAGACATGGGTGAACGCCCCCAGACTACAAGGCTTTAGACCACCAATTACTCACAGTTTGAGGAACAAGTGAAGATGGAGAACACTGATCACACCAGCAGATGCACAGGACCCTGTGATGGCTAGCTGCAACCAGTAAGGAGGTCTGCAAATCTATTTCCTAATGCACAGACAGGATGACAGGTCTCTGGCATTAAAATAACAGAAACCTGCATACAAATTCAATGATACATACTAGATTCTAACACAGAAGTGGGATGACAGCCCCTCTAATGCTAAACATCAAGAGCACACGAACAAATGCATAACAGGCACAGCCTGGAACAAAGAAGAAGTGGAAAGTGAGCAATTAACAGCAAAAGAAGCTTGTATTAGCTGAAAATGGAGACCAGACGCTCCAGGTCTCACAGTAGTTACAGTCTCTAGAAGTTGAACTTTACATCAAAATAACATTCATCAACCCTCATTACATCTTGATTCTGGGTATATATGGAGGTAATTACAAAAATTTCTGCTATCCTATGCGTGGAGGGATCATAATGGACCACCAACCACATTTACTGTTTGATATGGGTCTCTGATACAATCTGACTGTTTAAATGAACAAAATGACCCTTTCTGGTACTTTGTTGTACTTCACGAACCGGTGGAATGCCGTATGGAACAAGTTCCATAACTGTTGAAGGCGTTTAACTGCTCGAGGCTGTACTTTCCTTCCCTGGCCGTGCTGCTGGTTGAATGCAGTTGTTGCAGATTTAATGCGCAGAGTGCTGGATCATGGCCTCCTTCCTCCTTCGGGTGCACAGGATAGGCCAAAAACACAAAAACCGTATGGAAAATGAACGAGGGCCTGGGAATGAATGCTAGCCATTTGATGGAACTGGTGAACGACTGAGATCTCATGGCAGGAGGTGATGGGAAGACGCGGGGCAGAGTGAATATGAACCGTCGGATCTCGCAAATAGACGGCGGGGATCAAGTTGCAGGGGATATCGAGAGATATGTGAATGGAGAAATGTGGGCCGTCAGATCATGGTCGGGCAGATTCGACGACTATTGGGAGGTCAAACAACGCGGGAGATAATGCGCGGGGATCGTACAGGGCAGCGGTAAGCAGTTTCCCCGCACCGCTTATCGGAGGTGGGCAGTATTCGTACGTGACCGCGCAATCCAACATTTGCGTGACACGTGGACAGGAGGAAAACCGCCGCGATCACGAGTTAACGCGCGGGCAGGTTTCAACGGCGGGAGGTGCGACTGCCGTCAGATCGCGAGATGGACGATTAGATGGCGGGAAACAATGCACACGTTTATTAATTGATGTGACAAGGGAGGGTCTCGGCGGTATTGTTTTTTTGTATGTGCGTGGTTGTATGACCACTGTCTCATAGGTTAACTTTGCGCCCGAGACCCGAGGGAAAAGCATTTATACGGGGTTTATAAGGTTTTGGAGGCAAAACGGAGAGAAACAAGGTAGCGAGAGTTATAAGGGTACAAAGCAAATGAAGGGGGAAAGGATAAAATGAACTACTGCGAGCTTCCTCAGGCATGAAAGAACACTGCCACAGTGTCTTTGACCCAACAAATATCAAATTAAACAGCAGAGCTAAGAAGAGCATCCACTTCGTCCTCCAATTGTCGAATGTGCTCATTCTTCTCGATTTGTTGCTCTTGCATTTCCAGCGCCTCCTTCTATTGTTAGTGGATGCACCATTGAACAATTTACAGACCCACCTTGATTTCCAAATTCTCCTTCTCGCAGCTTTCACAAGCATGCTTAAGTCTGCCACCCTCCTATGTCAAACGCCCCAACAGCCCGCTTGAATGAGGCCGACGACAGCCCCAAGAACTAGACGCCAAGCGTTCTTCTTCAAAATTTCTCACCACATTCATTTTGACTGCATGGGAGTGACAAAAACGACTACCCACAAAGATGTTGTGAATCCCTGAATCGAAAATGTTCCAATTATGCTTCTTACAGACAAGAATATCTAACGTCGAGTCGCACCGAGCTTAGCGACTATGTTGCCACCCTTCTCGATGCCTAACACCTTCCCTCGACTTTCCTCAATACAATTCACCTCTTTCGTGCATATAGCTCTGGCATTGACACTACGTTGAATGCCCAGGATCCTCTAACACGGCCCCTGGGCCTTAGCATAAAACCCCTGAGCAGAGATAGACCAAATTATGAAACAAATTATCATACCATTACTCAATTTAAAGGAGATGTTGGTCCGAACTCTGATGTAGAATTGATTAGGGGTACTCATGATGCTGAAATCCCAATGCTCCACAATAATTTCTCTTCTCTTTGATGTGTCCTTCATCTTGTCACATGCCTTCTTCCTGCGCGTGGACTGACCATCTCAGAGCAAAGGTATTAAATGCTCCTCACCCTCTCAAAATTTTCGCATGGTTCCTTCATCATTTCACCAACCACTACAACTGGTACGAGGAGATGATGTCTGAGTTCTCACACTAAGAGACCTCCCGAATCCAAGTGTAGGACGAACATAATGAAAGCAACCACGGTGCAACAAAATCCCAATCATAAAGATGCCACAGGGTGGGAGGAAGGGTCAGTAGAATTAAAGGGCAATGGGACACGGGCCAGGGGATAAGGGATAGGGCGGGTTGCAATGTGGCATCTAGGGTGGCAGAGGAGAAGGGTGATGGGGGAAAGGGAAGGGGAGGGGTAGGGGAGAAAGGGTAAGGCGGGGGATGGGGGGAGGGGATGAGCAGTATGGCGGAAGGGAATGAGGGGGGAGCAGGGGCATAAATAGGGAAGGGTCTGTAGAATTAAAGGGCAATGGGACACGGGCCAGGGGATAAGGGATAGGGCGGGTTGCAATGTGGCATCTAGGGTGGCAGAGGAGAAGGGTGATGGGGGAAAGGGAAGGGGAGGGGTAGGGGAGAAAGGGTAAGGAGGGGGATGGGGGGATGGGATGAGCGGTATGGCGAAAGGGAATGAGGGGGGAGCAGGGGCATAAATAGGCAAATAAAATAAATCCAAAATGTCTCTTGTTACCAAAATTCTTGATCCTACTAGGCATACACTCCACGATCAAATTATTAAAATTCAAAACAATGATTAAGGAATGAATATCATTTCCTCTATACCATTCACATTACTACTTTCCTCATTCATCTAAGAGGCCAAATTGGCTTGCCTATCCGCTTCCTTATTATTCCCTCTTAGGATGTGGAAAAATGTAACTTGATCAAAGAGAGGGATCATGCCTTGGGATCGCTTTATGATTTGGTTTAGGATCATGTTTTGTGCTAATGAGTTGTATCTCGTATGCTTTATTATCAACATGAAGTCACCTAGAATTTTCATTTCCTTGATGCCCTTTTTTTGAGCTAGAGAAAGCCCGAGGAACAACCCATGATCCTAAGCTTCATTATTTGTCTTACTTCCCAGGCCCCAAGCATATCTTTCCTCTATAATTCCTTCGGGATTAATGATAATCCCTCCCCCTCCTGCCACCCCAACTATCTTTTTTTTGTTTCACTCATTAATAGAATTTGTGTTTCATTGTATTATTATGCTCTCTGCAACATCTCTCTGTATTCCGTTTATATTTTTACATTCATTTCATTTTCAGTGAATCCAAATCAACTCCCATGATGGATTTTATTGGAACCAAGGGGTCATGTTAAGGTAGTCATTGAATGTATGGTTGCACTCAAAGAGATTATACTACATGATCTTATGACCCATGAACACATAAGTGGATCAAATTCAACCACGTGCACTTTAAATCATAAGCATACAAGTGAAGAGTTTTTTACCAATGTGAAAGGTTCAATTTTAGCAAGGGATGTCCTTAGAGCCATAGGGTCACTTGGGGAAGTGATTTAACTTAACTTGGTTATCAGTAGTTAAAGGTGATAAAGTCTCCAAGGGCTTCTTATGCTTGGTTATAAGGAAAATAATTTACAAGCATCTTCAAATAATGACATTACTTGTGATCTCATTCAATATATATACCATTAGCGCTTAACGTTGTAGGAATATCGATGCTCATGAACATTTATTTACCTCCAGATATGTATGGAGTCACAAGCCATATTTTCTCCTCTAAAACATATGGGTGATAGAACACTCAATTATGGTGATTTGGCCACTCATGATGTTAAACTATGGAGAATATGAGACACACGTGAGAGAATATGAATGAAAGATAGAGATGTATTATATAAATCTATATCAAAATTACAGAAGATGGTGTCATATATATATCCAAGAGATTTTTTTATTCGCTATAAACAAGCACCTAGTTAGTAATTATTCATCTAATTAATAACTACACTTGTAACATAATTTATTTATTATTTACAACTTTATTATATTATAAAATCATCATTGAAGTATCTAACAACCCCCTCTTAAAGATGATTTCATTTTCCATAACCCCTAACATTTCTAAAAAAAGATCAAACTTCTCCCTATTGAGTGCCTTGGTGAAGATGTTTGCTACTATATATGGGGACCTATTTTGTTTTCAAATGATAAATCAAATTCTTCATCATCATGATGGTCCTTTGATTGCCATAGTGTAAAATTGCAAGTTGCGTTTGTGGAAACTTCAAATCACTTAAAATCCTTCATAACTATATTGCTTCACAAGTTACTCCAAAAATAGCTTTGTATTATGCTTTTGTTGTTGAAAGTGATAATGAAGGTTACATTTTACTTGCACATGAAATTACTCAAATTACAAGGAAAAAAAGCATAACTTGTTGTAGATTTCTTGTCATTTGAATTACCTGCCCAATCTACCTCTGAAAAAACCTTTCAACATGAAGCCATCATTCTTTTCCAATACAATGCCAAACATTAAGGCACATTTCATGTATATGAGTACTCTTTTTGCTGCATTCCAATGTATTTCCTAGGGAAATTTAAAAATATTGATATCATTCCAACTGTAAATTTATGTCTGGTCTAGTTGTAGTAACATAAATTAATCATCCAACAAGTTGATGTTAAAGAAAGTCATTCACTACTTCAGATTCATTATATTTTGAAAGTCTTATATTACCTCCATTGGAGTTTTACTCGGGTTACAATATTGCATTATGCTTTTTTCCAACAATTTTATAACATACTTTGTCTATGAGATATAAGTCCTGTGTGGTTGTTGCCAAGCTTGAATAACCAACCAATAATGTAACGATCACAAGTCACTCATATCATTTTATTTACAAATACTAATTTTTTCTTCCTGTGTCAAATCATTTGTACTACTTATAATTATCAAGTCACCAACATATACAACCATGGTTACAATTTCTTCACCTTTTTCTTTGATATATAAGTTAGGGTCAGAATCACTTCTTTTAAAACTTCTTGATTTAAGATACTTGTTGATCTTTTCATACCATGTTTGAGGGCTTGTTTTAGTCCATACAAGACCTTCACCAACTTACATAGTAAGTTTTCCTTTCGTTGAAATAGGTTGCTCCATATATACTTATTCTTGTAAATCTCCATTCACATATGCACCTTTACTGTCCATCTAGTGTACCGTCCATCCAAATTGTGTTGCAAAAGCTAACAACATTATGATTGTTATTAATTTTGCAATAGGAACAAACAGTTTTTCATAATTAATACCTTATTTTTGTGAATATGTGTTAAAATTGGAAACTAGAGAAAAATTCCACTCTAGACAGGTCTTTTGAAGAAGATAATTATGGCATTGAATTCCCCTTTTCGAGAGGACCAAAATTGACCTAAAGATCGTCAAATTTGGATAAGGAGAAGTGGGTTTTTGAATTTATGTTTTCTCACATGTAAATTATCAAGGTCGACTTCACCTCTATGTCGGCTCATCAAGCCCAATGGTCATCTCTCTTGAACCCCATCAAATTGTATATATAGAGGTGCCTTCTCCCTCATTTTACACACATCAACATGCTTGAATATGTGTTTGAGGCCTTGAAGGAGGTCGAAGGATTGTTTGGTTGTGTGTTCTCTTCTGTCATAGGGTCGAGTCTTATGAGAGACAACTGCAGTACTTAAAGGGTAATTTTGGGCATCGTTGAAGTCTGATGTGTCTCCTTTAGGAGGCCGAATAGGAGCAGAATGTAGCCACTGTGATTTACGGTCTCCGCAGACCTATATCAAGTGTTATATGGAGGCCGAACTTCACACCTTAGCAAAAAGGAGAGTCACGTGTCTACTTTAGGGCTTGTACTAGCTCAGTCTAACAATATTATATTGCAAACCTTGTTTGAAGGATGGACACAACTGATAGAGGTGTTTTTGACCAAGTGGAAGAGGGATAGAATAACTCCTTGTATGTCAAGCTCAGCCATAGCCATGAGGAGGATTCTTGATGTAGTTAAAAGTGATTTGTAAGCAGCCCTAATCAATCTACCCTCTTCAATAACATGTATTCAGTTCATGCAAGATTGCAGTTCGGAATAGGTCATTCATTTGTTTAAGGGTTGTGATGATTAGATCTTCAATTTGGCAAGTCAATATTGACATTGAATCATTGTATTCTATCTCTATCTCTTTCTCTCTCTCTCTATTGAACATTTGATGATGAATAATAAGAAGATTTGATCAAGGGTTTTCCCCATCTTGGGGTTTTTCCCTAGCTTGAGCCATATTCTTGTGTTCTTCTGTCTTGGCTTGTCTTCAACTTTTATCAGTTATGTTCTTTCATTAGTTATTGTCATATAATGATTAATGTGATTTCTAATGGATGAATGAAGTAAGTAACCTAAGCAAAGATCATGTTAACTAAAAATTAACAATATGCCTTTGCAACTAGTCTAGATTTATATTTATTAATGGAATCATTTGATTTTAATTTTGTGTGATACATGTATTTACAACCTATTGGTTTCTTAGATGAGGGTAATTCAACTAACTTCCAAGTGTTGTTTTTTATCAAACAATCATATTCAATTTGCATCACTTCTCTCCATCCTTGTTTTTTATTTGCTTCATTAGAAGAAATTGGTTTATAATAATGCACAATTACACTCATTAAAGCGAGTTTTAATTGATGTGGTAATTGTGACCTTTTTCTTCTCTATTTGTGTTCTATTTCTTCTAGCTTTGTATATTGAAGAGTTGTATAGAACCATTTTGGTATTTTATGAGATTGATTATCATTATTTGAAGATTTATTGCCATATTGCTATTTTGATTGCCATCTAGTTCTTCCAACTCTACTTTGGTTTCCTCAACTTCTTTGTCTTATGCTCTTCTATGCCTTCTATATGTAATTGGATTTTTGAACTCATACTCATCATTATCACCTTGCAAATCTTCACCTTTCCATTTGGATGTAGAGACATGTGGAGATCTTTCATAAAAAAATACATCTCCACTTATAAAAACCTTTTCGTTTACTGAATCATATAACTTATATGCATTTGATTCAATATGGTATCTAATAAATATGCATTTTCTACCCTTCAACCCCAGCTTATGTCTATTTGAATAAAAAATATGCGCATATGCTAAATAACCAAAAACTTTGGGATTGTTCACCTATGTTTTCTTCCTTTCTAAGCTTCATAGGGGGTTTTCCCACAAAATGACTTTATTGGACTATGATTTAACAAATACATGGTTGTATGCATCTCTTTAGCCCAAAATTGATCACTGATATGGCACCCTTTTAGCATACACCTACCCATTTCCATAATAGATCTGATTTTTTCTCTATTAGCCCAGTTACTGAGGTGTTTTGGCAATAGTTGTTTATTTTTTAATACCAAGATGATAGAAAAATTCATCAAAATCATTTGATTCATACTAACCTCGTTTATCACTTCAGAACATCTTAATGCATTGATCACTTTCATTTTCAAGCATCACTTTGAATTGCTTAAAAGTGGAAAAAACATTAGATTTGTTCTTCAAAAAACACACCCATATTTTTCGTGAGAAAACATCAATGAATGTGACAAAATATTTAGCACCTTCAAGAGATTGGGTTTTCATGGGACCACAAACATCATTATGAGTTAGTTGAAGTACTTGAGTTGCTTTGGTTTTGTTGTTATCAATTTTGAATCAATGTGGCTTTCTTGACAAACATGTCTCACAGACACCTTTGTCTTCTTTAATATTAGGAAATCCAGTCATCAAGTTATGTTTATGCAATATATTTAGATATAGATAATTGATATGACCATATATTTTAGGCCATAACTCTTTTTCTTAGGTGGAACATGTAAAAAAAGCTCATTGTTTCTTTGGAACACCATCAAATCTCTACATATCATTAGATCATAATCCTCTGGAAATAATATTATTTCTACAATCTTTGATCATACTGCTTCTTATCAAACACAATGATATAGATTTCATCAATGATTTTACTGACTAAAGCAAGTTTGTTGTTAAGCTAGGAACATATAAGAAATTATGTATAGTTTTAATGTGAAACTCTCATGGGTATAACACATTTGGCCTATACATAATAATGATGAATTCTTTATCTTTAATATTTGAGTTAATAATTGATAATTCATTTTTCAATTATTGTAACTTCTAAACATGTTATGTAATAGAATCCAATGCTACCATCATTAAAGTAGTTAACTTGTTATGCAATGATACAATTTGAAGTTCATTCAAAGTTTCATATAAATTCTTGAATTTTGTCCAAATATCAAAAGCAATGGTAATACCACAAACATGAGGAAGAATACCATCTTCCAAGGCAAGGATAAGAAGAAGCAATGCATTTTTTTTTGTTTCTTATAGTCATTGGTCACAAATTTGTGTCTTGGAATCGTACCAGTAATGATTTCCTAGAGGTGATAGTGAGACAAACTTTGTTTCATTTTTTGTTTCTAAGTAAGAAACTTTTTATTGTTTAACTTATGAGACTTCGACATTACAAAACTATTAATATTGGCCATTTACAACTTACATTATTTACAATTTTCATTATTTACAACTTTATTATATTATGAAATCATCATTAAAATATCTAACATATGCCTCATTTTCACTTGGCAAATTTAGTTGAGCTAACTGAAGGGAGATGTGTGTTTTCATCTATCCTTGCATGGGATCTATTAATGATTTGTTGATAAATGTTTCTTGATCAATATATGTATATTATTATCTTTGTTTTCATTGTGCTATTCTAAATGTCACCCCTTAGTTTCATCTAATTGGGCAAAAGCAAGCATATGAAACTTCTCCGTATAAATCGTTTCCAGATGATATATTTTTCTCAATGCTCTCCAACACTTCGAATTTTTTTATTTATACATGCATATGATCACATTTTCCAACCTCTGCATGAATCTAACTCCATAACACTATAATATTTAGTTGTTTTCAGGAAACAATTATGGAATGTGGAACATAACATATCAAATCCATTGTATCCCACAAAGTTTCAATCCTCAACATTTTTGTAACCCTCACTGTGAGCTTTGCATTCCTCAAATTGTACTCTCACAACTCTTCATAATAAGTCTCTTTCTCGTTTGCAAAAGTAATAAATTTAAGCTTAACTAAGAAATGACTCCTTATCCTACATACTACATGAAGCATCATTTTCAAAGAGGAATTAAGTTTCGCCAGCAACACATGCTTCACACATTTAAAATATATCATCATTGAATATGGCATATTTTTCATGAATTTTGCATCCGCACTTCACATTAGGGTCACAATCGCTATTAATAAATGACATCCCTTGAGTTTGTGATAGAACATGCACCATTATGGAAAATTGTGACTAACTCAATGACATTTAACACATCTTATCTCCTTGTTAAATAGGATATTATTGTATAGGGATCCCCAATTGTTGTCAACATTTATTAAAGAAAATATGGTGACTAGAAGAAAGTATCCATTTTATGGAGACACTAAATACTGCGGGACAAGAAAACCATGATTGTTGAAAATTTTTGGAAGAAAACTATGTATAAAGTTCCCCCTGTCCAATGTTTCAAGTGGACACTCCACCCATCATTAGGGACCAGAAAGCTCGATGACTATCAAACTAGTACTAAGAAGCCTTAAATAGTTAAGGATGCAAAGTAGCGATTACAGGACAATCAAAGGGTCAAAGGTAAAAAATGATTTAAAATAAAAGTTTCAAAAGTAGTCGTTAGAGGAACTGTGAATGGTGAAATTTTAATATAGAAATTGGAAATTTCAAAAAAGAAATTAGAGTATAGTAATAAATATAGAAAAATATTAGGTAAATAGGATAATTATATTAAAAATATAAGTAATAATAAAATAATATAACCAGGAACAATTTAATAATGAAGAATTATTAACCAAATTACGGATATAATAAAAGTAAATGGAGATAAGAAGAATCAAGGAGAGGAGAAAGTAGGGATCTAAACTCAATGAGTGAGTTGATGGATGACATGATACTAGCACTGGCTTAGCTTATAACCATCTTCTTTGTTGAAGTTGGCTGAGTGCTTATCAATTTCGAGAGCTTCTTAGATGATTCGAGAGTTATATAAAGGAATAGATCTAAGATTTTAGCTTTGATCAAAACAAATGAGATGATTGGATTTATAAGAGTCCTCAACTATGGAAGACTTGGGTAACTGATGGTGCTTAGTATCATCAATGTGTTATTTAAGACGAATTTTAAAGGGTAGGCTCGTCTGACCAATGTAAGACTTCCACAAGAACAAGGGATTTGGAAGAGCCCCACTCCTAACATAGGATCAAATTTGTCTTTAGCTGGTTGAAATAATTGCTTAAGAGTTTTGAAAATAATTTTTATATTTCTTTTGGCTAAAATATTGGAAATGAGATCAATGACGCCTTCTATATAAGGAAGAGAGACCATCCCAACAAGAGGAGATAAATTAACATGACTAGACTTAGACTTACCAATAATTTGAAATGCTTTATTAATTTGAGAGGATGGGTAACATTAGCTTTAAAAGCTTGGAAAAGATAAACTTTTTCATTAGAAAGGAATTGAGGGTCAAAGAGTTTAAAGGTGCAGGAAATAAGAGTTTTTAAGACAAGTGACTTTTGGGAAGGGTAGTGGTGGGAATATGCATGAAGATACCAGTCGGTGTGGGTCTTTTTTATAAAGACCTGATGGGTTACAAAGCCATTAGGAAGGCGTGAAACAAGGACATCAAGGAAGGGAAGGGAATTATTAGATTCAATCTCCATGGTGGATTGAATTTGCTGAGAGATATTATTGAGAAGGGTAAGAAAGGCACTGAGAGTAGGGAGGTCATGTTGCGAGACAACAAAAGGTCATCGACAAACCGATACCAACATTTTAGCTGTTGATGCCATGATTTCCAATGGTCCGCGACTTACAAATGATATTCAAAATTTGTACTAGAGGATAAGAATTACAACAAAGTTTGGACATCTAGGACATTAAGAGTTGGTTGCAAGCCTTAAGTTTTGATTCCAAAGAGTTAATTTCACAATGCGTGACTAAGTTTGACAAAAATCAAAGAATAATACAACTTGAAGAAAGTAGTGGAACCCATGTTCCTTTAACTCCAAGTGCCTTCAAAAGAATGTTGTGACTTCCTATTCTAGATAAGACTTTTAAGATTTATAAAGCAGATGCTTTTCTAAGTGCTTAAGCTGGTAGAGCTAATCCCCTCTAGAAGTTTCTTATTTAGCCACCTATTGGTTCAACAAATCCTTCTGAGATTGAAGTATGTTCATTAAGAAAATCATATAGGGAGTTCACATGGTTGTTTCAATAATCCATAGCTTATATGCCAATATATATTCGTTATATCCTTTATCATTTTGTACACGAAGGAGCCATGTTTCATTGGGCTTATGTTATTTCAAATGAAATTTCCTACTCACCAAACAAAGAGGTTCTTCATGACCACTTATCTAGTTTATGCTTTAATATATTGTAACACATTCGTAGATTTGGCCCAATCTCGAAATGTTAACTTTAATTAGGACTACTGGTCCAAGTGTGGTATGCATCATTACAGAATCACAAGGCCCTATTTTATTTCTATAAAGTTCATAATGACTTTGTGATATCATTTTGAAAGATGATTGTTGGTTCCATAGCAGATTGATTCTCTCTAGTAGCTCAAAATTTCCTCCCTGGAAAGGGAATGTTTGAATATCATGAAGAATTATTTTACATTAGATTGTTTGGATTTGAAGGAAATCCTTTACTTCTTCCTTATTTTGTCTGAGATTAATTTTTTCTTTATAGTAGTAGAAGCGTGCAAATAATACAAATCCTAGGCTCATCCTCACTTTGGGTTAAAGTAAACACTAGCTTTGTGTTAAAGTAAGCACTCTTCCAAATGTGATGCCTTACCTTTCAAAGTTAAGAAGTACTATATTGAGGAATTCAACCCTACGTGTGATCTACAACAAAAAGAGTTCAATGGAGCTAGCATTTCGTGGAGGGAAAAGGTTCTTATTGCTCAATTAAGGACCAAATCGCATCAACTTCGATGTGAAACAAGATGGTGGAAAAGGCCTAAAGAAGCTTGGGAAGAACGAGTGTGAACATTTTGCACGTCTGGGGCAGTTGAATCAGAAAAACATTTCATTCTGTAATGTGATGCATTCAAAGACATGAGAGAAAGTTATGAGAACATGTTAGCATTGGTAGGATATTCCGACACATAGGAAATAGTTAAGTACAACTTGGTCTAGTATAGAGTTAGGTAAAGTGTGTTTCTTTACCGTTGTACATTTTGTAACTTACAATCCGACGGTCACGATATGTAGTGATCCGACAGTTCATTCTCTCCTCGATATTACCGACACTTGATCCGTGGCTTGACACTCGATTGGTCCATGATTTCTATTTAAAGTGCATGGAGGGTCATTTGTAGGGTAATCCGTGCATGAGAGAAGCATATGTAAATTTTCATTCTTTTATTAATAAATTGCCTGAAGTGGCCGCGTTGGCTCAGGCCGTGGACTGTTTCCCTCTTTGAGGGTTTTAACCACGTCAAAAATATTGGTGTATTGATCTGCAATCTGGTTCTGAGCGGTGTCCTTTGGTGTTCTGTTTGAGGAACTTACCCTGTAAATTCCTACATGGTATCAAAGCTATTTGAGGGCCGTGTCCATTGGTGATCCAAATCTGAAGCCGGTAGAACTGCATAGACTGTCGTTTCCTAGATCTACTGTTTTTGACTGCTTTCGGGTCGAGAGGACTACTCTGTTGTGTTGGGAGCATCTGTTCCAGTGAGGAACCCCTTTCGTTTCACTCGAAAAGGTTTCCGGTAGCCCTAGCTGCGTCATTTTTAAGATCTGGAGGTATAAAATGTTTATTTGCAGTTTACAGTTATTTTCTCTCTGTTTATTTCGGTTTCGGTTTATTTAGACTTTTTTATTACCGGATCTATACCTTTCATTTCTGTGTATGCTCTTTTCCCTACGACTCTGTGCGATCTGGGCAAATCAGAAACAGAAAGGAAATATTTTTCTCATGCGTATGCTCTTTCCCCTGCGCCTTAGTGTGATCTCGGAAAATCAAAAACATTGAGAAAAATATTTAGTTTCCGGCTAAAGCTAACTTTGAGCCGCAAGGTTCATTTTTGAAAATATTTAGTTTTTCAGCTAAAGCTAACTTCGAGCCGTAAGGTTCGTTTTCTTTGCATGTCCGTGTTGGGTTTTGTGTTTTTTGTTTTGTAGGGAAAAAGAGCTTTCTCAAAGCAAGCACGCAACCCAAAGCCCCCCCCCCCCTCTCTCTCGCTCTCTCTCTCTCAAATTTTTTGTATAGCTCAATTGGTTCAAAGCTATTTTAAGAGAGTAGAGGTCTTGGGTTCAAGTCTCCATTTTGTGGGGGCAGACTTTTTCATTTCCGCACATTCCCGCACTTCGTCGGCAACTTCAACAACTTTTTTTCAAAAAGCCATAACTTCTTCATTCGGAAGCCGTTTTCAGAGCTGTTTTTTTTACACCAGCCTAATTTTTCGAGATTTATCCATTGGAACACTTAGTTTTAGCATCTTTAGCTTCAGTTTCCGTTGAAATGGAAAGTCAATACCAAGTTACCCTTGACAGCACCAACTACTTCCAATGGTTGTCCTACATTGAGGATTTACTTAGAACTAAAGGTCTCTACAGAATAGCCTTAGGCCAAGAAAAGAAACCGAAGGATGAAGATAAGGCTGCTAAATGGGAAAATAGGCAAGATCAAGCACATGGATTGATAGGGATGTTTATTTCTCCAGATCTTAGATTCCATATTGCAGAACTTGATACTCTTGATGAAGCAATGAAAGAAATCAATAAAGTTTTTGGGATTAAAAATGAACTTAGAGCCCATCAACTTGAAAATGAGTTGCTTACATTGGACCCTAATAATTTTTCTTGCATTGAAGATTTCTTGTCCAAGTTCAAGACCCTTAGATATCTCTTGGAAGGTGTTAAAGTCAAGAAAGAAGATAGTAACCTTATTTATTCCATTCTTACTAAGTTGGGACCAGCCTACTCTGTGTTTGTTTCCACCTTCCATTCTACAAGAGAAGCCTTCATTTCTCAAGGAACAGACTACAAGTCCCCTTCCTTTGACTCTTTTTGTGATTCTTTAATAAGAGAACAAGAAAAACTCTTACACCTTGGTCTTCTTAATCTTGGAAACTCTTCCAAGAAAGCGTTAGCCGCCCAGCAGCAACCAAATTCAAAGAATCCTAAGAAGTCATATCCTAAAAAGAATGGTCCTAAACCAAACAAGGGTCCTAAGCAATTTCAGCCCCAAAATGAAAAATATTTTCAACAAAATGATAAGATAAATAAAAACAAAGGGAAGAAGACTGATAGACATTGCAATTTTTGTAATCGATATGGCCACTTAGAATCAAAATGCTTTAAGAAGATGGAAGCCTTGGAAGTAGCAATGAAGAAGCATAACATCCATTTGGGGCAATCTTCAGCTTCAACTTCATCTTCAGGAATGACACTTTCTGCATGTGGTTGTCAAGCATCTCGGTCTGGCTATGCATTAAATGTATCTTCTTCTTCTCATTCTCATGAGTGGCTCATTGATTCTGGAGCTTCTTATCGCATGGCCAAAAACAAAGCCATGTTTTCTTCTTTAAATGATTGTAACACCAAAAATATATATGTTGGTGATGATAGATCTCTTAGTGTTGTAGGGACTGGAACTGTTCATCTAGACAATGGTCAGTTTAATGATGTATTATGTGTTCCAACCTTATCCTGCAACCTTCTATCTGTATATCAGATAACTCATTCAGGTGAAGGTAAAATCGTTGAATTTTCACCTCATGATGTTGTAATCAAGGACCTAAGAGATCCTAAACAGATTTTGGCTACTGGCATTGTTGATGATTCTACAAGGTTGTATAAGTTTCAAACTTTGGGTCATCAAATCTTCCCTCAGTATTTGTTGCTCATAACGATGAAGTGAGCAAACTTTGGCATGAGCGATTTGGTCACTTAAACTATCGCTCCCTTTAGCATCTATGTAAAGAAAATATGGTGACAGGTCTTCCTATGGTATCTTGCAGAGATGGCGTTTGTTCCGGATGTGTACTCGGAAAACATCATCGGGACAGTTTTGAAAAACGTGCCTCTTGGCACGCCTCAGCCCCTTTATAGCTTGTGCATAGTGATTTATGTGGTCCACTTCCTGTTGTTTCATTCTCTGGCTGCAAGTATTTCTTAACTTTCATTGATGATTTCTTCAGACGCACTTGGGTATACTTCTTAAAACTCAAGAGTGAAGTATTTAACACATTTTTGGCCTTCAAGGCCTTTGTTAAAAAACAATCTGGACATCAAATTCTTAAGCTAAGATCTGATAATGGCGGAGAATATGTTAAAAACACATTCATCAACTTTTGCACTGAGAATGGAATTCAAATGCAACATACTGTTCCATATACTCCACAACAAAATGGTGTAGTTGAAAGGAAGAATCGCACCTTAAAGGAAATGGCTAATTGTATGCTACAATCTAAAGGACTTGGTCTTAGTTTTTGGGCAGAAGCAATTAACTGTGCAAATTACATAATAAATCGCACTCCTACTAAGGCTTTAAAGAATATCACTCCTGAAGAAGCATGGAGCTCAATCAAACCAGATGTTAGTCACTTTCGTGTTTTTGGAAGTGAAGCGTGGGCCCATATTCCAGTTGAAAAGCATAAAGCTTTAGAACCTAAGAGTGAAAAATATACTTTTGTTGGATATTCTGAAGATGTCAAAGGCTATAGACTTATTCCATTTAAGTCCAAAAATGTTATCATTAGAAGAGATGTAAAATTTGATGAAAATATATCGGCCTGCGAGCCTAGTCCGGCGGATGTGCCACCTCTCCCTATCTCTTCTACTTTTGAAGCCATTTCTTCTTCAGATGATGATAGTGAGGATGACAATCCTCCCCCACCTTCTTAAGATCCTCCTTCAGCTCCTCAGCTTCCAAAATGGGTCCGTGCTACTCGGGATGCAGCAGGTGATATTGCCGGTGATCCTACAGATCAGCGACATACATGTTCTCAGTTTGAGAGAGCCTCTTCATTACTGGCTCAAGCTCCAGTAAATTATGATCCTGACACCTTTGCAGAAGCTTCAGGCCATCCAGATTGGGAAGCAACTATGAATGAAGAATATCATTCATTAATGGCAAATGATACATGGGATCTTGTTCCTCTACCAAAGGGACGAAAACTTGTTAGATGCAAATTGGTTTACAGAACCAAGTATGGACCAGATGGGAAAGTTGATAAACATAAAGCTCGTCTTTTTGCTAAAGGTTTTTCAGGGTTGAAGGCATTGACTACACTGAAACCTTCTCCCCTGTTGCCAAAATGAACTCTATCCGCCTTGTTCTTTCCCTTGCTGCCTCGTTCAAATGGGAAGTCCATCAGATGGATGTTAAATCCTCCTTCTTGCATGGGGACTTGCATGAATAAATCTACATGGAACAACCCATTGGCTTCATAAAAACAGACTCCAGCCTTGTATGTCGGCTTAAGAAATCCCTTTATGGTCTCAAGCAAGCTCCTCGAGTTTGGTATGCCAAAATGGATAGCTTTCTTTTAGAATCTGGCTTTTCTAGGTGTCATTCTGACAATACTGTCTACACCAAGCAAGTGGGAAAGTCTCTTATCATTCTTGTTCTTTATGTTGATGACCTTATTCTTACCGGTAGTGATCCCAACCTTATAACCCATGTGAAGTCTAGCCTTAAAAGGAAGTTTGAAATGACAGAATTAGAACACTTACATTATTTTCTCGGTCTTTAAGTCTTGCAATCCAAGGAAGGTATTTCCCTTTCTTAGTCCAAGTATGCCTGTGATATTCTACGCCACTTTCACATGGAAGACTGTAAGCCAGCCCCTTCTCCCTTTCAGTCTGGAGTCAAACTTTCAGTCACTTGTACTTCTCCTGAAGTTGATGCTACCTTATACCGTCAACTTGTAGGAAAACTTTTGTATCTAACCCATACTCGTCCTGAACTTTCCTTTGCTGTTGGCGTTGTTGCTCGGTTTATGCAAAACCCACGTGAAAGTCATTGGAAAGCAGCTAAAAGAATACTTCGTTATGTTCGAGGTACCGTTCTGTTTGGGATTCATTACAGTGCTGAAGTAGCTCCTCTATTGGTTGGTTTCACTGATTCTGATTGGGCTGGTGACCCTGATGATCGGAAGTCTACTGCCGGTTATGTGTTCACTCTTGGTTCAAGACCTATTACATGGGCTTGTAAGAAACAAGCTGCCATTTCTCTTTCATCAGTAGAAGCAGAGTATCGTGGTGCCGTAGAAGCTAGTAAGGAAGCCTTGTGGCTTCGTCAGATCCTCTCAGAGTTTGGCTTTCAGCAACAACATCCGACTACACTTTGGTGTGATAATCAAAGTGCCATTCAGCTATGCAAAGATCCAGTCCAACATCAACGCAACAAACACATTGAACTGCACATGCACTTCATCAGAAAGCTCATTCATGACCATGTTTTTGAAGTGCAATATTGTTCAACAGATGATCAAGTTGCAGATATCTTTACAAAGGCTCTCACAGAGGCGAAGTTCACTAAACTTCGATTTATGGTTGGAGTTCAGGAAGTTGTCACTAAGGGGGGATAGGCTCTAGTGCCTCCTTCCTTCTCCTATTGTGTCATATTTGTAAATCCTTCAATCCTATCCCAAGTTGTTCTTAAGGGGGGATGTTAGGATATTCCGACACATAGGAAATAGTTAAGTACAACTTGGTCTAGTATAGAGTTAGGTAAAGTGTGTTTCTTTACCGTTGTACATTTTGTAACTTACAATCCGAGTGTCACGATATGTAGTGATCCGACGGTTCATTCTCTCCTCGGTATTACCGACACTTGATCCGTGGCTTGACACCCGATTGGTCCATGATTTCTATTTAAAGCGCATGGAGGGTCATTTGTAGGGTAATCTGTGCATGAGAGAAGCATATGTAAATTTTCATTCTTTTATTAATAAATTGCCTGAAGTGGCCGCGTTGGCTCAGGCCGTGGACTGTTTCCCTTTTTAGAGGGTTTTAACCACGTCAAAAATACTGGTGTATTGATCTGCGATCTGGTTGTGAGCAGTGCCCTTTAGTGTTCTGTCTGAGGAACTTACCCTGTAAATTCCTACAAGCATCAGTTTCTTGGCATTGTCTTTTTAGCGAGGGGATTGTTGGAAGGTTGGGCCAACTCATCATCAATTTGAATCGGAAAAAGATTGAATTGCAAAAAACAAAAAACAAGGAACTAATGGTCTCATAGACTATTTTTAATCTCGTGGACCTTAAAATATCATTTAATTTCTAACTTGAAGTTATCGAATGTCCAAAAATCAAATCCTATATATATATATATTTTTTTATTAAAATATCTAAAAGATCAAATCTTTTATATATATATATATTTTTCAATATTTACACTAAAAAAGATTTAGACTTTAAATAACTCAACAAATGGAAGAGTTATTAAAATTTCACTTGTTCATTATTTTAAGAATAGATAAATAAATAAATATTTAAATTATAAGTACTTATACATTTATATATTCATATGAGGAATACAACTGATATACAATTTTGTTTCTAAAGATAAAGTAATAATTTATTTTTATTTTTATATTAAGTTGAGCATTTGGATGTGAAATACACAAAATAATATTTCCACTTTAAAAATATTAATTTTACATATTTTATTACATATTTATTTAAAATAAATACATGGCTTTTTTTAGAAATAATGAGAATTCTAACGAGATATTAAGAAAATTACAATTTTGTTTCTAAAGATAAAGTAATTATTTATTTTTATTTTTATATTAAGTTGAGCATTTGGATATGAAATACACAAAATAATATTTCAACTTTAAAAATATTAATTTTATTTATTTTTATTACATATTTATTTAAAATAAATACATGATTTTTTAGAAATAATGAAAATTCCAACCAGATATTAAGAAAATTTGACTATTTTTTTTGAAAATCCTAATTGCTATGAGACTTATCAGACTTTAAGATTTTAGATGCCCCAAATTTTTTCCATAATACTAAAAATTAATACTACCACCAATTTGTGGCTTCGTTAGAAAATTAAATATATTTTGAACCTTAAAAAATGGTTAAATAATTTTTGAACCTCCCCTATTGCTATTTATTCTTATTATAAAAACATGGCGATTATGATAAAAGAATTGATACCACCACAAAATGATGTAAACTACGGGTTCTCAGTGGATAGCATTCACAGCCTCCTGTAATGTCTTTAACACGCACCTCTCACGTCCACAGATGCTTTTCCTTCTGTGAGTAGAATAGGTGTGTGGCCGTTTCTTCTCTCAGAACTTGTAGTCGATAATTGTAAAAATTGCATGGAATTCTGTTAGGATGTTCAGACAATGAATGAAATCTGGACATAGATATGATTGTGGATTCTGATTTTGGTTGTTCAGACAATGGATGGAAGTTGGACTTGAATTTGCTGGTGCAGGTTTTTGATTTGGGTTATTTTGGAATGACTGTCTAGGAGGTGAAGAGCAGGGATGGCAATTAATGTTGTTAGTGCTGCTATCACGACACTACATCCTCCAAGTCATCCGCAACAGCCCCAGGTACTTGTTGGTACTGAAGTTTACTTTCCTGTAATATGTATCCTCCTATAGTAGACATTCAAAACCAATTTGTTTTTTACATGGACAATTCATTACAATCTTGATGGAATGGAGGCATTCAAAACCAATTTGTTTTTTACATGGACAATTCATTACAATCTTTGATGGAATGGAAATTTGGATTTATAGATTAGAATAACAGTTTGATTATCCAAGAGAAGGCCACATTGTGGCTCAACAGTGCCCTTAGAGCAGAAATTGGATTTCTGAAGGCGTGGTATTGAAATGTAGTATCTTATATTCTCATTGGCCTATCAGATCTCGTATAGAAGCTCTAGAACGTTTTCGAGAGGGTTTTTCAATGTTGAAAGATTACCTAAAGTGATGCCGATGTTTATGCTTGCTTCTAACCTCCTTTGAGCCCTACTTGGTCTATAGGATCTCCTCGCATTGTCAAGCTCGAAAAGCGAATTTCAATAGAGATTTGATCAAGATGTTGGGTTTATAAGATCTTGTTTCTGTGTCCAAATCATGAAACATTTCTTGAGGGGGGCTGCATGACAAAGAGCGGACTTCTTTTGACCAAGTCTGAGGAGTAGCTATTCTGCCAAAATTGCCTGGGGACTTGCACCTGGTATCATTCCTTTGAAGCTCATGCCATATAGGTGGGACAGACATTAGTGAGAATGGAATCCCAGTGGATAGCTTAATACTTTGTGGATATCACTAGTGATTTAGTGAATCGACAACTCATTGGCATCCCAAGGGTTTTATTGATTTTGTATTGAAAGTGTTCCCTTTAAATTTCAGAAGCATCACAATTGGCCCAAATATGTCGGGCACCACAAGTGGCTTGTTTTCACAAGTGAGAGAACCCTCAAAGGGTGAACCACATTGAATTGTCTCAAATATGTCAGGCATTGCAAGTAGCCCATTTTCATGAGCAAGATGGGCTTCAATGGGCAAACCATTAATCACAATCACTTTTATTTGGCTAAATTGCTGCAACAAGGGGTGCTATTCGATCCTAGGACTTGCATATGGCCCTAGCTGCTTAATTGCACATTTAAGGGAAATAAATCTTGGTCGATGGCTTGATAAATCACTGGCTTCACTCTTGAACCACAACCCCATTGGTAACATCTTGATTTTTTTTTGAGTTTAATATTGCTTGTTATGCTCTTAACCTGCAAAGTAATACCCCAAACATAGAATTTGCGAAGAAAAGATACCGAGAACACAAAATATGCGAAGAAAATATACCCAGAGCACATAATAGCAATGATTTTATTATTCAGAGAGAAATGTTCACAGGCCTCTTCGAGGGGGCAACCTCCAATAGAGTAGAGCTCGATTACAAAACAAGACACGATGCTCCTCGCAGGGAGTCTCTATCCTTTATATATGACTCATACATGCAATACCACGGGCCAATATCGTGGGTTTTATTAATACCATCTATCTAATACTACCGCCCATTTACCATCTATCTAATACTTCTGCCCATTTGCAACTAACTGTGGTCCCGTCATTAATTGTGGGTTAACCACTTACAAATATTAATATGGGCTTTATTGACTCTTGACTATGACGTGATCCCAAGACATAAATAAGGGGGTTAGGGTGGGACCCTAACATGCCCTCCCCCTTAAGACTAGCCTTGTCCTCAAGGCTGAAGCTGCGGAAACTGCTGAAGAATAGTGGCTGGTTCCCAAGTTGCATCTTCCGGAGAGGTGTCTTTCCATTTGACGAGGACCTCCTTAATCATGCGGCCGCGCAGGTGCTTGTCTCGTGTGTCTAGAACCTGTTCAGGTTGAAGCCAGATTGACCCTTCTTCGTCCAATTCAGGTAGACTGGTTTGAACTCGGCAATTGTTCCCAACCACTTTCTTGAGGCACGATACATGGAAAACTGGGTGGATTTTTGCTGTAGGTGGCAAAGCCAACTTGTAAGCCACTTTTCCAATGCGCTGAAGTACTTGGTATGGTCCGTAGAATTTTGGGGAGAGCTTTTGACAACCCTTGTCTTTGAGTGATGTTTGCTTATATGGTTGCAGCCTCAAAAAGACCTGATCCCCTTCTTGAAATTGGCGCTCTGAGCGATGTTGGTCAGCCTGTTGCTTCATACGGTTCTGAGCTTGATGAAGATTCTTGCGCAGATGGGCAAGCATGGTTGCGCGGTGTTGTAGGAGTTGATCCACGACTTGTACTTTGGAGCACCCCGTGAGATAAGAAGTAGGGGAAGGCGGAAGTTGTCCATAGACTGCTTCATAGGGAGTCATTTTGGTGGTGGCATGATAGTTGGTGTTATACCACCACTCCGCCAGAGGTAACCACTGTACCCAAAGGTGTTGCTTTTCTGAAGTGAAACACCTAAGGTAGGTTTCTAGACATTTGTTGACGGCTTCGGTTTGACCATCTGTTTGCAGATGATATGAAGTACTGAGTTTGAGTTGAGTGCCTTGTATTCTGAAGAGTTCCTGCCAAAAATTACTGGTGAAGATTGGGTCACGGTCGGACACAATAGAAGTGGGCATGCCATGCAATTTGAAGATTTGATCCATGAAAGTTTGAGCAACCAAGATTGGTGTAAATGGGTGGGGTAGGGCGCAGAAATGAGCATACTTCGACAGTCGGTCCACTACCACCATGATGACTGACTTGTTCCCAGACTTCGGAAGACCTGTAATGAAATCCATGGAGACCTCTGTCCAAATTGACGCCGAAATGGGCAACGGTTGTAATGTGCCTGGTGTGTTGACGGTTTCCCCTTTGTGGCGTTGACAGACGTCACATTCTGCTACGAAAGTAAGGATGTCCTGTTTCATGCCGGCCCAAAAAAATGATCTTCTGGTGCGAGCATACGTCTTTTGAAAGCCCGAATGTCCTGCAATGGGAGATGAGTGCAATTCTGCCAAAATGTGACTTTTGAGGGTGGATGTTGGCGATATTACGACTCTGTCCTTGTAGCGAAGAATATCATTCTACCACGAGTAGCCCTTGCTGGAATTAGGATCTACCTGTAATTGAGAAATGAGTTGGGAGAGCCCGGGATGTGAAAACCATTCCTTGCGAGCCTCTTCAATCCAGTCGGGAATGGGGAGGGAAATTGCTAGCAGAGTACTTTCCTCCTCAAATTGGCGCGACAATGCATCTGCTACCCTGTTGTCTTTCCCTTTCTTGTAAATGATCTCATAATCATATCCCAGCATTTTGGCTAACCATTTATTTTGTTGTGGGGAAGATAGGCGTTGCTCCAAAAAATATTTAAGACTGTGATGATCTGTGCGGATTTGGAAACGTCGCCCCAACAAGTAAGGTCGCCAGGTCTCGACTGCATGTAAGATGGCCATCATTTCCTTCTCGTAGGTAGATTGGCCCAGATTCTTCCCACTTAGTTGTTGGCTGGTGAAGGCCAATGGTTGTCCTTCCTGCATTAAGACCGCTCCAATACCTGTTCCCGAAGCATCACATTCAATGACAAATGATTTGGTGAAGTCCGGTAGTGCTAAGACAGGAGTGGAACACATGGCGGTTTTGAGAGCGGTAAATGCCTGTTGTGCTTCCTCGTTCCAGAAGAAGGAATTTTTCTTTAGGAGTTGCGTTAGGGGCTTCGCTATGCGACCATAGTTGCGGACAAATTTACGATAATAGCCTGTGAGACCCAAAAATCCTCTCAAGCTTTTCAAGGTCTTAGGTTGAGGCCATTCTTGCATTGCCTGGATCTTTTTGGGGTCCACCTTGACACCTTCACGCCCCACAATGTGGCCCAAATACTCAACTTCGTCCATGCCAAACGAACACTTAGACATCTTGTCAAATAATTTATGCGTTCGGAGCAGTTGCAAGAGTAGATATACATGCTGAAGATGTGCCGCCCAAGTGCCACTATAGATGAGGATGTCATCGAAGAAGACAAGGACAAATTTTCTGAGATATGGTTTGAGGAGGTGATTCATAAGGCTCTGAAAAGTAGAGGGGGCATTACAGAGACCAAATGGCATGACGAGGAACTCATAATGGCCTTCATGAGTTCTGAAAGCTGTCTTAGGAATGTCGACTTCCTTCATGCGAATTTGGTGATAGCCTGAGCGAAGATCCAACTTAGTGAAGAATTGAGCCCCATTGAGTTCGTCCAGCAAATCGTCAACCACTGGGATGGGAAATTTATCTTTGACTGTTAACTTATTGAGGGCCCTGAAGTCGGGACACATCCGCCACTCCCCATCTTTCTTGAGGACCATGACCACTGGGGATGAATAAGGACTAATGCTGGGACGAATGACACCTGCTTCCAACAATTCCTTGATGATTTTTTCTATTTCATTCTTTTGGGTGAACGGATATCTGTATGGCCGCACATTTGGGGGTTGGGCCCTTGGAACCAATGTGATGCTATGATCATGTTCCCCTCGCGAGGGTGGAAGCTCATGAGGCTTGTCAAAGACCGTCCGATGTTTATTTAAAATCTGTTGCATCTCAGGATGAATTGGCGGAGACATGGTGTCTACTACCTGGATGGCATTAAATTGAGCTACCACTCCATGATGGCCCTTTTTTAACAATTTTTCCATTCTATGCGAGCTGATGATAGAGGGGGCTCCCGCCTGTAATCCACGGAGGGTATGTGTGGAGTTGTTCTGCTTAAAACTCATATATAACTCCTGGAAATCCATTGTGATTGGCCCAAGAGTGCGAAGCCATTCCGCGCCTAGGACAATGTCGCAACCCCCCATGTGTATTGCAAACATGTGGGTTTTCAATTGATAATCCCCCATTTGAATTTTGACATTTTCACAACGACCTTCACATTTCATTGTGCCCCCATCTGCAATCTGGACTTGGAAGTTAGAAACTGCCCGACCGAAACAATGTGCTGATTCAGCGATCTTTTGATGGATGAAATTATGGGTACTTCCACTATCAATCAAGACTACTACTGGGCGATGTTTAAGAAAACCCCTGATTTTGAGAGTTTGAGGGGAAGAAATTCCTGCCAATGCATTTAGCGAAATATTTGGTTCATCAGATACAATTTCCTTTTGGTTATCTTCTTCGATCTCCTCCGGTTCCTCAAGTGGTGGATCTTCCTCGGTGGAGTTGTAGTCAGTGGCATCTATTTGAAAAAACTTGTGCTCTTTGCATTTATGACCCGGGGAATATTTTTCATCACAGTAGTAACATAGTCCTTGCTTCTTTTTTTCAGCCATTTCCGCTGGTGACACCTTTTGAATCTTAAGTGTCTGAGTCGTATTGGGAGCCTGTGAGGGACGACCTTTAGCGGGGAAGTTGGGGCGGCTGGATTGGGCTGTTAATGCACGTTCCACCTTACGGGCTACCTGGCAAGCCTCTGTCCATGTGGGAGGGTGGTGGAGTAGAACCTGAGCTTTGATGGCTTCTTTAAGACCGCTGATAAAGAATTCCATGTAGAACTCATCTGTGAGACCCCTAGTGCGGAAGGCTAAGGCTTCAAAAGCAGTAATATATTCCTCCACTGTACCCATCTGTTGGAGCTTAGTGAGACGCCCCAAGAAAGAGTCTTCCTGTTCAAAGCGACTGCGAAGAGTTTTGGCAAATTGGGCCCAATCCCGAAACTGTCCATTGCAACGCTGATGCCATTCCTTCCATTGCCATCGTTCATTGTCCAAGTACATGGTGCCCACCATAAGCTTAGTCCCCTCATCTATGATATGATTCAATTGGAAATACTGCTCCATTTGTGCTAGCCATGCGGACGTGTGAGAACCGTCAAATTTATGCATATCCAACTTGGGAGGTCGCTGACTAGGTGGTGGATGGGTGTGCCAGACGTGATGAGAGTGGCTAGACTCACCCTCATGGTATTCATGGCCATTATACGCCTCCTCGTGGGCTGGCTCCTTGCCCTTTGGGAGTGCATCATGTATCTGGTTACTTATTCCTTTAAGCTCAAGTTCGATAAGCTTCACCGCCGATTGGAGGGAGTGCACATGCTCTTCAATTTTGTCGATCCTTTCATTGGCCATCGCTTGGGCGCGAGTTTCTACCATACACCAACCTGAGGACAAAAATTGGGACCGCCTAAAATTTTTTTACTAAGAAATTGAATGGTACCACCTTGCTCAGCTCGTCGTCCTGATTCTGATGGGCTAGGTCACCAATAAGCGCCCCGGAAGATCTCAGACTTTTTTTTTTTTTTTGGAAAACTCCTAATGGAGTTTTACTCCTTCCTGATCAATACTGCAGTCGCCAAATCCTCAGAATGTCAATGCCGCCAAAAGTCCTGCGAAAATTATATCCAGGGACAGGAACCCTTCACAACTACTCCGATCTGGTGGATCTGAGAGATCTGAATGGTGGAACAACTGCTGCTGCTGATCTGATGGAGCTGCGGGACTGATGTCTGCTGCTGCTGCCCTTGCTGATCTGGAATAGGTGATGTGTGATCCCCCGATAGAAAGGGAACTATGGTCTTGAGGAGTGTCAGGTGCTACAGATCGCAATATACATAAGGGTCTGACAGTAGTACTCGGCCCAATGTTTCAGGGCTCTAACTAAGGAGGATCGACCGTACCCTTAGCCGTACAACCCGACTACCCTATCGTACGGGCGAGTAATCTCTCCGAGTGCTGTTCTCGGTGTACTGTAGCCACAAGACGGCCGAAGGTTTATCTATGGCGAGGTTTCAAGGGAGCTTCCTATATACCCAAAGGGTATGTGGAAGACAGTTCGTGCACGGTTCTATCTAATGCGCTACTACTCGAAGGGGTACCCACAGGGGTTACAAGGGAGTCCAACAGACGTGACCACCTGTTGTATTTCTTGCGTGCATGCCTCCCCAAATCCGCAGGTTTATGTGCTTAACGACAGATCCCGTGGTTTAAAGACGCCGGAACACGTCTCTAGCCAAAAAAAAATTTGCTAAAATTTGGAGATCCCACCGAGCCTTGGAAAGTGCTCTGATACCACTTGTTATGCTCTTAACCTGCAAAGTAATACCCCAAACATAGAATTTGCGAAGAAAAGATACCGAGAACACAAAATATGCGAAGAAAATATACCCAGAGCACAGAATAGCAATGATTTTATTATTCAGAGAGAAATGTTCACAGGCCTCTTCGAGGGGGCAACCTCCAATAGAGCAGAGCTCGATTACAAAACAAGACACGATGCTCCTCGCAGGGAGTCTCTATCCTTTATATATGACTCATACATGCAATACCACGGGCCAATATCGTGGGTTTTATTAATACCATCTATCTAATACTACCGCCCATTTACCATCTATCTAATACTTCCGCCCATTTGCAACTAACTGTGGTCCCGTCATTAATTGCGGGTTAACCACTTACAAATATTAATATGGGCTTTATTGACTCTTGACTATAACGTGATCCCAAGACATAAATAAGGGGGTTAGGGTGGGACCCTAACATTGCTTGTTGGTTTATCGTTCCCCTAATTTGCAAAAATTGCATGTTTAATATCCAGAATCTTTGAGCGGTCCATTGGTTACCATTGCCTTTTAGGTCATGGGGGATTTCTAGTATGCCAATCATGTGACTTGAGAGCATTTCAGAGTGGTTTCTTTACTTTAGAGGGTTCTATGCCATGGTAGATTTAGTGATAGGTTGTGAGAAATACCCCTGCTTTTGACCCTTCGCAATTTGGGGGAGATCTTCTCTACTCTCTTAGTATGAAGATGTCTTTGATTCTTTGAGGATTCCTCATTGCTTCAGTCTGCCAACATCTCTATTCAGTGCCTAACACATTTTAGTCATTTTATTTACTCTTTGGATGCTTTGGACTACTTGCTTCCCCTCAAGTAGGAGCTCGACAAGGTTATCAAGGCGGACAGTTATTGATGGCAAATACAAGTTGCCTAGACCTCTGCCTCCCAAGGCCCTAAGATGACCTTCTATTTAAAGCATTTTATGTAGTTGAGGGATGGTCTCATTATTTGTCTAGTGTATAGTTGATGCCATTGATCTTGTCGCAGATATCATTGCTTGTTCTAGGATTCAGGAGGTTGGCTCTCCAATTTTGTCCGTCACCATGACCGAATTACATGTGCGAGGTGGTGTCTCTTAAAGGACAAACCTTATATGATTCCTCTTGATCTTGTCATGTCATGTTAATAACCTCCTTTTCCCACTCTATTTTTATCCTAGGGCACCAAAATGATACATCAAGCATTTGGTGATTGACATGGAAACAACTAGATCGATGAGACTTTGAATTTCGACTCACTCATATTCTATTTGACTTACTGTGAGATCATAGAGGAGTACTTTCCCTTTGGATGGACTTGCTTGATGGTCGAAGCCGGGCTAGGCCCCTAAAACAAGATTTTTTTCCTATGGCTTTGAATGTTAGAACTTAGGATAGTCTTTGCTTGTGATGCCTAGATCCCTCCCAAGGTCATCCAAATAGGGCGTTCCAACTGTGGCTTCTCTTGAACACACCATCAAGCAATGAATTGGTGCCTTTTTGGAGGTTTCTACAACAACAAATACTTCCACATACTCACTCTCTTATTATAATTCTTCATTAGTTCATTCTTTCTCCTTTCCGTTTCCTTAATGTGGAACATTTTCTACAGATTCTATCTTCTATTCATTTTATTTGGCATTTAGAGCAGGCTACTGCGCTCCCATAATTATAATTGCTGATTGCACTAAAGATCGGTCAACTTTTTAGAGTTAGGTGTTGGTGGAATTGGTTGAATGTGTTTCATTACATTGCTTTGGTTTCTTGTACTTCACAACCCCATTGACCTACTTTTTGGTCATAATAAAATTAGCTTATCTTATTTGGCAATAAGATGGTTGAGTCTTGGTCATTGAGGACCTCTGATTGTAGATATAGTGATGCAATGTTTTATGCCACTTCACTGCATGGGAATTGAACTTCAAAAGCCACTTGCTTCTATGTTAAATTTCCATGCTGTTAACTAGGATACAATTTAATTTAGATAGCCATGAATAAAACAAGAAATTGAGGGCTTGGCTTCCAAGCAAGGTTCCATGGGCATTCTCTGCTCAGTGTTTCTGCAAATTTTAAACATTGTTATATTAAGGTGGGTAGACATTGATACTTTCATTTTTTGGTAGCCAAGTGTTAGAAATTGTAGCAAGAAAGACTCAATTTGACTTCTACGTCAAATTGAGTAATTCGATTTTCTAGATTAGCAGGATGACTTGGATTGTAGTTAACTTGTGTGACATGGCCTTGTCTACTAGTTAAGTTAGTAAATTCGAGTTATAGGCTTGGAGTAGAGTTGTGCATGTGATGGTTGTTAAAATTTAGCAATCTAGTTTAGTTATTTTCAGTTGAACTCAGTTAACTGAGCTTAAGTAACTAGCTGATTCAGTTGAAGGTCAGTTGAGTAGTAGAACTGTTGGTAACTCAGTGGTCTCTCAGTTAAACTAGTTAATCAACTAAAACTAGCCTAGACATGCAAGGAATTCGAATTGCCTAGATGGAGTGGAGGAAAAGGCACATTGTAATTATCAATTGTATACTAGTTGAGTGTACAGGTTTGACATTGATGCAGGTGATCAATTCCTTGGGATTTGCACAAGGAAATAGGGAATTCCCCTATTATTTAGGAGCCTAATTTCTCCTGAATTGCGCAAGGAAATAGGAGGACGCTTGGACCTCAAATTGGCTAAGTGTTGGCTAGAGCAGGACAATTAGTAGGAGAACAGGTTTACAGTGCAGGGTGTGCTTCAGGATTGAAGCAAGACATTGTAATAGTTTCTCATTCTCATCTGATTAATGAAAAACAATGGAGGGGTTTTTCCCAGTTGGGTTCCCCCGTAAAATCATTGTGTTCCTTTTGTTTTGATGGTTGCATGTCATTACATGTGTTTCTAAATTGTAATTTCCATTCTGCAAAATTGTTGAGGAAATTTGTAAACTCTTGTTTTTAGTTCGAATTCATGTGTAGTAGCAAATTTCTATTAATTTGTACAAAAGATAGACCTGAAATTGAACACTTTAAATAAACGCTTTAATGTACATGTTAATTTTTTTAAAGGAATCTATTTTTGCCAAAGATTTAACGTGGAAGGTGAAATTTGCTCGTCATGGGACCAAAATGACCTTAGTTTAGGGAAGAATTCATTATAACATAACATAGTACCATTTGCTCAAAAGCTTTGAAATTTGCTAGGGAGAAAAAAAAAATTCTCGACTTTGAAAAATATGAGATAAATATTTGCCACGAAATGTCTATGTTTTTTGAAAGAAAATATATTGTTTTGTAATTATTTGGATAATACAACATAATAATACTCAAACGTATGTTGTTACTGTTGTGTCAATCTTCAATGTGCTTTGTTTGGGAGAATTAAATCATCTTTATGAATTAATGAAAGGAAGTATGGGTTATTGTTTAAAAACCTTGATTTCTTCAAGGAAAAACATGTCACTAAATAAAGAAAACATATGCTTGTGTAATCATGTCAAAGGTGTTTTTTAAGGGGAGGGGCTCTTGACCATTTGCATTTGCCAAAGATGAATGGGAGCATGCCACCTGTTAAGCCACGTGCCGACTTGAGATTGGTTCGTGCTTGCATTCGTGCTTGAGTCGGCTTCATGCTTATTTATTATTTTATTATGTTTATAGGCGTGTCTATTTTGGTATAGGGTTTACAAAATTTAAATTAAATTATCAATAATCATTAGGGGGATGATAGATATTCAACCTCCATGGAATATTCTAGAATATTCTTAGCAATATTCACAAATCAAAGGTTGAGATTTATCGTAAAAGTTGTTATGCACTTTCTACCCTTTTAATTAAATTTATTAATTAAAAAAATTGTCATATGAAGTGAGTTATGTTTTTTTCGGGCATGTTGGTATTGATAAGCCATGGTATTGTAACAAAGGCTATTTATAGGTTAAGAATCTCCATGTTCATTTTTTGTAGCTTGGGCAGGTACTTCTGCATAGGCCTTATGTCTAGGCATGCAGAAGTCACCCACATCTCCTTAAAACATTTGCTCTAGGTTGAGCAAGTTGTTGATATAACTTAGCCTAAGTTTAACTTAGGAAAAAGCACATCGTAATATGTTGGCTTCTTGACCTAATAAAACTTAGGAAAAGTAAAGTAATTTAGTTTAGTAAGTATTAATTTTAGTGATTGATCTTAAGTGAGGTGAGATCTAATATCGGCCATCAATCACTTTGAGATTAGGGTTAGGGTTAGGGTTTTGGCTCAATGTAAAGTTATAAAAGCAAGGCTAGGGAGAGGAGAAGACACACAACAACAACACAAGATTGAGAGCAGTGTCTCAGTGAACGTGTATTGGGTTTGAGGAAGTGCATAGAGGCTGGAGATCTAGATTTGCAAGGAGATTGAGCATCAATCTACGGCAGATCTGTTGGATTAGATCTAGGGTCACTTTTGTATCTGTATTTTCTCATTTGGGCCATTAACCCAGGATGGGAGCCCAAGTAGGTTATGAGTTTTATTTATTATGCACTAATTTGTTTGGCAAAAATTTGATTATGGTTCATGTGATTCAGATTTTTATTTGCTTATGCTGAATATTTTCTATTAGGAACCTAGCTGCGTGTTTATTTAGTAATCTTTTGCAAGGAATTAAATGCCGAGTGTTGGGTTGTGTAAAATTTAAGATGGTTTCATAGCAGAAACTTTGAATTGATCTCAAAATCACAAGTGTTGGGTTTGTACCGGATTGCCTATGCCAAGTTTGGTCGCGATCGCATGAAAGAAAATTTTCTTGGGGTTGAAGTAAATTGGCCGAACAATTGAGAGTTTTTTTAAAGCGATATGATTTTTATTGGGACACAAAAGTTAAAAAAATCGAAGTGGCTAGCAGTGGAAAATCATGGGCCAAGTCATGTGACAAGTGTTAGCCGACAATGGTAGATGGTCGAACGACAAGCAGGCAGGGCAGTAGTGAGGGTTGCGTAGAGGTCAATGCACCTCGATGCGATCAACAGGAAGACAGGTCTAGTACACTGTAGCCAACGTGTTGAGTGGTTGCATGAGTAGATGTGACTTTGATTGTAGTCGACGAAGTCATTTGTAGGATGATACGACATGGTCACAAGAGCCACCACGAGTTAAACGTGAGAGTGATAATCGGTGTTAGGGCTGCGTGTGAAGATTCCATGTCTTTTGGACCACTCTAGTCTCTAACACAGATTCATATTAATACACATTAATATTCTATTTTCCCAAAGTTTAGACTTAGGGACTCCATTAAAAATATTAATTATTTTAATATCTCCTGATCTGTTTAGAATCTGCCCAAACCCTTTTTGGGTAGTGGAGATCTTATGTGCCCCAACCTCTCCACCAAATTTCGTGGCTAGAGCACATCCGATGCTACCCCAAATCAACACTCCCTCTTAGCGAGGACTGTGCTCTAGCAATACTCCTTACTGAGTATTACTTTGATCATCCGACATCGGTACCTATGCTGATGCTATGCCTTCCTGCCCAACATCCTCTGCACTGCTACCTCCTGTACTGCTGCCCATGACTCTGCTATTGCCACTGCTACATCTGTACAACTCCCTCCGCATCCATGCTTCTGCTGGGCCTTTCTCCCATCATTGCATCCGCACTGCAACTTCCTCTACATCTGTGCTAGTTGTTGGTCCTTTCTCCCAACACTGCATCTACATTACAACTCACTCTTCATTCGTGCTGCTAACACACTACTTCTGAAAGGGGTTCTTTACCATTCCCATCTTTTCCCTGAAGTAGTCAAATTTTGACTTTCCAAGGGCCTTGGTGAGGATATCTGCCACATGTTCCCTTGTAGGAGTGTAGCTCAACTGTATAGCTCCTCGTTGGACACAATCTCTGACAAAGTGACACGGATATCAATATGCTTTGACCTATCATGAAACACTGGATTTTCAGAGAGTTTGATGCAACTTTGATTATCACACATGATCCTGGTCGCCTCCATATTTCTTCTGAATAGGTTTACCAATAGTTTTCTAAGCCATATGACCTCACACGAAGCTGTGCTTGCTGCCATATATTTTGCCTTAGACGAGCTCAGAGCCATGGACTTCTGTTTCCTACTGCACTAGAAGGTTAATCCTGATCCAATGTTGAAACAGTACCCAAAGGTACTTTTCCGATCCACTGAACTTCCTGCCCAATCTGCATCAGTAAATCCATTCAACCTGATATCCTTCCCCTTGTTGTAGAAGAGCCCATAATCAACTGTTCACTATAAATACCTGAGAACGTGCTTGGCTGCTGCCTAGTGAGCCCTCTTTGGTTCCACCATGAACTAACTGAGGGTGTTGACAGTGTAGCAAATATCTGGCCTGGTATTGACTAGATACATCAGGGACCCTATGAGCTGTTGGTATAGGGTGGGATCGACATCCTTGTCTTCTGATGCATCAATCTTCTTCCAGTTGGTGATCATTGGCGTAGCCATAGGTCTACAATCTCTCATTCCGAACCTTTTCAGGATTTTTGTAGCATACCTTCCTTGCCCAAGGAAGATTTCTCCTTTCTGATGCTAAACTTCCAACCCTAGGAAATAGTGCATTCGTCCCAGATCCCTCATATCAAACTCTGTGGCTAGATTTTTCTTACAGTCTTCAATGAGTCTGGATGATCCTGTTAGGAAGAGATCATCCACATATAATACTAAGATAAGTGGCTTGCTCTCTACGACCAGATAGTAGAGATTCGGATCCACGTCACTCTTGACAAACCCCATCTTCTGCAAGTAGGCATCTGTTCGACCATACCATGCGCTTGGTGCCTGCTTCAGCCCATACAAGGCTTTCTTCAGTCTGCATACATGAGACTTCTTCTCATGAGTTTCAAAGCCCTTTGGTTGTTCAATGTATACTTCTTCTTCTATTACTCCGTTCAGAAATGCCGTCTTGACATCCATCTGATGGATCTCCCATCCCATATGGGTTGCAAGAGATATCACGGTCCTAATAGACGTATACCTGGCTACCGGGGCGAAGTATTTCTAGGCAATGTTCATCCTTTCTTGAACGACTCTAAAGACCAGTGTTAACAAATACAGTCAAGAAGCAGCCCAGAGAATCTCACCCCCTATATTGTTATTTTTTGCACCATCGGATATGTTCTAGCCACGAAATTTGGTGGAGAGGCTATAATACATGTATTCTCCAAAACCCAGAAATCGTTTTTGGAAATTCCACCTAGAGATGACTTAATTAAAATAATTAATTTTTTTATAATAGTGCCTAAGTGTAAACTTAGGAAAACTGATTAATTAAAGGGTATTAATTAAGTCATGGTGAGAATCTTCTAGAAGAAGACATGGATCGAGTTCTAGTTAATCTCAGCCATCGATTATGTCTAATCTTGGCCATTGATGTCTCAATGAGAGATTATAAGAAAAAACTCGATGGGGCTTGGAGAACATACACCAGTGCAGATACTCAGTTGCCTAGGAAAATCGATTTTCTTAGTGGCTGATGTTCAGCAAGAGAAGATAGAGCTAGAGGGTGAGTTGTAGGTGAGAGAGAGAGGGCATCAATAGTAGTCCGAGAGTGCAGGATAAATTATGGAAGGGCCAGCGTGAGAGAGGACGCAGTTCATCAGGGCACTGCGCAGAGGATGACGCAGTGAGACTAGCGTAAGGGCAAAGGGTTTGTTTCGGGGTCAGAGAATCGCTGTGGAGAGTGAGAAATTTATTGCTATATTTATCTTAGTGTTTCTTCCACTATTTTTGCTGTCCGATATCTTGTACATGAATTATTGCTGAAGATTGTTGAGAACTCTAGGGCATGAATAGTTAAAAGATTTCTTTGCTTGATAATTGCTTATGATATACTTTTACTTCTTAGCTTATAGTCTTTTCTTCGTTATGTTATTATTGTGTTCTTTTCATCAAGACAATTACCAATGTGCACAATAAAAGACAAGTGACACTGTATGTAGGCTTGTTAGCTAGGGCCAAAACCTCTCACCTCTTGAGAGGAAAACCCGATCAAAATTCTTCTTCTAGATCTTCAATTGATGAGTACCAAGACCATGACAAAGACCCTTGACTCAAGTATCCTCCCAAGAACCTTGTCACTAACCTTGATGCTATGCCTCTTCCCTTCCTCGACTTTATTCTTGATCTCGAACTACTCTTCTTGGCTTCCTCTAGAGAAACTCAGTCTCTATCCTTCACACTACTTCTTTTTGGTTTCCCCTAGAGAATCTCGGTCTCTAGACTTCACACTGCTCTACTCGGCTATCTCTAGAGAATCTCGGTCTCTAGATCAGAAATCCTAGTCTCTATATTGCTTATCTTCAGCCTCATTTTATGCAGCAATAATTTCTCCTTCGATCTTCTCTTGATGCCTTCGGTTCTTCTTCTTTTGTACCCAAAATGAGTACCTTAGAAGAATACTTCCTTCGATGACCCCAGAAGAAACCTTCCTTCGCTATACCCAGAAGAATATCTCCTTCACTATACCCAGAAGAATCCTTTCTTTGCTATCCCCAGAAGAAACCTTCCTTTGCTATATCTTCTTCGCACTTCTATTGCCGGGCTCTTCTTCACACTTCTTCTTGATTGAATGCTTGTCGAGTTGCTTGCCACTAAGTGAGGCCGAATGTGGTTATATATACATTTCATTACATGTCATTTAGGCCGACATGATCACAAGTAGTTAGGCCGACTTCTTCTAGCAAGTTCTTCCATCGTTGTAGGCTGACTTGAAGAGGATAAGTGACAAGGTCTTGGAGGATACTTTACATAGATAAGTTTGACCTTTTACAAAGTATAACATGACTTCATTACATGACAATGACTCCATCTTTTTATGACTAGATGACAAATAATTCCTAAAGACTCTCAGTGGGAGTCTTTACTCAAAAACAAAATCTCTTGCTCATGAAACCCATGAAGCAAGTCAATACAATAATTTTATTTTTCTTTTTTACATCTCATTGAATAAAATCATAATTACATGTCGTTATGAAGACCGAACTTAGTTACACTTTTCAGCAAAGATTAATAAAGAAACCCTCATCTGCTGCACTGGTTTTCCCGCATTGGGTTTTTCTGGGGACGATTGTCCAAAAATAACTGTGTTAATGTGCTTATATGTGTGCTAGCATTTCTATAATTTTCCCTTGCATTTATTTTTCTGCAATATTTAAATTGTGAAGGTTGCAGTGTATTTATTTCGATATTTGCCAAAAGAAACTGCAAATAATTTGTTTAAATTATTTAACAAATAGAAGAGATAATATTAGTTGCTACAGTAGGATTCCAGACTTCGGAATTTTCACATGGTATCAGAGCACAGATAGAGGCAGGGAAATCTTAGCTGTAGTTAAGAAGAAGGAGCTTCGAAGCACTGCATCAACAACTGCTCGAAACCCCAGGAGTTGCGCAGTCCATTTTGCCAGAAAGCCAATTTTTGTGGAGGATTTTCCTTCTTTGAGGGAGTCAACAGAGAAAGTAACATCTCCAGATCAAAAAATGTCAGAGGTAGAGGAAGCAACAATAATTCTTTTGCAGGGCCGATTTCTAGCTAGGACGCAACATTTTGCAGGAGCAAAATCAATGTTGAGAAGGAAAGAAGAAATTACACAAAAAAGTCATGGATAGAATAAATAGCCATGAAGCCTCAGAATTGTCTTCCAGATTGGAAGATGAATTTGCATGCTTGTCAGGTTCAACATCATCTGGTGTTTGGTATATTGATAGTGGAGCTTCAACTCATATGACGATAGCGAGGGAATATTTCTCTAGCTATCAAGAGGAGTAGATGGACCTCCAGATCGCTATGGGGAACAAAACTAAATGTACTCCGGTAGGGAGAGGCACCATAGAGTTTCAGACTGAAACAAGAACCAACGTTAGTGCTACTAATGTATTGCATGTGCTAGGATTGGGTATGAACCTAATTTCAGTGTCCTAGTTGCAGGACAAGGGGTACAATGTACACTTCGTGGGGAAGAAAGTGTATGTCAAACACTCTAGCTGGAAGAAGGTGAGACAGATTGGAGCTAGAAGCAACAGGTTGTATAGGTTGCAGATTGATTCTCCAATGGCATTGATAGGCAAGGACAATAGCAGTGGGAAGGAGCTGAACGAACTATGGCACAGGAGGATGGGACATTTACACCATGGAGCACTTAGGATGCTCAGAGAAACTGTAACGGGTGTTCCAGTTCTTGGTACTGAGCACGACGACGTTTGTAGAGGCTGCGTACTTGGGAAGTATGCTAAGGCAACATTTCCCAGAAGTGATAACAGAGCAAAAGGCATGTTGGGATTGATACACTCAGATATTTGCGGCCCTATGTCCACCAAAGCTCTTAGTGGAAGTGAATATTTCGTCACTTTTATTGATGACCATTCCAGGAAGACCTGGATCTATTTTCTAAAGACCAAAGATGAGGTCTTTGATCAGTTCAGAGAGTTCAAGGCACTCGTAGAGAATGTGACAGGGAAAAAGATCAAGGTGTTGCGTTCAGATAATGATGGAGAATACACTGATAAAGACTTCACAGGTTTTTGTGCGCAGGAGGGCATCAAAAGAGAATGGAAAGCTCCATACAACCCTTAGCAGAACGGAGTAGCGGAGCGGAAGAACAAAACAATAGTTGGGGCTGCAAAGGCTATGTTATATGACCAGGATTTTCCTAGATTTCTATGGGTTGAGGCATGTAACACAATGGTGTACATTCAAAACAGAACACCTCATAGAGCATTGGGGAAGAAAACGCCAGAAGGAGTCTTCACAGGGAAGAAGCTTGAAGTAAGTCATTTGAGGATCTTTGGGAGCGTGGCTTACTGTCACATCCCAGATGAAAAACGGAGTAAGTTAGATCAGACTGCAGAGAAGGGGTTCCTCGTAGGATATAGTGAGACCTCAAAGGCATACAGGATCTACATTCCTAGCAGTAGGAAGATTGTAGTAAGGCGAGATGCAAAGTTCATGGAAGACAAAACTTTTAGAAAATCTCGAGAGATGCCTGCAGGAGATCAGTCAACAGAAGTTCCGCTAGTCCAAGTAGCAAGGACAACAAGTTGGACAAGCAGGAGGACAGTCACAGGGATCGAGTACAGTAACCAGTAACATCATCTTCTTATGTTAAAATTGGCAACTAGGGAAAAACTTCATGTGGGTCATCTTATTCATGGCTGATAATATTTTTATTAGATTCCTCTCATCGAGAGGTGTAGGATTGATATAAAGATCATCCGATTCCGATAAGTATTCATGGAGATATGAATTTATTTTGATTATGGAATTATTATCAAGCCGACCTACAACTCATGTAGGCTCAGAAGCCCAACAGTTGCATCTATTCACCCACCAGCGTTGTGTATAAATATAAGAGGAATTTTCCTCATTTGGACTCACTCTTCTCATCACATATCTCTCTCTCTACTGCGCAGAAATGGGTCTCTCTCTCACATTTGAAGCCGGAAACTGTTGAAACTGAAGCTGCAACTGCAGAAGTAAAGATTGACTTGCGTGGCCTAGAAGATCTCCTCATTTGAATTGCGCTATAGGTTCATCTGAATCTCCTCTGAAAGTCGCAACTTTTGGTGGTGGAATGAAGTCAATCCGACAAACAGTTTGCAAGATATCGACTGCCTTAGTTTGAAGCCGGAAACTGTTGAAACTGAAGCTGCAACTGCAGAAGTAAAGAATGACCTACGTGGCCTAGAAGATCTCCTCTTTGGAACTGCGCTGTAGGTTCATCTGAACCTCCTCTGGAAGCCGCAACTTTTGGTGGTAGAATGAAGTCAATTCGACGAATGGTTTGCAAGATATCGACTGCCCTAGTTTGAAGCCGTAAACTACTGAAACTGAAGCTGCAACTGCAGAAGTAAAGATGGACTTGCGTGGCCTAGAAGATCTCCTCATCTGAACTGCGCTGTAGGTTCATCTAAACCTCCTCTGGAAGCCGCAACTTTTGGTGGTGTAATGAAGTCAATCTGATGGTCGGTTTGTGAGATATTGTCTGCCCTAGTTTGATAATGAAGCCGCTAATGCTGATGCAACTGATCTAGGGTTTGTTATTGCTGATATGAATCAATTTATTGTACTATTTTTCTCTGCTGAACTATTGAAGATAAAAGAAGATTTGATCAAAGGGTTTCCCCACACATTGTGGGGTTTGTCCCTGGCTAGCCGCCACATCTTGTGTCTCTTGTTTTGGCTTTTTTTTTTCTGTTGATCGTTTAATGTTCTATCTGCACTTTACTTTATGTACATGTGATTGCTAATCTGTGGAATATAATAAGAAAAAGAAGTAAATTGTTATAAGCATAGAACATACCATAACTTAACATGGAATCAGAGCTGAGGTGAAGACAAAGCCCGAGCAAGAGCAAGAGCAATCACCAAAGAGAAGATTGGCAAGGCTATCCTAAAAGAACTATGGGGTCCTCAACACTCTTTCCTATCGAAGACAAGCTCTGTGAGAAAGATGACTATCACGCATGGAAGATGTCTATCGATCTAACCCTAGAAGATCTAGGAGTGTTGGACCATGTGAGAGGCAATATTGTTGAGCCTCCATCAAATGCACCTCCTGCTGCCAGGAACAAATGGAAGAACGAAGAAATTAAAGCGAAGAAGATCATCCGGGACTCTATCGACAAGCGCTTGGTGGCCTACATCTCTGATCTAGACACCTCCAAGGAAATCTATGATAGACTGGTGAGTTTATTTAAAGTTAATGATGCAAATCAAGTTTTGTTTCTTAGAAATAAGACGAGGGAAATCAAGAAGGGTAAAGATGAAAGTATGCAAGCATACTTCTTAAGAATCACCGAGATCAAGAACGATCTCCTATCTATTGGGGAAACTATTACTGACAGAGAAATGGCACTCACAACTCTTGGAGGATTACCATCCGAATGGTACGTGTTCAGGACTACTCTTCTGAACTATAATGTAATTCCTGGTTTCAAGGAATTAATGGCTAGATGCATTCAAGAAGAAACAAGGGAAGAAGTGCAAGAAATGCCCATGCCTAAAGGTCCTCCAGTTGCCTTTTCTTCTCATGCTAAGAAAAGAAATAATTCCGGGACTAAATCGAAAAGAAAGGCTGGATCTAAGGGTGGAAGAAAAGGACAATGTTTCATTTGCAATAAAGCAGGTCACTATGCAAGGGAATGCCTTGATAGAAAGGACTCCCACCATGACGATGATCAAAATCCTTCTCATGGTAATTGAAGGGATGGAAAATTTAATAGCAAAGGTAAGAGGAGAGTTGGGAATCGAGGAAGAGGACAATCATTCAAGAAGGCTAGAAAGTCTAGGATGTATTAAATGCACCTGACCTCAAAAAGAACCTAGTGTCCATCTCAGCAATGGAAGACAAAGGCTACAAGGCAACCTTCAGCCATGGCAAGGTACGTATATGGAAAAATAATGTTAAAGATGCCTTTACTCTTGGGTTTAGTGTTGATTCATTATATCAGGACGATGGAATTCCGCTAGGTGTCATGTCTTATGACACATCTCTTCAGTCCAAACTTTGGCATCGGAGGTTTGCCCCCCTTCATTATAAAGCTATACTCGGTGTAAGACAAATGGTGATAGGGATGCCCGAATTCTGAGTAGAGAAAGAAGGTGTATGTCCAGGATGTGCCGAAGGAAAGCTCAAAAGGGGTCCATTCCCCTCAAGCCAAAGCAAGACTTCCGATATTTTACAGTTGGTTCAGGCATACCTGAGGTTGGCATTAAGAGGGAGACTACTACACCACATACTCCTGAGTAGAATGGTGTGGCGGGAAGGAAGAACCGCATGATTGTGGAAGTTGTTCAGGCCATGCTACATGATCAAAGACTTCCAAAGTTTCTATGGGCTGAAACTACAAACACCGTCGTATATGTACAAAATCGATGCCCTCATCAAGCATTGGGTTCCAAGACTCCTGAAGAAATGTTCACCACCAGTCAAAGGGAAGTCATGATTAGTCATGATGTCACCTTTGACGAAGATATGGCTCTCAGCAAGGTGGACAATCTTCCGACTTTGAGGAGCTCTCAAGAAGCCGACACCAAGGAACCGAAAGAAAAGGATGATGAATCAATGCCTGATGTAGAAGAACCCATGGATCTGATTGATCCTCATCCACATGAGCCTTCCTCTTCTAGGAAGAGGCCTTCATGGCTTAGGGGGATACTTGATGATGCTGAAGGACATGCTGCACCCTGAGGAACCTTCCATCAAAGTAAGAAACCTAATAGGTATCAGGGATACCTGACCATCATGAGCACGATCATACAAAATGAGCCTTCATCATTCTCAGATGTCGTCAAGTTTTAAGTATGGAAGGATGCTATGACCATAGAATATGAGTCTATTATGGAGAATGATGTCTGGGAAGTAGTTTCTAGACCCTAGACAAGACAATTGTTACTTCAAAATGGCTTTACAAGATAAAGCATGCAGCAAATGGAAGTATGGAAAAGTATAAGGTTCATTTTGTTGCTCGTGGTTTATCCCAGAAGGAAGGTATAGACTATGATATTTGCACTTGTTGCCAGATATACGGCCATCCGCTTGATCATAGGCCTTGCCGCTTCACAAGGATGGAACCTACATCAGATGGATGTCAAGACTGTGTTCTTACACGGCTCGATCAAAGAAGAGGTCTATATGGAGCAACCCAAAGGATTTGAAATTTATGATCGAAAATCTCATGTATGCAGGTTGAAGAAGGCTCTCTATGGGCTGAAGCAAGCACCCCGAGCATGGTATGAGAGGATCGACAGCTATTTGATGAAGCTGGGATTCACTAGGAGTGAAGCCGATCCTAACCTTTCCTTTAAGGTTGAAGATGACAAGCCTCTCATATTGGTGCTGTATGTGGATGACCTCTTTCTATCAGGTGCACACCCTCTCATTCACAAATGTAAGAGGGAGTTGGCTTCTGAATTTGAAATGAAGGACCAAGGACTTGAAGTGTGGCAGAAGCCAAGGGAAATTTTCCTATCTCAAGGAAAATATGTGGTAAAGATATTGAAAAGATTTGGTATGATGGACTGCAAGCCTGTGACTACCTAGAGGATCTTAACTTTTAGAAGTTATATGGTTGTGATGTCGGACCAAATTTGGGAAATGCCTTTGAGTTTCATAAACTCATTTGCATTGATGTTCTTGGTGAACCTCCATCCGAACATATGTTTTGCAGTTAGCATTGTGAGCTCATATTTGGTTGAGCCTCACTGGATTGATGCCAAGAATCTTCTGAGATATCTTCGTGGTACAATGGGTTAGGATACACTGCCGGAGATGTGAGACTACTTGGATATACTGATTGGGCAGATAGTGTGGTGGACTGTAAGAACACTTTCGGGTGCTGTATCGCCTTGGGATCTGCTTCAATATCCTGGATGAGCAGGAAGCAGAAGTCGGTGGCATTGAGCACCGTCGAAGCAGAATATATTGTTGCTAGCATGATCTCGTGTGAGGCAGTCTGGTTGCGAAAGCTCTTCAGTGAGCTGTTTGGATTTACATTGGATACCACTGTGATTCTCTGTAACAACCAGAGATGGGATTCGATTATTGAGGAATACCGTATTCGTCAATTGCTCCAGCAGATAGACATCATCTGGGATATGGTAAGTTGATGAGCAAGGAGGCTCCATCGCATTAAGATGATGTACAGGTTGATACACCTTGTCAAAGCCCCGAGGAAAGCTCTAATCTGTGATTTTCCCAAACGACTTGGAGTCGGCAAGAAACCCTTGTACAAGGGTCCTGCATGTTGCATACATTGAGCTCTGAGGGCTTGCGGTTATTACTGGAGCAACATACGACCACAGGGTGACTCACCCTCCCCTGGTGGTGCGCACTAGAACAAGATGATTCGCTCTCTTGTGGAACAAGATGATTCGCTCTCTTGTAGAACAGGATGATTCGCTCTCTTGTGTAGCAGGAGGATTAGTTCTCTTGTGAGGCCTAGATTGATGTGTTCTCCATGGCGATTGTAGCAGGATTGATGTGTTCTCCTGTGAGGACAGGATTGATTAGTTCTCCTGTCGAGGCATCCTACCCATGCAGTGTGGGACTCATGGGAAGTACCTCTCATCTGATCAATGAGCAGGGAAATGAAGTTAGGGACCATAGTAGTACCGATGGACGCATCGTTGTATCTACAATACTCCCTATGCTAAGATGACCTCCATTGATCTGGGATCAATGATACTGGTCTGGGACCAGTGGTAGGAGTTGTACCATACTTTGATGCTGACTTTGGGTCGGTTGAGACTGGTCTGGGACCAGTGGTACATACTCCGAGACTGACTTCGTGTCAGTGCAGTACTGGTCTGGGACCAGTGAGAGTGGTACATACTATGACGCTGACTTCGGGTCGGTTGAGACTAGTCTGGAACCAGTGGTACACTCTCTGAGAGTGCGATATTGGTTTGGGACCAGTGGTAGGAGTTGTACCATACTATGACGTTGACTTCGGGTCGATTGAGACTGGTCTGGGACCAGTGGTACATACTCCGAGACTAACTTCGTGTCAGTGCAGTACTAGTGAGAGTGGTACATACTATGACGCTGACTTGAGACTGGTCTGGGACCAGTGGTACACTCTCTGAGACTGCGATACTGGTCTAGGACCAGTGATAGGAGTGGTACATACTATGAAGCTGACTTCGGGTCGGCTGAGACTGGTCTAGGACTAGTGGTACGCACTCTGAGACTGACTTTGAGTCAGTGGAGGATGATACTAGTCTAGGACCAGTGGAGTTGTACTCACTATGACGCTGACTTCGGGTTGGTTGAGACTGGTTTGGGACCAGTGTTATATACTCTGAGATTGACTTTGAGTCAGTATGATACATCCTCGATCATTTCTTCTTCTTCATAATTCGGACAAAAGCAGAGCAAAACAGAACAATGCAAGAGCAGAGCAGAACAGAGAAAAAACAGTATCGATTAGTACAGGGCAGAACAAGACAAAGTAGAATAGGTAGAATAGAGCAGAGCAGGGCAAGGGTCAGGTTGTACAGGGCAGTGCATTTGATTGATGAATAGTAACGACCGATAGACAGATTGCAGATGAAGTTCTCCCTGGTTGAGAGGGAGTGTTAAAATTGGCAACCAGGGAAAAACTTCATGTAGGTCATCTTATTCATGGCTGATAATATTTTTATTAGATTCTTCTCGTCGAGAGGTGTAGGATTGATATAAAGATCATCCGATTCCGATAAGTATTCATGGAGATATGAATTTATTTTGATTATGGAATTATTATCAAGCCGACCTGCAACTCATGTAGGCTGAGAAGCCCAACAGTCGCATCTATTCACCCACCAACGTTGTGTATAAATATAAGAGGAATTTTCCTCATTTGGACTCACTCTTCTCATCACATATCTCTCTCTCTACTACGTAGAAATGAGTCTCTTCTCTACTGCGCAGAAATGGGTCTCTCTCACACATTTGAAGTCGGAAACTGTTGAAATTGAAGCTGCAACTGCAGAAGTAAAGATTGACTTGCGTGGCCTAGAAGATCTCCTCATCTGAACCGCGCTGTAGGTTCATCTGAACCTCCTCTGAAAGCCGCAACTTTTGGTGGTGGAATGAAGTCAATCCGACAAATGGTTTTTGCAGGATATCGACTGCCCTAGTTTGAAGCCGGAAATTGCTGAAACTGAAGCTGCAACTGCAGAAGTAAAGAATGACCTGCGTGGCCTAGAAGATCTCCTCTTTGGAATTGCGCTATAGGTTCATTTGAACCTCCTCTGAAAGCCACAACTTTTGGTGGTGGAATGAAGTCAATCCGACGGACGGTTTGCAAGATATCGACTGCCCTAGTTTGAAGCCAGAAACTGCTGAAACTGAAGCTGCAACTGCAGAAGTAAATATTGACTTGCGTGCCCTAGAAGATCTCCTCATCTGAACTGCACTGTTGATTCATCTGAACCTCCTCTGGAAGCCGCAACTTTTGGTGGTGGAATGAAGTCAATCTGACGGTCGGTTTGTGAGATATCGTCTGCCCTAGTTTGATAATGAAGCTGCTAATGCTGATGCTGCTGATCTAGGGTTTGCTACTGTTGATATGAATAAGATTTATTGTACTATTTCTCTCTGCTGAATTATTGAAGATAAAAGAAGATTTGATCAAAGGGTTTCCCCACACATTGTGGGGTTTGTCCCTGGCTAGCCGCCACATCTTGTGTCTCTTGTCTTGGCTTGTTTTCTGTTGATCGTTTAATGTTCTATCTGCACTTTACTTTATGTACATGTGATTGCTAATCTGTGGAATATAATAAGAAAAAGAAGTAAACTGTTATAAGCATAGAACATACCATAACTTAACATCTTAGGAGTCGGAGATCCAGGAAGTCCTCAACAGACGAAGTAATAGGAACAAGAGGAATTGACTGAATCTCCCACCATCAGTGGTAGAGCTAGTAGGGAAGTGCGCCGGACCTTGAGAGATGTAGAAGAGTTTGTCAGAGCTCCCATGTCAGACAAGAGACAACGCAGGCAACCTGATAGATATCAACCTTGGTAGATTAGGTTGCAGATTCTTCTAGTTTTTAGTAAGCTGCACAAATCAGGTGTGGGTCTATGCCATAGTAGAAGAATATAACTCTATCATGACAAATGATGTTTGGGAGGTAATACCTCATCCAGAAGACAGATCAATTGTAGGTTCCAGATGGATCTAGAAGATCAAGTACACTGCAGATGGCAGTGTGGAGAAGTACAAGTCTAGTTTCGTGGCAAAGGGGTATGCATAGAAGGAAGGAATAAACTATGAGGAGACCTTCGCCCTAGTTGCCAGATCTACCTCTATCAGATCCATCATATCCCTAGTCACACAGATGGGATGGGAAATTCACCAGATGGACGTCAAAACAACATTCTTGAATGGGGTGATAGAAGAAGAGGTGTACATAGAGCAACCTGAAGGCTTTGAAACTCATGAGAAGCACACTCATGTATGCAAATTGAAGAAAGCCCTATATGGGCTCAAGAAGGCACCCGGGCATGGTATGGTCGGATTGACAATTACTTGCAGTAGTTTGGATTCATCAAGGGTGATGCAGATCCCAATCTCTACTATCTGATGGTGGAGAATGAGCCTCTTACTTTGGTTTTATATGTAGATGTTCTGTTTTTGATAGGATCATCAGGGCTCGTAAAACTCTGCAAAAGGAACCTTGCAGCAGAATTTGACATGAAGGATATGGGGTTGATGCACTATTTTCTAGGATTGGAAGTATGGCAGAAGAATGTAGAGATCTTCCTTGGGCAAGGGAGATATGCTACAAAGATTATGAAGAGATTCAGAATGCAAGATTGCAGACCCATGGTAACACCAATGATTACCAATTGGAAAAAGATAGATGCATTAGGGGACAAGGAAGTTGACCCCACCTTGTACAAACAACTAATTGGGTCACTCGTGTATCTGGTCAACACTAGGCCAGAGATTTGCTTCACTGTCAATACCCTTAGTTAGTTCATGGTGGAACTAGAAAGGGTACATTGGGCAGTAGCTAGGTACATTCTCGGGTATGTGCGTGGAACAGTCGGGCTCAGGTTGAAATATACTCGAGGAGATGACGTTAGATTGAGCGGATTCACAAATGCAGATTGGGTAGGTAGTTCAGTGGACAGGAAAAGTACCTCTAGGTACTGCTTCAGCGTTGGATTAGGGATGGTCTCTTGGTGCAGCAGGAAGCAGAAGTCAGTAGCACTGAGCTCAACAAAAGCAGAATATATGGTAGCCAACACGGCTACGTGCGAAGCCATATGGCTTAGGAAACTGCTAGTGAGTTTGTTCAGGAAGAAAATGGGAGCGACCAGTGTTTACTGTGATAATCAAAGTTGTATAAAACTCTCTGAGAATCCAGTATTTCATGATAGGTTGAAGCACATTGATATCATATGTCATTTCATCAGAGATTGTGTTCAACGTGGGGCAGTCCAACTGCAATATGTCCCCATAGGTGATCAAGTAGCAGACATACTCACGAAAGCTCTAGGGAGAGCTAAGTTCATCCAGTTCAGGGAACAAATGGGTATGGTGGAGAACCCGTTTCAGTAGCAGAAACAAATAGATTCTCAATTGCAGCAGCAACAGATGAGAGGGAGTTGCAGTAGTTGACAGCAGTATAGCAGGGTCAGCAACAACACAGATGCAACGCATATCAGAGTTGCACAGTAGTTGATGGGCAGAGTAACCATACATCAACAACGTGACAAGAGGTGGTGTAGGAACAGGGTGTTGCTTCAGTGGGTTGCAGCGCTAGATCACATTTCTCGTTTAGAGGGAGTGTTAGTTTTTGTAGCATCGAATGTGTTCTAGCCACGAAATTTGGTGGAGAGGCTAGAATACATGTATTCTCCAAAACCCATAAATCATTTTTGGAAATTCCACCTAGAGACGACTTCATTAAAATAATTAATCTCTTTTTAATAGTGCCTAAGTCTAAACTTAGGAAAACTGATTAATTAAAGGGTATTAATTAAGTCATGGTGAGAATCTTCCAGAAGAAGGCATGGATCGAGCTCTAGTTTAATTGTAACGACCAAAAGTCGTATGCGCAAAGGAAATATTTAAGATACTTCGAAGACAAAGACATCCATCGTAGGATAGTAATTGTAAATTGTATATTGTATAAAAGAATTGATATAGGACGAGTACAAATGATAATGAAGGCATGTTTATATATCCTATGCAACTGCCCTTCCACAAACGATCATGTCTCAAAGACATGCATTTTCATTACTAACTAACTAACCATTAGTTAATTACTTATTATTTATTATTATATTTATATTTATTATTAATTCTATATGAATTATATTCATAACATTTCCTCTCCCTTCAAGAAGCTTTGTCCTCAAAGCTTACTGAGAACATCTTCTCGTCTCTGAACTTTCATCTTCGTTGATACAAGAAGATATGACACTCTGAGTGATAAAAAAAATTGTTGTACTGATAATAGATCAGACCATCCTAGATTAATCTTCTAGAAAGTCTTTTGATCTTTGGAGATGTGTGGTGAATATTTATCGTATGAATGGATTCTGCAAACATGATTATTCCTAGGAACACAAATTTGTTGTTTATTTTCCGAGTGATACTGGTATGTAGTTTGATTGGAAAGTCTACTCTTGTTATTCAAATGTCGAAACATAACTCCTTTGGTTTGGCTTTCTCTTATCATGTTAGTCGTTGATTCCTGATTTTCTTCAGGCGCTATTGTTGTTGAGTTGGCGACTGAATCATCATTTGGAATGTCTATCGCTTGAACTGAAACATCTGCGTATGTTTTAACTTCTATAGATTCCTCTTCTTTCTCACTTGTGATATAGACTGAATCAATATTTATCCCTTTATATACAACTTGGACTGAAACGGCTGATGACTTCAATACTTCACCTTGAAGTTGTTCTAACTTGTCATTCAATGATTTTTTTGTCATTTTAAAGTTTTTTTATTTGCGTAAGTAGGGTTTGGTTATGATTCCTTAGACGTACAAGTTCATCATTTTCTGAATTGTTGACTTTATTCTAGTAGCCTCATCATCTTTTAAACTTTTGATTTATTCTAATAATGTTTGGTTAAGGCTCTTTAAACGTAAAGTTTCTTCTTCTTGTTCCAATAAACTTTTATTGAGTTCCTTCTTTGTGGCTTTAGCTTTCTTGACTTGTTTGAGTAATTAACAATGTAAACTTTGAAACGAGAACTGATACGATTACCTGTCTCGTTGAGGTAGCAAAAAAGTCGATCGATTTTGAAAAGTGGTGATGCATAATACACTTTTTTTTTAAATTTTTCGGAGGATATTTTTGATACTTTAAATTTTCTTATGTATCAAATATAAATATTTGTTTTTAAATGTTAGTGATTTTCATGCTGATTTTGAAACGTATTGATGCAACATCAACTCCTTTTTTTAGAGGGCTTATTTTTGACACTTTAAATTTTCTAATGTATTAAGTGGATTTTTTTTTTTTTTTTTAAATGTTACATTTTTTGACATCTTTTTTTTTTTTTTTTGGTTATGTCCAATTGTCTTTTAAATCATGATTACTTAACAAATTTTCTATTTGTTTTATTTCTCTTTTTTTTAAATGTTGATTACTTAAAAAAATGCATATAAAAATATATATAAAAAAGGAAAACATAAAAAATGTAAATTTTTATTTATTTATTTATTTTTTATCTCGCAAACGATAAAAAAAATTGGGAAAAAAACAAAATTTAAAAAATCTATAAAATTAAGTATATAAAAATACAAAATATTTAAAAACCATTGACAAAAACAAAATAAAATTAAAAATAAACTAGATTTTAAAAAAACTAAAAAATTAAACTTCTTAAATAATTTATAAACAAAATAAAAAAAACAAAAATTAAAAAAACTACTAAAATAAATTAAAAACACGAAAATAATAAAAAACCTAGAAAAAAAAACAATTTAAATAAAAAAAAAACTAAAAAATTAACAAAAAAAAGTTAAACTTCTTAAATAATTAAAAAACAAATAAAATAAATTAAAAACATTTTAAAAAACACGAAAAAATTATAAAAAACCTAAAAAAAACCAAAAAAACAATTTAAATTAAAAAAATATTCAAACTTAAACACGGGCCCCGGGCGGCTGAGGGCCGATTCTGGCTGAGGGTTGATTCTCAGAATCGGCCCTCAACCACCCAGGCCTTGTGGTGGCGGAGTTGCTGCCGCAACAACTTCGCTGCCCAGGGTCGCGCCCCCACGGGCCCAGGGAAATTGAGGGTCGACTCTCAGTGGGCCCTCAGCCGCCCGGGGCCCATGGTGGCGCAAACCCTAGGCGGCAGAGCTGCTGTCGTAGTAGCTTCGCCGCCCAGGGCCGTGCCCCCGTGGTGGCGCATTTTTTTTTTTTCTTTTTTTGAAATTGGAGTTTTTTTTGAGGGTTTTTATAATTTTTTCTTGTTTTTAAAAATATTTTTAATTTATTTTAGTAGTTTTTTAATTTTTGTGTTTTATTTTATTTTATTTTGTTTATAAATTATTTAAGAAGTTAAATTTTGTTTTGTTTTTTGTTTGTTAATTTTTTTTGTTTTTTTGTTTTGTTTTTGTTTTGTTTAAGTCTAGTATTTTTTTGTTTTTTTAATGGTTTTTAATTTTTTTTTCTTTTTTAACATTTTTATGATTGATTTTTTTTGTTTCTTATTTTATTTTTATGTTTGATTTTATTTTTTTGTCTTTTTTTTTTTAATTTTATGTTTTGTTTTTAATATACATTTTTATTTACGTTTTCTTATATTTTTTAACTTTTTTGTTTTTGTTTTTTTCATTGTTTTAATTTTTAAATTTATGTTTTAATTATTTTTTTGAAATTTTAATGTTTTTTGGAATTATGATAAAATCTTTTACGCCATTATTTCAAAATGTTGAAAATTTACCCTGAAAAAAAACAGACCTTATTTCATCAACACATGTTGAAAATTTACTCTATAAAAAAAAGCATTATTCCAGCATCAACACTTTTTGTTTTTAGGGTACACGTTGAAAATTTACGCTAAAAAAAAAAGTGTTATTCCAACATCAACACTTTTCGTTTTCAGGGTGTTTTTTGCACAAAAAATGGTTTTAACTGCTATTTTTAAAACATGTAGAAAATTTACCCTAGAAAAAAAAGTGTTATTCCAGCATCAACACTTTTTATTTTTAGCACTGTTTTCAATGTTTTTTTGGGGTTTCTTGGCTAGAGTTCCCGTTTTGAGTTTATAGTTTCCGTGTCAAAGTTTACATTGTTAGTTTTTCTTGGTGATCTCTGAGGCGCGAAATTTCTTTGTCTTTACTGCAGATGACTTCTTCAAGCTCTTTTTGCTTCTTTGACATAGTTCTTTTATTATCTTGAAACATTGCTTCTGAAATATCCTTAAAGTCTTCTGATGACGATGTTATTGATTCTGATTTGCTTGTTATGTCTCGAAATGTGACCATCTTCCCCTTATAAGGAAATGCCAAAACTTGTTTCTCTATGTTTAACATGAATGTACCAAAATCCGTAAACGAAGGTTGACCAAGAATGATATCAATCTTTCTATTATCCATAGTTACAATGCGAAATTGAGATATGTACTCATAATGATCTATTGTCACTTGTAAATCACTAATTTTATACTCTTTTTGGCCAAAAATATTTTTCCTTTCACCAATGCTTGGCTCTAGAATTAATAGCTGATTTGCCAAATTAATGTTAATGTAATTTCATCATTGTTTGTGCTGATAACAATATTAATTTCTTTTCCTTGGATACTTTCTCTTAATGTAATTTATCCATGATTCATAAATGAAAGACCATTATAGGTAAATGGTCCTTCTTTCATCATTATCAACTTAGGTTCCATTTTTGCTTGTAGATAATTTTTCGTTAGTGACACTGATATGTTCTTCCTTCTCTTTTCTGACTATGAATTTTTTTTTTTAAACATATATATATATATATATATTTTTTTTTAATCATTTTTTTCTTTATATATATATATTTAAATAATTTGTTTTTTAATAACTATAAAATTATATTGTAACAACCAAAAGTCGTATACGCAGCAGAAATATTTAAAATACTTCGAAGACAAAGACATCCATTATAATATAATAATTGTAAATTGTATATTGTATAAAAGAATTGATATAAGATGAGTAAAAATGATAATGAGTATCTGCTTATATACCCTAGGCATGTGCCCTTCCACAAACGGTCATGTCTCAAAGACATGCCTTTTCATTACTAACTAACCATTAGTTAATTACTTATTATTTATTATTATATTTATATTGATTATTATTTCTATATGAATTATATTCATAACATTAATCTTAGCCATCGATTATGTTCTAATCTTGGTTGTTGATGTCTCAACGAGAGATTATAAGAAGAAACTTGATGGGTCTTGGAGAACATACACCAGTGCAGATACTCAGTTTCCCAGGAAAATCGATTTTCTTAGTGGCTGAAATTCAGCAAGAGAAGATAGAGCCAGAGGGTGAGTTGCAGGTGAGAGAGAGAGGGCATCAACAGTAGTCTAAGAGTGTAGGATAAATTCTGGAAAGGCCAACGTGAGAGAGGACACAGTTCATCAGGGCACTACGCAGAGGATGATGCAGTGAGACTAGCGTAAGGGCAGAGGGTCCGTTTCGGGGTCAGAGAATCGCTGTGGAGAGTGAGAAATTTATTGCTAAATTTCTCTTAGTGTTTCTTTCTCTATTTTTGTTGTTCGATATCTTGTACATGAATTACTGCTGAAGATTAATAAAGAAACCCTCATCTGCTGCACCAGTTTTCCCGCATTGGGTTTTTCCGGGACAATTGTCCAAAAATAACTGTGTTAATGTGCTTATATGTGTGCTAGCATTTCTATAATTTTTCCATGCATTTATTTTTCCACAATATTTAACTTGTGAAGGTTGCAATGTATTTATTTTGATATTTACCGAAAGACACTGCAAATAATCTGTTTAAATTATTTAACAAATAGAAGAGATAATATCAGTTGCTGCAGTAGGATTCCAGGGTTCAGAATTTTCACATATATCTATGCTAAAGTTGGCATTTTGACACTTTGCATGCCTAGAGGTGCTCAAATATCATCCCATCTTTGCTATGTTAGACTCGGGGGATGACTGACATTGTATTGCTACATCTTTTGTTCTAATATCTTTATTTACTATTGGTGTTTTTCCATGTAAAAAGGATCACTGCATTAACTTTGTATTTTTTCATGATTGGGGGCTTGGTTAGATGGCAAAGTGGGGTCATGTCATACTTGCCACCAAGGTTCAAATTACCCCTAGAGACATGTTTTTGCCCCCTTGTGGCCTGTCTTGAGCATGCAAGTGGGCCGTTTCAACCAGTAGGGACTAGGTGCAAGTCCTGGGCGACTTTAGAATAGATATCTCCCACCTATGGCTTCTTAGCTGAAGGGATCTTCTAGAGTGTTCTAAGCCAGTTATAGTTCATTGTAATATTCCCAATGCAAGCACTGGGCGACTGTCATAGAATAGATACCTCCCACCCATGGGTTCTTAGCCGAAGGGATGCTCTAGAGTGTTCTACGGCAGTTATAGTTCATTGTAATATTCCCAGATAAGGGAAGGGCAAGTTTTCCTTGCAGTGATAATAGTAAGCATCTTCTCAAAAGGAACCAAAAATAACTAAAGGGACTTTCTAAGTTTCTAGGTTTCCTTCCACATGGCAATGTCAGTGTTTGAAATCATAATTTTTTGCTGCACTATCTATAATACTTCCCAACTCTTTTCAATTTGGGATGGATTACAAACATCCAGCTCAAAAGTCAGTAACAAGCATCTGGCGGCAAAAGAGAATGAAGATTCTAAACATTAATTTGTTTATGAATGGTTCAATCATCAATTTATTTGGGTATAGAAGATTTTTTCACCTCTATTCAACTTCTTTGGACAGTGATGAATCTTCACCAAATTGGAGGGAGTAATGTTGTAGTTTTGACATTTGAATTATTGTTACCCCTTTTATTGCAACAGATTTGTCACACATTTTTAAAAAATATGATTGCAGTTTTGCTGCTATGGTAGGATAAAAGTTTGTCCCTCATCATTCCAGAAGACCGCTGTGGAAAAAATATTTTCAGAGGAAGAGAGGTTATTTTTTCCTCCTGATCACAAACGAAATCATGGACTTTGCTTCCGAATGCAGGCAGTGAGATCAGACCATCTGAATGCTGTGAGAGATCCTGACCTACATGCAGCAAAATCTGTTGAAATTCAAACTGTATCAGAGAAAACAGTAATTGGAGAGGGTGGCTTTTCACAAGATGTGGCTATTCCTTCGCAGCATTTTGAAAACCAGGTGCATGTTGGAAATCAGTTGACAAAAACTGGATCTTCATTGGAAGATTTGAGAGATCTATATTCTCCAAATGACATGAATTTACATGTGCCTAATGGAGGGTTGATTCCTTTTGCTGAAAGTATGTCATCTGCCAGTGAGACTGCACAGATCCATGGGGTGAGAAACTGGGTATTAGTAAAGGATGTAAATACTTCTGTTGCCGACACATTGTCTGATGGTATGTACAATTATTTATCCATGCCAATTAATGCATCATCTACTGAACACTTGCAGCCTACTACTGAAGCAACATCTATTGTTTCAGATTTATCAATTTCTGTTGGAGATGCTGTTGTAAATATACCATCTGCAGCTAGTGGAGAAGGAATGGAAAGTTTGTCTGACTCTCAAGTTTCCACTGATTCATTGCCTTCTCTTGATTCTACTGTAAATTCAATGTCAGATACAGTATCCCAATCTGAACCTACTTCTGAACCATTTATAGAATCAAAAAATATAGCTAATTTTTCTGTAGAGAGGACAGAAAAATCCCTTGAAGAATTTTTTTCTAGTATCCAAGAGTCCCTCACTTCTTCAGCGAGCAGTGCCAGTAGCACCATGAAGGAGACTTACAATAACATTAATGGATCCATTTTGAAATCCACAAAGAATCTGACAGAGTCATTTGAGAATGCAATTTCTGGCATTCTTTCCAAGGGCAATGACTCTGGAGGATTTACACGCAACAATTCAATTGACTTGATGAGCCCTTTTGAGATGGGAACACCAGCAAACAATGCTATAAAAAAGGTTGTGCTGATCATAGAAGATTCTGCAGGTTCTGTTTTAGCAATAGTAGTGAATTTGGTGACAGATGTTTATAGCTTTACAAAGGCTTTGCTTCCTCCTGAAGTACAATCTGTATTGGATGTTGGTGAAGAGAAAGCGTCAAAAATCATTAAGCCACTCGGGTATGCTGTTCAGCAGGTAACAAAGATGATTGCACACTCGTGCTTTATTTGCAGAATGATTTGCAACAGAAAATTTATTATATGAATGTATATATACAGTTTTCTAAAATTCTTGTGCAAACCACTCTTTGAAAAGGAGCATTACAATATTATTTTACATTTATCTGCTCAACTAGAAGCTGAATGCCATTATCCGGATGCTAACTGGGAGTTGCATATTTTGTACAGGTTAATGTTGTAATTACAGATATAGAAAAAGCTGTAGGTGTGAATCCCGAGAATCCAGTTATTCCAGTTATAGTGTTTGGTGGCAGTACTATCTTTGTAGGGTATGGATATTTATGATTAACAACAAATAAATCACAATTATCTGTCACATATTTCTTGTTAGCCAGTGTTATTTAGGTACTTTAAAATTCATTACGCAGTAAACTAAGATTGATGGAGGTGTATTGCATGCAGGGTTTCTTTTTGGCAGTACAACTATGGAGGATACTCTGGTGATCTAACCGCTAAAATGGCATCAGAACTCCTTAGAAAGGAGGAAAATACTGTGTTAATTGATATCCGGCCTCAGGCAAGCTCACTGTAAATTTCACTTTTCTCTTCTTTACCAGTGGTACTTATTTATGGAATAACATAATAAAATGTGAAGAGATAGGCCAAGCAAGAACCTCTTTTGAAGAATATTCTTCCTTGTAAAGCAAAGAACTGATAAAATCCTTTAACTCTGAAAAGGATGTGACCCTGGATATCTTGTAGCCTCTTATTTGTACTACGTAATTATATTCCATGTCATGTGCCTTAAAAGTATGAGGCTTTTGGAAAAGGAACACGCACATAGTTTCTAACTTTCCAGTGCCATCTTTCCAACAAATTGTCCAAATTTTCACATGGAAAGAGAACTTGTAATCTTGGTTTCTGAATTTTTCAAGTGCTGCTGCCAAAGAAGTGTCCAACTATTACAGCCAGCCTTTCAAGTACTTGTTGCCTCAAAATCTAGCAGGCCTTGTGAGATGCCTTACAAGGCAAGAACTAGACTAAGATACAATGCGGTGGCTGCCACTGTCACCTTAGCACTCCATGGTACTGCTCTTTAGTGGAATTTCACCACACGGGGGCTTCCCATTAAATATGACGTAGAAGGTATTCTAAGTCAATAGGTTCAAGGTGATGTAATAGAAAGGCTTAGTCAAGGTACTTTTTACTTGGATTAGGGCACAATTCTTTATGCTAAGGAACAACGTACCATGAAATAGGCCTTGAAAAGAATACTTGAGACCTAGGGTTTCAAGATATGATTCAATAATAGAGTATCTAGGCATACAAGTATAACAAAAGGTTTAATTTAATGATATAATCTACAATATGGAATGGTAAACCTTCAACAAGCCCTAAGTTGAATCCTTTTTGCAGAACTAGGGTTTTATGAGGCCCTAAATTGCCTAGGGTTGATGACATCAACCCTAGTGAGGCAATTTTCACCAAGGAAAATGCTATATTTTGAGTTGGTAAAGTCAAACAAGGTGAAAAGGTGCCAAACTAGCTTCAATGTTGCACTAATTCAAGCCCTAGCTTAATTCGACGCTTTCCCTAGCCCTAGTAGCTTGCCTTGAAGGGCCGAAAAAGTAGATGAGAGGAAAAAGATAAAAAGGTTTTGAACATTTTGATCACCAAAAGGGATCTTAGTGCCTTTTCCTTACTTGGGTGATGGAGTCTTAGGAACTTAAACCATAGAGATATCAAATTTTTGCATGAGGAAGGGGGGAAACTTTAGTTTTCACTTTCCAACGCTAGCTACCTTTTTACGAGGGGAGAAATTAACTAGAAAAATTCTCACTAGGAGGTTTTCTAGGGAGTTCAAGGACAATAGATTAAACACGCAATAATTTCCAATAAAAAATTGCATTTAAACAAGATAAGGAACAAGTAGAAACCTGTTGTCACTGCTACAACACCCTCCAAAATTTTGGCCTACATCTAAATTTCAGAGCCTACTTTGATCTCTCATGCTGTCGTTTCTAGTAGTATGAGTCATTCCATGCATACCCCCTAAGTTTTCTAGTCCCTTTGAGAGAAAAACTGAAGTGTTGTCTTTTGGCATGGGAAGTGTCGCACATTGCAAAAGTGGAGTTATGGGTCATTTCAAGGGGTAACTTTGGTGTTGATGAGTCCTATTTATCATATAGACATGTATTACACTCATTCCCAAAGTTTCGTTCACTGTCGCACTAGTGTTGTCACTGTCGTTGCAAAGTACATCCTAAGTGTCGCACTTGGAGGGGGTTTTTGTATTGGTGTCGCTTTGAGGGGATCATGTTGTTCTTGTGTATTGAGTGATTAATGTTGTGTCGTCGATTGTTCTGAGTGTGTGATCGTGTTTAAGTCTTATCCTTGTTCACTTTTACCTCACTGATCCCACACATAGTCAAATTCTGGAAAACTTCATGATTGAGCAACTTGACCTCACTCAGCCCCCTGGAGCTGCGCATTGTGTAGTGTCAACCCTCAAGCTCATCTGTTGCCTCCTGGAACTACGCACTGTGCAGTGTCAACCCTCAAGCTCATCCGTTGCCTCCTGGAATTGCGCACTATGTAGTGTCAACCCTCAAGCTCATCTGTTGCCTCCTGGAACTACACAATGTGTAGTTCTTGCCTCCAAGGACTGTTAACCCTCAAGTTCATCCTTTGCCTCCTCGAATTGCAGAATGCGCAGTTCTTGCCTCCAAGGATTGCGCATTGTGCAATATCAGTGCTCAACCCTGGCTCCTTGACCTCCACAACTGCGCAGTTCCTGCCTCCAAGGATTGTGCATTGTGCAATATCAGTGCTCAACCCTGGCTCCTTGACCTCCACAACTGCGCAGTTCACCCTCTAGTCAGCCTCCTTCTGCGTATTGCACAATGGCAAGCCTCAAGATGTCACCCTGCCTCCTTGAGCTGCACAATTGCGCAATCCATAGGCTTCTCTCTCCTTGTACTGCGCAGTGGGCAACTTCAAGCCTCAAGACTGCCTCACCGAGCTTCTAAATTGCACAGTCTCTTTGCCCAAGCCTCCAGAACTGCGCATTGCGCAATCTCAAGACTCAGTCCATTACCTCTGGTCCCTAGAACTGCGCACTGCGCAATCCCCGAGTCTGCCTCTCAGTTCAGCCCCCAGTTCCATCTTAGTCAACATTCTCATGAAGCAATCTAGATGAGGAGATTTTCGGACTGATGTCGTCTTGCCATGAGTGATTTCTAGTTGTAGGTATTATATCTTGTCATGACAAGATGATGATGGAAGATAAGAAGAAGGAGACCATGCTAGAAGACGCCCATGAAGCTGTAAAGGCAAGTTGATCATTGAGGAAGGAGATGAAGAGACACTAAATTGCAACAAAAGTTGGAAGACCAAGATCTGTTAAAATTGGAAACTAGGGAAAAACTTCATGTGGGTCGTCTTATTCATGGCTGATAATATTTTTATTAGATTCCTCTCGTCGAGAGGTGTAGGATTGATATAAAGATCATCCGATTCCGATAAGTATTCATGGAGATATGAATTTATTTTGATTATGGAATTATTATCAAGCCGACCTACAACTCATGTAGGCTCAGAAGCCCAATAGTGGCATCTATTAAAACACCAACGTTGTGTATAAATATAGAAGGACTTTTCCTCATTTGGACTCACTCATCTCATCACATCTTTCTCTCTCTACTGCGCAGAAAAGAGTCTCTTCTCTACTGCGCAGAAAAGGGTCTCTCCCTCACACATGTGAAGCTGAAAGCTGCTGAAACTGAAGCTGCAACTGCAGAAGTAAAGTTTGACCTGTGTGGATTAGAAGATCTCCTTATCTGAACTGCGTTGTACATTCATTTGAACCTCCTCTGAAAGCCGCAACTTTTGGTGGTGGAATCAAGTCAATCTGACGGACGGTTTGCAAGATATCGACTGCCCTAGTTTGAAGGAAGCTGCTGAAACTGAAGCTGCAACTGCAGAAGTGTAGTTTGACCTGCGTGGACTAGAAGATCTCATTTGAACTGCGCTGTAGGTTCGTCTGAACCTCCTCTGAAAGCCGCAACTTTTGGTGGTGGAATCAAGTCGATTCGACGGTTGGTTTGTGAGATATCTTCTGCTCTAGTTTGATGATGAAGCCGCTAATGCTGATGCCGCTGATCTAGGATTTGCTACTGCTGATATAAATCAGATTTATTGTACTATTTCTCTCTGCTAAATTATTGAAGATAAAAGAAGATTTGATGAAAGGGTTTCCCCACACATTGTGGAGTTTGTCCCTGGCTAGCCGCCACATCTTGTGTCTCTTGTCTTGGCTTGTTTTCTGTCGATCGTTTAATGTTCTATATGCACTTTACTTTATGTACATGTGATTGCTAATTTGTGGTATATAATAAGGAAAGAAGTAAACAGTTATAAGCATAGAACATACCATAACTTAACATGGTATCAGAGCTGAGGTGAAGACAAAGCCTGAGCAAGAGCAAGAGCAATCACCGAAGAAAAGATTGGCAAGGCTATCCTAAAAGAACGATGGGGTCCTCAACACTCTTTCCTGCCAAAGACAAGCTCCGTGAGAAAGCTGACTATCACAGATGGAAGATGTCTATCGATCTAACCCTTGAGGATCAAGGAGTGTTGGATCATGTGAGAGGCAATATTGTTGAGCCTCCATCAAATGCACCTCTTGTTTCCAGGAACAAATGGAAGAATGGAGAAGTTAAAGCGAAGAAGATCATCTGGGACTCTATCGACAAGCGCTTGGTGGCCTACATCTCTGAACTAGACACCTCCAAGGAAATCTACAATAGACTGGTGAGTTTATTTAAAGTTAATGATGCAAATCAAGTTTTGTTTCTTAGAAATAAGCTGAGGGAAATCAAGAAGGGTAAAGATGAGAGTATGCAAGCATACTTCTTAAGAATCACCGAGATCAAGAACGATCTCCTATATATTGGGGAGACTATTACTGACAAAGAAATGGCACTCACGACTCTTGGAGGATTACCATTCCAATGGTACGTGTTCAGGACTACTCTTTTGAACAATAATGTAATTCCTGGTTTCGAGGAATTAATGGCTAGATGCATTCAAGAAGAAACAAGGGTAGAAGAGCAAGAAATGCCCTTGCCTAAAGGTCCTCCTGCTGCTTTTTCTTCTCATGCTAAGAAAAGAAATAATTCTGGGTCTAAATCGAAAAGAAAGGCTAGACCTAAGGGTGGAAGAAAATGACGATGTTTCATTTGCAATAAAGCAGGTCACTATGCAAGGGAATGCCCTGATAGAAAGGACTCTCACCGTGACGATGATCAAAATCCCTCTCATGGTAATCGAAGGAATGGAAAATTCAATAGCAAAGGTAAAAGGAATGCTGGAAATCAAGGAAGAGGGCAACCATTCAAGAAGGCTAGAAATTCTAGGTATGAATCTAACACTGTTGACAATAAGCAGGCTGAATATTATCTACCAGTTGCTCTATCTACCTCCGCTCCTTCGGACTCAATGGGAATTTGGCTCATTGATAGTGGTGCCTCAAGGCACTTCACTGGTTACAAAGAAGTACTCCATAATCTGGTAGAGAAAGAAACTAACTTGGAAATTGTCCTTGGAGATGACATGAAATACCCCGTGAAAGGTGTAGGCAATGTTTCTCTCAAATTGAATTAAGGTAATACAATCCACTTACAAGATGTATTATATGTACCTGATCTAAAAAAGAACCTAGTATCCATCTCGACAATGGAAGACAAAGGCTACAAGGTAACCTTCAGCGATGGCAAGGTACGTATATGGAAAAATAATGTTAAATATGCTTTCACTCTTGGGTTTCGAGTTGATTCTTTATATCAGGTCGGTGGAAGTCTGCTAGGTGTCATGTCTTGTGACACAACTCTTCAGTCCGAACTTTGGCATCGGAGGTTTGCCCACCTTCATTACAAAGCTCTACCCGATGTAAGGCAGATGGTAACAGGGATGCCCGAATTCCAAGTAGAGAAAGAAGGTCTATGTTCGGGATGTGCCGAAGGAAAGCTCAAAAGGGGACCATTCCCCTCAAGTCAAAGCAAGACCTCTGATATATTACAACTAGTTCACTCAGACATATCTGATATGATGCCTATGAACTCCTTGGGAGGATATTCATATTATCTTACTTTTACAGATGACTATTCTCGAAAGACTTGGATATACTTCTTGAAAAGGAAGGATGAAGTGTTCTCTTGGTTTTGACACTTCAAAGCCCTGATTGAGAATCAAACCGAAAAGAAGATCAAGATCTTAAGAACTGATAATGGGACTGAATATGAATCTAATGAGTTCCATGATTTTTGTAAAGAGGTTGGCATCAAGAGGGAGACTACTACACCATATACTCCTGAATAGAATGGTGTGGCGGACAGAAAGAACTGCACGCTTATGGAAGCTGTCCGGACCATGCTACATGATTAAAGACTTCCGAAATTTCTATGGGCTGAAGCTGCAAACACCGCCGTATATGTACAAAATCGATGCCCTCATCAAGCATTGGGTTCCAAGACTCTTGAAGAAAAGTTCACTGGTAAGAAACCTGATGTTTCTCATTTTATAATTTTTGGAAGCCCTGTATATTTTCATGTGCCGAAAGAGAAAAGAAATAAATTGGGTGCATCTGGAAAGAAGGGAATTTTCGTGGGCTATGGTGAAAATACTAAAGGCTATCGAATCTATGTAGCCGGTCAAAGGGAAGTCGTGATTAGTCGCGAGTCACCTTTGACGAAGATATGGCTCTCAGCAAGGTGGACAATCTTCCGACTTTGGAGAGCTCTCAAGAAGTCGACACCAGGGAATCGAAAGAAAAGGATGATGAATCAATGCCTGATGTAGAAGAACCCATGGATTCGATTGATCTTCCTCCACATGGCCTTCCTCTTCTAGGAAGAGTCCTTCATGGCTTAGGGGGCTACTTGATGATGTTGAAGGACATGCTGCACCCCGAGGAACCTTTCGTGAAAGTAAGAAACCTAATAGGTATCAGGGATACCTGACCATCATGAGCATGATCATACAAAATGAGCCTTCATCATTCTCAGATGCCATCAAACATCAAGTATGGAAGGATGCTATGACCGAAGAATATGAGTCTATTATGAAGAATGATGTCTGGGAAGTAGTTCCCAGACCCCAGGACAAGACAGTTGTTACTTCCAAATAGTTTTACAAGATAAAGCATGCAGCAGATGGAAGTACGGAAAAGTATAAGGCTCATTTTGTTGCTCGTGGTTTCTCCCAGAAGGAAGGTGTAGACTATGATGAGATATTTGCACTTGTTGCTAGATATACGACCATCCGCTCGATCATAGCCCTTGCTGTTTCACAAGGATGGAACCTACATCAGATGGATGTCAAGACCGCGTTCTTGCACGGCTCGATCAAAGAAGAGGTCTACGTGGAGCAACCCGAAGGATTTGAGATTTATGATTGAAAATCTCATGTATGCAGGTTGAAGAAGGCTCTCTATGGGCTGAAGCAAGCACCCCGAGCATGGTATGTGAGGATCGACAACTACTTGGTGAAGCTGAGATTCACTAGGAGTGAAGTCGATCCTAACCTTTACTTTAAGTTTGAAGATGATAAACCTCTCATATTGGTGTTGTATGTGGATGACCTCTTTCTAACAAGGGCAGACCCTCTCATTCTCAAATGTAAGAGGGAGTTGGCTTTTGAATTTGAAATGAAGGACCTAGGACTGATGCACTATTTCCTAGGACTTGAAGTGTGGCAAAAGCCAGGGGAAACTTTCCTATCTCAAGGAAAATATGTGGTGAAGATATCAGAAAGATTCGGTATGGTGGACTGCAAGCCTGTAACTACCCCGATGGAGCTTGACTTCAAGAAGTTAAGCGGTAGTGCTGCTAGACCTGTTTTACGAAATGCTACCGAGTATCGACAACTCGTCGGAGCATTAATGTTCTTAGTGAACTCCCGTCCAGATATATGCTTCGCAGTCAACACGTTGAGTCAACATATGGTTGAACCCCACCACATACATTGGACTGGTGCCAAGAATCTGTTGAGATATCTTCGTGGCAATATCACCTATGGGTTAAGATACACTGCCGGAGATGTGAGACTATTTAGATACACAAATGCTGATTGGGCAGGCAATGTGGAGGACCGTAAGAGCACTTCCGGGTGTTGTTTCTCCTTGGGCTCTGCTTCGATATCCTGGATGAGCAGGAAGCAGAAGTCGGTGGCCTTGAGCACCACCGAAGCAGAGTATATTGCTGCCGGCATGGCCTCCTGTGAGGCAGTTTGGTTCCAAAAGCTCTTTAGTGAGCTGTTTGGATTTACATTAGATACCACCGTGATCCTTTGTGACAACCAGAGTGGGATTCGTTTGTTAGAGAATCCCGTATTTCATGATCGCTCCAAGCATATCGATATCAGATACCACTATATTCGAGATATGGTGCAGCGAGGAGCTATAAGGCTCCAACATATCGGTACAGATGAACAGGTCGCCGACATTCTGACAAAACCCCTTGGGAAAGTAAAATTTCTGACTTTTCGAGAACAACTTGGAGTTGTTCAAAGACCCTCCGATGAGGGTCATGTATGATGCATTGAGCTCTGGGAGCTCCAGGGGGGTGCGGGGTACTTCTTGGAGCAGCATATGACCACAGGATAATTCACTATCCCCTGATGGTATACATGTACACCCCGTGGTGACATTGTAGTAGGATTGATGTGTTCTCCTATGAAACCTGGATTGATGTGTTCTCCATGGAGATTGTAGCAAGATTGACGTGTTCTCCTGTGAGGCCTGGATTGATGTGTTCTCCATGGCGATTGTAGCAGGATTGATGTGTTCTCCTGTGATGCCTGGATTGGTATGTTCTCCATGGCGGCCTGGATTGATGTGTTCTCCATAGCGATTGTAGCAGGATTGATGTGTTCTCTTGTGAGGACAGGATTGATTAGTTCTCCTATCGAGGCATCCTACCCATGCAGTCTGGGACTCATGGGAAGTACCTCTCATCTGATCAATGAGCAGGGAAATGAAGTTAGGGACCATAGTAGTACCGATGGATGCATCGTTGTATCTACCGTACTCCCTACGCTAGGATGACCTCCATTGATCTGGGATCAATGATACTGGTCTGGGACCAGTGGTAGGAGTTGTACCATACTATGACACTGACTTCGGGTCAGTTGACACTGGTCTGGGACCAATGAGAGTGGTACATACCATGACATTGACTTTGGGTTGGTTGAGATTGGTCTGGGACTAGTGGTACACTCTTTGAGACTGCGATACTGGTCTGGGACCAGTGGTAAGAGTGGTACTTACTATGAAGCTGACTTCGGGTTAGTTGAGACTGGTCTGGGACCAGTGGTACGCATTCTGAGACTGACTTTGAGTCCGTGGAGGATGATACTGGTCTGGGACCAGTGGTACGCACTCTGAGACTGACTTTGAGTCAGTGGAGGATGATACTGGTCTAGGACCAGTGGGGTTGTACTCACTATGACGCTGACTTCGGGTTGGTTGAGATTGGTCTGGTACCAGTAGTACATACTCTGAGACTGACTTTGAGTCAGTATGATACATCCTTGATCATTTCTTCTTCTTCATAATTCGGATAAAATCAGAGCAGAATAGAACAAAGCAGAGCAACACTTAACAGAGCAGAGCCTTACAGAGTAGTACAGGGCAGAACAAGACAAAGCATAACAGACAGATTAGAGCAGAGCAAGGTAAGGGTCAGGCTATACAAGGCAGTGCATTTGATAGATGAATAGTAATGATCGATAGAGAGATTGCAGATGAAGTTCTCCCTAGTTGAGTGGGAGTGTTAAAATTGGCAACTAGGGCAAAACTTCATGTGGGTCATCTTATTCATGGCTGATAATATTTTTATTAGATTCCTCTCGTCAAGAGGTGTAGGATTGATATAAATATCATTCGATTCCGATAAGTATTCATGGAGATATGAATTTATTTTGATTATGGAATTATTATCAAGCAGACCTACAACTCATGTAGGCTCAGAAGCCCAACAGTAGCATCTATTCAAACACCAACGTTGTGTATAAATATAGGACTTTTCCTCATTTGGACTCACTCATCTCATCACATTTCTCTCTCTCTACTGCGCAGAAAAGAGTCTCTTCTCTATTGCGCAGAAAATGGTCTCTCTCTCACACATGTGACGCCGGAAGCTGCTAAAACTGAAGCTGCAACTGCAGAAGTAAAGTTTGACCTGCGTGGACTAGAAGATCTCCTTATCTGAACTGCGCTATAGGTTCATTTGAACCTCCTCTGAAAGCCACAAGTTTTGGTGGTGGAATCAAGTCAATCCGACAGACGGTTTGCAAGATATCGACTACCCTAGTTTGAAGGAAGCTGCTGAAACTGAAGCTGCAACTGCAGAAGTGAAGTTTGACCTGCGTGGAATAGAAGATCTCCTCATCTGAACTGCACTGTAGGTTCATCTGAAACTCCTCTGGAAGCCGCAACTTTTGGTGGTGGAATCAAGCCGATCTGACTATCGGTTTGTGAGATATCGTCTGCCCTAGTTTGATGATGAAGCCGCTAATGCTGACGCTGCTGATCTAGGGTTTTGCTATTGCTAATATAAATCAGATTTATTATACTATTTCTCTCTACTGAATTATTGAAGATAAAAGAAGATTTGATCAAAGGGTTTCCCCACACATTGTGGGGTTTGTCCTTGGCTAGCCGCCACATCTTGTGTCTCTTGTCTTGGCTTGTTTTCTGTCGATCGTTTAATGTTCTATCTGCACTTTATTTTATGTACATGTGATTGCTAATCTGTGGAATCTAATAAGGAAAAGAAGTAAACTGTTATAAGCATAAAACATACCATAACTTAACAAGATCACAGTGGAGACTCCCTATCTTCCAGCCTTATGAAGGAGGAAGAGAAACAACATGTATCATCACTCTAGAAGACAAAGGATAGCAACATGAAGGTTGGCTTGACATTGCCACATCATCATCAAGGCCATGTCATCAGTGTCAAGTTATGTCTTGTCAAGGTGTTAAATGAGTCATCATGTGCCACATCATTTGTGGATGTAATTATGTAATTTTCCAATATTATGAGAAATGTAATGTAAAGTGGAAGTCCAAGAGTCATACTTAGAATGTGAAAAGTCATTTAGAATTCAAAGGGTCACATGGAAATTCAAAAAGTTAGTTGGAAGCTCAAGAGTCATGAGGATAGTCCAAGAGTCACAAGGGAGGTGAAGAGTCACCTCATTTGTTATATATACACCCTCATAGCTCAATCAAAAGATTTCTGTGAAAATTTGGATGCCCAAATTTCTACTGCAGCAATTGATTATGTTTCTTCTATTTGTTAATTACTGAACAAAATTATTTACTATTTCCTACAGTAAACACCGAAACTAATACACTGCAGCCTTCACCATTTAAATAAAATGCGGAAATAAGAAACTGAACAAGAAAGAAATACACAACACATCTACACAGTTATTGTTGGACAAATGTTCTCGGAAAAACCCAGTGTGGGAAAACTGGTGTAGCAGTTGAGGGTTTTATTATTAAGCAGTAGTTTCTGAATGCAATCTCTAGATGCCTTGCTGGCTATCCAGTATAGAGAATATTACTGACAAAAGAATAGTGAGAAATACCTCACACTATCACAGGCGATCCCAACTGATCCAACCACAAAATGGCTTGCCCCTTGTTTTCTCTGCACTGCCTCTGCACAGTCACTGCGTCAACCCATCATCACAACATCTAGGGACAACATCACTCCTTCTGGTGATCGATTTGTTGCCTAGGAACTTCGATTCTAACCACCCGGTCTCACACCCCGGATTCTAGCTTCAAAAATCGATTCCTCCAACAAAATTACGGACCTCCTCAATGCTCTTCGCTGCCTCTGCGTCAGCCTACACTGGCCATCTTAGCCTCTACGCTGCCTCTCTTGGATCTCTCTTTGCCTCCTCTGCTGAGTATTCCCGGATCAGAAGAAATCTCCAACCGGAACTATCCTTGCCCCTCTCTGTAAAAGATCACTTCAAATTCCTTTCTCGGCAACTGTTGTGCTTCAAAAATTCGATCTTCTGATCTCCACTCGTTGTGTTCTCCAAGTGCCCCTCAAGCCTCTTCTTATATCTTTCTGTTGGACAACCAACGACCCATATTAACTTCTAATCAATGGCTTAGATCATTTTGGCTTGATCCTCGTCTTCTTCTAGAAGTTTCACCCACAGTATAGATTAATACCCATTAATTGTTTTAATAAAACTGTCTCCGAGTGGAATTTCCCAAAACGATTTCTAGGTTCTTTGGAATACATGTGTCCAAACCTCCTTGCAAAATTTGAGACTTAGACCACATTCGCTGCTACGAGAAATCAACATGTTCACCTTGGCTCCTACTGCTAGGAATTAGAGAGGAAGTTAGTTCTTTTGGAGAGCAAGTACTATTGGAGCTATTGATGTTCATTATAACTATGTATCATGGAACTTTCACTTAATAATCGAAGCTTGTTGAGCCGACACACTTTCATGTGTATATCATAAATATTGTAAGACTATTCTTTGAATGTTTGCGATGTACGTTGCTGTTTTTCAGTACTAAAGAAATTGGACTATTTCGGTGGCTTTGGTGCTTATCTTATTGAATGTGTGTCGTATATGTTTTAATGATCGAAACTACTAAGTGAACTATTTCGTTGGTTGTTTAACGATTCCTTATATGTATATGCTCGTGTGTCTTTATTAGATTAGTACTATTACTCTTTTCTTGAAGGCTCACTTTTCTCCCATTTCTATGAAAGAACATCGATACATTCTACAGTTGAACATTTCACAAGGCATATTCACTTGTTCCCTCAAAATTACATGTTCATTTATCTCGTGTGCTAACCTTTGCAACCAAGGCAAATCTTTAAGAATCATGGCAGCCGGGTCGTAATTCCGGAAGGGCTCCTTTTCCAAACCGTGCAAAGTCTAATTGGGACTTTTCATCGAGGAGACCCCATTACATGTTGGTGGGTTCCAACACCGTCAACATTCTGGTGCTAGAAGGAGGGCAGCCACCTTTTTATGGTTGATAACTCATCTCATCTTAATCATTCATCTTTTGTGCAAGGCAGTAATATTCTGAGTTCCACCTCGACTTCTATTCCGGAAGTAGGAGGGTCTTCCCAATCTGGTTCAGAGTTAGCATATGAAGTTACTTACTATCAACTCCGAGCAATTCAGCCTATTATCCGTCGGTTTGTGAAGGCTATTGGATTGCTTCCTGTCACACATAGTCTTCCTCATCACCCCAAAAAGAAAAAAACAACTCATATTGGTGTATTAGTTACATTGGTGGAAGATTTGATCTTTGCCACTCTTGAAGAATTAATACAATCTTCAAAAGAAACAACCCAACAAGAAAAAATTCCACCTATTGACGAAGAGCATGAGGAAGATCTTGTTCTTTCCGATGAAGAACAATTGGGAGCTGGTTTTGAGTTTAACAAAGGCTTGAATGATGAAGGAGAAGGCTCATCAAATTCAGAAAAGGAGGAAGAAAAGGAAGATGAAGACATGGATGATGAAGGCTTGGATTGGATGGCCCAAAGGCCACTCGCTCTTCTACATAATCTTCATGGAATGCTAAAACATCTGGAGAAGATGTTATCAAAGTTTGATCCTAACAAGAAGACTAAGGCAGAGGACCATATTGACGATTTCTACGTGCATTTGCGGATGCTAGAGGTACGATATGACAACATTGCTTGTAGACTCTTTCCTTTTAAGATTTACTTTAGAAGTTAGAGCTGCAGTATGGTATCATAGTCTGCTTGTTAATTCAATCCATGGCTGGAGGGAGTTTAAGAAATTGTTTCTGGAAAAGTTTGTTGATGATAAGACTCCTGCCATGTTGTTGAAAGAACTCGGTAATATTAAGATGGGGGAAAAGGAGAAAGTTAAAGATTTTAATAAGAGGTTTAACCGTATACTGAATGTTGATTTGGGGTAGCATCGGATGTGCTCTAGCCACGAGAATTGGTGGAGAGGCTAAAGCACAGGAGATCTCCAATACCCAGAAATGGTTTGGGCAGAATCTAACCAGTTTGGGAGATATTAAAATAATTAATATTTTTAATGGAGTCCCTAAGTCTAAACTTAGGGAAAATAAAATATTAATGTGAATTAATATAAAATTGAGTTAGAATGGTCCAAAAGTCATGGATCAAGCCAGATCTAATCTTAGCCATTGATTAGGGACTTAATCTCGGCCATTGAATTGTCAACGAGAAAAGTATAAGAGGAGGCTTGAGGGTCACTTGGAGAACACACCGAGTTGATCAAGAATTCGATTTTTTGGGGCAGGGCTTGCCGAGGAAATCAAAGGAGTGATCATAGTTGCAGCTGAGGGGCAGTGAATACAAAAGCAAAAAGGTAGAGAGGGTACCGGGATCATCAGCGCAGAAGCTGAGAGAGGGTTGACACAGTGCCAACTAGAGGCCACGCAGAAGCAGCTAGGAGCTGCGTAGTGCCAGAGAGAGCCAGCGTGGGTGACGTAGAGGCTCCAGAGGCTGACATAGGGCTAGTTGGGGTGACATCAAACTGACGCTAGGCTAGAGAGGCTGACACAGACCCAAGAGGCTGACGCTGGGAGATTTCATGGGGCAGATTGGAGCTGAGAGTTGTGGGATTGTACATTCGGGGCTTTTAGCCAGAATATTTATCTCCGACTAAGAGGTACTACTGTCGAGAGCATTCTCTGTTGGGTGAGCCATTTCTGGCACCCAGATTATATTTTGAAACTGATTAATAATAAAACCTCAGATAGCTGCATCGATTTTCTCGCATTGGGTTTTTTCGGGGACATTAGTCCAAAAATAACGGTGTCACTTGTGTGCTTTTTTTTCCTTTAGTTGATGATCTGTATGTGTTGAGACTGTACTTGTATTTATTTTCAGAAGTTCCCCACAAATACGTAACCTCATGATTCCATAACTATAAATTATTACACGTCTGCCTTGTCGTCTAACATTTATGTTTTCATCAAAAGAGTTGCAAAGGAGACATTGGCTTGACACTTTGCAAAAGCAATTGCTGTAGAAAAGGACTTGCGTGTTATTGGAGCGATTAATGACGATGAAGATTCTAAGGACTCCAAGGAAGCTGGTAAGAAAACCCAAGCCTCTTCCAAAGCTAAAGATAAAGACTTATTTGATATGGAGAGCTTGACCAAGTCTTTGAAGACACTCACTAACGAAGTATCAAAACTCAAGAGGAGGTTAAGCTAGGCATCAACTAGCAGCAGGCCTTTCAAGCCATTTCTCTTGAAGAGGAATAATAATTCTCAACTGGCTAAATCTACTCAAAGTTCTAACATGGTGTTCAACATCGAAAATTTGGGCATGGATAATTTCTGTACTTACCATCAAGAAAAACATTATGAGAAAACATGCCCGCAATGGAACCATAATATGAACACATGATGACTAATCTCGTAGACACTCTATTAGTGGAAGAACAATTTGAGTAGAATGAGGAAGCAAATGAACCAATCGTGGCCGATGAGGATTTCGGTGTTGGGCACTTAGTGAATATGCTTAGTGTTATATACAACATTGACAAGCAGAGTGCTAATAAACCATTATTGAGTGAAGCTCCTCCTCAACAGTCCACTGGCCGTTATAATTTGAGGAGCAAGGGATCTATTTCTGAGCAGGAATTGAAGAAGCAGTGGTTACGAAGACTTCTTCCACCCTCTAATACAGCTCATAATCCGCAAAGCAAGTCTGGAAGTACTCAATCTTTTAAGAGCACTTCCACCAACAATAAGAGCAAGTCCACCACTCCTGAAGTTGCGAATAGAGCCACACCACCTGATTCATCAACACAACCTGTTTAGATTGAGAATATTGATTACAACATTATGTACATTATGAAATAGCTCGTGCTAACATCTCACTCTTTGAACTCGCGAAGATAATGGGTCAACGAGAATTGATTCTCCAAGCACTCTCATCGCACTCATCCGCAAGTAAAGAAGTTTATGCTTCTCATGTAATGTTCGGTAACTCACACGATATAATCAAATCTGTAGTAAATGCTGTTAATTTGAATTCTAATGCTCCCTGCCCCCCGTTTTTGTTAACTTTTGAAATCTTTAACTATAATGTCCATAATTGTTTAGTTGATTCTGGTGCGTTCGCGAATGTCATGCCACTATCTGTCGCTAAGAAAATTAGCGCGAAATGGGAGAAATCTGATGCACGAATCATATAGGTGGACAAATCTTTTGTCCAGGCCATTTGTGAACTTAGAAATGTTCTCATTTGTTTGTCATCAGATCACAGAGTTCACCAATGCATAAACATTTTGATTGTGGACGTCCTTAAAGCCTATGGATTACTTCTGAGTGGAGATTGGTCTAGTAAGTTCCAAGGATACTTTGCGACAGATTGATCACATTTATAGCTTTCATATAAGGACAAGAATAACAAGATTAGAGTCGAAAGCAGCCAGACATGAAACATACCGTGACACCATTTGAGGGTCATAACGAGTAGGTACGCTTTGCAGACATCATTTTCGGAAATTGCTTTCTGGAAGTAGATCAAAAATGTTATCTTGCACAACCTTCACTCGTCCCATCAGATACATAGTCGAAACTTCTTCCACGAAATCTGACTAGTGAAAATGACCTTTGTACATTAGATGTAAATACTAGTAGTGTAGGACATAGCTCTAGTATTGCTAATATTTGGACTTTGTACTTTGATGGTTCCAAAACACAGGAGGGATCTAGAGCTGGTTGCATTTTAGTAGACCCGCGACAAAAAAAAGAATGTGATCTCTTGCCACTTGGAATTCGAGTGCACTAATAACATTGCCGAATATGAAGCACTCATTCTTGGTTTAAAGAAAGCCATCGACCTCAAGGTTGAGGTGCTCAAAGCAATAGGTGACTCCGAAATTGTCACATGACAGGTATGAAACACGATATACTCTGTGTCACCTAATCTCAAGAATTATCAACAAGAGGTATGGCATTTGATTTTGCATTTCCAAGCTTTTAATATTATTTTTGTTCCTCAAATTCGCAATGCTACTACTGATACGTTTGCAAATGCAGCTGTTAGGTTGTCTACTTTAAATGATGGATTTTCAATTGAGATATTTATAGGCTATCCGTTCTAGATAATATTACTAATTTTTGCGTTTTTAATGACGACCAACAGATACTGGACTTTAAGGCGAACATTGATGTATTCAAAGATGTAGCGATTGATGAAGACGAGCACGAAAGAGCATTGTAGGGGTCAGCACAAACGAGCAAAGGAAATCCCATGCCCAAGGGTGTAGTATCACTAGAAAAGCTATATGACTTGCATAATCGGTTCAAGGGACTAGTCAATGCAAAGATCCGTAACTCTACACTCTTACACGAACAAGTAAATATTGGAACAAAAGAAGATCCAAGATGTGTGTAACAACCCGGCTAAATTAACCCATTTATAAAGTTTCAAACTTATAAATAAAACCAATTATGAAGGAACTTAATTTATAAGTATGTTAAGCTAATAAATACAAATTAAATTTAACAATATATAAGTTAAAAGTTTATAAAATAGATATCTAGACTTTATATATATACATATATATATATTAAATTTACATAAAATAATTGAATTTTATATATAAATATATATGTATATATATATATTATATGGGACTTTATAAAATAGAAATATTATAAAGTATGTATGGGATTTTATAAAACAGAAATATTATAAAGGATGAATGGAACTTTATAAAATAGAAATATTATAAAGTATCTAAAATTAAAACCTTTCAGATTATATAAAGCGTCCTTATGCTATAAACTAAATAATTGGAGTCATGAGGACGTGTGCGATAACCTACCTGAGCCACCCCAGCCCATTAATAAAAGCCGTCCGAACCAGCTGAGTATTGATTACAGAACGCATAAGTCAGTGAAGAAATATCTGAGGGCCTTTAATGCATGGGAGGCGGTGGCTGCAAGTGGGGGGGGCGGCCACCGCCAGGCCAGGGAATAAATAGCGGAGGCTTGAACCTGAGGAGGGGGGAGAAAATAACCAGAGAATTGTGGATTGATCAGCAGAAACCAGGAGAAGTAACCTTGCAGGAAAAGAGTCTTGAGTGATCTGAGTTCTGGGCACGGAGGGACAGAGAACCTCTGTGAGAGCTTCTCTGGATTGAGCAACCAGGTTGCTCTGTCTGGTAGGGTGGTATTGGCCATCCCGAAATTGGATCAAATTAGCCAGCAGTTCGGAATTGCTAGTTCAGCAGCAGCATCGGAGGTCAGCCAGCAGTACAGGTAGGTACAGATTACAATTTATGCATTTCTGTTTTCAAATTCATATATGAGTTCATCTGGTTGCTGTAAATTGATAAATGGGGCACTACACATGGTATCGGAGCCCTGTTCAAACCTTCGGGACCTCCCAGGCCTACGTCCCTGTACACTGATTTAATTCTGCCAGGATTTAATTCTGGCTCTTACAGTTCGGGATCTCTGACAGTTCGCATCCCGTTCCTTGCATTAAAACTTCTCTGTAATTCGTATGAAACTCCATTAATTAACCTTACTGGCCGTTAGGGTTCAGAGAGTATTAAACACGTCTTTATTTTTTTTTTCTTTCGTGGTTTGGTTGTTGCTGCCCTGAGAAGAATGCAACTATCAGTTCAGCGAAGAAGGAATGCCAATACTTAAATAACGCCGTCTGCGGTAATCGAACCCACAACCACGTCGTTAAAAGCCACAAGCTGTACCAGCTGACCTAAGACGTCAATATTATCAATTTCTTAAAGCACGAAAATATTTTCCGGGCTGTTACTTCTTTACGGTTCACTGGTACAGCCATCGTATTCAAATAAAAAAAAAAAACTGGTTTAAGGTGCGAGAAGCCCCAAGTTCAATCCTGTGAATATCCCTTATTTATCAAATAACCTAGGCGCTCATAAAAAAAACCATAAAAGGTGCCCGAGGTCCTGAGTTCAATCCTGTTAATTGCTGCGTCTTTCGAAAAGCTTCGATAAGCTATATTCCCTAGAAAACTTCTATCGGCAATCTCCAGAAAGAAAGAAAAACGGTATGCAGCCGGAAAGAAAAACCATAAAAAGAACCACGGACTCAGATGCAACCATCGCCGTGGAAGTATTAAACTGAATTCACGACGTAAATTGAAACCTCAATTTCGTGCTATATCTCATCACGACAAGGTAAAAAAAAACAAAAGCTGCTGCAAGAAAAAAAATATATATATATATATAAGGTGCAAGAGGTCCCGATTTCAACCCTGTCAGTGCCCCGTCTATCGAAGCTTCACATGTAGCCAGAAAGAAGAAAGCATAAAAGGTACAGCCCAAAATTCTGGAGATCTAGGAATGTTATCAACCAGTTCTGGAAATAATATTCGTCATATCCGCTAAATTATCAGTAGCTTTATGAATTTAGAGGCTTTTTATTCCTTGTACTTCAAATATAGCTGAAAATTTCTGATAGTTCCGCGCTGTTTTGAAGTCGTGAATTTAATTCGCGCGGTCCCGAGTCTGGACTTCCAGAGTGACGTTTTATCTGAATAATAAGTTAAATAATAAGTTAAAATCCTCTTGACCGTGATAATGCTTGCACTGATTGCTGATATATATATATATATATATATATATATATATATATATATATGGGTTATTTATAAGGGAAAAGCAGAGGATCGATAGCTGTAGCCTTCCTGGAACAGTAGGAAACTGATTTACAAGAAACATGGCTGTCAGCTTGGAGACAGTGAAAATTAAAATTTAACTTCATTAAATTATTAATTACTTCCATTGAATCTCTAAACTATCGAGCACACAGTTCCAAGGAAGCATAAAGGATGTTCTTCTAAGCTATTTTCATGAAGTTCCTAGGATGAAAAACATTACAGACAGATGACTCCATTTACACAAAGGTATCACACTATCTTTTGCACTTCAAGACAGTACTTTTGGTATAATTTAAACATATAGCAATATCGAGAAAGAGAACTGCAATTGCCCTAACTATACACATTAGCAATCGATTTTGATTCATGGAAATAGAAGTATGTTGTAGCTACAAAACTAATATCAGGTCCAACAGATCCAATCATGCAAGAATGACACAAGTCGATAACACTGGATAATCATTTTCAAAATTCATATTACAGAGTGTGATTCTCTCGCTGCATTCATGTCATTGTGAATACATGCCCTTCTATCACTGAATCACTTCTCTGAATATAATGCTAGGCACTGTTATACATCTATGATCTGACATATACATCAATTATTTCAGTACATGTTAACAAGTAATTATTATGCGTCGGTTTAAAACCCAATTGTCATGTCCTCTTAAGGCGTATAATAACTGTTAGACACATGTTCCCTACTATTTGGAATTACAACCATCTCGTCTATTCATTATGGTTTTTATTTGGCTGATAAAATTGTAGTGCTTCTTAAATAATTTTATCTATATCGTAATGTAGATATTATGGAACCTTATAACTACTGCTGTGCATATTACCAGGGGTATCAGCGATTCCTGAATCCCCCTACTAACTGCTTATAGGCTTGCTAGCTGTCTACCTCAAACCTCTCCTCGAGATTTCAAAATTGAAAAAGAAAGGGTCCTTTGGGCTTTCTATCAATCTTCAAAGAGATTGGAAAGCCAAAATTTTATGCTTCAGATACATCAATAGAAGGCATCAATCAAGTAAGGAGTAAAATTCAGGAATTAAAGAGTGAAACAAAGACAGATAACAGAAAATTATCAGGCTTCAGGTTCCCTGTGTCCTTGCCAGAGTGATGTTGGGATAAATGGGAAGGTGGAGAGAGAATCACTTGTTGACAAACTTAAGTTACTTAATAAATTCATTTGGTTTCACCTTCTGTTAAAAGTATTTGTCAGGTCATGAGTGTTACCGTTCGCCATGTAGAGTGAGCTTAAGTAGAAACAACATTATATTCTAGATTTTAATCAGAACATGTCTTGGGTAAAATTTACGGCCAAAGGTCGAACAAATATGGGAGCAAAACAACCCTTCTTTGATGGATTAAACCTATATCCAAGTAATATATTGGGGATATAGGTATATATATAACCTCCCTTAAAAGTAACAGTCAGATTAAGGTATGACAGGTATGTTACCAATGTACGTTATAAACGAGACATCTAACATTTTCATTTTGTGAGTGTTATTAGGTAAATAAACTTTAGGTGCCTTACCTTGGGAGATAATACCCATTCACCTCTGCATTATTCATGCTAGGATAGAATACCCTGCATTAGGACAAGGAGGTCGCGTGACCACCCTCCTTGACCTCGGTACCAGTAAGATCCGCCTAGCGGGTAAAAATAGCAAAAACTATACCCGTTTTAAATGTGAAGTTGCAATGAAATTAGTGTGTTAAAATTTGGTTATCCGTCTCAAATTCTTTTTATATATATACATTTTATTTGTGTTCAGGGACCATTACTATGGTAAAGACGTATGAGCGACGACGACGTGACCAGGCAGCATCATCACCATTAATGCCGCCACCGTCGCCATCGCCACCGTCGCCATCCCCCTCACCCTCGTCGCCACCAAGGCAGCAGTCAACATCAAACGCTCAAGCGCCAGAGTTGGCTGTGATAATGAACTCTTTGCAGGCCTTGTTGGAAACATTAAAGGAATCAACTAAGGCTAAAAACAAAGAGGAATCTCAGCATGCAGCCACCAGTTCAGCGGAACCACATAATTTGGAGCCCAGAGGATCGAGAGAAGACATCTCTAGAGAGCTTCAGAAAATTAGACTCCCAGAATTTTCGGGAGGTCGAGCTGGTGAACGCGCTGAGGCATGGCTGGAAGGGATGAACCGGTGCTTTAGGTTAAGAGAATATTCGCCTTCAGCAAAGACAAAGATTGCCGTGTTTCAACTAAAGGAAAGTGCCGTGATTTGGTGGGGAAACCTGGAAAAGCAGCTACACCTTACATCAGACAACGTTCCTTGGGATCTGTTCGAGGAAAGGTTCCGAGCGAAGTATTTACCTCCATATTTTCAACAACAGCAAGCCAGAGCCTTTCATACACTAATTCAGGGAAGTAAAACGGTGGAAGAGTACGAAATAAGGTTTATGGCGCTGGTAAAATACATTCCCTACTTAGACTCTGATGAACGTCAAGCTGAACGTTTCATATTTGGGTTAAACCCCCGCATCAGAGCCTTGGTAAGTATGTGGAAACCATCATCGGTAGCCGAGGCAGTCGAATGTAGCCGTTATGCAGAAGAGCACCTTGGAATCAAAAAGGATGTAGGGCCAGCAGGGCCTTTACAATCAGGACTCCCAGGGAAGGCTCCCCGGAACTTTTTCAGAGGAGGTAGCTCGAGGCCACCTTACAGTAGCAGGTATACCCCAGGTATGGGGACAAGAGTTCCCATGGCGGTAAACACTATAGCTGCAGAATCGTCCAGCACCAGACCATGGGCATCGCGAGGGACTACCGGTAGAGGAAGGGGTGCGAGAGGAACCAGCATGGGAGGACGCGGCTCGTTCTCTAGAAACTCACACCTTAATTCAAGAGGACCAGCGCAGCTCAATTGTTGGGGATGTGGGGGGCCGCATTTCCAGCGTAACTGCCCAGAAGCGTCATCGGACATATTGCAAAGCACTGGGAGGGAGCCGATATCAGCCAAGCGAAGTAATCATAGGATTCATGCAGTAGTCAACCACGACCAAGCAGCCCATCAATCCACTGTAGTGGAATCTTCAGGTATTATCAATGGTGTAAAACTCAAAATCTTATTTGATACTGGTGCCACAGATAGTTTCATTTCGTCATATGCATTAAACAAATGTGGGCTGGCAGCTCGTAGACAAAATGATTTCCACCAAGTGGAAATGGCCTCAGGAGAACTCCAAACCGTGGGCTTGAGTGTGGATCAATGCAAAATTGACCTAGGGGTCTGTTCGACTAATCTAAAAGTGTACGTTACCGCCCTAGGGACGTATGATCTTATCATAGGTATGGATTGGCTGGAAGCTCACCAAGCGTGGGTAGATTGTTATGGAAAAAGGATTTTGGGCTTAAATGATGAGGGAGAAGTAATCCAAATTCAAGGAATTAAGAGAGAAATCTCTTTACGCTACATTTCGGCAATGCAGGTGAAGCGTTGTTTAAGGAAGGGTTGTCAGGCTTATGCAATTCACGAAGTAAGCCAGGATAAGGGACCGTCCTTAGAACAATATCCGGTGTTAGCCGAGTTCCCGGATGTGTTTCCAAAGGAACTACCAGGATTACCCCCGGTAAGAGAAGTGGATCTCACTATTGATTTAAAGCCAGGTACCCAACCGATCTCTAAAACGCCTTATAGAATGACAACTCCAGAACTTCAGGAATTACAAATCCAGTTGAAGGAACTACTCGATATAGGGCTTATTCAACCCAGTACCTCACCTTGGGGCGCTCCTGTAATTTTTGTGAAGAAGAAAGATGGATCCTTAAGATTATGCATAGACTATCGGGACTTGAATCGCGCTACAGTAAAGAATCAATACCCTATGCCGCGGATCGATGATCTTTTCGATCAAATGAAAGGAGCTTCTGTCTTCTCAAAAATTGATCTTCGATCAGGATATCATCAGCTAAGGATTTCTGAAAATGATATCTCTAAGACAGCATTCCGGACACGTTTTGGGCACTATGAATTTACTGTGGTACCATTTGGGTTAACAAATGTGCCAGCCGTATTCATGAATCTTATGAACAGTGTTTTCCGTCAGTATCTTGATAAATTTGTACAAGTCTTTTTAGATGATATTCTCATCTATTCCAAGAATGAAGAAGAGCATAAGGAGCATTTGCGGTTAGTATTGTCCTGCCTTAGAGAACGTCAGTTATATGGAAAACTGTCCAAGTGTTCCTTCTTTCAGGAAAAGATTCATTATTTGGGTCACATCATATCAGGTGAAGGAATCTCAGTAGATCCTGAGAAGGTAAAAGCGATCATGGATTGGCCAATACCGAGAAATGCACATGAGATACGAAGCTTTATGGGCTTAGCTGGTTATTACCGGAGATTTGTGGAAGGGTTCTCCAAAATCGCGAAGCCAATCACAACCCTCCAGCGTAAAGGTGTTAAGTATGAGTGGACCGAGGAATGTAATAATGCATTCTCTGAACTCAAAAGACTACTCACCAGCGCACCAATCCTAAGAGTCCCTGATATGGGCAAAGACTTTACAGTATGTACTGATGCATCCAAGCAAGGGCTGGGTGCAGTATTGATGCAGGATAGGGGAGTGATAGCTTATGCTTCCAGAAAGCTGAAACCTCATGAAGAACTCTATGCTACTCACGATCTAGAATTGGCCGCTGTGATGCTAGCTTTAAAGATCTGGAGACACTATTTGGTAGGACGAAATTTTACACTTAAAAGCGACCATCAAAGTCTACAATATTTGTTCACCCAAAGAGACTTAAATGCCAGGCAAAGGCGATGGAGTGAATTCCTAAGTGAGTATGACTTCGGAATATCATATATTAAGGGAAAGGAAAATGTGGTAGCCGATGCCTTAAGCAGGAGACCCCGGATATTTTCTCTCATACCCATTAAGGTGGACTTAAGACAGCGAGTGCTGGATCGCCTTATAAAAGACAGCTGGTATTTAAAAGTGAGGGCAAGTCTTGAGGGGATTAAGGCGAAAGAATCTAAGTTCGAGGGTTATGAATTAGAAAGCGATGGGATCTTGCGATTCCATGGAAGGATGTACATTCCTGATGATAAAGATCTCCGAGATACCATCCTCAGGGAAGCTCACAAAGCCGTATATTGTGCTCATCCTGGAGTAGGGAAAATGTATGCGGATACCAAGAAACTCTTCTTTTGGGCAGGCATGAAGCGGGATATCACTCAATTTGTTGCAAAATGTTTGGAATGTCAGCAGGTAAAGGCAGATCATTGTCACCCAGCAGGTCTCTTACAGCTCCACGACATTCCTATGTCTAAATGGGAGACCATCTCTATGGATTTTATCACTGGACTACCTCTTACTTCTCAAAGACACAATGCCATTCTGGTAGTGGTAGATAAATTAACAAAAAGCGCCCATTTTATTCCGGTAAGAGATACTTATGATGTTGCTGACGTGGCTCGAGTATTCATAAACGAAATTATCAGATATCATGGAGTACCTAAGAAGATTATATCCGATAGAGATTCGCGATTCACTTCCAGATTCTGGACGTGCATGCAGACAGCCTTAGGTACTCAGCTAAATTTAAGCACGGCTTACCATCCTGAAACTGATGGGCAGACTGAAAGAGTAAATCAAGTACTTGAAGACATGTTGCGGATGTATGTAATGGATCAGCAATCCCACTGGGAAAAGTATTTACCCTTGGTTGAATTCGCTTACAACAACAGTTACCACAGTTCGATTGGGATGCCTCCATTTGAAGCTCTATATGGCAGACCGTGCAGAACACCGTTAAGTTGGGACAGGTTAGAAGATCGAGTGATAATAGGACCAGAATTAATCCATGAAATGGAAGCACAGGTCAGACAGATTAGACAGCGATTAAAGGAAGCACAGGATAGACAAAAGAGTTATGCTGATGCTCACCGATCTGATAGGAGGTATGAAGTAGGGGACCAGGTCTTCGTCCGCATCAAACCAAACAAAAGTACTATTCGATTCGGGAAAGGGACAAAGTTATCACCCCGATTTATAGGACCGTTTAAAATCGTGGAAAGAGTTGGACCTGTTGCCTATCGTCTTGCCCTGCCATCCCACCTGCATAGGATTCATAATGTATTTCATGTTTCTGTATTAAGACATTATGTAGCTGATCTATCTCATAACATCCAGTGGAAAGAATTGCAGGTTTCGGACGAGGGAGTCATAACGGTCGAACCGTTACGTATACTGGAACGTAGAGTTCGGCAGCTGAGGAACCGCCTGGTGGACCAAGTTAAGGTCCAGTGGGACAAGTATAGTCCTGGGTCAGCGACTTGGGAGGATACAGAGGACATATGTCAGAGATACCCTAGTTTATGTCCATTTTGAAGAACTATACGCTATGTTTAGTATATATATTTACTTCACCTCTGTCAGAGAACCAAAAACATTTGAATGATTAGTGATAAACATGAAATTTTGCGGCATAATATATGTTTAATTCCTGCTGGTACATGGATACCAAAAATAATATAGGTTTAATTCCTGCTGGTACATGGATACCAAAACAATATATGTGATTATATTACTCAATTATAAATGTTGAAGTAAAGATTAAGACCGTCAAATGAATTCACTTCTGGTAGAAATTGAACAATATAAATCTATTTTATTTTATGCATGTCAAAACGAGCAACTGAAATAAAAGACAGGAAGTGAATACACCCTATAGAAAAGTTAGAATACATGCATGAGAAAATAAACAAAAATCTGTTATATATAGATAATACATAAGTTATTTCGAATATGCTGATGCACATCTTACAAATGTTGGGTAAGTATAAGATTGCAGGTAAACTTGCAGATAAACTACGATTGCAGATAATTGATCCAATTTTCGAGATGACCACGTGATGACAGAACTCAGATCAGTTAAAGCTCAAAGTGATTCTTTGATAGGGTAGTAACCCTGATGCTACTGGAGGGGTGGAGGTGTTACCCACCGTTTATCTTCCGAAACCTGGAGTCATGGGAGGACTGTGCGAGTCACGCTCCCCTAGACGTGTGATGATGACTGCCGGATGCCTACCAAGGATCAGGTCGGTATACCCGACGCTGTCTCCTTAGAGTTATGAGTGGTTAGATCAGTGAAACTGACGCCACGGCATACTCCAGTAGAGGACGGATAGGATGGGAGTGGAAGAGATTAGGAAGGATAGGATGATTTTGAATAGCTTGGGGGCCAGGATAGAAAAGTCATGTCCATCTAAAACCTTGAACCTAAAACTCTAAACTTCGGGACGAAGTTCTCTGAAGGGGGGAACTATGTAACAACCCGGCTAAATTAACCCATTTATAAAGTTTCAAACTTATAAATAAAACCAATTATGAGGGAACTTAATTTATAAGTATGTTAAGCTAATAAATACAAATTAAATTTAACAATATATAAGTTAAAAGTTTATAAAATAGATATCTAGACTTTATATATATACATATATATATATTAAATTTACATAAAATAATTGAATTTTATATATAAATATATATGTATATATATATATTATATGGGACTTTATAAAATAGAAATATTATAAAGTATGTATGGGATTTTATAAAACAGAAATATTATAAGGGATGAATGGAACTTTATAAAATAGAAATATTATAAAGTATCTAAAATTAAAACCTTTTAGATTATATAAAGCGTCCTTATGCTATAAACTAAATAATTGGAGTCATGAGGACGTGTACGATAACCTACCTGAGCCACCCCAGCCCATTAATAAAAGTCGTCCGAACCAGCTGAGTATTGATTACAGAACGCATAAGTCAGTGAAGAAATATCTGAGGGCCTTTAATGCATGGGAGGCGGTGGCTGCAAGTGGGGGGGGCGGCCACCGCCAGGCCAGGGAATAAATAGCGGAGGCTTGAACCTGAGGAGAGGGGAGAAAATAACCAGAGAATTGTGGATTGATCAGCAGAAACCAGGAGAGGTAACCTTGCAGGAAAAGAGTCTTGAGTGATCTGAGTTCTGGGCACGGAGGGACAGAGAACCTCTGTGAGAGCTTCTCTGGATTGAGCAACCAGGTTGCTCTGTCTGGTAGGGTGGTATTGGCCATCCCGAAATTGGATCAAATTAGCCAGCAGTTCGGAATTGCTAGTTCAGCAGCAGCATCGGAGGTCAGCCAGCAGTACAGGTAGGTACAGATTACAATTTATGCATTTCTGTTTTCAAATTCATATATGAGTTCATCTGGTTGCTGTAAATTGATAAATGGGGCACTACAATGTGTGAATCTCGGTACTTGTTGTATGCTTCAAGAGCGACAAGCTTTTAACCGCCTTTTCAAATAGTATCAAGATGTATTCACGTGGACGTACGACGATTTAAAAACTTTTGATACACGAATAATCCAGCATGTGATTCCTATTAAGGAAGGGTCCAAGCCTTTTCAACATAAACTGAAGAAAGTTCATCCTACACTTGAACCCCTCATTCAGAAAGAATTGAGAAAGCTGCTGGATGCTCAGATCATATTTAGAATTTGTCATTCAACGTGGGTCTCAAATTTGGTACATGTAAGAAAGAAGTCCGGGAAATTCCCCTATGCGTTGATTTCCGTAATCTGAACCAAGCCTCAGACAAAGACAATTACCCGGTGTTGTCTTTGGAACAAATTTTGCAAACAGTATCGGGGTCAGAAATGTTTTCTTTGTTGGATGGTTTTTCAGGATACAACCAGGCTCTGGTGGTGGAACCCGATAGGCATAAGACTACTTTTAGAACGAAGTGGGGTACTTTTTCTTTTAAAAGAATGCCTTTTGGGCTTATCAATGTGGGAGCTACCTTCCAAAGTGCGATGGACATCACTTTTCCTGATTTATTGGTTAGAGCGTTGTGGTCTACTTAGGTGACGTGATAGTTTTTTTGAGGAAGAGATCTGACCACCTATGTCATCTAAAGCAAATTTTCGAGCAATGTCGCAAATATTGGATATCATTAAATCCTAAGAATATTTTTTTCACAGTGTCTGAGGGAAATCTCTTGGGCGACATCATCGCGAAATTTGGTATTAAAGTAGACCTAGAGTGGGTAAAAACAATCACTCAGATTCCCTTCCCGATGAGTAAAATGGCTATGCCTAGAGGCTAGATCGTAAAACCATTGCACACGATGATAAAGAAAGATGCAATCTATAAATGGGATAAAAGGGAAAAGGATTCATTTTCCCGTATTAAGCAAGCAATCGCTGAAGCTCTTGCATTATACAACCCAAATTTTAGCAAAGATTTCCTGTTGTACACCTTTGCTTCTGATACTTCTCTCGCAACCATTCGCACGAAAATGATGATCAAGGGAATTAGTGGCCTATTTCATTCATAAGTGCCTGCTTGCAAGTACTAAATTTAAATTATTCTGCCATCGAGAACAAGCTTATGTAGTCTATAAGGCGGTAAAACACTTCAGGCCATATCTTTTGACGAATCATGTTATCATTTGTGTGCCACATCCAACGGTCAGATTGTTGTTTGTTCAACAAGAGTTGGGTGAAAGAAGAGCGAATTGGATGACTAGTTCACAAGAATACGATTTTGAGTTCAAGCCAGTTCACACTATAAAAGGCCATGGTCTACAACTAGCAGCAAAAGCAACAAGTGTGCTAGAAGATGAGTTTTTTAGATGGAGCAGGAAAACGAAATGTATAATATCAATCAAGCTACCCCTACTAATGCAACCACTTCTTGGTACGCAGATGTGCGATAGTATCTTGAGCACGATGTTAGCACCCTGTAATTACCTCTAGGTTGAAAAGAGGATCACAGGGGTAACCAAAAACCACTTGCGGAATTGGAACCTAGCCTTTCCAACTCTAGAGAGGGCTCTCTCTATAAGATTTCAGTCAATTAGATAACTGAGTGTTTCAGATTTTAGGCTAGTTCTTAAGGACAAAGAGAAATGAATTTGTTTTAAAGGTTTGATGGTAGGTGTGAGTCAAAATCCATTGGGCATGGAGTCACTCTTAGGTAATGTTTTTAGTGAATAAATGGGATAATGAAGATCTTTTGCAACAGGAGCAAGATAGGCAGTCTTATAGTGTTTAAAGAAAAATTCGTTGTAGGAAGGCGATCAAAGGAAAATTGAACTTAACAACACCTAAAGCACCTCACCAGGGGTGAATTAAATGCTTAGCAAGACATGACAAAGCACCGTAACAATATATTCTGAAATGAAACTTTTGCTTTACAAACATGAAGTAAGACTTTCATGAATGGAAATAACATAAGGTAATGAACAAAATGAGAAATCACATCACCATAGAGGATGGAGACTTGAATTCCTGCAACAAGACACTTCGTTCTTATTTCATTCACTGCAAATTTATAAAATGTACAAAACACAAGTCCTTATTCTCATACTTTGACCAACCCCTTTTTCATCTTTGTCCCTCATTAAATACAAAGAGGAATTCGAAATTACCACTTAAGGTGGTCGAATTCACTGAACAGGAATAAAACAGGCTCGATACAATGTACTTGGAGAAAAGTAGAAACCTACCATACTGAAACTATCATGATTTCGGAAACATCACTGTTTTAAAGCTTACAAAAATTTAGAAACAACATGTCCAGACTTATCAATTTAATTACTTTATCTATGCTTATCCACATCCAATCACCAACATACTTCTAGAAGGTCCCGAAATACCAAAATGCAAAAAATAAGTCTGACTGATTCAGTTGAGCAGTAGGGTGAAATAGCCTCCACGATTGACATAATTGCAGAACGTTCTGGACAAAACTGAGCTACTGGGTATGCTTGAAATGGTGTTGTGCTGGTGTAGAACCCCTGAGATATCCCCTTTAACCTTTTGCTGACCTCCCAATTGACTGCTCACCACTTGCGCAACAAAATTCAAATTTTACATTTGTTTGACATTTCCCGCTCCAACAAAACATTGTAGTTACTAGCCATCCATCACATTCACCTTATAGCACCCAACATACTTCCAACCTACTGAAATTCGAATTTACAAATCGAATTTCAATTTTTTTTTAAGAATACTGTCAGCAAGAAATTGTAGAAAATGGTCTCCAAGTGACGCTTGTAATCCCCAAACCGTGATACTTGTGCACAAAATGAGAGAGGTTTTTGTTCTTTCACCCATGTTCGACATAAACCTATTTTAGTTTTGAAAAATTCACTTCCATCTGTTAGAAAAGTGTGCCAAAAAAAATGACTGAAACAGGAGGATAATGCAGAATTTTATTTTTTGAAAAATATGCCTCCAACAGCGTTGCATATCTCCAAAACCATAAAACCTGTGTAAAAACTAAAGGAGGTTTTTGTTATTTGGCCCATGCTTGGAAAAAACCTCTTTTAGTTTTTCAAAATTCTTTTCCATTTGGTCAGAAACCTCTTTTTAAAATGATGACCAAAACAGTAAATTTCGGAGCAAATTCGTAGCAGAGTGTAGCAGACCTCCATGGTTGATATGGTTGTAGATGGTTCTGTGCAAGGCTGAGTGTGTAGATATGCTTGAGATGACCTAGTGATGATGTAGCACCACTTGAGTGCTTCCCTCCATGCTTGCAAACCTCCATAATGGTTGTTCTCAGTTTGCGCAGTGACTGTGTAGCTTGGAGTTTGTGCAACGAACTTCTTCCCCTGAAGAACACTTCCCTGTAACTTTCCTTTGACCCTCTGCCCTACAACCTATCAAATCCTCTCAGAGTGCGGGCTGCAAATGGAGAGTGAATGAGGGCGGTTTAAAAAAAATGATATTTTGCGCCCCCCTATTGTTTTGTTTTGTCATGAAGGTGAACTTTGCGTAAAGGGGTTATGGTATTATGAATCATGATGATGGATTATGAAATTGGGGGGGGGATGGCATGATGATGAAGTGTGAATTGAGGGGTGACATGATGATAAATGGTGAATGGAAGGAGTAGATAAAAGTGAATGATGAATTGTGAATAGTGATATGGGAATGGTGACATGGGGATGGTGGACATGGGAATCGTGACATGACTAACAGACCCATAGAACTTTAACTGACTGTCATGGTTTTGAATTGTGATAAATAAGACCCCCATGAAAATACCCCTTGAACCCTCAATGCCTTTTTTCTCCACATGAATACAGGTTTGGAAATATGACCTTATGACCCTCTCATGGACTTTGAACCCTCACAAATTTGATTTTGTATTTAAAGACCCTTTTATGACATGGAAAACTTGCAGTGACCTTAGACAATGACTGCTTAGACTACGACATGAGTGATTCATAGGCTAAACTAACATACAAACCCCCAAAATGAATAGAAAGATGCAAAGACACTTTGATCCCTAGACTGTAGGACCCTAACACACGGTACCTTGCCCTTGCACCTATCAACGCGACAAAAAAGGGCCACTAGATTGAAAGCTCTATCATACCAATTGGTACATGGAGTGCTTTTTCGAAAGCACCATAATGGGGTCCTGCTCAAATCTCTGGAAGCACCTGATACATAAAGGGTATTGTTTGATTTACACGACAGACCAGCAGGAGCACATTATGCGGGCGACACCACTGTGCACAAAGTTATGCAGGTCGGTTACTATTGGCCCACATTATTCAAAGATGCTCATGCCTATGCCCGCAAGTGTCCAGTCTGTCAGAAATGTGCTGGTCGCGATAGAAATTCAGTTGCCCCATTGGTACCTATCGCTGTAGAAGAACCATTCCAACAATGGGGTCTAGATTTTATTGGTGAGATCTTCCTCCACTCATCAAAGCAGCACCGTTATATTCTCAATGCTACACATTACTTCGCACGGTGGACGAAAGTAGTTCCTCTCAAGCAAGTGAATGATTAGGAAGTCATTATTTTCTTCAAGGATAATATTTTCACCAAGTTTGGCATTCCCACATCACTTGTTTTTGATGATACAACATATTTTTCATCGCTTAAACTTGATGATTTTTGCATTAGAAAATGGCATTGTATTGAAACATTCATCTAACTATTATCCACATGATAACGGTCTTGCTGAGTCAACCAATAAAAACCTCATCCATATTATCAAAATGACTGTCTACTTTGAACAAAGGAACTGGCATAATGCTTTGGTGAATGCTCTATAGGCTGACTGTGTCACACCTAAACCCTCTCTTAAAACCTCTCCTTACTTTCTAGTTTATGGAAAAGAAGCCATCCTATCTTCGAATATTTACCTGTCTGCCCTTGAACTTTCGTAAGAGTCTTAGGGTAAGCCTTGTCTTTTGGTTCATAGCAGGATAAAGAACCTTTTGAAATTACAGGAAGAAAGGAGAAAAGCAAAAGAAAAATTTGCTCTTTATCAAAACCATATCAAGAGATAGTTTGATAAGAAGTTTGCAAGGAAGAAGGAAATCAGTGTGGGAGATGTGGTATTGAAGTGGGATAAAGCCCATGGAGAGAAGGGGAAACACACTAAATTCCAGTCCCTGTGGATTGGACCCTATCTTGTTCATGAGAAACTTGGACAACACACTTACCATCTTCAATCTTTGGATTGGAAGATGGACTCACTTCCTATCAATGGCCAAGATCTTAAACAATATTTTCAGTAGCTATCTAGGGCTGTGACCCTACCCTTTGTACATATTATTTTCATGTTTGTAGTTTGTTTGTTTTTCTTGAATTGTCGAGTTTTTTTTTTGTTCCTATTCTGTTGAGAATAAGCCTTGTGTGAAAGTGTTTGGTTTGGTTCCAATGGGTTACAAGCCAAATTACTAGGTCAACAATATAAATGCCCACACGTGTGATCCATAAGCTCTTAGTAAGCATGACGTCATGCCATTTGTTGAAGTTTCTAAGTTTACTTAATTTAGAAACCCTTCATGCACTTTTCTTGATTTATTCCTACCTACTTGTTAATTTTTCTTTAACAAGTTATTTACAAAGTAAATACTGAAAATAAACGCCAGTGCATGCTCAACATATTACAGATCAACAACTAAAAGAAACAAGAACAAACACACCACATGATACCATTATTTTTTGACCAATGTCCCCGGAAAAATCCAATGCGGGAAAACCTGTGCAGCTATCTGAGGGTTTTCTTATTAAGCAATATCAAAGTACAATCTGGGTGCCGAAACTGGCCTACCCAATAGGTAATTTCCTTAGCAGCTACACCTCACAGTTTGAGAGAAATCTCTTGGCTGAAACCCCGAAAAAATCCTTCCGGCAGTTCCTCAGCACAAAATTGCTCCTGCAACCCCAACGTCTGCCCAATCTGGATTGCGCTAGCTCCTCTTTGTCTCATGCTGGTCTTGCGTCAACCTTTCTTGGCCTGTGTCAGCCCCAAGAGGCCCTACGTCAGCGCTGGGAGCCTCTACTTCAGCTATGCTGGCCCCTCTGGTGCTCTGCGCAGCACTTGGCTGCCTCTGCGTGAGCCCTTGTTGGCTCTGCGTCACCCTCCTTGGCTGTTGTGCTGCTCTCCTGGCACGATCTCTGCCTTCTTTGTTCCTCTGTACTCAATTCCCCTTAGCCAATGTTGCACGAAGTGGGGACGTTTTTTGGAAGCGAGGACGCGGAAGCGTCATTTTCCAAAAATCTAGGAAGCGAAGCGTCTGCTATATATATATATATATATTTATATTTTTTTGCATTTATACTCAAAACAAACATCCCAAATACCAAATTAGTTGTAGAAGACATGAAAACATGCATATTTTTGCATAAATCAAGATAGATATAACATCCATTGTACATTAATAATTAATTATTCGAGCATCAACCATTTAGATGCATCAACCATCTAGAATCTAGATTCTTCTCCTCTTGTCTAGCCTTTGCCTCTACCTCGATTGTCTAGGGATATTAGTCAACATTGCCCAATTTTGATCAAACTACCTAATTCAAGACTTAAAATATGGTAGAAAAAGCTTAACATGCTTGATAGATGATTTTGACTTGATTGAAAGGTAATTTTTTGCTAAGGGCGTGCCGCGTGACAAAGGAGTTCAACAATTAACACCACCAACACTAGGGTACATATAGGGCTTGGTGCTCTTGATTAAATGCTAATTGCATACCTTCATACTTGATATAATCTAATGAAATGCCACAATCCCATTGATCCTGAATTCCTGAAAACTATTAAGTCTGCTAAATTTTGAATAGGATATGAAATTCTATTTTCTCCATATGAAGTCTAATGAGGCTGGAACCACTCTCAAACAAACATCCTGAGTCATTTCATGGTAATGTTAAAAATTTAAGTAAAAGGATGGCATTCTCCTTTATTTTTCATTTTCATCCTTTTACTTTAAGAATTTAACATTACCATGAAGGAGCATATGCTATATTTATATTTTTTTGCTTTCATTCGTCACCCTAACCCAAGGTGGACCCACCCCCAACAAGCAAACTCACCTAAAATAAAAAAAAATTGGAAAAAAAAAACGATTTTCTAAACACTTTTCCGGAAGAGTACGGAAGCGTACGCTTCCTCCTCCGAAGCGCCACGCTTTCGACTCCCGAAGAGTCGTACGAAGCGCGCTTCCGAAAAGTCCAGGAAGCAACAAAAAAATTCGGAAGCGTGCTTTCGACGAAGCTTCCTAGGCGCTTCCGCACGGGACGCACTTCTGGGCTTGGAACCGGAGGGGGGGGTGCTTCGTGCAACATTGCCCCCAGTTGCTCTCCCGATCACTAATTTTATCTCTCTTAGCAAACCCCGCTCTAGAGAATAGAATGACTGATCATCTGGTGTGATCTCCAAGTGAACCTCAAGCCTCCTCTTATACTTTTCTTGTTGACGATTCAACGGCCGAGATTAAGTCCCTAATCAATGGCTAAGATTCGATCTGGCTTGATCCATGTCTTTTGGACCACTCTAACACAGATTCACATTAATACACATTAATATTTTATTTTTCCTAAGTTTAAACTTAGGGACTCCATTAAAAATATTAATTATTTTAATATATCATGATCTGCTTAGAATTTTCCCAAACCCTTTCTGGGTATTAGAGATCTCATGTGCCCCAACCTCTCCGCCAAATTTCGTGGCTAGAGCACATCCAATGCTACCCCAAATCAACACCATTTTAAGGTGCAAAATGCTCCAAAGATGCACTAGAAGGGATAAATGAGTCTGCAAGCATCATGATCAGCCTCAATTTGAGGAAGGGTCCTCAAATCAATCCTCAAAGCATCTCCATGTGTCCAAAAGCCAACTTTGGGTGCCCTTTGTCATCTCTATAGGTGCCATGTAGACTATTGACCACCCAAACATATAATTGAATATTGGCCATGTAGACTATTGACCACCCAAACATATACTTGAATATTGGCCATGTAGACTATTGACCACCCAAACATATACTTGAATATTGGTCAACTACTTCATGCCGAACACATTGCAAAGCAATCCATCATGGTGAGAAAGTCAAAATTTTCAAAATTCATCATCATGATTCAACTTCTGGTTATAGCAGAAAGATTAGAAACACAGGAAGATTTTCTTATGTTGATAATTACGTGTGATATTCTTGTATTCTTATTATCTTTTATGTTCTTTTCATCAAGCAATCATCAATGAAAACATGAAGATCAATGACACCAGATGTAGGCATTCAGGGAGGGTTAAAACCCCTCTCTAGGCGAAAATCCAGTCAAACTCTTCCACCAATCAAATTGAGATAGACCAAGACCTTTGGCCTAACCAAAAGACCTTCCTTCTCCCCCAAGTTAGCCTTCCAATACGATTCAACAAACTTCAGTAGTCTCTTTTAGCCCAACATCTACAACCCAACGACAATGCAGAATTTCGGCCCAGCTACAGTACTACAATTTCGTCCCTTCCAACAACCCATCAACTTCGCACGTGTGAGACAAAGAGAGAGAAAATTCGACTTCTTATGCTTGACAAAGACTTCCTTCTCCTTGGCTAGGGTTTCCTTCCTCTTCCTTGAATTTCAGACCCTTTTTTGCCTCCAACAAATGCAGATTGAAGTTATTGTGGATGTGCTTCAAATGAGGTCAAGTTCCTGCCTTTATATAGTGAATCTGTGAGGTCGAATTCCCTTGATGAGGCCAACTTGGTGGAGGAGAGCTAAAAGACCTATTCTACATTAAAATAAGTTTCTTTCTTGATAGAGGAAGCCCAAGGGTCTTTTACATCATGACGAGGACTAGGACTCTTGACGTAAACCCTAGAAGCCTACAATGGAGGCTTTGACCTAAAAACCATTGACCCAAGCATGAAATCCATGCTTTAAGAAGTCAATTTCTTTTATAATAAAATTTCTTTTTCTTTCTTTTTGCAAATACATTTCAAATACAATTATGAAGATTGACACTAGTTACATTTTTCAACACTTCCTCTTAACTAGGGAGGTATTCATAATTACATATATACAGAGGTACATGAAAGATCTCAAAGTGACATACTCTATGAAGTGTTCACAGCGCACTCAATGCTACAGATTAGATACCTGACAAGGGTACTCTAATCTCGTGGGACTAAGTTGTACTCAAGCTTTAGCCTCTCTAGGTACCATTAGCATTTTATGCTCTAACACCAACCTAGGGATCTAGGTGCATATCCAAGGTCGGAGCTCCATGACCAATTCCACCCTCCCTACTTCAAGATCTAGACATCAACACATAGGCAAGCCAGATCCCAAGAATCTTGTTGCCACAAGATGCTTTATCTCTCATTTCTAAATCAGGTATATGTCCACCTGGTGGGCTCCAGTATTGTAGAAATAATGCTACAACTCCTGGAGCTTCCTTTTCTAATTTTATCAACCCGGTAGTTCGTAACAAACTTGGAAGCGACGGTGCTGTATGCACAAGTACTAGCTCTTGTCGCAGCTGTCACTTGGTCAGCTGGCACAAGTCCGCTAGGGCTCAAGCCAACTTCTATATGTTCTCAGAAGAAGCTTTTTAAGTGATGAACGAAAGCTATCTCAAAGGAAATTAATCTACTTTGCAAGAATGAACTGAAAGCCAACAAAACATGGAAACCCTAGTAAACCCTAATTCTACCAGCTTAATCCTTATGATGCAATGGTGGGAATGCAACTTCTAAAAGTGATGCCATTACTTCTATTGAGATGAGATGCATGTGTCTAAACTACTTTCATCTGAAGAGAACATGTTTTTGTATTTTTGCTCAAGTTGTTGGAGTTATTATGCCTGTGCTTCTTACTGGGTCTTGACTGTGCAGGGGTAGATCAAGGGGAGGAAGGCTTGGAAAAGGTCAGGAGGACTCTAAGAGGGTCCAAGGGATCCCTAACATCATTCCACAGAAGTTCAGATGCCTGGCAATCATGTTTGCAAGCTTCTACAGGATGTCTTCAGGGGATTCTACAGGAAGTTCAAGATTTCTACAGGAAGTCTGCTAACTTCTACAGGATGCTCTGCAATCGGAGTTTTGGGTGATGGATGAGTGAATGAGCTGTATGGGTGGATAGGGAGGTAGGATGGGAGCTTGTGATGGCTTATGGACAGTGAGATGAGATGGAGAGGGGGTGTGTAAAGCTGGTTGGTCTAGAGGAGGGTAGAAGCAATGAAAGGCCGAAAAGATAAAACAACGTGGATGATAGAAGAGTTGGGAGGCAAATGATCTAACTGGGAGATAAGTAGATGGCCTAGGCACGACTGAGAAGGATAAGGAAATGATAGAGTGGTGCTGCGCAGTGTAAATGAAACAAATCACCCCGGTCTTGCGTATAATCGAAATGTCATCAACCTACTCTAACTGTTTTATTAGAAACCAAAGAACAACAATGTAGTTTAAAGGGAAATCGTGCATGGTGCTGAAACAAAGAGTTATTCCACAAGATCTAAATGCATGGACACTTCTACAACCGAAAACATTACCTCAAGACTTGCATGAATATGTAAAACAGTGTTTTTGGTAGTTGGCACGGTCTGCACTTCCAGTCCCCAAACAGAGGTGAAAGTGAGTGTGCATTCAACCTTTTTTTGAACTCTGATTAACTCCAATCCTCTTACTCTAATCTAAACTACCGAAGCAATTGTGTTCATAAACCTTACGTAATCACATCAAAACACTCAACTCAGCAAACTGTGTTTCCAAGTGCATGTAAAGGAAAAGAAATATAATGCTGAAAGAAAGACAAGTAACAATACAAAGAAAGGAGGCCTATTGCTCTCAGGTTGGGCCCAACCTTGAGAGCTATAGCTCCTCTAAGAACTCAGAACTGAACTCGAATCTGCCTGCCTTTTATTAAAAGATCATAGTCATAAGTCTAACAACATGCCAAAAATGGCTTACAAAAAGCAAAACAGAGCTATAGCTCGTAATTCAGAATCTACAACAAAGGTTCAAAAGTTCCCATCGAAGGCTACAACCTCAATATTTATACATTATGAGGGCCAAGCTGGCCTCCTAAATTAGTGGGGCTTGGCTGACCAACTAAAAGTAAACTGCTATTCGCTTAGAATCCGTTGGCTGCCTTCTAGCTCGGTGGTGATAGCTGTTGGAGTTCGGAGTTGGGGTGGAGATCACGAGGAAGGCCATTCAAGACTGTGGACAACCTTCCTACAAAACCGCAATGCCACCTTGGCTGTCTCCTTGCCTTCATCTGCGTGGTTTTGCTCCATTTAATGTCAAAAACCTGAAATAAACATGTATTAGCCACCTAGGAATAGTGACTGCCCTCCTTCCTACAAATAACATGAATATACTAAAAAATGATGCATAAGTGATGAAAAATGAAGGGTTGAGCAAGGGTAAGTAGGCCAAATGAGCCCAAAATGTTACCAAATTTGGGGCTCATCACCACCACTCCAAGCATGCTTCAAACGTTCAATCTTTTTACAGAGAGATCCTACACAATCACAACCCCAATCAATAATAATCATTAAATATATATACAAGTAAACACAAACCTTCGGAGTCGTCAATCATCTTGATGCTACTCATATTAACATCAAGTTATCCAAATACAACTTGACAGAAGCTTTTCTTCTTCTTTTAATTTTTCAGTAGCACCAAATATAGCCTCAGTACATAATATGCCCTCCCTCTTAACTGGGGAGTTATACCCTTTCTTCTATCCAAGATCCCTCTCAACTTAGGGAGATTAACAACTTTTTCTTTTATAATATTAGAGTAACATTATCCTTTCAAGGCTTCATTTATTTCTCATGGCATCAAGGTCAACTTTGATCATCATTATTCTTATAGCTTATTTCATCATGCTCATCATTATGAACATCTTCAACATCTTGAAGATTACGTATATGCAAAACTTTAATAGCAAGTACAACCAAATACAAACATATAGAAGCATGAAGTTAACTATATCAAAATCAAGTTATTACTATGGAAGCACCAAAACATTCAAGCTTTAGACAGCAAGGGTCACATCTTTTTACATACTAGACTCCAACTTCTTGCTAGGGTTTTGTCAAAAACCATAGACTCCATCTTCGAGACACAAAGCCTTAGATATCAACAATTCAATCAAATAACATTCCAATCATGGTACTAGACATCTAAGGTTTGAAACATTTGCTTTCAGAATCACATGTTAGACTCTACTAGGATTTGTTGCAAACCCTAGATTTTATCAAAGCTAAATCATATCAATAATAATATCATGTCCTAGAATATCAATCTCTACTAGGATTTTGTTACAAACCCTAGATTTTACAAACTAAAACATTAAGTTGGCATACTAGCATATACATATCTATGATGCACTAGCATTTCACATCAATATCTACTAGGTAAACCCAATATACCCCCATTAATATATCGAAGTTAGATATACAACAATTTTACCCTAGCTAGGGTTATCATCGTACAAATGACTATACACCTAGGGTTTCATTCCTAGGATCTTTAGTTATTACAAGGATCATATTGAAGAATTCTCGTAAGAAGAGTTAGATTGGTGCAAGCTTATCTTATCAACTTATATTTGTGCATCTCAACATTGCCACCAACATTGTCACATAACAAGGCCTTGACTAACAACTCTATCTCTCCACAAGATTAGAGCACAATGTTGGGGAGACCAATGATTTATAGACACCTTCATCATTGTCTCTCAAGGCACATACCCCATCCAGATGTTCACAAGGTATGTCCTTCTAGGACCATTCCTGTCTTGGATTAACACATCCTCAAGGAATTTCCTCTTCGACTACTCTTACCTATTGGATGCCCTACCACATCCTCAAAGAGTATCAGAATTCAAATGCTTACCCAATCCTCCATTCTTTCTTCATAACATGAAGACAAGAATGATGTGTCTATCTCTCCCTCTCAACTAGGGAGGATCTACTCATTCCTATAAAAGGAATATACCCAAGCTCCCTCTTAACTAGGGACTTGTCCAAGCTCCCTCTTATCTAGGGACTTGTTTTCAACAAAATCTTTCTTTCTTCGGTGGAGATCATGGTACTATCATTTGCTTGTAGGGCTCCTCCTTTTTGCATTATCATGTTATGGATGAACTTCAACTTCTTCATCATGGAGCCATCTTCTTTTAGAACTTCTTCGTAGGGCTTCAACTATCTTCTCCATCACTTTCCTTCAACGAAACATAGTGTTGAACCAATAGTCATGTCATCCTTCTCTTCATCGGAAAGTGATCTTCTAGTCCACATCTGGTTATTCTTCATACAACTCCCTCTTCCAAGTCATGTTTCTTTCGGGATCTTTCATCCAATCTCATGAGTACTAGTTGTAGGTGACTTTCTACAACCTTCCTTTGGTAGCCCTGTTTCAACCCAACTAGACGTTTTCTCAAAAATCAAAATGAACATCAAATCAAGGTTACCTCTTTATAACGGCCTTTCATCATGACATTAGCTTCTTGCAATATCAACACCCTGCACATTTATGAATCCATCTCCAAGACATTCATTACCAAGGTTCTTCTTCTTTCTTCATACTTATCAAGGTCTTCATACCTTCTCCATGGATATGTCATAGCTAATCCTTCTAGTTTATCAGATGTTGATTTGCCATCTTATCTTATGTGACTATAGATACATCGTTCACGAACTCTTCTTTTAGCTTCTTCACATATGGCTTCCTCAGGATCGTCTATACATAGTTCCTTCATCATAGGAACCATAGTTGTAACCACCTCATATTCTTTATGAGGTCATACTATGTTGATTTCATCTTGTCAGTGTGTAGAAGAGTTCAAGGCGCATTGTATACATGCCTTCATGCATCATTCTAATGGAAGAGTTTCTTCTTCTCTCACCATGCTCATGAGATAGAGTATCATATGATGAATTTATCTATCTATTACTAAATATATATACATACTTCTTCCATCATGTGGTCATCTAGACTTCCTTTTAGCAGCTTCCTTTTTCTTTGCTTGAAGACGAAGATTCTTCAACCAACTTGTCATGCTACACATCTTTGTCAGCATACCATCATTCTTCTAGACTGTGGATTCCACACTATGTGAAATATAGACCAACTGTGTGACGCTTCTTCTATGTAGAGGTGAACCTTCTAATAAAGATTCCATTGGAGGATTCGTATGATCCTTGCATGTGCTTCCTTATAATGATGAGGTGTGATGATTCCTTATCTTGCTAGATGTCTTTCTTTCAATCATACAAACTGCTTGCTTCGGTTATTCTTCTAGGCTTCTAATGGAGATGCCATGTGCCATGGAGAAAAATTTAACCATATCAACTTCTACTTTGCCTTTCTTTCCATGCTTCTATGATGATGTCATGAGCTACTTCCTTTTATCATGTACTATGACTGCTCCATCCATACAAATTTCTACATCGACCATCCTTCCATGCTTCAATGATGATGCCATCTCACTATTATAATGCATCTTATCATAACAGTAGAACTTCCTACTTTACTTGCTAACTTCTATGTTCTTGAAACTAAATTAAATGTGTGAGAGACCTTCTAATAGTTGAGGTCTATCACTTTTCCTTCTTTGACTTCTTCTTTTCAGATTCTTCTACTTCTTCGGTGATATGGGCTTCATTTCTTTCCTTTCTCTTCATGTTGTCCTTCTCGGGTTTAGGACAATGTCTTTTGAAATGATCATATTCATTACACTAATAGCATTAGATCTTTGACATGTCGATCTACTTTTGAAACCTTTTTGGAGGCTTCCCTTTCTTCCTTGCCATCGCTATAAATGCTTGAGTTTGTTCACTTGATCCAACATCATTCTTCGCCTTTAATCTTGTTTCTTCTATCTTACATAGTGACCATAGATCATTGAATAGGGTGGTTTCCTTGTTTCCATAGATACTAGATACAAAAATGCCCCATTCATTAGGTAGTGCATTGAGCACAATGGTGGTCATCTCTCGATCAGACATTACTTCTCCCAGCTCTTGTAGTTGATCCATTATTTAAGATACCCTCGTAAGGTATGAGGCTACCCCTTCTTCTTTTGATACCTTTATCTTTTATAATTCGGTTCTTAACGATATGATTTCTCCTGCAGTGCTTATAGAGAACAATTCTACCAACTTATCATAGATTTCTTTCGATGTCTGCATCTTTGCTACATAAGGGATGAGAGAATCCTTGATTGATTCTATGAGGATTCTTTGAGTTCTACCTTCATATATGATATCCCGAATTTTGATTTTTCATTTGAGTGGATTAATGGAGTTTATTGGGGAGGTGCTAAGCATAGCACAATTTTGTCATTTGGGCGTTGGAGACATTTTAGGCATATGTGACTTAGTAGAAATGGAAAATTATAGCTCTAGTGGAATGTGGGAAATTATAGCTCTAGTGGAATGTGGGGGCCACAAGAGAAAGGAATTCGACCCAATGGAGCAAGTCACATGAGTGAGAAGAAAGAGAGAAAGGAAGGGGTGTGGATTAGTGGAAGGTGGGGACCACCAAGGGGGAGAGGGCCAACAATTATAAATAGAGCTTGGAGGCCTCCATTTGGTATCTTTGATCATTTGTCTCTTGAGTTGCTTAGCCAAGACAACTGTGTTGTTTAGTACAAGGAATTTCTGAGCGGGAATTCCACCCTCATTTCAGAGAACTTCGAGTGACTCCCTAATGAGGCAATTTGGGGAGCTCAGTTCAGAGTTTCCATGGCGCGTATATGTAAGTTATTTCAATTGGTACGTTTTTCTTCCAAGACGCAGAAGTGGTTCAAATTTCTTGTGGGGAGATCAATTACGAAGGAGCAAAACGCTGGAGGATTTGCAGGGGTTTTTCCCCAAATTTAGCCGAATATTTTGTGATGATTAGAAGGGCTGAGGTGAGAGAATTCTTGGGGCCGAAATTCTACACTTCCGGAAGTGCACAGGGGCTGGAAGAATAGAGGTTGAGGAGAGATAAGGGTTGGAGATTGGTGGTATTCTTCAGGGGAGAATTTAGCGAAAGTTGGGAGAGATTTCTAGTGGTGGATTTGGGCTTAATTCAGTAGTATCTATTTTGGGCGGCATTTTCTGGCCAAATTGGGCAATTTGCACTTGTTGGGGGCCATCAGGGGTCGGTGGATTCAGCCCAAACCCTTTCTGGGTTTTCGTGGGTTTATTGAGAGGAGTCTTTGACTAATTTTATTGAACTTTCCAGGCGATATTCGGGCCTAAAATCCTAATTCTTATAGCACGGCGAATTGCTAGTTAGGTGGGGAATTTGCACAATTTTGTGGGTTTGACTTTGGCTTGGAGATAGGCCAAACCTTTCCTGGGTATTTTTAGGTTTGAGGAGAGGAGCTTGCACTGCAATTTTAGAGCATTCCGAGCATTATTTTGAGCATGTCGATCAATTCCATTCAACAGTCCGTAGTGTAGATTTTGGGAAAGTTTGAGCTATAGATTTGGGCCAATTCCAACACATGATCCTACACATTCTAACCTGAGGTTTGCGTTGCTTGTTGTAGCAAGCCTAGGTTCTATGGATTTCATCCTCTTGTACTTGATTTTCCATGCATAATTAATAAAATGGCTCAGGACTATTGCCTAGATTTTGGGGTTTTCTGATTTGTGCTCTTGTTCAGATTTTTATTGTTGTATTTTAGTTCATGCATCTGTTATTTGTTGTAAATTTCAATTTGGAATATTACAGTGGTATCAGAGCCATGATCTTGGCCAGCTGTGGGGTAGCCAACTAGATCATGTGAGATTTGGGCATGTATGCACAGTGATGGGTTAAACCATAGACAACCCATGGCTCAAGGAAGATTCAGTATGTAGGAATTCTGGGGTGGAATCCACTGGAACGATGAGAGATTGGCCCAGTTGAGGAAGGTGACAGACCAAATCCATCCTCATCCTTATAGCAGAGACACTAGAGGTGCGCAGGCCGTGGGGGTGCAACCATCTACACCGTATGGGGAAAGTCAATAGAATCAAGGCCCCAAATCTCCTTAAAAGGAGCAGGAAAAACAGGGATAGTTAGAGGATGAGTCAAGGGAACACTTTTGCTGGTGGAGGCCTAGATTTAGATATTAGGAGCCTGAGGAGGAGGTTGAGCATGATGCTGAGGGCACACAAGATGGTGAGGAGCACATCGATATACCTAGTGTGGCGCAGGAGTCACCATTGTTGGAGACCTCTTTGATAGCACTAGTTGACACCTTGGGGGAGAGAGTAGAGCATACACCCATAGGGCCATCCATTGACAAGGTTCAAGGAGACACAATGTAATATTCCTAATTAGCTATGGCTAATTGGAATATTTGATTTTGTTCAATTTTTGCCTTCTATAGTTATTTGTGAATAAAAAGTGAGGAAGAGGCACATAACTCACTTTAGAATAAAAAGTCACTTCCTAGGTAGCACAACGTTGTGACTTAAAGGGGGAGCCAAGGGGGCCAAAGGGGGACACAGAAATGGAGCCCACGCAGACACATGGAGGGACTGCGCAGGAGGGAAGAACACATGGCAAGAGGGGAATCACGTAGGAGGAGGTGAGCCTAGGGATTGTGAGAGGCAGAGGCTATAAAATAGAGAGGAGCCCCCTCATTTTGGATCATTTAGTTATGTGCATTTTGAGCTAGTCGTTTCGACTTTTGAGCACGCTAGCTGTTTAGCTGGTCTGCAGCACTGTTTAGTGCATTGAGTGTCTCCGTTCGGAGATCTCACCCTTAGCCCCGGGGGACTTCGAGTGCCTGCTCGGGCAAGGTATTTCCATCGGTATTTCAGCAATAGTTTTATCAACATTTCAACAACAGTTTCATCAGCATTTTGGAGGACTGCGCAACACTTGGAGAGGGACGTAGTTCTTTTTGGTTGTAGTGCTGGATTGGGGTTTTGCAGGTGGAGTTATGCTGAGAGATTGAGCAGGGGTCCAACTCTTGTCTCATTGGAGGAATTTTGGCAGGGTTTCAGTCAACGTTTCAGGCAGAGTTTAGAGGGGTTTCCTTCAGTGGCAGCGCAGGGCATTGAGGAACTGCGCAGAGCCCCAAGAGGGTGTTTTTCGGGGGTCGGCCATTCTAGGAAAGCTTTCTGGGTTTTTTAGGGTTTCTTGAGTAGAGCCTGAATCCAGAGTTTCAACTTTTTCCGAGGAGAGGAGCAACCCAAAATCATCATTTGTTTTCTAGCAGCAGTAGCAGCACAGCAGCAACATCCACGCAGTGAGGCCATTCTTGTCATTTTGAGAGTATTTCTTCACTTGCCTCGTGCAAGTCGAGGTGCCATCTGTCTAATCACCTCTTGTACTCATTTTATTGCTCAGTATAATAAAATGGCTTAGCATTTCTCGCTGCATTTCTTGTGTATCTGCTTATATTTCTGGTTTACATTATTATATGCTATTCCACTGTTATTTTATCGCTTCCGGGTTATTATATCATTTGCACATATTTGGTTGGAGTTTTTGCTGGGGTTTGAGGAATATTTTGGGTTAGGAATATTACAGTGGTATCAGAGCATAGATCTGGCTCAGCCTGTGGAGCTAGCAATCTATGACACTGGGGGAAAAACCCTACATTTGTTACAGAGGTAGGAGGTACAAAGACACTGGACATAGGTTGGAGAATACCTATAGGGAGGGAGACTGTGTTCCTGTGGTGGACGTAGAACAGGTGGAGCCTATGGTAGACGCATAACAGAGAGAGCTAGTAGTGGACGCAGAACAGATGGCTGACGAGGACGGGAAGAGATTTGCGGATATGCTCCTCAAATCAGTGCAGGATCTGTCGAGGCAGATTGAGGTGATGGGGCAGAGATTCACGGCAGTAGAGGCCAGACAGCGTGAGAGCCCACGAGTTTTTCAGATTGGTGAGGGATCAGGTGCATCCCATCACTTGCCAGAGCAGCGTGATACTGCGCAGCAGGTGGCCTCACATGCCCCTACACGCTCTACCATGCCCACTTTCTTAGGAGCAGACATGGGGGCCGTAGCCCAGCAGGAGGCAGAGCCTGGACATATGGGCGATTATTTTGCAGAGTACCAAGCCTATGGGCAGGAGTTCAGGGAAGCCCTCTCATTCAGAGATTTTGTTCAGCTCCAGCGGGATAGCAGACCCCGCAACCATCACAGAGGGTACCAGCATTACCATGATGGCGACACCCACCGTGCAGCGAGTAGATTCCACTTGCCTACGTTTGATGGCTCATCAAACAGTTCAGCAAAGTCTTGGGTGGAGAAGCTGGACATTTATTTCCAGCTTAACCAGATGTCGGAGGTAGAGGTCATCAAGGTGGCAACATTGCATTTGGATGGCGAGGCCCAGGACTGGTGGTTTCATGGGATGATTACACTGGGGCACTCCACAGTGACGACATATGCCGAGTTTACCAGGAGACTGATGGAGCGATATGATCGGAGGGATCCAGAGCAGCGTTTCGTTGAGCTGACCGAGGCTCAAACAGACAAGGAGCCCAGAGGCCTACATTGCAGATTTCTTGAGGGTCTCCCTGATGGTGCCCGACCTATCCACGACGCGGAGGGTCGATATGTATGTGAAGGGGTTAGCAGAGCCACTTCGGGGTCTAGTCCGATCCACTAGACCAGCCACACTCCAGGACGCTATCAGCAGGACCCGGGACTTACAGGATGTCTTACCCAGGACCCGGACACCTTACCCCCAGAGACAGACTTTCCAGTCTAAGGGGAAGGACGTGAGGATTCCACCTCCAAAGGGGAATCCAAGACGAGTACAGCTTGATGATGATGCCAGGAGGGAGCTGAAGAAGAAGCGGTTGTGCTTCACATGTCAGGAGCCATGGGCACCAGGACATAGATGTGCTGTTGGCAAAGCACATTTTATTGAGGTCTTCTCCGAGAGCAGGAGCCATGGGCACCACGACATAGATGTGCTGCTGGCAAAGCACATTTTATTGAGGTCTTCTCTGGGAGCAGTGGAGAAGAGGATGACGAGGAGGATGTGGAGGGTGGAGATAGCCATGCCATACAGGGACCTTTGCCACCTCCACCCCTAGTAGCAGTTGGTGCATCTTTTGCATCCACTGGAGGAGCCCTTGCAGCATTGCGAGGAGTTCCCAAGTATCTGACGCTACGCGTACGAGGGACAGTACGTGGCGAGCAAGTGTCAGTTCTGGTTGACAATGGGGCAACCCACAACTTCATAGATGCACAGATGGTTGAGCGGAGAGGTATACAAACATAGAGCTTTGATGGGTTTTCAGTCTTGGTCCTAGGAGATCAGACCATGACGTGTGCTTGTTATGTCCCAGAGCTTTCAGTGACGATGGGCACCTACACATTGATTGACCACTTTTTCGTGGTCGATATTCCGGACACCAACATGATACTGGGTGTCCAGTGGCTTATTACTCTAGGGAAGGTCACAATGGATTGGAAGACCCTAGAGATGGAGTGGGATGATGAGAAGATAGGGAGACATGAGAAGATATGGGGATAACACACATATCCACCTCAAACTATTTCGGCTCATCGGATGGAGGCAGTCTTCCAGAAGGGAGACATAGAGTGGGCAGTGGAGCTGCGTGCATCAGAGGCAGGGACTACAGGGCAGTCGGTACATCCAGAGATACAGTCCATCCTTGATCGGTATGCCATAGTGTTTGGGGAGATTCCACCAAGACAGCCACCGGATCGGGGGTTTGAGCACACCATCGAGCTAGAGCAGGGCATACAGGTAGTGATCACCACCCCCTATAGGCACCCCAAGGCCTATTGAGATGAGATTGAGAGGGCTATCCAGGAGTTGCTGGCTCTTGGGCACATTCGACCGAGCACGAGTCCTTTTGCTTCTTCTGTGGTGTTGGTGAAGAAGAAGGATGGTACGCTGAGGATGTGCATTGACTACAGGGCCTTGAACAAGAAGACCCTGAAGAACAGGTACCCCATACCCAGGATCGATGAGTTGATGGATGAATTGAGAGGGGCACGTTTCTTCTCAAAGATTGATTTGAGATCGGGGTATCATCAGATTCACGTGAGGGAGCAGGACATTCCCAAGACCACCTTCAGGTGTCACTATGGGCACTTTGAGTTCTTGGTTATGCCTTTTGGGCTAACCAACGCCCCAGCTACATTTCAGTCCTGCATGAATGACATCTTCTGTAGTCACTTGAGGAAGTTTGTGTTGGTATTCTTCAATGATATTCTTATTTATAGCAGGACTTGGGATGAGCATCTCCAGCACATTGAGACAATATTGTGTATCTTACAGGAGCAACGGTTCTATGCCAAACTCTCCAAGTGTGAGTTTGGGTTGACAGAGATGTTATATTTGGGACACATCATAGGGGTGGACGGAGTGAGAGTCCACGAGGAGAAAATCAGGGCCATCAGAGAATGGCTGGAGCCGAGAAACGTGACGGAACTTCAAGGATTCATTGGTATTTGTACGTACTACTGGAAGTTCGTCAAAGGTTTTTCACAGCTTGCTGCACCCTTGACAGACTTGACGAGGAAGGGGGCATTCAGTTGGTCGGATACATCGCAGCGAGCCTTTGACAGGCTCAAGGAGGTTATGAGCAGTTGCCCAGTGCTTGCATTGTTAGATTTTACACAGCCATTTGTTTTGGAGTGTGATGCGTCGGGAGAGGGGATCGGCGCAGTATTGATGTAGGGAGGTCACCCTATAGCCTTTGAGAGCCGGAAGCTCCTTCCGCACGGGAGGTTGTATTCTATATACGACAAGGAGATGCTGGCCATCATGCATGCATTGGCTAAGTACCGACAGTATCTAGTGGGTAACAGGTTCAGGGTGAGGACTGATCACAACAGCCTCAAGTTCTTTTTGGAGCAGAAGCAGCTACAGGAGAGGCAGCATAAGTGGATCAGCAAGATCCAAGCATATGACTTTGACATTGAGTATGTCAAGGGCAAGAACAACGTGGTAGTAGATGCCCTTTCACGTAGACCAACCGTGTTGTCTCTTATGAGCTTGGATACAGATTGGAGGGCTCGACTCTTAGTAGAGTAATCCAAGGACAGGTTTGCATGTGAGATTCTGGACGGGCATGTGGCAGATGACAGGTACAGGGTGATCGATGGGATCATCTATCACAGGGATCAGATCTTCTTGATTGAGGGGTCTTAGCTCAAGAAGAAGATACTCCAGGCATCACATGACTCACCATTGGCAGGCCATCAGGGGTTTACCAAAACCTACAGGGCCATTAGAGAGAGGTTCTCATGGAAGGGCCTCAAGGAGGACGTACTCTAGCATGTCAGGGAGTGCGATGTTTGCCAGAGGAACAAGGGGGAGATGAGCCATCCCGTGGGACTATTGCAGCCTCTTCCCATTCCGGAGGGGAAATGGGAGAGTATTTCGATGGACTTCATCACAGGGTTGCCCATGGTACAGGGCAAGGATTGTATCTTTGTCGTCGTTGATCGGCTGACGAAGTACGCACATTTCTTTGCCATATCCGCACATTATACAGTAGCACAGGTGGCCGAGTTGTTCTTCAGGGAGATCTTCAGGCTACATGGTCTTCCTAAGACCATCGTCAGTGATAGGGACAACCGTTTCATGGGCGGGTTTTGGCAGGAGCTTTTCCAGTTGGTGGGGATGGAGTTGACATCGAGTACCAGTTATCACCCACAGACGGATGGGCAAACAGAGATAGTTAACAAGTGGCTAGAGGGCTACTTGCGTAACTATGTCAGTGGGCAGCAGCGAGCATGGTTGAGGTGGCTACATCTAGGGGAGTACTGCTACAATACTTCACATCACATGTCCATTGGTATGTTGCCATTCTATGCTTTATATGGGTATCATCCTTTCTCTTTTGCTAACGTGATGTTTGGTGATAGCAAGGCTCCCAGAGCTAAGATATGGATCCAAGAGAGTTAGGATATTCTGTGAGCTCTCAAGGATAACATGGCTATGACACAGAACCAACAGAAGCTGTATGTCGACAGGGGTCGGGTGGAGAGACAGTTCGAGGTAGGGGACATGGTCTACCTACGGTTATAGGCTATAGCCATACCGACAGTCGTCACTAAAACAGAAGGGGGCTGAGAAGGTTAAGCCCCGCTTTTATGGGCCATACAGGGTTATACGTAGGGTTGGACAGGTTGCATATGAGTTGGAGCTGCCCCAAGGCAACAGGATTCATAACGTTTTCCATGTATCATGCCTGAAAAAGGCATTGGGGCAGCAAGTGACAGTGAGAGGTGACCTACCACCCATGGATGACGAGGGGCATTTGGTATTGCAGCCGGAGGCTATCATCGATACCAGGGAGAGGCAGCTGTGGAGCAGGAGTGTCCAGGAATTCTTGGTGAGGTGGAAGAATTTGCCGGATGAGGATGCCACTTGGGAGAGTGAGAAGATCTTACAACATCCATCACTTCAGTTGCTTGAGGACAAGCAACATTTTGCCGGGGGAGACTGTAATATTCCTAATTAGCTATGGCTAATTGGAATATTCGATTTTGTTCAATTTTTGCCTTCTATAGTTATTTGTGAATAAAAAGTGAGGAAGAGGGACATAACTCACTTTAGAATAAAAAGTCACTTCCTAGGTAGCACAACGTTGTGACTTAAAGGGGGAGCCAAGGGGGCCAAAGGGGGATGCAGAAATGGAGCCCACGCAGACACATGGAGGGACTGTGCAAGAGGGAAGAACACATGGCAAGAGGGGAATCACGTAGAAGGAGGTGAGCCTAGGGATTGTGAGAGGTAGAGGCTATAAAATAGAGAGGATCCCCCTCATTTTGGATCATTCAGTTATGTGCATTTTGAGCTAGTTGTTTCGACTTCTAAGCACGCTGGCTGTTTAGCTGGTCTGCAGCACTGTTTAGTGCATTGTGTCTCCGTTCGAAGATCTCACCTTTAGCCCCCGGGGACTTCGAGTGCCTGCTCCGGTAAGGTATTTCCATCGGTATTTCAGCAGTAGTTTTATCAGAATTTCAGCAGCAGTTTCATCAGCATTTTGGAGGACTGCGCAGCACTTGGAGAGGGATGTAGTTCTTTTTGGTTGTAGTGTTGGATTGGGGTTTTGCAGGTGGAGTTATGCTGGGAGATTGAGCAGGTGTCTAACTCTTGTCTCATTGGAGGAATTTTGGCAGGGTTTCAGGCAGAGTTTAGAGGGGTTTCCTTCGGTGGCAGCGCAGGGCATTGAGGAACTGCGCAGAGCCCCAAGAGGGTGTCTTTCGGGGGTCGGCCATTCCAGGAAAGCTTTCTGGGTTTTTCTGGGTTGCCTGAGTAGAGCCTGAATCCAGAGTTTCAGCTTTTTCCGAGGAGGGGAGCAACTCCAAATCATCATCTGTTTTCTAGCAGCAGCGACAGCACAACAACAACATCCACGCAGTGAGGCCATTCTTGTCATTCTGAGAGTATTTCTTCACTTGCCTCGTGCAAGTTGAGGTGCCATCTGTCTAATCACCTCTTGTACTCATTTTATTGCTCAGCATAATAAAATGGCTTAGCATTTCTCGCTGCATTTCTTGTGTATCTGCTTATATTTCTGGTTTACATTATTATATGCTGTTCCATTGTTATTTTATCGCTTCTGGGTTATTATATCATTTGCACATATTTGGTTGGAGTTTTTGCTGGGGTTTGAGGAATATTCTGGGTTAGGAATATTACACACAAATGTGTCCACTATTGAGGAGGTGCCATCTATTGTTGAGGTATCCTAGGTCATGACCAAATCTTCAGGTGATAGCATCGCACAACATGTTGGTGAGGTGCTGGGAGACATCACCATCGTTGATGAGGAGTTGATAGGTATAGAGGCACCTAGATCTATGACAAAGTTGTTGGACGACAGTCATCTACAACTAACCGGTGAGGATGTTTTATATGATGGGTTGTCGATGGAGGAGCAGTTGGAGGCTCAAGCTTAGGATGTGATGGAGGAGGATGCACAATCATCCTTGGGGCTAGACATTGACAAGAAGCAGCGCAGAGAGCACACGTTGGGAGTCCAGCATAGTTCGCTTTAGAGGCACGCTGACGGGGTCCACATCGTTATTATCTTACCCTTATGCATTGGATGGAGAGAGGCGGAGTTGTCTAGACAAATCATAGGGGATGACTAGGTCAATAGGGGCTAGCGGCTTGAGTTGAGTCTGGCACAACGTCAGCATGGAGGGCTTGTTCCGTACATAGGGGATTGTACATTCGATCCCTCCATTGGGATTGGATGGTGAGAGGTACTAAGCTGGTAGGCGATGGAGCAGGTTAGGCGGTTAGGTACATCCATGGCTGTATTTTAGTAGAGGCCGTGGATTACTAGGGGAGACCGAGGGCTTGATTGTTGTTGGGATCCAGGTGGGATTCCTCGGCACAACATGGGCTTGGTTAGTGATGGTATTACCAGTACAATGGATCCCAATTCTTCTGCCAAACTTTCAACCCTAGAAAATAATGCATCAACCCCATGTCCTTCATTTCGAATTCAACTTCAAGATTCTTCTTGCAATCCTGTATGGGCCTGGATGACCTAGTTAGGAACAGGCCATCTACATATAATACCAGAATAAGTGGCTCATTCTCTACCATCAAATAATAGAGATTGGGATCAACATCACTCTTCACAAATCCCAACTGCTGCAAGTAACTATCAATCCGACCATACCATGCTCTGGGTGCCTGCTTGAGCCCATACATGGCTTTCTTTAATCTGCAAACATGAGTTCCCTTCTAATGAGTTTCGTAGCCTTCAGGCTGTTCGATATACACCTCCTCTTCTACCAGCTCGTTCAAGAATGCTGTCTTGACATCCATTTGGTGAATCTCCCATCCCATTTGAGCTGTTAGGGATATAACGAATCTGATAGAGGTGTATCGAGCAACTGGGGAAAAGGTCTCTTCATAGTCTATTCCTTCTTTTTGAGCATACCCCTTTGCCACGAACCTTGCCTTGTACTTATCTATATTGCCATCTGCAACATACTTGATCTTGTAGATCCATCGTGATCCTACAATTGATCTATCTTTTGGTCTAGGTACTACTTCCCAGACATCATTTGTCATGATAGAGTTGTATTCTTCTACCATGGCATCCACCCATACTTGGTGTTGAACAACTTCCTGAAAGCTAGAGGGTTCTATTGACACCTAATCCTTGTGATTTGGTAAATATATGTAAATAGATAAATAAGAAATATGAATAGTTATCGGGAGATGAAATGAACAGTCTCACCCTCATGTATATAATGAAGACCTACCTGATGGAATAGAACACACAAAACATTCTTGCCTTATGGAGTTACTGCCTGGCCTGACATGGTATTAAAGCCAACTCCATTTTTTTAGCATTTATGCCCTTTGTAACTCGCTATTTTGATCCTCTGCTCCTCTGTTCTCCATTCAAAATAGCTGTCCATACAAAGTGCTGTCTCTCCATTCAAAAACGTTGCCTGTTCATAAATGTTGGTACCCTGCTCCACGCTGTCACCTGAACGCTGCTGCCACATTCACCTGAACGCTGCTGCCACGTTCCTCTGCCACAATGCCTGAAGCGTTCCTCTCCCTTAATGAATGTGAACTCCATATGATCCTTCTCTGAAGAGCATCTTCGGCGGTTTTGAAAGTACCCAGCCATATCCTCTGTAGTGTTTGGCGCAACATTTGGACAGACCATCCGCATTCAATACATTTTTGAATGCATTGATTGCTATTATTGCGCTGCATATTACGCTGCTCTCTGGTGTCAAAGCGCTGCATATTACGCTGCTCTCTGGTGTCAAAGCGCTGCATATTGCGCTGCTCCTCCATCCTCAATGTCTCAGATATCAATATCGCCCTCCACTTCTAGTAAACGGTAGCGAATGAACTCCAACATACTTATGTTGAGACTCGCCTCTGCAACATCCATTGAAAAGGGTTCTGGTGGTTGACGGAGCGACCAGAAATTAGGTATAACATGACATCCTGTGAGTACACCCCGACCTGGTTTGCCCACATGTCCTTAGCCAGCTTGATGCCTTCCACTTTAATTACATTTCCAGCATATTCCACTATCTCTACCAGCGGCCGAGCACGTCGTAATCTTTAGTAAATCACGTAGTTGTCAAATATAAAAGAGATGAGCATATGAATATGGCAGGAAACGTGAGAACCACCGGGAATTTGTTGCAGAATTGTGTAAAGACCAGCAATGATGATAATAATAGAAAGGTCCAATCTGCGACCATACTCTTTATCCAAACCTAACTTACTTTCTCTTTTTGGGGCGTGAAATTTCAGGTGATAACGTTGACTGGTGTTTCGTTTTATTATAGCCGAGTATTTGTTTAGAAACTACTGGTGGTAGACTTTTGTTTGGGGATCATAAACTTCTAATACTATGCTGCACTAGCGCACTGGCTTTGAAAATTAAGGCGTATGGTTTGTTCTAGTTGAATCATTTTGTAAAGATCTCGGAGCAACTCCTTCTGTAGTATTGTGCTTCTTGAAGTTCTGATAAATATTACAACTATTTTGCTGTCAAAAAATAAAAATAAAAATTTACCACTAGAAGTACAATTTTACAGTATATCGGCAGAAGTATTTTTCTATCAGCAGAATTAATTTTTTTTTACAGAATGCATTCAATCATATCCATGGTGGGAATAGTTCTCACTGGCAAGGAGAACTATCCTGAATGGTCCCAGATGATAAAACACACCCTCATTTTCAATGAGTTGTGGAAAGGAGTGTATGTCGGAGACGGAGACAATGAACCAGTACAACCTACCTCAGACAAAGAGCTCGTCATTTGGGAAAACAAGAACATCAAAGCTTATGCATTAATCGCAGCATCTGTAAATGAATAGGTGAGTCGCCATATTTCGTCATATTCAACTGCCTTTGAAGCCTTACAAAAGCTAAAAGAACTCTATGACTCACATTCTGCACTTGAAGTTGTTCAACTCATGATTAAGCTCTTCACTCTTGAACTGCAAAATAATGATCCTCTTGCTCTTGCATCTGAAGTAAAGTCTATAATGCATGATATCAAATCCACTAAGGTTGAATTGGATATTCCTCTTATTGCTTTTCTCAAGGCACTTTATCCTACTTACTCCAATTATCTTGAGTCATTGCAAGCAAATGGAAATCTCAAAGATATTACCTTTGACTCTCTTGTGAAAAAGTTTGCTGAAAGAGAGAAAGCTTTTGGAAAGAAGACAGCCCCTGAATCTTCTGAAGAGGCTGTGTGCCTTGCTCATAAAGAAAAGCATCTTGCTCAAGATTCTACAAGAGGAAGAGGTGGTCGAAGAGGAAGAGGAAGATATTTCAAAGGCAGGGGGGCAGACATTCTCAAGGAGAAAAGGCAGATTTGCACTGCATACACTGCAAAAGAAATGGATCACATGATGCCTCTACATGCAAGCTACCACGGGACAAAATTGAGCAGAAAAGAAACCAACAAAAACGTAAAACTGATGATACAGACATAGGTAAAGCACCTGAATCATGGTAAATGAAGAGTTATTTAATGCTTCACTTGCTTCTTGGAAAAACGATTGGTTGCTTGATTTAGGAGCAACCTGCCACATGACTCATAGAAAAGATTTTTTTGAAGATTTCATTGACAATGTTGATGGAGCAGTATACTTTGCAGACCAATAAAAAATCAAGCCATCAGCGCTTGGCACAATCAGGCTTAAACTGCCTGGTCTTCCAGAGTTTCTTCTGTATCATGTTCTATGTCTCCCACAACTCAAGAGAAACTTGCTGTCCTTGGTTCACATCCGCCAGCAAGGTCACTCCATTCATATGTTTGATGGCAAGCTTGAGGTAAGAAAAGCATCGGACCATTGACTAGTCATGAGGGGAATAGAAGAAGAAAGGCTTCTCAAGCTGCAAAGAACCTCTGATCGTGCACAACATTTCTCATACAATTCTCATCATGAAGAAGGTACACTTCCATCAAGTTTATTATGGCATGCTAAATTTGGACATTTGAACTATGACAATCTCTGCTTGTTGAAGAAAAATGGTGTTGCTGGTTTGCTTACAATTCCTATGAAACTTAAGCAATGTGATGCTTGCATTCTAGGAAAGCATAGCAAATAGTCTTTTCATGATTCACATTCAAGAGCACATAGAAAACTTGAACTCATTCATTCATATTTATGTGGTCCAATGCTTGTTCCTTCTGCAAATGGAAATAAATATATCATGACATTTATTGATGACTACACCAAAATGTGTTGGGTTTATTTATTGAAGAACAAATCTGATGCTTTTCAAACATTCAAGAATTTTCATAAATGGATTGAAAATGATGCACAATCTCATATAGGGTCTATTCACACTGATAATGGAAAAGAATACACATCAAATGAATTTGAAAAATATCTTCGCCAACATGGGATCAAACATCAAACAACTGTGCCTTATAATCCCCAACGGAATGGTGTAGCTGAAAGAATGAATAGGACAATCTTAAATATGGTACGATCCATGCTCTTTTTCAAAAATGTAAAGATAATGTTTTGGGTTGATGCTGTTCTATGTGCTGCATATATAAAGAATAGATGTCCATCTAATGCTATAAGAAATAAAACTCTGAAAGAATGAATAGGACAATTTTAAATATGGTACGATCCATGCTCTTCTTCAAAAATGTAAAGATAATGTTTTGGGCTAATGCTGTTCTATGTGCTGCATATATAAAGAATAGATGTCCATCTAATGCTATAAGAAACAAAACTCCATATGAAATGTGGTATGGACATGTTCTTTCGGTAAAGCATCTCAAGGTCTTTGGTTCCACCTGTTATGCCTTGATACCAAAGGTACATAGAAACAAACTTGGTGCTAGAAGTTGTAAGTGTATCTTTCTGGGGTATTCAAACACCTTCAAAGCATACCGCCTCTATGATGAAGTAAATAAGAAGTTTGTTGTATCTAGAGATGTAATTTTCCTTGAATCATCCAAAACTGACAATGTTGTTAAGCGGCAACTTGATCGCTTGGATAGATTCGCAAAAGCAAAATCATTTCAAGAATTTGATAATCAGATTCCACATCTTGAAGGGGGGATTCCTATACTAGATCAACATGTGGACTCTTCTTCTGAAGAACACTCTCCCCCGCATGAAACTCCAACAACGAATGATGTTTTAAGTGATGTGATTGATAGAATTGGGAGACTCGATCTTGATTCAGTCCCAACTCAATCAACGGAGCAGCCTGGACCATTTGAAAAAGGTCCCCCAAAATGGCTGACAAAGACACTTGAAAGTGTTCATCCTGATGAGGTTGGAAAGACAGGAACTAGAAATTCAAACCGGAAAAATGGAGGTGATGTGGATGACTCTAATTCACCTGTTGATATGGATGTTTATTATGATTGTGAATTGAACTTGTCTACAGATTTTGAACCAACTTCCTTCAAAGAAGCTGCTTCTCATGATGAATGGAAAGAAGCAATGCAAAAGGAGTATGATGCCCTCATAAAGAACGACACTTGGAAGCTGGTTGATCCTCCATTAGGAAACAAACCAATTGGCTGCAAGTGGGTCTACAAGAACAAGTATAACGCTGATGGCTCACTTGATAAGCACAAAGCTAGGCTTGTGGCAAAAGGTTTTGCACAGAAGGAAGGGGTCGATTATGAGGAGACTTTTGCCCCCACAGCGAAATGGGCTACCATCCGGACACTCTTTGCACTAGCAGCTCAAAACGGTTGGAAAGTCCACCGAATGGATGTAAAAACTGCTTTCTTAAATGGAGATATAAAAGAGAATGTTTTTATGTCCCAGCCGGAAGGATTTGTTGTGAAAGGACATGAACATAAAGTATGCAAACTGGTGAAGTCCTTGTATGGCCTCAAACAAGCACCGCGAGCCTGGTATGAAAAACTAACTGAGCATCTTCTGAAACTCAATTTCAAACATTATGATCTTGATGATGCAACTTTATTTGTCAAGAAAGTTGGCAAAATAGTTGTATATCTTGTGGTATATGTAGATGATCTTTTGATGACAGGGAACAATGAAAGCTACATTGCATCCATAAAGAAGGAATTGGGGAAAAGTTTTGAAATGACTGATTTGGGCTATGTTCATTACTATCTTGTCATTGAAGTAACCCAACATCCAAAGTCCATATTTCTTTCTCAAAAGAAATACATTGGAGATCTGTTGAACAGGTTTGGCATGACAGAGTGTAATCCTCTTACTACTCCAATGGAACAAAACTTAAAGCTCACATCTATTGAAGGAAAAGAATTTGAGGATGCAATAAAGTATAGACAGCTTGTAGGAAGTCTCAACTACCTAACTACTACCAGACGAGACATTTCATTTGCTGTTGGAATCCTCTCCAGGTTTATGCAAAATCCTTGTGAGGGACATTGGTCTGCTGCAAAAAGAGTTCTAAGGTACTTGAAGGGAACTCAAGACTTTGGAATCAAGTATACGCAGGTGGACGACTTCAGCTTGATTGGATACTCTGATTCAGACTTCGATGAAGACAAAGAAATTGGGGTATCTACTTCAAGATATGCTATGAGTCTTGGATGAGGAGCTGTCTTCTGAAGATCACGCAAACAATCAGTTCCAGCAGATTCCACAACAGAAGTAGAATACATGGCAGCAGCTGAAGCAACAAAAGAAATTGTGTGGCTCAGGAAAATTCTTGAAGATTTGTAGGTAAAACAAGTACAATCAACTCCACTCATGATTGACAATACCTCTGCAATAAAGTTGGCCAAGAACCCAAAGTTCCATGATCAAACGAAGCACATCAATACTAAGTGTCATCTGATTTGACATCATGTTGAGGCCAAAACAATCCATCTTTGTCATTGTTCCACAAATGAGCAAATTGTAGACATCTTCACCAAAGCACTTGGAAGAGAAAAGCTTGAACGATTCAGAATGATGCTTGGACTCACCAACATCCCTTCAGATTAAGGGGGGGAATGTTGACATCTAATCCTTGTGATTTGGTAAATATATGTAAATAGATAAATAAGAAATATGAACAGTCATCGGGAGATGAACTGAACAGTCTCTCCCTCATGTATATAATGAAGACCTACCTAATGGAATAGAACACACAAAACATTTTTGCCTTATGGAGTTACTGCTTGGCCTAACAGGTTCTTCAACCTAAGCTACCAATGCCTGGTATCTGTCAGGTTGTCTACGCTGCATTTTTTCGGTTCTAGGAGCTCCAACAAACTCCTCTGCGTCCCTCAGTGTCTGCTGTACTTCTCTGCTGGTTCTACTATTGGTGGTGGGAGGCTCAACCAACTCTTCCTCCTGATCTTGTCATTCCATCTGTTGAGAACTATCAACATTTCCTCCTTCTGAGGAGATACTGGTATTTATCACTGTACTCGATCTAGGTGTTTGTCCTCCTTGCTGCCCCTGCTGCTCTTGGACTAATGGAACATCTCCTCACTGATCTTCTGCAGGCATCTCACGAGATTTCCTAAAAGCTCTGTCCTCCATGAAATTTGCATCCCGTCTCACTACAATCTTCTTGCTGCTAGGAATGTAGATTTTGTATGCCTTTGAGGTCTTGCTGTATCCTACGAGATACCCCTTTTCTGCAGTCTGATCCAGTTTACTATGCTTCTCGTCTGGAATGTGACAATAAGCCACACTTCCGAATATCTTGAGATGACTGTCTTTCGACTTCTTCCCTGTGAAGACCCCTTCGGGTGTTTTCTTCTCCAATGCTCTATGAGGAGATCTACTCTGGATATACAATTGTGTGTTGCAAGCTTATGCCCATAGATACCTAGGTAGATCCTGATCATACAACATAGCTTTGGTTGACCCAACAATAGTTCTATTTTTTCCGTTCTGCTACTCCATTCAGCTTTGCATTTTATGGAGCTGTCCACTCTCTTTTGATGCCCTCCCTTGCGCAAAAATCTGTGAAGCCTTTATCCTTATATTCTCAACCATTATCTGAATGCAATACCTTTATCTTTTTCCCTATCATATTTTCAACAAGAGCTTTAAACTCTCGGAAACGATCAAAGACCTCATCCTTGGTCTTTAAGAAATAGATCCAAATTTTTTCTGGAGTGATCATCGATAAAGGTGATGAAGTATTGGCCACCACTAAGAGCTCTTGTGGACATAGGACCACAAATATTTGAGTGTATCAATCCTAATACACATTCTGCTCTATTGTTACTTCTGGAAAAAGCTGCTTTAGCGTACTTCCCTAGTACACATCCTTTGAATAAGTTATCATGTTCACTACTTAGCATTGCTACTCCTGTAACAGTCTCTTTGAGCATCCTCAGTGCTCCATGGTGTAAATGCCCCATTCGCCTGTGCCATAATTCATTTCGCTCCTTTTCACCATTATAGTTGCTGCCTATTAGTGCCATTAGTGACTCAAGCTGCAATCTATACAACTTGTTGCTTCGAATCCCATTTTGCCTTTTCTTCTTCCAGCTTGCATGCTTGACATATACTTTCTTTCCCATGAAGTATATATTGTATCCCTTGTCCGGTAACTGGGACACTGAAATCAAGTTCATTCCTAATCCTGGCACATGCAGAACATTGGTGGCTTGGATGCTGGTCCCTGCTTCCATCTGAAATGCTATGGTGCCTCCCCCTACTAGAGTACATTTCGTTTTGTTTCCCATAGTGATTTTGAAGTCCATTTGTTCTTCTTGATAGTTCGAGAAATGTTCTCGTACTCCAGTCATATGACAGGGAGCCCCGCTATCTATGTACCAAACATCTGCTGACGTTGAATTTGCTAGGCATGCGAATTCTTCATCTAATCTGATAGATAACTCTAAGACACTCTGAGTATCCATATTGTGCCAATTTCTAATGCTAACCTGTCCTAGCAACTGCTGCAGGAAAAACTGTGTCCCGCTTGAGACAACCCCTCTCGCTGAATCTTCTGATGTTCCTTCTATCACTGACAAATTTTGATCAGAAAGACTTACCTCTATGTCGACTCACTCAGATAGAGTTTTCCCATGAAATCTAATCCTCTTGGCTTTGAACTGCGCAAGCCCCTTGGCGATTGAATTACTGCCCCTGCAGGAATTTCGAATTCTTTTCTTCCTTCAATGGTGGGTTTTCTAGCTTCTGCTTTCCCTTAGCTCTGATACCATGTGAAAATTTCTAAATAGAAATCCTATTGCGGTGATTAATATTATTTCTTCTACTTATTATGTCAAAAATAAGTTATTTGCAGTGTTCTTAAAACAAATATCGAAATATATTCTACTGCAACCTTTACAATTAAAATATCGCAGAAAGTAAATATGAGGAAAAATATGGGCACAAATACAATCACAATGACACAGTGGTTTTTGGACAATCGTCCCCGGAAAAACCCAATGTCGGAAAACCGATGCAATAGATGAGGGTTTCTTTATTATTCTTCTGCAAATTCTCATGTACAAATTACAACCAACAAAACAAGAGTGATAAATTTTACAGACGCTTCTTGACAAATTTCTGATCCAGGTTAAGTACTCCTCTTCACCAGAATCCTTCTGCATCCCTTTGCGTCAAACTTCTCATGCTGGCCCAACGTTTAGTTGCCCACGCAGGCTCTGCGTCAATTTGCCTCTGCGCTGCCTCTTTCTGTGTCACCCTTCCTGCTCTGTGTCTTGCTGCCTTGTACTCTTGAAAGATGCTGATGCCCTCTCTTCCTTTCTTACCTGCAACTCTCCCTCTGATTCGATTTTCTCTTGTGGAACTTCGACCAATGAGAAAATCAATCTTTACTCGGGTAACTGAGTCTCTGCCTCTGGTGTGTTCTCCAAGTGTCCATCGAGCCTTCTCTTATAATCCTCTCGTTGATCAATCAATGATCTAGATTAGATTCTAATCAATGGCTAGGATCGTATTTACTTGATTTCCGCCTTCTTCTAGAAGTTTCACCCACAGTTTAGATTGATATCCATTAATTATTATAATTTCCTAAGTTTAGGCTTAGGGTCCTATTAAAAATAATTAATTATTTTAATAAAACTGTCTCCAGGTGGAATTTCTGAAAACAAATTTTGGGTATTGGAGGATGCATGTGTTTAAGCCTCCCTGCAAATTTTGAGACTCAGAGCACATCTGATGCTACCAGAAATCAACACTGGTATCATCATAAAATGCAATGTCAAAATTTATCCTTCCAAGTGAGTTTGGCCTTCTTTTTACTTAAGCAGTCGTACATTATAGTGATTTATTGCCTCCTTTGTAGCCACAATGACAATGAAGCATGTATAATGCCCCCAATTGACCTCTCTTGACCATAGAGACACCTTTTAGTCCCACATGGCACCATTTCAAGCAAGGTGTTCCTCTATTATCTCTTTCTTTGGCACATACCTTAATCCAGTCTTTCTCCAATGTAGGGTGTTTTTCTCTTTTGAGTTTTGCTTGCCATATGTCATGATTTAGCTACCTTTTGAACTAGGGTGTTCATCTTCTATATAAGCTAGTTGGTCATGAAATATGTAGGTCAGATAGGATAACTTCCTGGATAGATATATGAACCACATGGCCTGGAAAATAAAAGGAAGCCCTTAAATCAGATTGTTGGACATGCAGGACATGATCAGTCCTTAACAATGAGAATACATTGCATGATGTACATGCAGGACTGTATAAATCATAATTTCAGATTGATTTCAGGGAACATTCCTTTTGTTCAGTTAGGGATGCCTTCATGTGTCCACAAGGTGGGACGCTTCTCCTAAAATTGAGAGGTGTGTCTCCAATGCAGGGACATGTCTCTGAGACAGGGAGATACAGAGGCACATCTCCTAGAGTTGGGTACCCTGTCCCCGTTAACACAGGTTTAAAAACAAATACTGCTACTCTGATCCTTAAAATATGCTGGAATATTTACGAGTTCTAAGATTTTTGTCTCCTCAAACATGGATTGGGGGATTTTCTTTCTGATAAATATAATTGAAGATTTACCAGGAAAGTTAATATCATTATTCTTAACAAGGTTATACTATTGATGGTGTCAGAATTTTGCTTGAATTTATTTTGACTTTACTAGTTGATAGTATACACACAAATCTAGATTGTGAAGGCATTAAAAGCTTGCATCCCAAGGCCCTCCTATTTGCATTGGGTGTAGTTATAAATCTCACCTATTTCTGAAAGGACATCTGGATAAACTGAATGGAACATATTCTATCTGAATGTAGACAGCAGGCCACAAGGTTTCCTGGTTTAAAATTCTACATGGTGCAAGTTTCATCAATTTTGTCTTGTACTTTTATATTTATTGACATCATGTTATTCTTAAAGGTTGTGAAAGAAAGTGATGGAATACCGGATCTACGAAGAGGAGCAAGATTCAAATTTGCAGGGGTGGAATTACCAGAGGTCTGCTCTTAAATCTCTTATTAGAATGTACTTATTACAAGTAGGGTGTCATAAACAGTTTTTAATGAACTATAAATTCTAGAAAATTATAATGAATAAAAATTTACACACAAATCACTCCCTAAGCTGGTATTTAATGTAGTATTGAGTGGATACAAATTCTTTTTTGTGTAGGTACGAGAAATTAAAAAGGATATTCCAGAAATCCATAGTTCAAAATCCTTATTAACAAATTTAACATACAAAATTATTGGATGAGAGTCTTACAACTATAAGAAATTAAGAACTTACCGGATATTGTTTGAACTTGATTATCTATTTTCTAAAAAGTAATCATTTATGTCTTTCAAGATAGTTATATTTAAAATCAGATTTTGAAGGAATGTCCAATATAAACTGGAATTCTTAGTTCAACACAGATGGATTTATATTCTTTTCTTGTAGAAGATATGTTTGATTGTATTACAATATACAGGACAAGAAAACTGGCTGGTGTGTGCTTGTTCTTCACATGCCTGATTTCTAAAAGTATAGTCAATGACTCAATTGTCTATATACACTTTTGAGATATATAGAAATTAATTACTTAATGGAATAAGCCTCAAGCTGTTAAGACCTTATACCATGAGTAGTGTTTAATCTAAAAGGGGAAACTTTGCCATGGTGGAACACTCTTCACATGAAAGATGCAGGATCTTATACATGATAAATTTTAAATATTGTTATTAGTTTCAGTTTCACTAGAAGGGTGTGGGCAAACAGTCTTTGGTGTTGGAATTTCTAAGTCTAACTGTTGAAACTTTTCATGTACATTACTGATTTATTCCTACCTACTTGTTCTGTTAATTAACAAGTTATTTACCATGTAAATACATGAAATAAATACAAGTACATGCTCAACACATTATAGATCATCAACTGAAGGAAAAAAAACAAACACACAAGTGACACCGTTGTTTTGGACCAATGTCCCCGGAAAAACCCAATGTGGGAAAACCGGTACAACTATTTGAGGGTTTGATTTATTAAGCAGTTTCAAAATACAATCTGGGTGCCAATACTGGCTCGCCCAACAGAGAATAATATCGGCAGCAGTACCTCTCAGTCGGAGACAGATGTTCCGGTTGAAACCCCGGATAATCACTCCGACAGCTTCACACCTCCAATCTGCCCCACAAAACCCCAACGTCAGCCTCTAGGGATAACATTAGCCCTTTTTGGCCCAGCGTTTGCCCAATGTTACGTTGGCTTGGCCTGCGTCAGCCTCTGGAGGCACTGTGTTAGCTCTCTGGCCCTCTGCGTCACCCACGTTGGCCCTCTCAGGCACTGCGCAACTCCTGGCTGCCTCTGTGTGAGCCCTGGCTGGCTCTGTGTCCCTCTCTCCCATTGCTGCACTGATCTTCTTGGTGCTATCTTTGCCTCTCCGCTTCTGCATTCACTGCCCCTCAGCTGCAACTTTGATCACTCTCTCGATTTCCTCAACAAACCCAACTCCAGAAAGTCGAATTCTTGATCAACTCGGTGTGTTCTCCAAGTGACCCTCAAGCCTCCTCTTATACTTTTCTCATTGACAAATCAACGACCGAGAAGAAGTCCCTAATCAACGACTAAGATTAGATTTGGCTTGATCCATGACTTTTGGACCCTTCTATCACAGTTTTATATTAATACACATTAATATTTTATTTTCCCTAAGTTTAGACTTAGGGATTCCATAAAAAATATTAATTATTTTAATATTTTCCAAACTATTTAGAATCTGCCCAAACCGTTTCTGGGTATTGGAGATCTCATGTGCCTTAGCCTCTCCACCAAATTTCGCGGCTAGAGCACATCCGATGCTACCTCAAATAAACACTCCCTCTTAGCGAGGACTGTGCTCTAGTAATACTCCTCACTGAGTATCACCCTGATCATCTGGCATCGGTCCCTGTGCCGATGCTAGGCCTGCTGCCTAACTTCCTCTGCACTACTACATCATGTACTGCTATCCATGGCCCTGCCACTGCCACTGCTGCATCTGTACGACATCGCCCTCTGCATCCGTGCTGCTGCCCATGGCCCTGCCATTGCCATTGCTGCATCTGCATTGCAACCCCTCTCATCATGCTACATCGTGTTGCCCATAGTACTACCACTGCTAACTGTTGCACTGCAACTCAGTTACTGAGAAGCAAGTAACTGATCTCCCAACTTTGACATCTCTGTCAGGCTAGAAACACTCCTGATGCTGAAGCTCCCTTTGTCACTGACAAGTGCTCCCTTTCTGACCTCTGCGCTGCTGCAACAACTCCATGCATCTTACACCATTGCACACCTCTCTATGCCATCTTGCACTGGTGCAACACTCCCGTGCTTCTCGCATTGCTGCCTCACGCTGTCATGGGAATCCTGCACTGTAGCTCCCTCTGTCGCTCCATCCACATTCGTCTCTACTGACATCCGCCAATACTGCTACTCCTCTTCGAGGCTCCCATAGCTAGGTCTAATCCAAGAGGATAGGTACCTCGAGGATCTTACCCCTCATCGCCTGTAGTTCGTCTGACTACAGCTCGATGTCTCTCCACTTCCGCTCAAGTGGTGTGTGTGCACTCATGGCGCAGTCATCGTCTGTCTCCACTTCCTTCTCTGCCTTTGCTGGCGCAACCTTGGTCTCGGAGGCCTCTCCCTTGCTCTTCTTCCTTGGACATTGGGTCGCATAATGACCAGTGCCCCACAGTGGAAGCATTTGACCTTGGAGAGGTCCTTCTTCTTCTGTTTCTCCTGCTTTCCCTAAGATGCTAGGGCAGCATCTAGCTCCTCCTCCTTCTTGATTCTGATCCCCTTGTCGTTGCTTCCTGCCTTGCTCAGCCTTCTGATCTCTTCTTGGCGAAGAGCAGCCCACATTTCCTCCCAATCTGGAAGGGTCACCTTGCCCAGTATGCTCTGGACAAACACCTCCCAGTATTCTGAGACTGCATTCAAGGCTGTTCTCACCAACAATTCTTGATCCGGTGTGGCCCCTATGGAAGTCAGCTGATCCCGGATCTCCTTCAATGGATCGAGGAAGGTGTTGATCTGTTCTCCCTTCTGCATTTGGTATGATCGCAACTAATTTTCTAGTAACATCCTTCTCTGCATAGAAGTATGCTAGTACAATTTCTTTAGTGCCTCCCACATCTCATTTGCCGTGTCCTTTTCGGAAATATGTGGTATTACATGGTCCTTGACCCCGTTAAGAATGATTTTCTTGGCCCTCGCCATTGCCTCCTTGTACTTGTCGTTATTAGTTGGGTCAACTGGGATAACTATCGTCCTCAAGGCGAAGTGCTTGACACGATTCCTGCCTAGAACGGATAGGATTCTGGCCTTCCAGACTACGAAGTTTGAGGCTTTGTCCTGTCTGTCTTGGTCTCTTACCCCGTTCACTGCCATCTTGCTGCTCCTCTACTTCCCTCCTGGAAGTTCTTGGTGTGACTTCCTCCGAGCCTCGATTTCCCTCCTAGAAACCCTTTTGCCAATGTCAAGATGCCCCCACTCTGATTGTTAGTGCATCTGCACCACTGATCTAGATTTCTCAGCGAGAAATCCTTGGTAGAAACTCCCTCTTCCTTGGCCTTGCCCTGTTAGGTACTTTTTTGACTACAGTACTCCACTTTGCAACTTACCCACAGCCTCCTAAACCTCAGCAAATTGAAGGTTAGAGCTCCTAGGCTTTGCGCAATCCCGACACCGGAAAATCAACTTCCTCAGCCAACTGCGTCAGCCCTCCTGGCCTCTGCGTGACCCTGTCTTTGCCTCCCTCAACCTCTCTGCTGCCTCTTATTGGCTCGAACTTGACGACGCAAGCACTGCATCACCCCTTCCTTGCTGCTTCTCTGCTAGGAACAACTTCTGTCACTCGGGACAATTGTTTTCTACTGTTGCTGCTCTACTGGGTTGATGTCCTCAGTTATCCTGTGATCTGCAACCACCCTCTGGTACCATGTTGGAATTTCTAAGTCTAACTGTTAGAAACCCTTCATGTACTTTACTGATTTATTCCTACCTACATGTTCTGTTAATTAACAAGTTATTTACCATGTAAATACTCGAAATAAATACAAGTACATGCTCAACACATTATAGATCATCAACTGAAGGAAACAAAACAAGCACACAAGTGACACCATTGTTTTTGGACCAATGTCCCTGGAAAAACTCAATGCGGGAAAACTGGTGCAACTATCTGAGGGTTTAATTTATTAAGCAGTTTCAGAATACAATCTGGGTGCCAATACTAGCTCACCCAACAGAGAATAATCTCGGCAGTCGTACCTCTCAGTCGGAGATAAATGTTCCGGCTGAAACCCCGGATAATCACTCCAGCAGCTTCACAACTCCAATCTGCCCCACGAAACCCCAACGTCAGCCTCTAGGGACAACGTCAGCCCTTTCTAGCCCAACGTTACTCTGACTTGGCCCGCGTCAGCCTCTGGAGGCACTGCGTTAGCCCTCTGGCCCTCTGCGTCACCCACGCTGGCCCTTTGAGGCATTGTGCAGGTCTTGGCTGCCTCTGCGTGAGCCCTCGTTGGCTCTGCGTGAGCCCTGGCTGGCTCTGCGTCCCTGTCTCCTTGTTAAATTATGGTATGTTCTATGCTTAGAGAAATTTACTTCTTTTCTTCTTATTAGCCATTGATTAGCATTGGCATAAACATAAGTAAATTTCAGATAAATTATGGTATGTTCTATGCTTAGAGAAATTTACTTCTTTTCTTCTTATTAGCCATTGATTAGCATTGACATAAACATAAGTAAAGTTCAGATAGAACACTAAACGATCGACAAAAAACAAGCCAAGACAAGAGACACAAGATGTGGCAGCTAGCCAGGGGCAAACCCCAATGTGGGGAAACCCTTTGATCAAATCTTCTTTTATATTCAATAATTCAGTAGAGAGAGAGATAGTACAATATCACTAATCAGTGATTACAACAACAGTAATGAAGCCCTTGAACAACAATAGCAAAAGGGATCAATCAACGCCCAAAATGTCCCTAAGATAACCTAGGAGAAATCAGTCTCCAATAGTAGTGGCAGCCCAAAACAGTCAAAGTAAGATGGTCAAAACAACAGTGAATGCTACAACACACTGCAGCCAGCCCTAACTAGTCAACACTGTTGTGCTCTCAAACAGTCAACGCAGACTTGTTCAGTACTTCGGCTAGCCTAGGAGACGCTACCCAGTCAAGGCCATAGTCAATGGAGGAAATATGCTGGTCAATGCAGGTCTAAACCACTTGCTGCACCTTCCTGTGTCCTTGCTGCCCTAACTGCATCCTCCTCCAATGCTGCCCTAGCTGCGTCCTCTTTCCCACATGAGATCTACATCCTCCTTCCTTCGTATACCCAAGAGACAAGGAAGAGATGAGTTGAGATAATGACTCAACCTCTCCTCTATTTATATGCAACGTTGGGCAAGAGTGCCACACACTTAACTGCTGGCCGACCTTGACAATTTGTCAAGTAATTACAAATAAATTCATATCTCCATAAATACTTGTCGGAATTGGATGATCTTTAGATCAATCCTACACCTCTCGACAAGAGGAATCTAGGAAAAATATCAGCTGCCATAAATGAGGTGACCCACATGGAGTTTGGCCCTAGTTGCCAATTTTAACACTCCCTCTCAACTAGGGAGAACTCCATCTGCAATCCGTCTGACCGTTGCTACTATCCCAGCCATCAAATGCACTGCCCTGCATAGCTTGGCCCTGCTTTGCTCTGCGCGAACTATGAAGAAGAAGAAATGATTGAGGATGTGTCATACCATCCTCCACTGACCTGAAGTTAGTCTCATAGTGTGTCATACCACTCTCACTGATCCCAAATCAGTATCATTGATCCCAGATCAATGGAGGTCATCCTAGCATAGGGAGTACGGTAGATACAACGATGCGTCTATCGATAGTACTACTATGGTCCCTAACCCCATTTCCCTGCTCATTGATCAGATGAGAGGTACTTCCCGTGAGTCCCAGACTACATGGGTAGGATGCCTCGACAGAAGAACTAATCATCCCATCCACAGGAGAACGAATCATCCTGTCCAACAGTCGCCATAGGAAAACTAATCATCCTGGCCTACAGGAGAACTAATCATCCTGTTCCACAATCGCCACAGAGAGCTAATCATCCTGGCCCACAGGAGAACTAATCATCCTGTTCCATAGTCGCCATGGAGAACTAATCATCCTGGCCCACAGGAGAACTAATTATCCTATTCCACAGTCACCACGGGGTGTCACAGGGGAAGGTTGAACCTTTCACCCTGTACATAGTGGACCACCAGGGGATGGTGAGCTACCCTGTGGTTGCATGTCGCTCCAAGAAGTACCCCGCACCCCCCCTGGAGCTCCCAGAGATCAATACATCATACTTGTCCCTCATAAGAGGGTCTTTGAACGACACTAAGTCGTTCTCGGAAAGTCAATAATTTGACTTTTCCCAGGGGCTTCGTCAAAATGTCAGCGACTTGTTCATCTGTACCGATATGTTGGAGCCTTATTGCTCCCCGCTGCACCATATCTGGAATATAGAGTTACCTGATATCGATATGCTTGGAGCGATTATGAAATACGAGATTCTCTGATAAACGAATCCTGCTCTGGTTGTCACACAGGATCACGGTGGTATCCAATGTAGATCCAAACAACTCACTGAAGAACTTTCGCAACCAGACCGCCTCACAAGAGGCCATACTAGTGGCAATGTGCTCTGCCTCGACGGTGCTCAAAGCCACCGAATTCTGCTTCCTGCTCATCCAGGATATCGAGGCAGATCCCAAAGAGAAACAACACTTGGAGGTGCTCTTTCGGTCCACCACATTACCTGCCCAATCAGCATCTATATATCCAAGTAGTCTCACATCTCCAACAGTGTATCTTAACCCATGAGTGATTGTGCCACGAAGATATCTCAACAGATTCTTGGCACCAATCCAATGTGTGTGGCGAGGCTCAACAATATGTTGACTCAACGTGTTGACTGCAAAGCATATATTTGGACAGGTGTTCACCAAGAACATCAATGCTCCGACGAGTTGACGATACTTTGTAGCATTTCGTGAAACAGGTCCGACAACACTACCGCTTAACTTCTTGAAGTCAAGCTCCATCGGAGTAGTTACAGGCTTGCAATCCACCATACAGAATCTCTCCAATATCTTCACCACATTTTCCTTGAGATAGGAAAATCTCCCCTGGCTTCTGCCAGACTTCTAGTCCTAGGAAATAGTGGATCAGTCCTAGGTCCTTCATCTCAAACTCAAAAGCCAACTCCCTCTTACATTTGTGAATGAGAGGCTCTGCCCCTGTTAGAAAGAGGTCGTCAACGTGCAGTACTAGTATGAGAGGATTCTCATTTTCAACCTTAAAGTAAAGGTTAGGGTCGGCTTCACTCCTAGTGAATCCCAGCTTCATCAAGTAGCTATTGATCCTCTCATACCACACTCGGGGTGCTTGCTTCAGCCCATAGGGGGCCTTCTTCAACCTGCACACATGAGATTCTCGATCATGAATCTCAAATCCTTCGGGTTGCTCCACATAGACTTCCTCTTTGATCGAACCATGCAGGAACGTAGTCTTGACATCCATCTGATGTAGGTTCCATCCTTGCGAAGCAGCAAGGGCTATGATCGAGCGAATGGTGGTATATCGGGCAACAGGTGCAAATATCTTGTCATAGTCTATAGCTTCCTTCTGAGAGAAGCAACGAGTGACAAAACGAGCCTTATACTTTTCTGTACTTTCATCAATTGCATGCTTTATCTTGTAAAGCCATTTCGAAGTGACAACTGCTTTGTCCTGGGGTCTGGGGACCGCATCCCAGACGTCGTTTTTGATGATGGACTCATATTCCTCAGTCATAGCGTCCTTCCTTACTTGATGCTTGACAGCTTCTGTGAATGACGGAGGCTCATTTTGGATGATCGTGCTCATGATGGTCAAGTATCCTTGATACCTGGTTGGCTTCTTACTTTCTCGGAAGGTTCCCCTGGGTGCAACGTGCCCTTCAGCATCATCAAGTATCCCCCTAAGCCATGAAGGTCTCTTCCTAGAAGAGGAGGGCTCTTGCAGAGGGGGATCAATAAGGTTCATAAGTTCTACCACATTGGGCATCGTCTCATCTTCCTTTTCCATCGGTTCCTTGGTGTCAGCTTCTTTAGATCCCCTTGGAGTAGGAAGATTGTCAACTTTGCTAATAGCCATATCTTCGTCAAAGGTGACATCATGGCTAATCTCGACTTCCCTTTGACCAGCCACATAGATTCTATAGCCCTTAGTATTTTCGGTATAGGCCACGAAGATTCCTTTCTTTCCAGATGCACATTTATTCCTTTTCTCCTTCGGCACATGAAAATATACGGGACTTACAAAAATTCTAAAATGAGATACGTTAGGTTTCTTACCAGTGAACATTTCTTCGGGAGTCTTGGAACCCAATGCTTGATGAGGGCATCGGTTTTGTACATATACGGCGGTATTTGCAGCTTTGTCCCATAGAAACTTCATGAGTCTTTGATCATGGAGCATAGCATGGACAACTTCCACAATCGTACGATTCTTCCTTTTCACCCACACCATTCTGCTCAGGAGTATATGTTGTAGTAGTCTCCCTCTCAATGCTAGCCTCTTTGCAAAAGTCATGAAACTCATTGGATGCATACTCAATCCCATTATCAGTCCTTAAGATCTTGATCTTCTTTTCGGTTTGATTCTTGATCAAGGCTTTGAAGTGACGAAACTAGGAGAACACTTCATCCTTCTTTTTCAAGAAGTATATCCAAGTCTTGCGAGAATAATCATCTGTAAAAGTGAGGTAATATAAATATCCTCCCAAGGAGTTTATAGGCATCATACCAGATATGTCTGAGTGAACCAACTGTGATATATCGGAGGTCTTGCTTTGGCTTGAGGGGAATGGTCCCCTTTTGAGCTTTCCTTCGGCACATCCCGGACATATACCTTCTTGCTCTACTTGGAACTCGGGCATCCCTGTCACCAATTGTCTTGCATCGCGTAGAGCTTTATAATGAAGGTGAGCAAACCTCCGATGCCATAGTCCGGACTGAAGAGATGTGTCACAAGACATGACACCCAATAGACTTCCTCCGACCTGATATAATGAATCAACTCGAAACCCAAGAGTGAAAGCATCTTTAAAGTTCTTTTTCCATACACGTACCTTGCCATCGATGAAGGCCACCTTGTAGCCTTTGTCTTCCATTGCCGAAATGGACACCAGGTTCTTTTTGAGATCAAGTACATATAATACATATTGTAAATGAATTGTATTTCCCTGATTCAATTGAAGAGTGACATTTCCTACGCCTTTCACGGGATATTTTGAGTTGTCTCCTTCTCTATTAGATTAGAGAGAGCTTCTTTGTAATCAGTGAAGTGCCTTGAGGCACCACTATCAATAAGCCAATTTCCCAGCGAGTCCGGGGGAGCAGTAGTAGAGAGGGCCACTGGTAGATAATATACATCTTGCTTATTATTAACAACGTTTGATTCATACCTGGAGTTTCTTGCCTTCTTTAAGGGTTGTCCTCTTCCTTGATTTCCGACATTTCTTTTACCTTTGCCATTGGACCTGCCATTCCTTTGATTGCCTTGAGAGTGATTTTGATCATCGTCATGGTGTGAGTCCCTTTTATCAGGGAACTCTCTCACATAGTGGCCCATTTTATTGCAATTGTAACATCGTCCTTTTCTTCCACCCTTCGGTCCAGCCTTTCCTTTGGATTTAGCCCCGGAATTGTTTCTTCTTTTAGCATGAGAAGAAAAGACAGAGGGATGGCCTTTAAGTGTGTGTATTTCTTGCTCTTCCATCCTTGTTTTTTCTTGAATGCATCTTGCCATCAATTCCTCAAATCCAGGAATTACATTATTGTTGAGAATAGTAGTCCTGAATATATACCATTCAGGTGGCAGTCCTCCAAGAGTTGTGAGTGTCATTTCCCTGTCAGGAACTACTTCCCCAATAGATAGGAGATCATTCTTGATCTCGATGATCCTTAAGAAATATGCTTGCATACTCTCATATTTTCCCTTCTTAATTTCCTTCAGCTTATTTCTAAGGAACAAAACTTGATTTGCATCATTAACTTTAAATAAACTCACTAGTCTATTGTAGATTTCCTTGGAGGTGGTCAGCTTGGAAACATAGGCCACCTGGTGCTTGTCGATAGAGTCCCGGGTGATCTTCCTTGCTTTGACTTCTCCCTTGGTCCACTTGTTCCTTGCAGCGGCGGATGCATTTGATAGAGGCTCAACAATTCTGTCTCTCACATGGTCCAACACTTCCTGCTCTTCTAATGTTAGATCGAGAGACATCTTCCATCTGTGATAGTCAAACATCTCGTGGAGTTTGTCTTCAGTAGGGAAGTGTGCTGAGGACCCCATGATTTCTTTAAGATAACCTTGCCAACCTTCTCTTCGGTGATTCTCTTTCTCTTTCTTAGGCTTTGTCTTCACCTCAGCTCTGATACCATGTTAAATTATGGTATGTTCTATGCTTAGAGCAGTTTACTTCTTTTCTTGTTATTAGCTACTGATTAGCAATCACATAAACATAAAGTAAAGTGCAGATAGAACATTAAATGATCAACAAAAAACAAGCCAAGACAAGAGACACAAGATGTGGCGGCTAGCCAGGGACAAACCCCAATGCGGGGAAACCCTTTGATAAAATCTTCTTTTATCTTCAATAATTCAGCAGAGAGAGAGAGAGATAGTACAATATCACTAATCAACGATTTACAACAGCAGTAATGAAACCTTTGAACAACAATAGCAAAAGGGATCAATCAGCTCCCAAAATGTCCTTAAGACAACCTAGGAGAACTCGGTCTCCAACAAAAGTAGTGGCAGCCCAAAATAGTCAAAGTAAGATGGTCAAAACAACAGTGAATGCTATAGCATACTGCAGCCAACCCTAACTAGTTAACGCTGTCATAAATGTGCCCTCAAACAGTCAACGCAGACTTGTTCAGTACTTTAGCTAGCCTAGGAGAGGCTGCCCACTGAAGGCCGTAGTCAATGGAGACAATATGCTGGTCAACGCAGACCTAAACCACTCGCTGCACCTTCCTGCGTCCTTGCTGCCCTAACTATGTCCTCCTCCAATGCTGCCCTAGCTGCGTCCTCTTTCCCACGTGAGATCTGCGTCCTCCTTCCTTCGTATACCCAAGAGACAAGGAAGAGATGAGAGGATGAGATGAGTTGAGATAATGACTCAACCTCTCCTCTATTTATATGCAATGTTGGGCAACAGAGCCACACACTTAACTGTTGGCCGACCTTGACAATTTGTCAAGTAATTACAAATAAATTCATATCTCCATAAATACTTGTCGGAATCGGATGATCTTTAGATCAATCCTACACCTCTCGACAAGAGGAATCTAGGAAAAATATCAACTGCCATAAATGAGGTGACCCAGATGGAGTTTGGCCCTAGTTGCCAATTTTAACATTCCAGCTACTGCGCTGATCTTCCTGGTGCTATCTCTGCCTCTCCGCTTCTGTATTCACTGCCCCTCAGCTGCAACTCTGATCACTCTCTCGACTTCCTTAGCAAACCCAACCCCAAAAAGTCGAATTCTTGATCAACTCGGTGTGTTCTCCATGTGACCCTCAAGCCTCCTCTTATACTTTTTTCGTTGACAAATCAATGACCGAAATTAAGTTCCTAATCAACGACTAAGATTAGATTTGACTTGATCCATGACTTTTGGACCCTTCTAACACAGTTTTATATTAATAGACATTAATATTTTATTTTCCCTAAGTTTAGACTTAGGGATTCCATTAAAAATATTAATTATTTTAATATCTCCCAAACTGTTTAGAATCTGCTCATACCATTTCTGGGTATTGCAGATCTCATGTGCCTTAGCCTTTCCACCAATTTTTGCGGCTAGAGCACATCCAATGCTACCCCAAATCAACATTTGGGTTTCTCAGCGGGATGCTTCTTATGGAATTTCTGTGTACACAAGGCTGTTTGAAACCTTTCCTCTGACACAAGGCTCCACTAAAAGGTGGTGGTTTGGAGATATGGTTGAGAGATGGTGTCAATCCATTTTATTTGTTGTTGGTTATTGCTTAACAAATTAGCTATCAAAAGTATGTTGGAATTATCTTTTGGTTGGTCTTTTTTGTAAGTTACTTTTTGTGAGGTTCATCATCCTGTTCCTCTTGGGGATTTGGGGAGTCTAAGCAAGAATTGGTTCTACTCCTGTCAGTTCACCAATGTGCTTTCTGCTATGACGTTGAGTCCCTCCCATGGAGGCTTGGCCCCATATGATGGCCTTTTCAACTTTTCTGGGCCAAGACATTCCTAGTTCCCCTGTTGTCTGCATTTCATAATTATCTTGAACTCTATGGTACTTATTTTTCCTTTGAGGTAATAGATGAAGCATTTTCCAAAAAAAAGTTATTCAATAGATGGTCAATTGAAATAAATCAAAGTAAAATAAGATAACTCGAAGAATTATAGGAGATCTATTCTAGGACTTGGAAGAAAACCCAATTGCACAAAGGAATTTGAGAAGAAGAACACTAAAATATGCACAAGTTGCAGGATCTTAATATAACCCTCATTAAGGAAATTGTGAAGTTAAGGGAAGAGAAGGTAAGCAAATTAAAGATGGATAAATATTAATCAGGAGAACAACTTGCAAGAAAGTAGACAGAATATGCAAAACCATGATCAAATCCTCTTTGAAGAGGTCAAGAGCTTAAAAGAAGAGAAGAAAAGATATCAATCAATGGTAGAATTGAAGACCGTAGGAAAAGGGATTGCTAGATTAATTGCACAAGTGATTCATTTGAAGGTTGAAGAAGCCTTGAGTACATGTTAAATCAAGTAAAAACTGTAATAAATGATTGAAGAAGATTGAAAGATAGTGGTAGAAAGTTCTAAACTTCAACTTCAGAAGAAAAAATAAGAAAATATAATACAATTGCATAGAAAAATGTGAGTAAATTGATTTACAAATTCATGAATAAAGTCCAAATTTGAAATAATAAGGTACTTATTGATGCCTGTTACTGCAAAATATAGCACCTTAGTGCAAAGGCTTACTAAATAACCTATATTAAGAGTAACAACTGGATGCTGGAGCGTTATCACTGTCACCTCAGCAACAACTCCCCTCATTTTAGTGACATACAATCCACCACAAGGGAAGCTTCCCTGGTAGATCTTAGAGATCAAGTAACCCAATTAGATCTAGGCTAAATTCCCCATAAGGGTTCTACAAAAAGATTCACCCAAGTATGCAATTATTAGGGTTTTTGGTTTTTTATGGCGTGATTCCTGTTGAAGAATCAAGGGCAATTAGGTGTAGTGTGATTCTTCTTGACTTGATAACAATTTGTGGAGTCTTTTTACTTTTCCTTGTTAGCTTAATCTTTTTCTTCTTCTTATTAATGCATGTGTATGTACTTCATCAAACTGCTATCAAAAACATAAGAACAAGAACACAAGATGTTGGATCTTTGCCAAGGCCAAAATCTCTCTTCTCTTGAGGGGAAAACCCTTTAGTAAGTTTCTATTATTGGAACTTCTTATTGATCAATGCCAAACCCTAGACCCTTGACTAGAATGTCCTCCAAGCACAAGTCAAGTCCTTCCTCCTTTCTGCACTTTGTTCCCTGGCACTTCCTTCTTCTGGCACTTCACCTTCCGACACTTCGTCCTCCTTCCAACTGTTGTTAGATCTTGTTGCACTTGCTCTAGAAGAGATATCTTGGATGAGACTCTTTCCTTATGATGATCTCTTCTCTTTCTTCACCAACCAACGAACTTGTATGACTGTAATAGGAGGGCTGTTATACCAACAGAGACAGCCTCCTTCTCTTCACACATGTGACTGTAATAGGCTTTAGAACAGCCCTATTACCTTCGCTCTTCTTCCTTGCTTCTTCGCTTGAGTGGGAGGCCCTTTTAGGCCTATGTTCTAGCCCAAACAAAGATAGATATAAGGCTGTTATGTTGCTGCGGTTATGCCTGTAGGAATGCTTCTGTTTCTCGCACGTGTGACTGTTTTCTACCCTAGAAAACAGTCCTCTTGACTTCAGTCTAGGCTTCACCTTCCTCGCTGCACTTGGAGACCTCTTCTTCGTCCTTTGTTCACCCTTTTCTTGCCTCCTTACTTTGCTGATTTCAGAGAGAATTCTTGACATTGTAACAGAGTGGATAACCTCTATATATAGAGGATTGTCCCTCCTTTTAGGCCAACTTGACATTATAATTCGGATTGCTTCTTTTGTAGGTGTTGTTGCACGGAGGAGACTTGTTGACTTTGCTTGGAGGTATTCTCTTGACTCTAGGACATAAACATACATGGTGTAACATGCCCTTAAGCTCTTCAACATTTTCTTTTGACTCCTTGACCAACCGATAGCACTTAACATGTGCTAGACCTATTTCATTGAGCAACAAACTCATTGACATATATTATAAAAATAATATTTCTTTTCTTAAATATCAAAAGTACATTTATGAAGACCGAACCTAGTTACATTTCCTTCAACACTCCCTCTTAACTAGGGAGCTATTCATACAACATTACAAGGTGTTTGGCTATGTTTCAATCTTGAAGAATTCACATAAGAGAAATTGGATTGGCAATGACTTATAGACACCTGAGTCATTGTCTCTCAAGGTACATACCCACCAGAGTGTTCACTGAGTATGATCTTCTAGGACTATTCTTGTCTTGGGTTCCCAACCCTCAAAGAATATCGGTCCTCTTGCCTACTCTTGTCTTGGATGCCCTACACATGCTCAAAGAGTATCGGATGCCAGATGATTACCCAATCCTCCCATTCTTTCTACCCAAGTGAAGACAAGAATGTTGTGTCTATCACTCCCTCGCAATTAAGGAAGACATGCCCAAATATCCTCTGACAAGGTACGTCATTAGGGGACTTTTGAGGTCTAAAAATGGGCCTCCTAAGAAAAGTGTACAACCAAAATAAACTTTATAAGAACCAATAACATTCAAGGTGATGATATCAACCATGGGGGATGATTCACCATTTTTGGAGTAAAAAAGTAAAAAGATTAAAAAATAATAAAATAATAAAACTAATTTTTCAACTCGTATTTTCAACTTATCTCTCTAAGGTTTTACTCAAATTTCGAGCGGAAGTACTTGTTGGATGCAAAATATAATTCCTCATCCAAGGAGTACCCATGTTACATACTTTCAAAGGACCTTGTTACCCAAAAAAGCGTGATTGCAATAACGTTTTTCTTGTATTTCTCATTTTTCGTGTAGAAGGGTCCATAAAAAATATGCAACATGGGTACTCCATGGACGAGGAATCATATTCTGCATCCAATGAGCGTTGTCGCTCGAAATTTGAGTAAACCCATAGGGAGATAATTTAAAAATACAAGTTGAAAAAATAGTTTTTTCTTTTGTCTCTCTAAAATTTGATGATGTAATCTAATCTTATTTTATTATTTTCCACTATTATTTTATAATTTCCTTAGGAGGCCCATTTTAGACCTCAAAATACTGCTAATGTGTCCAAGTTCTTTTGTAATTGGGAACTTGTTATAACTCCCTCTTAGCTAGGACTTGTCCATTCATCAACAACTTCTTCTTTGTGGATCCTCTAGCTGCTTGATCTCCTTCCTTCCTTGGATGTCATGAAGTCTTTATTTGAATCATCTTCTTGGTAGGGCACCGTCCATCAATCACTTTCCTTCCTGGTTTGTCTTTTCATTGCTTCCTTCGTGGAAAGTGGCCTTGTTGTCGCGCGGATTGACACGACAACGCTCAGACCGGGGGCTGTCACTCTGATCCCCGATCCCTCCTTTTAAGCCTGTCTCCCGCGGCTAAGGGGGGTAGTCCTTGTGAGATGATGAGACCAACTGTCGACCAGTTGGTTGGGAGACACGAGACACGATATGAAAAACACCAGATAGATTTGATTAACTTAGCAGACCAGTGCCTTAAGAGATTGTGGTTAAAACGATTACTTGTTAGATGATATAGAAACATGAACTGTGAACAACAATCATTTGTCATCAGCTAAATCACAATGCTCTTAAAATGACCAAAACAATATCCAGTAACTGAAAATTTTGAAAGATGAATGCTTTAAACCACCACGAGAATCATGAATTATTAACTAGATATCATATTCGCATCTCGACTTGAAAATTTTAGACCTCAGCATGAAAGATATAACATGAAAATTCCTGAAAATAACTAGATCTGAAAATTTCCACAATATTTTTATATTTTTTTCGAATATATATATATATATATATATATATATATATATATATATATATATATTTTTTGTAATTTTTAAATAAAAATGAAAAAAAAATCTAAAATAATTTTAAGCTTAAAATCTAATTTGAAAAATGGAAATCTAACTATAAAATAAAACAAAAGCTAAATTTCTAAACCCTAACAATACAATTTTTTTTTTTTTTTAATCCTAAAATAAAAGCCCAAAAACTAACATATACATTTATATATATAACCTAAATAAATAAAAGAAACTTTAATAAAAAAAATCTAAGCAAACAATATCGAGAATATATAAAAATTTAAATCTAAAAATAACAAAATTCTAAAGTCTAACTAAATCTAACTAAAGCCTAACGAAATGATGTATATTTTTTTTTTTTTTTTTTTTATAATTCAAATGAGATCAACGCTAAAACGAAAAGATACCTCAAAGCATAGTAATTCAAAAGAAAATTCGAAAATCGTAAAAAAAAAAAAAAAAACTCACCAGCGTTTACGTCTCACCTGAAGCACCGGCAGAATGCCACACGACACACAGAAATTTGTTCACGTGAATTATCTGGTATGCGTGGAATGCATAAACCGTGACAAAGGAGGGCAGCTTCGACAGTCTTGCACAGGTCGACGGCGGAGATGCTTCTGAGGATGCGGAATGTTTTTTTTAGCGAACTGATGTCTCATGCAGTCGGTTTTCACATGAGTAAAACGCCCAAACTGAAGCTTCTACGCAAAATATCGACCGTTGTTTCATCTGAAACCTTTTACGCTGGCGTTTGCTGACTATCCGAATTGGATTCGTTTGGTGATGAGATCGACTGGCCTGCGCTTTCAGACGGCTGATATCTCAATCGTATGGTTTGCAGCTTGAAGATTATGACCACATGAAGCAGAATTGGTCATCCGCTGATAGCCTTCTTTTAAAATTAAAAAATTTGATTTGCAGGTTCCGAAATTAGATCAACCCCTGAATGATGGAGGTTTGGGCAGATAGCGACCACGCCAGCATGAACAATGATCAGTGTGACGATTATGTGGAAACAAAATCGAGAATCCGTATCCTGAAATTTATTATTTTTGCTGTGCGTGATCACTAGAAAATGCCTTCATGATTTCGAAAATCTCTTTCTGTAAATGAGAATAGGTCACAAACATATATTTTTTTTTTTATGAACCCTCGAATTTCTTCTGGATCACATGTGCCTGTTTTCTGCAAGAGAAAAGAAAAACCCTAACACAATACGTGCATAAAACAAAAATTGAAACCCTAGATCAGAAAAATTCGAAACCCTAAGACAACTGATTTAATGTACATATTTGGCCCCTTAACAGCCAGATTCAACAATAAGCACAGAAATTTTTTTAAAGATCAGAAAACTCAGATTTTCACTGTGAAGGACTTCAGAAAATCTCCCATGCAAATTAAAAAAAATAAAACTGAATGATAGACCCAGGATCAAATCCAACTGGGCTCAACAAAAAATGCTTGCGGGAGTTGGCTGGTTCAGCCGAGAACTTCCCCGAACGTCCACAAAATTCCTTCAGAAAATGTTTTCTACACAACTCAAAACAACTGTCAATAAAGAGGGCAAAAATGCTGCTAGATCTCAGAAAGCAATGGAGATACCTGCCATTACTTCAGAAACCCTAACAACGCTCAAACCCCAGCAAGTGAACAAGATACCTGTGCTCACAATACTCTACAAAAAGCTATTATTAATGGCTGAAAATAACATATGCAGAAAATGAAATGATCTCACAGCATTCTAAGAGAGTAACACCAGCAAGATATGGACCCCAAAGTCTTCTTTTATTAACCAGAAACATATTTACAAGAGAGCTTCTTCAGTACAAGACTCACAGATCCAATGAATTGAAATGACCACCTAAGACCCTATATAAAGGAAATGATCCCAACGGCTAGTTCGAATGATCCATGTAGAAATGATCTCGACCGTTGATGAGGATCAAGACATCTCTTGATCTCATCCGTCGATTTATTCACTTAAATTTTTTAATTTTTTATTATTTATTATTTTATTTTATTTTTTAAATTTTAATTTTTTAATTTTATTTTTTATTTATTTCATTTTTAAAATTTTAAAATTTTATTATTATTTATTATTTTATTTTATTTTTTTAAATTTTTAAATTTCTTAATTTTTATTTATTTTATTATTTTATTTCATTTTTTAAATGGATCATTGAACTAAGCCTTTGGAAACATCACCTAGGACCTAGGACTTAGGACTCACGAGGGGATTTAAAACATTTTCAACCCTCAAGACACATTTCATGATGACCTTTTACAATTTACATCTCAAGGGGACAAACCCACTTAATACAGACCCTCACAAAACACCCAGTTCTGCGACACAACTATAATCTAGCAGATCAACACACTAGGATTCTCCTAAAGTTCTAATGACAAAATCCATCCCGGCTTTGGGGTCAGGTTTGAAGGAAAACTCTGCCGATCCATGGATCGGTGAGACGAAAAACCTTCCGGGACGTAGATTACCATCAGAAAGTTAGGTCCACCTAGGCAATTTACATACATGACTCATGTCTGCTAAGATCATTTACAATACATATATGCAGACTGGGTTTACAATTAGATTGATCAAGCTGCTGATGACTGCTGGATGGCACGGACACGCTGATCAGGTGCTGCCCCTTTCTAGCAAAGAAAAAGGGGGGGGGGTACTGCATGGGTAGTTGACCAGTAGAGGTCAACAGACCTTCTTGTCATATATCAGGTTCTCTTGTCATTTGGTTATTCCTTGTCATCTTATCTACTCTTCACATGAATGCTTCTTTGTACTTGCTTGTTCCCATGCTTTGATCTAGTAGCCCTTTGTAATATCCCTTTCCTGGAATATTTCTCAAATACCAGCAAACCCCAACCAGAAAAACGTACAAGTGGTATAATAGTCGGAAAACTCGTAGAGATGAAATAATGATAGTGCAACAAACAACGATGTATACATGAAACGTAAACAAATACTCAAGAAATGCAACAAGAAATGCTAAGCCATTTTATGATACTGAGCAATAGAATGAGTACAGGCGGTGATCAGAAAGATGGCACCTCGACTTGCACAAGGCAAGTGGAGAAATACACTCAGAATAGCAAAAGAATGGCTTCACACTAATCTGTGTCCTAGCTGCTGGAAAATTGCCGCGCTGTTGCTGCTGCTGGAAATCGAATGAGGATTTGGGGCTGTTCCCCTCCTCAGAAAAGGCTGAAACTCTGGAATTGGACTCTACTCAAGAAACCCAGAAAAACCCAGAAAGCTTTCCTGGAATGGCCGATCCCCGAAAATCACCCCCTTGGGGTTCTGCGCAGTCTCTCAAGGCTCTGCGCTGCCACTAAATGAAACCCTCCAGAAATCTGCCTGAAACCTTCTGCCAAATCCCTTCAATATGCAAGGGCTGATCCCCTGCTCAATCTCCCAACACAAATCCTATTGCAAACCCTCAAGCCAGAACTCCTGCCGGAAAGAACTGTGTCATCCCTCCCAGTGCTGCGTAGTCCTCCAAGATGCTCAATCCTCCTGCCAGAAATGCTGATGGAACTACTGCCAAAATGTTGATGGAAATACCTTGCCCGAGTAGGCACTCGAAGTCCCCCGGGGCTAAGGGTGAGATCTCCGAACGGAGACACTCAATGCACTAAACAGTGCTGCAGACTAGCTAAACAGCCAGCGTGCTCTAAGTCGAAGTGACTAGCTCAAATGCACATAACTGAATGCCAAAATGAGGAAGCTCCTCTCTCCTTTATAGCCTTTGCCTCTCTCAATCCCAAGGCCCACCTTCTCCAGCGCAGTCCCTCTCTTGCCACGTGTTTCTTCCCTACTGCACAGTCCCTCCAAGTGTCTGCGTGGGCTCCATTTCTGCGTCCCCCTTTTGGCCCCCTTGGCTCCCCTTTAAGTCACAACGTTGTGCTACTAGGAAGTGACTTTTATTCTAAAAGTGAGTCATGTCCCCTTTCCCTCACTTTTTTATTCATAAATAACTATAGAAGGCAAAAATTAAGCAAAATTGAATATTCCAATTAGCCATGGCTAATTAGGAATATTACACCCTTCATGACTTCATCCTGATATTTGCTTCAACATTAAATGGTGCTTTTGTTGGATGGCTTCTTCATCATGACATCTTCATATAGTAGAATTAGTTATCCGCACCCTTCATATTTCTAAGGCCTTCATAGGTGTCAAGGGTCCTTTGATCTTTTTCTTCCTTTGTTAGAGTTGTCATTCCTTCTTTTGGGAAATGTCTTCAAAGTATCTTGTCAGATAGTGATTTTTTGTGATCATGGTTTTCTTCACATGCTTGATCTCTTTCTTCATTTTCTTTTTCTTGGATAGATTGGTCAACCACCTTATGCTCCTTATGGGAGCATTTCTTCATTGCTTGCTTCTAGGACTAGTCAACATTTCTTCTTCACTTACTTCTTAGCAATCTTATATTCCTTATGTGGGTATTTCCTTTTGTTGACCTTTATTGTAGTACGTGCCTTCGAGCATGTCATTGGTGAAAGAGATTATTTCATACTTGATCATGTCATTGAACTATTCCCATGACTCAATAATATACATATGATAACATGACTAAACTTTGATGCATACATACCTCATCTTGATTCTCCTTTGATCATCTTAACTTCATTTGGTTGACCTTGGTGTGGCCCATCTTGCTTCATCTTAGCTTGCCTACACATCATCCTTTTCTTGAATCCCATGAATGGGATTCCCAATGAGACATCTGCTTTTGTTTATGAATCTTCTTTTGAAGATTCCATCATAGGATCTTGAAGACCCTTACCCTGCAAATGTTTCTTTCCTTTTGATGATGGAGGTCTTCTAAGATTCTTAATCATGATCAATTTTCTTTCATTGTGGATGAGGTCCTATACTAGGTATGATTCTTCTACATGAATATCTTGAGCTATATCTACCATGCTCCTATATTCTAGAAAGGTATTTCTTGTCAAAATTTCTGAATCTACACATCAGAAACCCCTAAGGCAATTACTGGTTTAACTTCTCCTACTTGTTCTTTGCATTAACAAGTTATTTAATTACATAAACATCGATGAAAAACACTATTGCAGCCTACACATACATACAGATCATGAACTAAAATAAATTGAGACAATCGCACAAGGGACAACGTTATTTTTGGACAATCGTCCTCGGAAAAACCCAATGAGGGAAAACTAGTGCAGCATATAGAGGGTTTGTATTATTAAGCAGATTCTTGAATACAACTAGGGATACAACTAGGGTGCCAAATGCGGCTCACCCAACAGAGAATAACCTTGGCAGAATTACCTCTATTCGAAGACATATATTTCGGCAAATCCAACAACTGGATGATCAAACCCCAAAGATGACAAATGATGTCCCCAGTGTTGGGCAACGATGGCTACTCCAAGCTCTGCACTGGAACTGCGTCACCTCCTCTAGGAGCTGCGTCACCCTCTCAGTGAGCCTCCCTTGCTCAGAAAGTCAATTTACTGAACTTCTCTCTCTCTCTACTCCAAAGAAAACCCCAACGCTGCCTCTAAGGGCCTGCGTCAGCCCCTCTAGCTTCTACATCACCTGCGTTAGCCTCTCTGGTCTCTGTGTCACCCTCTCTGGAGCTGTGTTGTCTCTCCTGGTGCTGCTCTACCTCTCTGCTATGTATTCTTCGGCCTTGGACTGAAGTCCCTCTACCGAATTGCCCCTTGCTGCAACTCAAACCACTATCTCGATTTTTTCAGCAAACCACGCCCCAAAAAAACTGAATTCTTTGATCTCTTGGTGTATCTCCAACTGACCCTCAAGCCTCCTCTTATACTTTTCTTGTTGATGAATCAACACCCGTGATTTAATATCTAATCAACGGCTAAGATTAAAATAGCTTGATCCTCGTCACTTAGAACCTTCTCACCCATATTTTTATTAATACACATTAATATTTTTATTTTCCTAAGTTTAGACTTAGAAGCTCATTAAAAACATTAATTATTTTAATAACTCCTCATCCCGGTGGAATTTCTCCAAACGATTTATGGATTCTGGAGATCTCATGTGTTCTAGCCCCTCCACCAAATTTCGGAGCTAGAGCAGATCCGATGCTACCCAAAATCAACATTTCTAACCATGCATTTTGTTATATTATAAGTGCTCCTTCTACATGAGTATTTTGAACTCTATGTACATCAGGCCTCTAGATTTTAGAAGATGTTACTAGCCATGCAATTTTATTCTATTCCTACATGCTCCTATACTACTCAAAATTTTGAAAAAAGACTTAGTCATAGTAGAGATCAGGAGGATCTTCCTTCTTTTGCTTCTTGTCTTTTTCTTTCATTTCTTGAGTCACATGAGCTTCTTCCCTTTTTCTTTTGTTGTTGATGTCCTTCTTTAGTTTAGGACAATTCCTTTTGTAGTGTCCATATTCTTGGCATGCATAGCATTGGTTTTTGGACATATCTTTGTTGATTGTTCTTCGTGGACCAAATTTGCCAAATTTTTCTTTTCTCTTGGCCATGGTAGCAAATGCTTGCTCCTTTGATTCCACATCTTCCTTTGCTTTGAGTCTTGTTCCCTCTATCTTGCATAGAGACCACATTTCACTTAGTGGGGTGGCTTCCTTCTTTGCATGTATGCTTGATGTGAAGTTGCCCCAATCCTCAGGTAGAGCATTGAGTACTACAATTGTCATTTCTCTGTCAGACATGACTTCCCCTAGCCCTTGAAGTTGATCCCTCATCTCAGAGATCTTCATGAAGTAGGGAGCTATTCCTTCCTTTGCTATCTTCATCTTGTACAATTCATTTTGTAGAGATATCACTTCTCCAACTGTGGTTACCGAGAATGGCTCTACTAGTTTGTCATAGATTTCTTTTGATGTTTCAAGGTTGGAGACATAAGGAATGCGAGAGTCCTTGATGGATTCTATTAGAATCCTTTGAGCTCTTGTCTCATCCCTATTTTACTTGGCTAAGGCTTGAGTTTGTTCCTTAGCAGGAATAGTGATATTCCCTTTGATGTGTTCTAGGAGTTCATTCTCCTTGAGAAGTAAATCTGTCCTCTTCTTCCATGCAAGAAACTTATGGTACCTACCAATTTGTTGCTTTCCTTGCAAAAAGACATTGATGTATATTCAGAAGGGGGCATATACTTGATAGATTTTGAGATGTAGTAGACTTGCTTTCTCCTTGAAGACTTGATGGCTTGCCTTTCTTAGATTTTGATGTTCTTCAAGTTGCTTTTTCCAAGTGGACTTGCTTGATGATGAGATTTGCATGATGACTTGTAGCTTGATGTAGGTCCTTCTTTGATTTATTCTTCTTGAATATGCCTTTGAGTAAGGCTCTTCTTCTTGCTTTGTAGTCTTCCTTGATGAATGATAGATGGTAGACCTTCTTGTCCTTGAAGTGATTGAGACTTCTTGGCTAGATGCTTCAACTTTTGTAGATGTCCTTCTTAGATGAGTGTTCTTGAGATGCCCTTTCCTTGATGTGTCACCTTACCTCTGATACCATGTTGAAGAATCAAGGGCAATTAGGTGTAGTGTGATTCTTCTTGACTTGATAACAATTTGTGGAGTCTTTTTAATTTTCCTTGTCAGCTTAATCTTCTTCTTCTTCTTATTAATGCATGTGTATGTACTTCATCAAACTGCTATAAAAAACATAAGAACAAGAACACAAGATGTTGGATGTCTGCCAAGGCCAAAACTTCTCTTCTCTTGAAAGGAAAACCCTTTAAGTTTCTCGTATTGAAGCTTCTTATTAATCAATGCCAAACACTAGATCCTTGACTAGAATTTCCTCCAAGCAAAAGTCAATTCCTTCCTCCTTTCTGCACTTTGTTCACCGACACTACCTTCTTCCGGCACTTCGTCCTCCTTCCAACTGTTGTTAGATCTTGTTGCACTTGCTCTAGAAAAGATATCTTGGATGAGACTCTTTCCTTCTGATGATCTCTTCTTTTTCTTCACCAACCAACGAACTTGTATGACTGTAATAGGAGGGCTGTCATACCAACAGAGACAGCCTCCTTCTCTTTGCACGTGTGACTGTAATAGGCTTTAGAGCAGCACTATTACCTTCACTCTTCTTCCTTTCTTCTTCGCTTGTGTGGGAAGCGCTTTTAGGCCTATGTTCTAGCCCAAACAAAGTTAGATATAAGGTTGTTATGTTGCTGCAGTTATGCCTCTAGGAATGCTTCTGTTTCTCGCACGTGTGACTGTTTTCTACCCTAGAAAACAGTCCTCTTGACTTTGGTCTAGGCTTTACCTTCCTCGCTGCACTTGGAGACCTCTTCTTCGTCCTTTGTTCACCCTTTTCTTGCCTCCTTACTTTGCAGATTTCAGAGAGAATGCTTAACGTTGTAATGGAATGGACAACCTCTATATATAGAGGACTGCCCCTCCTTTTAGGCTGACTTGACATTTATAATTCGGATTGCTTCTTTTGTAGGTGTTGTTCCATGGAGGAGACTTGTTGAATTTGCTTGGAGGTATTCTCTTGACTATAGTACATAAACATACATGGCGTAACATGCCCTTAAGGTCTTCAACATTTTCTTTTGACTCCTTGACTCACCTATAGCACTTAACATGTGCTAGACCTATTTCAATGAGCAAGAAACTCATTGACATATATTATAAAAATAATATTTCTTTTCTGAAATATCTAAAGTACATTTATGAAGACTGAACCTAGTTATATTTCCTTCAACAATTCCAAGAGAGCGAGTGCAAGGGTTCTTATAGCTCAATTGATAAGGCTTAGGTTAACCGACAGAGACTCGAATTGCATAGAAAAATGTTGGTCAATAATTGTCATTGATGAAATATAATTCTCTTGATGGAAGTTTATTTGATGACATATGATGTCATGGTTGGAAGTCACCAAGGATAATGTATGGTTGATGACAGGAATGCCACCATGATCAGATGGAAAATTTAGATGACATACCATGATAGGGATCATTAGGATGAGGAGCTTGGAGTCATGATGATGACACACTATGATAAGGGCTGTCTGCACAAAAAAATTCATGCACAGTCACAAAAACAATTAAATTTGGACACCTTGGAGGCATCCTTTCGAAATGAACCCTAGATCATCTCAAAGAGGATTTTCTCCTCTTTCTAACGAGCCTTCATTTGCCCCAAAACTCCCAGCGGTTGATGGGATAAGGATTTTTTTAAGGTAAAAAAATATGAAACTATAGGCTAGCCGACCTATACTTGTCATACATGTTGGCTCACTGTATGAAGACGTGTCCCTTTGTTTTATTGACAAAAAACCACTATAAATACAGTGATCCGTCTTCATTTTCATTCAGCTTTTTTGGTGATCATCACAGGAAATACATTCACAGTTCACAACTCGTGAACTTGAAGAAAAGAAGCTTATAACTGAAGAAGAAAAAGACTACAAATACATGTTTTGGGTTATATCGGATGATTGACAACTCCAGGCAACAAATTAATCTTATTTACTATAAACATACCTCAGACCCACAGTAAAATATCTCCGACCTGTATTCTCGTGCTCTGATTACTCTTGGACCCGTATTCTCCTGCCCAGATTACCCTCAGACCTGTTGACACAGTGCAATCTTCTCAGAACTAGTGACTCGGACTTGGGGTATCGTTGTTGATCTCGGACCTGGTGTATTGTTGAGCCTCAGATCATCTTCAGACTGTGGAAAACTTCAGACCTGTTCTATCATTTTCGGTGGCTCACTGTGACTGTGCTCAACCGATTGTAACGTACTCCAGCATTGTGGATTATCTCTGTGGCTCGAACATTTTAAGACTGCCCTCAGATCTGTCATGCATTGATGTAGCACGAACCTTCTCAGATCACCCACGGAACTGTGCATTTTTGCTGTGACTCGGGTATAAAGGACTGTCTAAGGTTCAGTACACTCAGATTTATAGTGGAAGAATAGCTACAACACCTTGAAGATTCAGTGATTTCCTATTGGAGCAGCTGTGGTGGCAGCATCAAAGTATATGCAGTCAGTGGTGGAGATCCAAAAATTGAAGAACATTGGACAATCTAGCACTAATTATTTTGGAGCTAATTGAAGCATTGAACAATGCAGAATCTTGTTGAAGATACTCAAGTAAGTACATTATTCATTTTTATTAGAGAAGACTGAAGGGTTGGTGCCCTTGGGGTTGGAGCCCCTAAACACAAGGTTGGAGCCTTTGAGAAGAATAGGGTTGAAGCCCTAGAGGTCAGAGCCTCATTAAAAAGTCCAAGTTGGTGCTTGGCTACAGGTTGGTGCCTGGAACATTGAAGGGTTGGTGCCCTTAACTGTTATTGTACTCAATTATTTGAAAAAGAGGATTGAAGTCCTCCCTTAATAAAGTTACTGTTATTATTCATTTCTTTTTGATTATAATTGTGAAGAATCTAACTGGTAAAAAGAACAATTGAAAAGAAATATTGATTCACCCCCCTCTTAGTATTTCCAACAATTGGAATCAGAGCCAGCTTCTTCATTATCAGCCTAATAGCTGGAAGAAGGATTCACAGGTCACAATGAAGAATCAGGAAATGACAGGAAAGATTCCCCTGTTTGATGGTACAAACTTTGGTTTTTGGAAGAAGAGGATGTCCTACTATTTAATGTCTCTTGGACCTGAAGTATGGCAATCTGTTTTGGATGAGTACAAAGCTCCTCCCACTCTTTCGACTGATCAAGATGGAAGGAAAGCTTACATTGCAAATGCCAAAGCATTAAATTCCATAACTAGTGGAATTACTGACTCTGAATTCACAAAAGTCATGGGCTGTGATTCTGCAAAACAAATGTGGGACAAGCTCATTGCTTTATATGACGGGGACTCCAAAGTTAAGAAGGCAAAGCTCCAAACTCATAGAAGGCAATTTGAGAGTCTTAAAATGGATGACGAAGAAGACATTGCATCATTCTTTCTTCGAGTAGCTGAAGTCGTCAACTCACTTAAAGGGTTAGAAGAAAATATTGAAGAAAGCACAATTGTTCAAAAGGTCTTGAGATCTCTTCCAGATAGATTTGACTCCAAAGTAAGTGCCATAGAAGAAATGAAGGATTTGGATACTTTAAAAATGGATGAACTTCATGGAATTCTCATTGCTTATGAAATGAGAAAAGGGATCCCAAATTCCAAGGAAGCAACATTCAAAGCTTCAAAATCAAAAAAGAAGGGGAAGAATTGGAATACCAACAGTGATGACTCCGATACTGAATCTGAACTTGCACAGTTTGTACGAAAGCTAAGAAAAGGATCCAAGCTAAAAGGTAAGTATCCTCTCATTTGTTTTAAATGTGGAAGGATAGGTCACTATGCTGCAAAATGTCCTCATAAATATGATAGTGATGATGAGGAGGAATATAAAAGGGGATGTTCAAAAAGAAAGGATTTAACAAGAAGAACTTCTTCTCCAAACAAGATGATTCCGATTCCGATGAATTCGTAATCACCAAGAAATCAACTAAAAATATCACTTTTCACAAAAGAAATGATGATGAGTCAGATGAGAAAAATGACTATGTTGGAAGCAGAGAAGTATTATTCATGGCATTTACAAATGATGATGACTCCGAACAAGAAGGCGAAGGAAATGTGGATGAGTTACTAATGAGTGCCATTGAAGAAAATGAGAAATTACGAAAGAAGATTATTTCTCTCAAAGTAGAAAAGGAGGAAGCAAAAAGGAGGGAAGATTTCTTGAACAATAAACTAAAAGAGAAAGAAGAGATTTGCGAAAAACGTGAAACTGAAATTGTTTCGCTAAGAAAAGAATTGGATCAAGTTAAAAGGAGTTGGCAAAGCTCTCAAACACTTGATAACATCCTTAATGCTCAAAGACCTCAATATGACAAATCTGGGATTGGTTTCAAAGGAGAATCATCAAGTACAAAGGAGAATGTGAATGAGGAAATCCAAAGAAGCTATGTTGACATTCTTTCTAGTCATCCAAAAGAAGAGAAGTCATCTCACCAAGAACAAAAGTTCACCTTTATCAATCCAAGGAATGAAGGAAGGACAAGTCCAATGAAGAATACTACCTCAAATCAAGGCTATTCTAATAGGTACCAAACAATCTTTCTTGGTTATTGTTTTTATTGTAAAATCTTTGGTCATCAAGCCAAGCATTGCAAGGATTGGAAGGACAATGCTTCAAGAAATAAGAATCAACAAAGCAAGACACTTGGCCTCAAAGAACAAGGACAAATCAAAACTTACAACTCTTTCGATTCTTTGGCTAAGTATGATCCGATTTGCTCATTATGTAATGATTATGGTTATGATGAACAAAATTGTCCATTCAAAAAGGAAGATCTACAAAAGGATGAACCCGCTATTGATAAATGTGGCCTAGCCCTATGTGCTCATAGTGATGAAAATCAATGGTTTGTAGACAGTGGATGTTCAAGACACATGTCAGGTGACCGAAAGAAATTTACCTCCTTAATCAAGAAAGATGGAAATGTGTCTTTGGGAAGTGGATCTACCAATATAGCTGGAAAAGGAACTGTTTCTCTCATCAATGGAAAAGGAAAAGCCCAAAATGCATTGTTGGTGGAAGGACTCAAACACAATCTTTTGAGTGTGAGCCAACTTTGTGATCAAGGACACAAGGTTGTCTTTAGTACGAAAGATTGTGAGATAAGGAGCTCCTCCTCAGGTGAACTTATAGCTAAAGGAATAAGAACACTAGATAATGTATACATTTTGAACAAAATTCAAGAAGATAAATGTTATGTAAGTCGAGCAGATGAAAGTTGGCTATGGCACAAACGATTGGGACATATAAGCTTTGATAACTTGATCAATATCAGCAAAACAAATGCAGTAAGGGACATTCCAAAAATCATCAAGCCGGATCAAGTTGTCTGTGGACCATGTCAACATGGAAAACAAACAAGAATCAGTTTCAAGACTAAGGAGTTCTCTACATCAAAACCTTTGGAGATCATACATGCAGATTTATGTGGACCAACCAAAACTCCAGCTCTACAAGGTGAAAGGTATTTTTCTTTATTTGTTGATGACTATACTAGAATGATGTGGGTATACTTTATAAAATTCAAATCCAAAGCTTTTGAATGTTTCAAAAATTTTAAAGCTCTAGTAGAAAATGAGAAAGAATCAAAGATTAAATGCCTTAGAACAGATAGAGGAGGAGAATTTACTTCAAAATAATTTGATGAATTTTGTAAAGTACATGGAATCAAGAGAGAGCTCTCTGTTGCTAGAACTCCCAAACAAAATGGAGTAGTAGAAAGAAGAAACCGAACTGTATAAGAGATGGCAAGAACAATTCTACTAGCAGTTGATTTGCAGCCCAAGTTTTGGAAAGAAGCAGTCAGGACAACAATTTATACCTTGAATCGAACTCAACTAAGACCAAATAATGACAAGACACCATACGAACTATGGAAAGGGAGACCTGCTTCGGTAAAGTACTTTAGAATATTTGGAAGCAAATGTTTTATGAAGATCAATGATGACTCACCAGGAAAATTTGATTCTCGGGTCGATGAAGGAATACTCCTTGGATATTCTACAAGAAGCAAAGCTTACAAATGCTACAATAATCGACTACGAAAAGTAGTAGAAAGCATTGATGTAAAAATTGACGAAGCTCTTCCAGAAAAAGAAATTGAAGTCCATGAAGAAGATCCTATCCTTGAAGAATTTGAAGAAGAAGAGTCAGCAAAAGAGGAAAAAGATCAAGAAAATAAAAAAGAACCATCTCAAACTCCTTCAAAAGTGAAATTCCTCCAAAAACATCATCCAGAAGAGCAGATTATTGGCAATGTAGATGAGGGAATACAAACCCGAAGAAGGATGACAAGTACACCAAGGAAAAATGATGTTGCTCTCTTATCTATGATAGAACCAAAAACTTTTACTCAAGCAAGGATCCTCATTGGGTAGAAGCCATGGAAGAAGAAATGTCTCAAATCGAGAAGAATGAGACATGGGAGCTGGTACCTCGTCCAAAAGATAAAAATATAATTGGAACCAAGTGGGTGTTCAAAAAGAAAATGAATGAAGATGGACAAATCATCAGAAATAAGGCAAGGCTTGTTTGTAAAGGTTATTCACAAATTGAAGGAATCGACTTTGAAGAAACCTTTGCACCGGTAGCACGTATGGAGGCTATAAGGATGTTTTTGGCATTTGCTTGCTCAAAAGGATTCAAAGTCTATCAAATGGACGTAAAATCAACATTTCTGAATGGGGAACTCAAGGAAGAAGTCTACATGGAGCAACTAGAAGGGTTTGATCTAGCAGAAGGAAAATACTTTGTATGTAAGTTGAAAAAGGTATTACATGGGTTAAAAAAAGCTCCTAGAGCTTGGTACGCAAGATTGGATCACTATCTACAACAACAAGGCTTCAAAAAGGGGGTGGGAGGAAGTAATCTCTACATGAAGATGGACAAGGATAAATTACTAGTCACTCTTGTATATGTTGATGATCTGATTTTTGCTAGCAATGATGATGAGATGAGCCATGAGTTTGCTCAAAATATGTCAAAAGAGTTTGAAATGTCGATGATTGGTGAGTTATCTTACTTCCTTGGACTACAAGTATCTCAAACCACAACAAGCATGTTCATATCTCAAGCAAAATATCTTAAAGACATGCTTAAAAGATATGGGATGGAAGAATGTGCACCTATGAGCACACCGATGACCACAGACTGCAAATTGAGCAAAGATGATGAATACCACTTAGTCGATGAAACTCTTTATTGGTCAATAATTGGAGCTCTCCTATACTTATCTGCTACAAGACTCGACATTATGTAAGCAATAGGAATGATGGGAAGATTTCAATCAACTCCTAAGAAATCCCATTTGTTGGCTGTGAAAAGAATTCTCAGATAATTGAAAGGAACTCCTAACTTTGGTCTTTGGTATCCAAAAAGCACAACTCTTACAGTGACAGCATACACTGATGCTGATTGGGCTGGAAGCGTGGACGATCGAAAAAATACCAGCGGAAATGCATTCTTCCTGAGAGATTGTCCAGTATCTTGGATCAACAAAAAACAATCATCTATATCTCTTTCTACAGTTGAAGCCGAATATATAGCTGCTGCAGATTGTTGCACACAAATACTATGGATGAAGGAAGCTTTGAAGGATGTCAACATAGAAACTAAACAACCAATCACTATCTACTGCGACAACACTAGTGCCATCAGTCTCTCAAAGAATCCAGTGATGCACTCAAAGACCAAACATATTCCAATCAAATATCACTTTCTCCGTGAACAGGTTGCTGAACAAAACATCAAGTTGGAGTACATCAATACAAAAGAACAAATTGTAGATATCTTCACAAAGCCTCTTCCACGAGAAGCATTTGAACATCTTCGCCAAAAGATGGGGGTTATTGCTCTTGCATCACATTAAATAATCATCTTCACAAGAGTAGGAGCAGCATGTCAGGGGGAGCAACATGACTAAGAAAACAGTTTGATAGGGGGAGTACTTGGGCACCCCATTTGCCATTGATGTCAAAGGGGGAGAGGATGTTCAGATATTTCCATCAATGACAAAGGGGGAGACTGTTGGTCAATAATTGTCATTGATGAAATATAACTCTCTTGATGGAAATTGATTTGATGACATATGATGTCATGGTTGGAAGTCACCAAGGATAATGCATGGTTGATGACATGAATGCCACCATGATCACATGGAAAACTTAGATGACACACCATGATGAGGAACATTATGATGAGGAGCTTGGAGTCATGATGATGACACACTATGATAAGGGTTGTCTGCACAAAAAAAATCATGCACAGTCACAAAAACAATTAAATTTGGACACCTTGGAGGCATCCTTTCGAAATGAACCCTAGATCATCTCAAAGAGGATTTTTTCCTCTTTCTAACGAGCCTTCATTTGCCCCAAAACTCCTAGCGGTTGATGAGATAAGGAATTTTTAAGGTAAAAAATATGAAACTACAAGCTAGCCGACCTATACTTGTCATACATGACGGCTCACTGTATGAAGATGTGTCCCTTCGTTTTAGCGACAAAAAATCACTATAAATACAATGATTTGTCTTCATTGTCGTTCATATTTTTCGGTGATCATCATGGGAAATACATTCACAGTTCACAACTCGTGAACTTGAAGGAAAAAAGGCTTATAACTAAAGAAGAAAAAGACTACGAATACATGTTTTGGGTTATATCGGATGGTTGACAACTCCAGGCAGTGGATTAATCTTATTCACTATAAACATACCTCAGACCCATAGTAAAAAACCCAGACTTGTATTCTTGTGCTCAAATTACTCTTGGACCTGTATTTTCTTGCTTAGTTTACCCTCGGACCTGTTAACTCAGTGCACTCTTCTCAAAACTATTGACTCAGGCTTGGGGTATTGTTGTTGATCTCGGACCTGGTGTATTGTTGAGCCTCGAATCATCTTTAGACTGTGGAAAACTTCAGACCTGTTCTATCCTTTTCGGTGGCTCACTGTGACTGTGCTCAACCGATTGTAACATACTCCATCTTTGTGGATTATCTTTGTGGATCGAACATTCTAAGACTTCCCTCTGATCTGTCATGCATTACTATAGCATGAATCTTCGCAAATCACCCACGGAACTGTGCATTTTTGTTGTGACTCGGGTATAAAGGACTGTCTAAGGTTCAATACACTTATATTTACAGTTGAAGAATAGCTACAATGCCTTGAAGATTTAGTGATTTCCTATTGGAGCAGTTGTGGTGGCAACATCAAAGTATATGCAGTCAGTGGTGGAGATCCAAAAATTGAAGAACATTGGACAATCTAGCACTAATTGTTATGGAGCTAATTGAAGCATTGAATAGTACAGAATCTTGTTGAAGATACTCAACTAAGTACATTATTCATTTTTATTAGAGGACTGAAGTGTTGGTGCCCTTGGGGTTGGAGCCCCTACACACAAGGTTGGATGTTTGAGAAGAATAGGGTCAAAGCCCCAGAGGTCGGAGCCTCATTAGATAGTCCATGTTGGTGCTTGGCTATAGGTTGGTGCTTGGAACATTGAAGTGTTGGTGCCCTTATTGTACTCAATTATTTGAAAAGGAGGATTGAAGTCCTCCCTTAATAAAGTTATGTTACTATTCATTTCTTTCTGATTATAATTGTGAAGAATATAACTGGTAAAAAGAACAATTGAAAAGAAATACTGATTCACCCCCCTCTTAGTATTTCCAATAGAGTACATGTTAAATCAAGTAAAATCTGCTATAAATGATTGAAGAAGATTGAAAGATAGTGGTAGAAAGTTCTAAACTTCAACTTCAGAAGAAAAAAATAACAAAATATAATACAATTGCATAGAAAAATGTGAGTAAATTGATTTACAACTTCATGAATAAAGTCCAAAATTGAAATAATAAGGTACTTATTGATGCCTGTTACTGCAAAATATAGCACCTTAGTGCAAAGGCTTACTAAATAACCTATATTGAGAGTAACCACTGGATGCTGGAGCGTTATTAGTGTCACCTCAGCAACAACTCCCCTCATTTTAGTGACATACAATCCACCAGAAGGGAGGCTTCCCTGGTAGATCTTAGAGATCAAGTAACCCAATTAGATGTAGGCTAAATTCCCCATAAGGGTTCTACAAGAAGATTTCACTTAAGTATGCAATTATTAGGGTTTTGGGTGATTTATGGTGTGATTCCAAGAGAGCGTGTACAAGGGTTCCTATAGCTCAATTGATAAGGCTTAGGTTAACCAATAGAGACTCCAATACATTCCCAAACACATGCAATCCAAAAATTATACTTGGTTTTAATGCAATTTACAACATGCAAATAGCCTATAACAACAATAAGAATAAGCCTTAGATATCATAAATAAGTTTAAAATTAGGGCTAAATAAAGAGTAAATAAAGGAAATAATTATAGCAATTTTTGTGGTTAAAAAACACATATAAAAGCACAATAAACCGTAGATGTCAACCCTAATTTGTGGCTAAAAGATGCGTGTAAAATGATATTTTTACTATTCCAAATGAATGTACACAGGTCCTACCCCTAGGACAATACTATCCAAGACAAATAATTATGCAAATAGATGACTTTCCTGTAATTTAACCTTAATTTCCTCTAGAACAAATAAAATTAAAATATTTAGGGTTTTAAGAAAAAGGATTGGCACAAGAGAAAAATCAGCGCCTTTCTCATTTAAGGGCTAATGGTGTCTAGGAGTAAAATTATATGGAAGAAAAAAGATGCTTGTGGATTCAAAGAAAATTAGGAAGACAAACTTGTGTCCCTCAACTTTTTAACCCTAGTTCCCTTGTATCTTTTTTGGAGATTGAAAGGTAGGGAGCTAAACCTAGCTCACTTCAATAGTGTTGTTGATTTATGAGTAGCTTGGGAGGTACTCCAAGCCCTAGGGTTTAGGGTTTGGAGGGTAAAGCGCCACAAGGGTTACTTGTGGGCTTGTAACCCAAGTATGGGGTTTTGCACCAAATCGTGTTTTGGGCATTTCCGAGAGCACATTTCTACATGTGATGGCATGAGACAATAGAGGGCAGAAAGACAAATCTAACGCTTTGAGAATCGTCGAATTCCGAGTTGTAGAAGTGGAGAAATGAATTTTTGAAGTTGACAAATAATTATTTGGTATTCAAGTCATATAGGCTTGAAGTAAATTCGTCCAAGAGCCATGTCTCTTCATCAATCCATGGAACCCCTCATTTGTGTATAAATAGAGGGTGAAGGAGATTCATTTTAGTCATCCACTTGTGCAACACACACAAGAGAGAAGCTCGTAGAAGAGAGAGGTTTATCTCTGTTTTGGGCCGCAGTTAGGAAAGGCAGGATAGCAAAGGAGGAGAGGGCCAATTCAGGCCTAGTTCAGGAATCTGAGAGCTGGAAGGAGGGCTGAAACTTCAGGGGTTGTTTGCGGACTATTTGAGGGCAGATTGGTGAGGTATGATTGTTTTGGAGGGCTGTTAGGGTGCCGCAGAGACCTGTGGTAGGCCGCAGGCCTAGCCACTCCAAAACAGGGTTGCGTGGAGGCTTGAGGGGTTGCCATATGCCCAAAACAACAACACATTGAGGTAGCACCTTACCTTGACTAAGCCGCAGTCATTTGGAGGTTGTTTTGTGGGTTTATGAAGGGCTGTTGCAACATGCACTTGCCCTAACCAGGGACAACAATACAACAATATTGCAGTAGCATTGAATGTGTGTTGGATCCACGTTTTTGGATCAGTTTTGGATCATCTATTGGAGCAGCCTATTGGTGCCATGTGGAGGACCTTCGGTGGTGGTGAAGTGTCCATCTTAGGAGTTGAACCGACAGTGTAGTATTGGGCATCTTTGGACTGTTGGAGGGCAGCGCGTGGATGTCCAAATTGGCCCTAAACTAGCAGTATTGAAGTGACGAAGATAGCTAAAGATTGGGTGAATTTTGTAGCCTTACGAGTAGCTCTTTGATGGACAAAAGAGGCTACTAGAAGGCAAATGGGAGCTCGGGAATTGGCCAACCTAGACAGCAGATTGATGAGCCTGTGTACATGCAGCATAAGCGGCATGCAACAGTGTTAGGTGGCAACCCTCTTGGACTCTCGATGTGTAGTGGCCTTGATGGACTAAGGCACTAGTAGTGAGCAGTACGAGTGCAAAGGACTGGCAGGACAAGATATGACATCGAAGCTGCAACTAAGTTTGTCATTATATCTTGTATATCATAGACTATTGTATTATTCAGATTGGTTTAATATAACGAGGATTGGGTTGTACATTATTGTACAATATTTGTCAAAAAATTGTGTATACTTGTGCATATGTGATTTACTGTTTTATATTTCTGCTGTGCAAAGTAGTTTATGGTTGAAATTCTTGGTTTGGTAGCATCAATGATTCCAAGACTCTAACCTAGACCCAAGGTCATGGAAATTCAACATGGTATCAGAGCGTGTTTGAGCTACTTTGGAAGTAAGTAAATCAGAGTTGTGCGTAGCGAAGTACAACGTGAGAGGGAGTTGGTCACATTGTAAGTGAAGGGCTCACTACAATGTCGAAGTTGTAGGTTGGTCTCCGGTATGAGGATAGGATGGAGGGGTTGTTCAACTATAGTCCTTGGAAGGAAAGGATCAAGTTGGTCTTGCAGGTCAACAGGATTTGGGGGTTCACCGAAAAAGGGATCAAGAAGCCAACCGACCCTAAGGAGCTGGAAATATATGAAGATTTGGATGCGTGGGCGAGATTGATCATGCTAGATGGTGTGAAGGTTGCCCTAATACCTCATTTGTTCAGGAAGAATAATGCACATGAGATGTGGATGGCTCTTCAGAATTTGTTCCAGAATAAGAATGAGAACTGGTTATTGGTATTGGAGGATAAGTTGAAGTCCACTAAGATGATAAAGGGTGAAAGTGTGATCTCGTATCTGACGAGAATGTCTCAGGTCAAAGATGAAATTGCTGCCATCAGTGTGTCTATCTCAGATGGAGATATGGTAAGGATCGCCTTGAAAGGATTCATTGAGGAATGGAAGCCCTTCATCAAAGGGATCGTTGCCTGGGAGACGCTGCCAAATTGGGATAGGTTGTGGGATGACTTCATTCAGGAAGAGTTGCGAGACGAGGATCTTCATCCAAAGAAGAAATCTTTCGATGATGACGTGGCAGTTGTGAAAATTTCTAAAATGGAAATCCTATTGGACTGATTAATATGACTTTTTCTACTTATGACTTCAGAGATAAGTTATGTACTGTATTCTTTAGCAAATATCGAAACATATTCTACTGCAGCCTTCACAATTAAAACATTGCAAAAATTAAATGTAAGTAAAATGTCGACACATATACAAACACAATGACAATTATTTTTGGACAATTGTCCCTTGAAAAACCCAATGCAAAAAGTCGGTGTAGCAGATGAGGGTTTTATTATTCTTTAGCAAAAATCAACATGTACAAAATTTCACCCGGCGGTATAGAACTGAGAAATATTTATAGACATTCCTGAACAAGTGTTTGACCCGAGAGAGAGGCTCCTTGACCCTCTGCATCTCTCTGGTTTGCCCAACGTCAATTTCTCTGGCCTTTGGACTGGCTTGCACAATGCGTGCGTCACTCAGGCCAGTGCTGCCTCTCCCAGTCTCAATCTGCCCAATGCTGTTCCTTTTGCTGCTCTGTGTCTTTGTCCCTGTCTCCCTGACTGATGCTGAACCCTCTCTGTTTCTCCTCCACCTACAACTCTTCCTCTGAATCAATTTTCTCTTGCTGAACTTCGACCTGTGAGAAAATTGATTTCCCTTGGGCAACTGAGTATCTGCATGGTGTGTTTTCCAAATGACCCTCAAGTGCCTTCTTATATCTTCTTGTTGAGCAATCAATGGCCTAGATTAAAACATAATCAAAGGGTCAAATCATTTTGACTTGATCCATGGCTTTTTCTAGAAGTTTCACCCCTGATTAGATTAAGACACATCAATATTTTAATTTTCCTAAGTTTAGACTTAGGAATCCCATTAAAAATATCAATTATTTTAATAAAATCACTTCTGGGTGGAATTTCCCAAAATTCTTTCTATGTTCTTTGGAATACATGTGCCCAAGCCTCCCTGCAAAATTTGAGGCTTAGAGCACATTCGATGCTACCCCAAATCAACAACAGTTGTAGGGCGAATGAAGGGTAAGCAAAAGAAGGACTTGAGTAAAGTCAGTTGTTTCAACTGCGGTGAGATGGGTCATTATTCGTTGAGATGTCCGATGAAGAAGAAGGGAGATGATGAGAAGAAAGGAAAGCAGGTCGCTAGTGTTTCCACTTCTGCTGAGATAGATGATCTCACCAGGAGATTGGAAGAGGACTTTGCCATGATCTTTCATTTCTTGCAGGGTACTATCGACAAGGATGGATGGTACGTAGATAGTGGTGCGACGAAGCATATGATAGGGTCACACTGAGGAGGATATTTTAGGATAGAGCATCCCTTGATGAGGTGGAGGATGCCTTTGCAGAGTTTTCCATTGGCACTAGGCGATTTGCAGGTTGTGATGTGATTAGAGACAAGGGGGCTAAGAGGCCCTATTCTTGGTGGGCAACTCATGGGGCAACAAGTCCTCTTCTATGGCAGCTACAATGAGGCTCCTCTCTTAGGTGACTTCATCCTCTTGTTGCTAGAGGAATTGGAGCACATATGGGAATTTGTATAGTGTCAAGAAGAGCAGGCTTCTAGGTCAAAGCCTCCATTGAAGGCTTCTAGGTTGTGTCTTTAGTCAATAGTCATCATCATTTTTACTAGACCCTTTTTGGGCTTTTGTATCATGTAAAAAGTATTATTTTTGAGTCAAAAAGGTCATTTGTTACCTCCACACCAAGTCAGCACTGTCCTCATGAAGTTGGCCTGGATTAGGGCCATTTGACCCAACAGAAAGGCTATATATAGAGAGGCAACTCGACCTATTTGAAGCACTAACTCATCAAGTTCAATATACAAGAGAAAGAAGCAGAAAAGAAGGATGAAGTAGTTGGAGAAGGAAGGAAGAAGTTGGGAAGACCTAAATCTAGTTCTTGGGCAATCTATCTGTCACACATGCAAATTTTTTGGGTTATCGCTGGGGCCGAAATTCTAAATCTACTGTAGGTACGAAATTCTGTTGCTGGGGGCCGAAAATCTATAGTTGGGGGCAAAAATTTTGGATTGTAGTTGCAACTAGGAAGTTGACACTTGGATATTTTGGTAGGGGTCATCTACAAGGAAGAAGGTCTGATGTGGTGTTTGGAGGAAGTCTGTGTCTAGGTCTAAGGGTCTTGGATTGTCTCATCTTGATTTACTAGTGGAAGAGTTGGACTAGGTTTTCCCCTATCAAGGGGTTTTGCCTTGGCTGAGTACCTACATGTTGTGTCTCTTGTTGTGATCTTCTTTGTTTGGTATTTGTCTTGATGAAAGGAACATAATCAATTGAAAGAAGAACTAATAAGGAAAAAAAGGAATGACAAGAAAATGTCAAAGCCTAAGAGAAATCTTCCTAAAGAACCTAATCTGTATAATGCCCTTGATTTCTGAACATGGTATCAGAGTTAGGGCTTTGTAAAGAGGGTAGAAAAAGATCAATTTAGATCTATACCATCTCAAAGAGTATAATTACCCTAGACCGAATCAGTGAAGGCAAGAAGAACGAATTTTTCAGTATTTCATCAAGACCTAATTATAGAGATAAGGCCAAGGCTAGCGAGAGCATTTGGGGGGCATTCAAGCCCTATTCAAGGAGACCTAAGGGCTAATCTAATAGCCCTCTATAGACCACATTCATTGACAAAAGGATCGAAGCTCTTAGACATTCTTATTGTTAGTTTCTGTAGCATCATATGTGTTCTGCCACGAAATTTGGTGGAGAGGTTAGAATACATGAGATCTCCAAAACCCAGAAATTTTTTCTGGAAATTCCACCTAGAAGTGTCTCAATTAGATTATTAACCGATTTATAAATATTGCCTAAGTCTAGACTTAGGGAATATGGTTAATTAATCAGTATTAATTGAGATAAGGGTGAGAATCATCTAGAAACTCACACGGATTGACTTCAAGAAGATCCTAGCCCTTGATTAAGTTTTAATCTTGGCCATTGGTTCTCCAATATAGGATTATAAGAAGAAGTCGATGGGCACTTGAAGAATTACCTTTGTATTTCGATTTTCTTGGCAGATCTATTTCCAGAGAGCAACAACAGTTTCCAGAGAGCTAGAGATCGAAGCAAGGTCAGTGGGGCGGAGACACTGATCCAGAGGATGTTTTCCAGATCCCGAGAGGCGGCAACAAGGAGGCCGAGTTATTCCCAGTGAGGCAGTGCAGAGGACAAGGCAAGCAGAACAACTTTATCAGAGGCAGTTTAGAGGCTAGACGTCATAGGGTCTGTGGAGAGCAGTGTAGAGGCTGGCGTAAAGGGTCTAGGCGGACGAGTTTTCGAAGATAAGTTGTGCCAAGATTGCTTGTGGAGGAAGCGTATTTCCCTTAGATAATTTTGCCTAGATTTTCTTGCTGTTTGGATTGTTAGTTGGGAATCCATAGATTGTACTCAGATTTCACTGTGCATAATAAAATAAAACCCTTATCTGCTACACCGATTTTCCCGCATTGGGGTTTTCCAGGGACTTTTGTCCAAAGATAACGGTGTTATTTCTATTGTGTGTGTTTGCTAGTATTTTCTTAGTTCCAACGCTATTTATTTTCCGCATTTGTATTTGTGAAGGTTGCAGTGTGTTTATTTCAATCTTGCCATAGCAATAAACTGAATAATTAATTTATCAGTTAGAAGAAATAATACTAGTTGCTGCAATAGGATTTTAGTATTTGAATTTTCACATGGTATCAGAGAGTGAGTGATCAGCTAGGATTGGCACTCAACAATGTCTCAGAGGATTGGCAAGTCTTTGTCCAAAGTATATTGGGTAGAGAGACGCTACCAGGATGAGACAAAATGTGGGCTAATTTGCAGCAGGAGGAGTTGAGAGAAGATTTGTTAAAGAGCTCCATCAGTGGGAGTAGTAGCAGCAGATAGAAGGTGGTGAAGGAGGAGGAGAATGTGGCCCTAGCATCTAAGGGTCCCAATCGGGGGCAAGGGGAGCAGAGAAAGGAGGACCTGTCAAAGGCCAAGTGCTTCAGATGTGGTGAGCTTGGTCACTACAACATGTAGTGTCCTCTCAGGAAGGACAAGTCGGAGAAGTAGGACCATCAGGTAGTGTCAGCTGAGGTCGACAATTTGTCTTCCAGGTTGGAGGAAAACTTTGCGATGTTGGTAGCCATACCTCCAGGAGTGAGGTGGGGTGGCTTGGAGTTGTAGCCCCAAAGAGATACAGATTTGTGTAGGTTCCTTGAGGAGTCCACCTCATGGATCAATACCTGGCCTCGAGGGCCCACAATATTCAGTAGCAGGATGGATCAATGGTAGTTGATGCAGTTAGTACCAAAGTGACAGTTGCAGACTAGTAGCAGTCAGATACTGAGGAGCACAGTGCAGTGTTCATAGTAGAGTAGGTGGCTCAGTGCAGAGTTGGCAACAACGCAGATTCTTTAGTGATAGTGCAGATGCTAGTAGTAGTCAGAGACTCGGGAGACAGATACGTCATACTGAACACGATTGATTCAGTATTGTGGATGCTTTTCAGTTGCAGTAATTGCAGTGGCAACAACAACAGACGAGAGGGAGTTGCAGTGCAGATGCAGTGTTGGCAAGAGTATGGCATTGTCAACAGCAACACAGATGCAACATCAGAGTTGCGCAGTGGTTGGTGGGCAGTATAGCCAGACATCAGCAACGTGACAAAGGTGATACAGAAACAGGATGTTGTAGCAGCAAGATGCAGCAAATTGCAGCATGAGTTGGTGAGCACGAGTTAGAGAGAACATAGTCCTTGCTAAGAGGGAGTGTTAGTTTCTGTAGCATCGGATGTGTTCTAGCCACAAAATTTTGTGCAAAGGCTAGAATACATGAGATCTCCAAAACCCAGAAATCGTTTCTGGAAATTCCAGCTAGAAGTGTCTCAATTAGATTATTAGCCGATTTTAAAATATTCCTAATTTTAGACTTAGGGAATATGGTTAATTAATCAATATTAATTGAGATAAGGTGAGAATCATCTAGAAACTCACAGGGATCAACTTGAAGATGATCCTATCCCTTGATTAAGTTTTAATCTTGGTCGTTGGTGCTCCAACAGAGGATTATAAGAAGAAGTCGATGGGCACTTGGAGAATTACTTCTGTAGTTCGATTTTCTTAGCAGATCGATTTCCAGAGAGTAGCAGTAGTTGACGAAGTGCCAGAGATCGAAGCAGGGTCAGTGAGGGGCAGAGATAATGATCCAGAGGAAGTTTTACAGATTCAGAGAAGCTGCAGCAAGGAGACAGAGTTATTCCCAGTGAGGCAATGTAGAGGAATGCGTAGTTGCTTCAAAAGAAATTCGATTTTGTTGGAGAGAAATTTGTTTTCTGTTCCAGAGGCCGGGCAAAGGGTCTAGAGCGTTAGAGAAGCGATTTCCTTAGTAGAGACAGGGACGACTTCATCAAAGGAAATTCTGAGGCTAGATGTCATAGGGTCTGTGTAGAGGCTAATGCGAAGGGTCCAGGTGGATGTGTTTCTGAAGATAAGTTGTGCCTGGATTGCTTGTGGAGGAAGGGTAATTCCCTTAGATAATTCTGCCCAAATTTTCTTGCTGTTTGGATTGCCAGTTGGGCTCCCATGGATTGTACTCAGATTTCACTGTTGCATAATAAAATAAAACCCTCATCTGCTGCATCAGTTTTCCTGCATTGGGTTTTTCCTGGGACTTTTGTCCAAAAATAACAGTGTTATTCTTATTGTGTGTGTGCTAGTATTTTCTCAGTTCCAATGCTATTTATTTGTTAGGGTCCAACTGTAACCCCCTTATTTATGTAATAGGGTCGAGTCATAGTTATAGTTAGTTAAAGAGTCAATAAAGCCCATATAAATATTTGTAAGTGGTTGATCTGCATTTAAAGAAAGGGATCACAGTTAGTTGCAAACGGGCCATGGTATTAGATAGATGGTATTAAGAGAACCATGGTACTAACCCAGGGTATTGCATGTATGAATCCTATATAAATGATAGAGACTCCCCATTGAGGAGCGTCGTGTCTTATTTTGTAATCGAGCCCTGCCCTATTGGAGGTTGCCCCCTCGAAGAGGCAAGTGAACATTGCTTTCATCTATGAATAATAAAATACATGCTGTTATTTCTCGTTTTGTTCTGTGTTCTGGGTTGTCTTTCTTCGTATATTCGGTATCCTGTCATCTTCTTGCAGGTCAAGAGCATAACAAGTGGTATCAGAGCGCTTTCCAGGGCCGGTGGTATCTCCATTTTTAGCAGATTTTTTTTTGGCTAGAGACGTGTTCCGGCGTCTTTAAACCATGAGATCTGTCGTTGAGCGCATAAACCTGCGGATTTGGGGAGGCATGCACGCAGGAAATACAAGAGGTGGTCACGCTTATTGGACTCCCTTGTAACCCCTGTGGGTACCCCTTCGAGTAGTAGCACATTAGACAGAACTGCGCACAGACTGTCTTCCATGTACCCTCTGGGTATATTGGAAGCCCCCTAGGCTCACCTGAAACCTCGCCGTAGATAAACCATCGACCGTCTTGCTGCTACAGTACACCGAGAACAACACTCGGGGAGATTACTCGCGTGTACGATAGGGTAGTCGGGTAGTACGGCTAAGGGTACGATTGATCCTCCTTAGTTAGTGCCCTGAAAGATTGGGCTGAGTACTATTGTTGGACCCTTATGTATATTGCGATTTGTAGCACCTGACACTCCTTGAGACCATAGTTCCCTCATCTCTCTGAAGATCGCCCATCATCTTCTTTGCCAGATTAGATCTAGCAGTTGGGGTTCTGTCGCCGCCGCAACAATCGGCTACACTAGTTCAGGGTCTAATGCTACAATACGATTCAAATCTAGCAGCTGGGGTTTGGTCACTGTCGCAGTCCAACTCACATTCAGCAGTTGAGGGTTTCGCAGACAGATCTGACCATTTGGGTAGGGAGGCTTGTGGCTCCTATACCCTGGGGTGATTCTCGCAGGACATTGGGTAGGATTAACTTTTTTGGAAATTGGCTATTGCAGTAAAACTCCGTTCGAAAAAAAGAAAAAAAAAGAAAAAAAAAAAATCTGAGGCCCACTCGGGGCGCTTGTAAGAGAGTTAGCCCATAAGAATCAGGACGAGTAGCTGAGCACGGTGGTACCATTCATTTGTCAGCTTCAATTTTCGGGTGGTCCCAAATTTTTTCACAGTGACGACAAGTGACCAGGATCTATGTATGGTAGAAACCGGAGCTCAAGCTATGGCCAATGAGAAGATGGATACCATTGAAAAAAGGTTGTCGGAGTTAACGATGCAGATCCAGATATTACAAGACACTGTAACAAAGGGAAGTCGATGTTACAATCGCAGGCATATGCTTTCAATGAAGACCATGACGGAGAATCTAGCCATCATCTTCCCTTCCATGGAAATAACCAACATTCCCACCCTCGACCTCCCAAGCTGGACATGTACAAATTTGATGGCTCTAATCCGTCAATATGGGTTGCAAAAATGGGACAATATTTCACTCTGAATCACATCGTAGATGATGAAACTAAACTACGTGTGGGAGGCCTTTACTTGGACCAAGAAAGATGGCAATGGTGGCAGTGGCATTATAAATGCTGTCCAAGGGCAGTTACTTGGCAGGTGTTCACAAAAGCCATTTGTGACCGCTTTGACCGTGAATCTAATTTTTTGGGTTGTCTTACTAAGCTCAGACAGACAAGCACAGTAAATGACTATATTACAGCCTTTGAGAAATTGGCCTTCCGCACAGCAGGTCTGGGAGATGACTTCTACTTGGAATGTTTTATAAGTGGTCTCAAAGATGCCATCCAAGCCCACGTTTGGATGCACCACCCAGCCACATGGATGGAAGCTTACACAAAGGCTATCGAAGTGGAACGTGCTTTAGCGACCCAGTCGCCTCGTCCAAATTTCATAGCCAAGGGACGCCCCAACCAGGCTCAGGGCGCTACCCAAACACTTAAGGTTCAAAAGGTGTCCCCCACAGAAATGGCTGAAAGAAGAAAGCAAGGATTGTGTTACTATTATGATGACAAATACTCCTCGGGGCATAAATGCAAGGAACCCAAATTCTTTCAAATTGACGCTACTGATCACAATTCATTTGAGGAAGCCCCCCCCCTTTGAGGGATTAGAGGAGGAAGATGAGGACAACCAGTACGACAATGAGCTCCTAGATACTCCAGAAGAACCAGTTATTTGCTTCATGCTTTGGCAGACATTTCTTCTCCCCAAACTCTCAAAATCAGAGGTTTTATTAAACATCGCCCTGTAGTAGTAATGATTGATAGTGGCAGCATGCATAACTCTATCCATCAGAGAGTTGCAAAAGATGTGCATTGTTTTGTCAGAGCAGTCTAGATTTCTGATGGGGGGACATTGAAATGTGAAGGCCGCTGTGAAAATATCAAACTTCAGATGGGAGATTACCACCTAAAGACCCACATGTTTGCCATCAACATGGGTGGGTGTGACATTGTCTTTGGTGCTGAATGGCTTCACACACTTGGCCCAATCACAATGGATTTCCATGAGTTATATATGAGCTTTAAGCAGAAGGACCACACACATACCCTCTGCGGACTCCAGGCAGGTACTCCTATCATCAACTCGCATAAGATGGAAAAGTCATTAAAAAAGGGCCACCATGGAGTTATCACCCAATTTAATGCCATCTAGGCCTTCGAGCCCATTACTCTTCATATTCATCCTAAGATGCAACAGGTCTTAAACAACCACTCGTAGGTCTTTGACAAACCTCATGAGCTTCCACCCTCTAGAGGGGAACATGATCATAGCATTACTTTGGTCCCAGGGGCACAACCATCGAATGTGCGCCCATATAGATACCCTTTCGCCCAAAAGAATGAAATTGAAAAAATCATCAAGGAACTCCTGGAAGCCGGTGTCATTCGTCCTAGCATCAGTCCTTATTCATCACCTGTGGTCATGGTGCTCAAGAAAGATGGGGAATGGCACATGTGTCCAGACTTTAGGGCCCTCAACAAGCTTACGGTCAAAGATAAATTCCCCATCCCGGTTGTTGATGATTCGTTGGATGAACTAAATAGGGCGCAATTCTTTACTAAGCTAGATCTTTGCTCGAGCTATCACCAAATACGCATGAAAGAAGTAGACATTTCGAAGACTGCTTTCCGAACTCATGAAGGCCATTATGAATTCCTGGTCATGCCATTTGGTCTCTGTAATGCCCCATCCACTTTTCAAAGCCTCATGAATCACCTGCTCAAACCATATCTCAGAAAATTTGTCCTTGTTTTCTTTGATGACATTCTCATCTACAACCTCACCTGGGAAAAACATCTTCAACATGTAGACCTGCTCTTGCAACTGCTCTGGAAGCATAAATTATTTGTCAAATTGTCCAAGTGCTCTTTTGGCATGAAAGAAGTCAAGTATTTGGGCCACATTGTGGGGCGTGAAGGTGTTAGGGTGGATCCCAAAAAGATCTAGGCAATGCAGGATTGGCCCCACCCAAAGACCTTGAAGAGTTTGAGAGGATTCTTGGGTTTCACCGGCTACTATCGCAAATTTGTCCACAATTATGGTCGCATTGCTAGACCCCTCACTCACCTTCTCAAAAAAAATTCATTCCTTTGGACTGATGAAGCACAACAGGCGTTTATAGCTCTCAAACAGGCCATGTGTTCCACTCCTGTATTGGCACTACCTGACTTCACCAAGTCTTTTGTGATTGAATGTGATGCTTCAGGTACGGGTATTGGGGCTGTCTTAATGCAGGAAGGCCGACCCTTGGCCTTCACCAACCAACAACTAAGTGGGAAACATCTGGGACAATCTACCTATGAGAAGGAGATGATGGCCATCCTACATGCAGTGGATACCTGGCGACCATACTTATTGGGGTGGCGTTTCCAAATCCGCACAGATCATCAAAGCCTTAAATATTTTTGGAGCAATGACTATCCTCGCCACAACAAAACAAATGGCTAGCCAAAATGTTGGGATATGATTATGAGATAATTTACAAGAAGGGGCGCGAAAATTTCGTAGTGGATGTTTTATCACACCAATTTGAGGAGGACAACACCCTGCTAGCAATCTCTCTTCCCATTCCAGATTGGATTGAAGAAGCTCGCAAGGAATGGTTTTCACATCCTTCGCTCTCCCAAATCATTAATAACTTGCGAGCAGATCCTAATTCCACAGCGGGCTACTCTTGGAAGGATGAGATTCTTCGCTACAAGGACAAAGTAGTGATATCACCGACATCCACCCTCAAAACGCGCATTTTGGCAGAGTTGCACTCATCTCCCACTACAGGCCATGCAGGCTTTTAGAAGACTTATGCTCGCACTCGTCGTTCCTTCTTTTGGACAGGCATGAAAACGAACATTCTTACTTTTGTAGTTGAATGTGATGTGTGTCAGCGCCACAAAGGAGAAACAGTCAAGTCCCTAGGCACTTTACAACCATTGCCCATCCCTGCCTCAATCTAGATGGATGTTTCTATGGATTTCATTACTGGTCTTCCGAAGTCAGGCAATAAGTCAGTCATCATGGTGGTTGTGGACAAAATTTCTAAGTATGCTCATTTTTGCGCCCTACCCCACCCTTTTACACCCACATTGGTGGCTCAATCTTTCATGGACCAGATCTTCAAATTGCACGGCATGCCCACTTCCATTGTGTTTGATCTTGACCCGATTTTCACCAGTAACTTTTGGCAGGAACTTTTCAAGCTACAAGGCACCCAACTACAACTAAGTACTTCATATCATCCCCAAAATGATGGTCAAACTGAAGCTGTCAACAAATGTTTGGAAACCTACCTCAGGTGCTTCACTTCAGAAAAGCAACATCAATGGGTTCATAGGTTATCTTTAGCTGAATGGTGGTATAATACTAACTATCATGCCGCCACCAAGATGACTCCCTATGAAGCAGTTTATGGTCAACTCCCCCCCTCACCTACTTCTTATATCTCGGGATGCTCTAAGGTGCAAGCAGTGGATCAACTCCTATGGAACCGTGCAACCATGCTAGTTCGTCTCAAAGATAATCACCATCAAGCTTAGAATCGCATGAAGCAACACCCAGACCAACATCGTTTGGAGCACACATTTCAAGAAGGGGATCAGGTATTCTTGAGGCTGCAACCATACAAGCAAACATCACTCAAAGGCAAGGGTAGTAAAAAATTATCTCCAAAATTCTATGAACCTTAGCAAATACTTTAGCGCATTGGCGAAGTAGCCTACAAGCTAGCCTTGCCACCCACTGCAAAAATCCATCCTGTCTTCCATGTATCATGCCTCAAGAAAGTGGTGGGGAACAATTGCAGAATTCAAACCGTCTACCTGAATTGGATGAAGATGGTTCAATCTGGCTCCAACCTGAACATGTCCTGGACATCGAAAACGACATCTGCACGGCCGCACGATCAAGGAAGTCCTTGTCAAGTGGAAAGACACCTCTCCGGAAGACGCAACCTGGGAACCAACCACTATTCTTCAGCAGTTTCTGCAGCTTCAGCCTTGAGGACAAGGCTATTTTTATGGGGGAGGGCATGTTAGGGTCCAACCCTAACCCCCTTATTTATGTAATAGGGTCGAGTCATAGTTATAGTTAGTTAAAGATTCAATAAAGCCCATATTAATAATTGTAAGTGGTTGACCCGCATTTAAAGAAAGGGACCATAGTTAGTTGCAAACAGGCCATGGTATTAGGTAGATGGTATTAAGAGAACCATGGTGCTGACCTGTGGTATTGCATGTATGAATCCTATATAAAGGATAGAGACTCCCCAGTGAGGAGTGTCATGTCTTATTTTGTAATCGAGCCATGCTTTATTGGAGGTTTCCCCCTCATAGAGGTAAGTGAACATTGCTTTCATCTTTGAATAATAAAATACATGCTGTTATTTCTCATTTTGTTCTGTGTTTTGGGTTGTCTTTCTTCGTATATTTGGTATTCTGGCATCTTCTCGCAGGTCAAGAGCATAACATTATTTTCCGCAGTTTTATTTGTGAAGGTTGTAGTGTATTTATTTCGCTGTTGCCGTAGTAATAAAATGAATAAGTAATTTATCAATTAGAAGAAATAATACTAGTTGCTGCAATAGGATTTCAATATTGGAATTTTCACACTTATCTAGCCCTAATGTCTGTTACAAAGCCGCAAATCTATTGTAGCAAAGCGAAGATATAATGAACTTTTTTTTTTGAAAGGACGAAAGGCTTATCTACCAGCCTAGGGGAGGCCGCACTTCTTGGCATAGCAGCGAAGGTGAAAAGAGGCCTCACAAGGTCTACAACATCCATACAAATTCCCAAAATTTTCATGCTCTAAAGGAGATCAAAGATCAAAATTGTTTTAGGACTATAAATTCTATTCGTATACCTTTGTTGCTAAAGTTGTAAAGCGAAGTCTCTTGGAAAACAAAATCCATACTCGACTTCTATGCATTCAAAGTACAAGTTGTACAAAAAGAAATCCTAAACACATTTCATGTTTGAAGGGTCACCTTATAATCTTAAAGCTAATTTGAATTAAAGACTACAGTAATCAAGAAAATGGGAGCCTAGACTCCTATTTTATCTCTGTGTATAAAGGAGACCGAAATCGTAGGCATATTAGGCCTACCTTGAAAGTGTATTTATCTAGCTACAGTCATTCACTGACTTGTGGAAGTAGTATAAGACTCTGTGGTATAAGATCCATGAATGTATGGAGAATTTGTGCATTCATGGATATAGTGAGCATATATAAGTACACAGTCCGAGGAGTCATTAAGCCACATATGGAGCCTACTCTCTTAAACACTAAAATAATCATATGTTGGAAAATACTAAGAGGGTGGGTGAATCAGTTTTCCTTAGCAATTAGCACTTTTAATCTTTTTCAGAACATTAGTTAATCTTCAATTATTATTAATGTTTATGCAGTAATAACAGTAAATAAAAGAACATAGGAGGCACAAAAATTTTAGGTCGAAAACCCCCTCCAGGTAAAAAACCACCGAACTCTTTTCTAATAAATTCTTTAATCTTTAGCCCCAACTAAAATGAAAGCAACATCTTCCTAGAATTCTAGAAAAGCATTCTTCTCTAGCTCCCATTGGAAGGACGCCCCAATGCCCTGGTTTCTTCAGTAATCAATGAATGGATGCCCCAACACCCTAGACCAACCTACCACCCTGAAGTGTTCACAGTGTCCAACCTGTAGGCAACTTCATGCACCTGCCTAACACCTCCCTGCCACCCTATAATGACTGAAATGAGACAAGAGTGTGGATTCTCGTACTAGGGACAATGATCCAGGATACAATATGATTTACAATGATTTTGACCGAACACCCAATCACACTATGACCTGCAACCCAGCCATGACATCATCCCAACAGAGACTCCTATACCTCCTAACAATGCCTTTTCGACTCTAGGCAGATTGATTCTTTTACAATAATGACTCTTGCAATGATGGCACTTTTACAAATGACTCTTTTACGACTTTACAATGATGACTCTTGGCCTTGACACTTCTTCACAATATATGGATGACTGTTATGTCTTCAAAGGATGTCCCGTTGACTCTTGGCCTTGATACTTCTTCACAATATGCAAATGGTTGTCATGTCTTCAAAGGATGTCCTGCTGCAATGCCTCCTTTGATTTGATACTTCAACGCTTGAATTCTTGCTTGAAGTTTTACTTGAATCTTCTTCTACCTGCAGGCAAAATTTGCCCGGTGAAACCAATCCCAAAACAAAACAAAATACCCTTCAACTTACCTCTGCTTGCAAAACACATTGAAGTGCATAATAATGAATAAATACAAATAAAAATTACAATGCGTACCTGAAGTGTGCTTGTCACTTTTGTTGTTGACTTGTTGCAGCAGTAGAAAAAGACTCCCGCTCTTGATATAGGCCTAGACTCTATGCAAGACTATATCCACAACTGACTTAAGGATATATACAATAAAAACTGGTGACATACCCTAGAATTGTGATGGACCAAGTTCTAAGTACAACAACGGAGACCATTCCATCAACTATGACAAGACAAGTAACATGAACTTACAACATCATATAGATTTAGAAAACTTGGTGTAGCATCAAGAATATGTAGCATAAAATGTGTAGTATCAAGAATAGGAAATCCGAAAAACTAATTGTGACATATAGAGACATATACTTATTGTCCCGCAAAAACATATGTTAGAGATGATACTGAAAATTCAAATGTAAACACTTAATCATACATACCTTGCTATAGGAGACTTACCCTTGACTGTTGATGTGTGGTCCTTATTGCAGTGATCCTTGAATGCATGCTTTTTCTTGCCTTCTAGGAGCTCGATATTGAATATGTTTTATCTATGTCATTTCAGATCTCTAGGGTCTGAATTTCGTCCTGTGGTAGCCCTCTGAGTTCTATTTGCAACCCCACAGGTTTGATGAAGATTAGATTCTTCAAGAAAGAGTTATTCCCAATCTCCCACGATGACCTGATTATGATTATAGCCTGGTTCAGTAAAGCGAACTTGTACGAATTGCCACGTGTCATTGTTGCAACCTTAGGTCCTGAAAACGCTACTCAACAAACTACAGTCCGTCCTCTTTCTGCGACTATTTACGAAATTTGAATCCAATGGTCAAAGAGAAAGTTATGACGAGTTTCCCAACGTCATCTGTTTGACATGGAATTCGGGAGCCTGCAAAAACCCTAACTTCCTCAGATCATATCTCAGAAAATATAGCGAACCAAGATCTGAAATTCGGTCATGAGGTTCATCAAGATTTCGGCTCAAGTGGGTCTTAATTTCAGCTCCTGAAGCTTCACAGAAAAAAAGTTATAGCGAAAATGCCATGATGGCTTGTTTTAAGCCACAAAATCCTTACAAGAGGAGGATGTGAGGGTCATTATTTATATGAATGTCTTGAGTTGAGAGGGTCCTCAACAAGCGAACATTGGAGAGATTTTAGGAGAATTTTTTTTATTAATTATTGACTATTCAATGACCACAACCAATTATGAGTGCCATGCCACAACCCCATAGGGTTTTATCTCGCTAACTAGGGTTACTAACTTCAATTGCAAATAACTCTCAAACCATGAAGAACTAGGAGGCGTACCATATATGAACAGAAACATCTCGACGAGTAGAATCCATCAAGAAAATATTTGACACAAAATAATATGAGTTGTTAAGTAAAAATGCCCTTGCAATATCGGGGTAGCCCCTGGTGCTGCTTGGGTTGACATCAATGACAACCACTGATCAACAATCTCCCCCTTTGGCATTGATGGCAACACAATTACTCGCTCGGCGATCATGACACCTCTTCCTACTGCCTTCTCTCCCCCTTTGTCATCAATGGCAAAGGGTAACTCCCCTTGACAAACAACCATCCTGCGGACCTGTACACACCTCCACTCCCCCTTTCTACTCGAGTAGATAAGAGAAAGAGTCTAATGAAAACTTGGGAGAATCCCAAGCTTTTAGCGAAGATACTCAAATGCTTCACGAGGTAATGGTTTGTTAAAGATGTCAGCAATTTGTTCCTTTGTGCCAACATATTCAAGCTTGATATTCTTTTCGGCGACCTGCTCTCTAACAAAATGATATTTAATCAGAATGTGCTTCGTTTTGGAATGCATCATAGGATTCTTGGAGATATTGATGGAACTGGTGTTATTGCAAAAGATGGGAATAGGCTCATCAAACTTAACATGAAGATCTTGCAAAGTTTGATTCATCCAAAGAACTTGTGTAAAACAAGTTGCTGCCGCGATATATTGTTCTTTTGCTGTGGATAACGAGATTGAAGACTGCTTTTTACTTAACCATGAAACAAGACAACCACCTAGATAGAATGCTGCTCCACTGGTACTCTTACAATCATCAACACTTCCTGCCAAATCTGCATCTTTATAAGCTTGGATAACCAGATCATTTCCTTTGGGATACCATAGACCATATTCCATTGTGCCCTTAATATATCGAAGAATTCTTTTGACGGCAATAATATGAGATTCTTTTGGTGCTGCTTGGAATCTTGCTACTTGTCCAACTGCCTGCATCACATCTGGCAAGGAGACTGTCACATATAGGAGACTACCAATCATGGATCTATACAGCCTTTGGTCCACATCTGTTGACGAATCTTCTTGTAACCTATTACCAAGGGGGTAAGGATAGGCTTGCAATCTTCCATCTTGAATTTATTGAGCATTTCCTTGATGTACTTGATTTGATATATGAATATTCCTTTATCTTGTTGAGATATCTCGATAATTGTTAGATTTTCTTGATCCACTTTCACATAGAGATTGCTTGTCAGCGCTTCCTTTCTTGAATCTATAATACATCAACTATTATTCTCCCCCTGAACATGTAATGAAACTGCCATATTGTTCAAACTACCTGTCTGTCAATCGTAGATTTGTGTCATAAACTGTTGCTTGTCAGCGCTTCCTTTCTTGAATCTATAATACATCAACTATTATTCTACCCCTGAGCATGTAATGAAACTGCCATATTGTTCAAACTAACTGTCTGTCAATCGTAGACTTGTGTCATAAACTGTTGCATAGACTCCTCATCTTCAAATTTCTAGGAGTAGATAAGCTGAATTGTTCAGAATAATGTGTCATTTAACAGATCGTCTTGACTTGAGTCATTAATCGAAGCAGCTGTTGATTCCTCACAATCCGTTACGAATCGTGAAAGCATAATTGTTGGGACCTTATTGCCTTCTTGCTTTTCTTGGTCATCTTGTACTTGTTCATCTTGTACCAGTTTTCCTTTACAAACCTTCTTATTCTTGTCGTCAAGCTTTTCATTCGTGGTTGATTCCATCTTGTACCTGCAGTTACGAGCTATGTGTCCATAGTTATGACATTTGTAACATTCGATGCTATTCATAGAATATTTCATTTGGTGTTTATCTCATGATCCTGCAAATTTTCTTCTATGGTTTTGCTGATAATAGTTGTACCTGTCTGGAACTTCACAATCCCTAGCCATATGTCCAAAATTGTTACATTTGTAACATTCAACATCATCTCTCAAATGATCAAATTTGTGGATATTATGCTGAGTTCTGGAATATCCATTTCTGAGAGATCTCCTGGAATTATATTCATTCCAAACATACATGCGACATTTTGAAGCTCTATGTCCAAACCTTCCACATGAATAACAATGACCATAAAATATAGGTTGATACCTGGGAGGAAATATTCTTCGAGGAATTGTCTTCCAAGGTTCTTCCTGCGAGCCTTGATCTCTCCATCTAGTTGGGAGATCTACCTGCTTGGTAGATATTGAATATCCATCTAGTTTAGTTGTCATAGAAGGACTTGACTCCTTTTCGATTTTTTCTTTGTAACCAAGACCAGTCTTGTTGTTGCATGATTGCTGGTTGCTGGTGAGTTCGTCCAAAGTCTTTGAGCTGTTGGTGTAGTTTTGAAGAGTTTTTCCATTTTTTACTTCCTTTCGTAAAGAAACAATTTCAGCTTCCAATGCTTCTCTTTCCTTGTTGCTTTCCTTTAATTCTTTCCTGAGCGATTCTTCAATTCGTTTGTATTCTTCAACCTTGATTTTAAGATTTAGGACCTGTTCCCTTTCTGTCTTTAATTTGTCTTCAAGAGTGTTGACGTGCTTCTTCTCGGCCTTGAGCTCTTTGATAACCTTTATCACTTTGTTTTGAAATTCAACCTCAGTCATTTCTTCTTCTTCGTCTCCTTCTTCGTCAGGTGCCTCTTGCTTATTGTGCTTGGCCATAAACAATACTCTTCCATTGAATTCTTCTTCGTTATCACTGTCTTCTTCGGATGAGGAGCTATCTTCTTTGGAGAAGAAACTTTTCTTAAACCATTTCTTCTTGCCTTGCTTGTTGAACTTCCTGGGACTTTTATTTCCTTTCATAACAACCTCATTTTTGTGAGGACATTTGGCTGCAAAATGCCCAACCTCACCACAATCAAAACATATTAATGGAAGTTTACCTTTAAATTTTCCTGTACCTATTCTCATTTTCTGCGAGAAATAGGCAAACTCTTTATCTCAAAATTCTTCTTCATCTTCTTCCTTTTCCTCATCCTTACAATTGCAAGTTTTTGCTTTCAGAGTTTGCTTGTCCTTACTATTCTTCTTGGATGCGGCAAATGCTGTTTCTAAGTGAGATGTGCCATTCTCTTCTTCAACCCTCATTTCATATGCCGTAAGGATTCCATGCAGTTCATCTATGGTGAGATTGGTCAGATTCGATCTATCTTCCAAGACAGATACCTTATGGTTAAATCTCGCTGGCAAGGTTCTGAGGATCTTTCGGACAACAATTTTCGTTTCAACAGGTTCTCCCAAACCTTCCAATGTATTTGTTGTTTCATCAACACGCTGAAAGTATGCAGCAATATCTTCATCTTCCCTCATTTTGAGTTGCTCAAATTTTGCCCTGAAAATTTGAAGTTTTGCTTCTTTCACCTTTGAGTCACCTGCATATATATTTTCAAGCTTGCCCCATACCTCTTTAGCAGTTTTGCAACTCAATACCTTAAGATAAACAGATTCGATAAGCCCACTAATAATAAGATCTTTAGCCTTTGCATCATATACCATATTTTTCTTACCTTGTTCATCTTGGGTCGATGTGAAGCCTTTGTCAACGATTTCCCATACTTCGTATCCTTGCGCCAACAAATGAACTTGCATTCTTCCACTCCAAAGTGCATAGTTATTTCCATTGAACAAAGGAACTCTATTCTTAGTATACTCCATGATCTCCTTCCAGTTGTTAGACTGCTATTGAAGGAACTTGGCTCTAATACCAATTGTTGGAAAATACTGGGGGAGGGGTGAATCAGTATTCCTTAGCAATTAGCACTTTTAAATCTTTTCAGAGCATTAGTTAATCTTCAATTATTATTAATGTTTATGCAGTAATAACAGTAAATAAAAGAACACGAGGCAACAAAAAGTTTAGGTCGAAAACTCCCTCTAGGTAAAAAACCACCAAACGCTTTTCTAATAAATTCTTTAATCTTCAGCCCCAACTAAAATGAAAGCAACAACTTCCTAGAATTCTAGAAAAGCATTCTTCTCCAGCTCCCACTGGAAGGATGCCCCAACGCCCTGGTTTCTTCAGTAATCAACTGAATGGATGCCCCAACACCTTAGACCAACCTACCACCCTGAAGTGTTCACAGTCTCCAACCTGTAGGCGACTTCATGCACCTGCCTAACACCTCCCTGCCACCCTATAACGACTGAAATGAGACAAGAGTGTGGATTCTCGTACCAGGGACAATGATCCACGATACAATATGATTTACAATGATTTTGACTGAACAACCAATCACACTATGACCTGCAACCCAACCATGACATCATCCAAACAGAGACTCCTGTACCTCCCAACAATGCGTTTTCGACTCGAGGTAGATTTATTCTTTTACAATAATGACTCTTCCAATGATGACACTTTTACAAATGACTCTTTTACAACTTTACAATGATGACTCTTGGCCTTGACACTTCTTCACAATATATGGATGACTGTTATGTCTTCAAAGGATGTCCCGTTGACTCTTGGCCTTGATACTTCACAACATGCAGATGGTTGTCATGTCTTAAAAGGATGTCCTGCTGCAATGGCTCCTTTGATTTGATACTTCAGCTCTTGAATTCTTGCTTGAAGTTTTACTTGAATCTTCTTCTACCTGCATGCAAAATTTGCCGGTGAAACCAATCCCAAAACAAAACAAAATACCCTTCAACTTACCTCTGCCTGCAAAACACATGTAAGTGCATAATAATGAATAAATACAAATAAAAATACAATGCGTGCCTAAAATGTGCTTGTCACTTTTGTTGTTGACTTGTTGTAGCATTAGAAAAGGACTCCCACTCTTGATATAGGCCTAGACTCTATGCAAGACTATATCCAGAACTGACCTAAGGATATATACAATAAAAATTGGTGATAAACCCTAGACTTGTGATGGACCAAGTTCTAAGTACAACAACGGAGACCATTCCATCCACTATGACATGACAAGTAACATGCAATTACAACATCATATAGATTTAGCAAACCTGGTGTAGCATCAAGAATATGTAGCATAAAATGTGTAGTATCAAGAATAGGACATCTGAAAAACTAATTGTGACATATAGAGACATAGAGATGTAACCGAGACACTGTATATACTTACATTGTCTTGCAAAAACATATGTTAGAGATGATACTCAAAATTCAAATGTAAACACTTAATCATACATACCTTGTTGTAGGAGGCTTACCCTTGACTGTTGATGTGTGGTCCTTACTGTAGTGATCCTTGAATGCATGCTTTTTCTTGCCTTCTAGGAGCTCGATATTGAATATATTGTATCTATGTCATTTCGGATCTCCAGGGTTTGAAATTTTGTCCTGTGGTACCCCTCTGAGTCTTATTTGCAACCCCACAAGTCTTATCAAGATTAGATCCTTCAAGAAAGAGTTATGCCCAATCTCCCATGATGACTTGATTATAGCCTGGTTTAGTAGAACGAACTTGTACGAAGTGCCACGTGTCACTATTGCGACCTTAGGTCCTGAAAACGCTACCCAACAAACTACTGTCCGTCCTCTTTTTGTGACTATTTACGAAATTTGAATCCAATGCTCAGAGATAAAGTTATGACGATTTTCCCAATGTCACCTGTTTGACATGAAATTCGGGAGCATGCAAAAACCCTAACTTCCTCAGATCATATCTCGGAAAATATAGCGAACCAAGATTTGAAATTCGGTCATGAGGTTCATCAAGATTTTGGCTCAAATGGGTTTTAATTTCAGCTTTTGAAGCTTCACAGAAAAAAAAGTTATAGCGAAAATGCCACGATGACCTGTTTTAAGCCACAAAATCCCTACAAGAGGAGGATATGAGGGTCATTATTTATATCAATGTCTTGAGTTGAGAGAGTCCTCAACAAGCGAACATTGGAGGGATTATAGGAGAAAAGTAATATTATTAATTATTGACTATTCAATGAACACAACCAATTATGAGTGCCATGCCACAACCCCATAAGGTTTTAGCCCACTACTTCAAACGCAAATAACTCTGAAATCGTGAAGAACTGGGAGGCATACCATATATCAACGGAAACATCTTGATGAGTAGAATCTGCTGAGAAGATCTTTGACACAAAATAATATGAGTTGTCAAGTCAAAATGCCCTTGCAATATCGGGGTAGCCCTTGGTGCTGCTTGGGTTGACATCAATGACAACCACTGATGAACATCATAATCTTTAAGGAAGAAGTCTTCAAACAGTAAATATGTCATGCGCCAGTTCGTGGAAGAATCCTTGAATATTTCATCAAGATCAGGAAAGATTTGTTTTTATTTTGTCTCATACATCTAACATTATGTCTACAGTTTGCAATAGGAGCAATAAGCTCAATGGAGTATCAAACAATGGTATGTATCTCTTAAGGTATGTATGACCTGCCCATGTGCTAAGTTTGATATCTTTTTTTTTTAACAAGAACGGGTAATGGATATATTGCCAAAGGTGGAGCAAGCTCCTATTACAATCGACTGTAACTTAAAAAAACTGAGCAATGAGAGTGATCTGGGAACGTAGTCCCTTCTCCATTGCTTATATTCAAAAATTCATTGAGATCTTTAGTTATTCTTGAATACTGTCTTACGTATTGTCCCTCTAGAAAAGCAAATTTACATAACATTGGTCGTTCTGCTTGTTATTCCTTCTGCTTGCCGCTCCGTTTGCTTGTTGTACCTTCAACTCACTGTTCCTTATGCTTGTTGTTCCTTTTGATTGTTGTTCCTTCTGCTTGTTGTTCCTTCTTCTGTTTGTTGTTCCTTTGCCTGCTGTTCCTTCGGATGTTGTTCCTTCTGCTGCTGTTCCTTTTGTTAGCTGTTCCTTCGAGTTGCTGTTCCTTCAGGTGCTGTTCCTTCGAGTGCTGTTCCCTTTGCTGCTGTTCCTTCTGCAGCTGTTCCTTATGCTTGTTGTTCCTTCGGATGTTGTTCCTTTGGCTTGCTGTTCCTTTTGCAGCTGTTCCTTCTGCTTGCTGTTCCTTTTGCTGCTGTTCCTTCTGCTGCTGTTCCTTCTGCGTGCTGTTCCTTCTGCTTGCTGTTCCTTTCCCTGCTATTCCTTTTGATTGCTGTTCCTTCTACTGCTGTTCCCTCTGCTTGCTGTTCCTTATGCTTGCTGTTCCTTTTGCTAGCTGTTCCTTCCGCTGTTGTTCCTTGTGAAGCTGTTCCTTATGCTTGCTGCTCACTCTGCCTTTTGCTTGGCGTTCCTGAATGTGACTTGTTGAATTCCTAAAACGACTCTCACTCTTAATATTGGGGCCAGTGAGCGCAGATCTGTTAGTTTTAGGATGGTTAAGGCAAAGGATGAGTAGAGCAGGGTCCTCCATTAAGGCTGAGATTTCCTTGGGACAACAGACAACTTTTGTATGCCAGCGAAGCTGCTTGCTTATTTAATTCCCGCAGGGTTACGAAAATGATCTTTGGAGTTTAAGAGATTAATCAGAAGCTCTGAGTCTTCGCAATCTGGCATGTTTTTAAGAGACTGTAACTCTTTGCTTGATTGTTCGAACTTATGCCTAGACCCCAACTGAAGCTAGTTTTATTCGATCTATCCGGGGAGAGAATCAATCCTCTTGCACCTGCAGTTCCTGGGTTCCCCTTGGACGCTCCATCGAAGAAGATAGTGGCTTTTGAGGTCCCCTGCCACCACTTGAGAAAGTCACCTTCAGTGAGACGCAATCGCCAGGTTGGAGCATTCATCGGTTTGCTGATTGTATCTTTCCTTTCACCTGACGCGCAGAATCCTATCCACTCAGAAGCTTCTGGTGGTAGAGGGGAGGCAAAGACTGTTTTATCTACTATTTCCAACAGGATGGCTTTAACTTTGGCAGCCACTTCCACTGAGTTCGAGAGCCTGTTGTTGAAAACACAATCGTTTCTAGCCAACCATACTTTCCACCAAAGGCATTTTGGAATAGCTTGCCAAATGTTTTTCCAGACTGCATTTTTAGTTTTTTTCTTCGAGTTTTGATCTGCCCAGGAGGTGAAGAGGGTGACGACTGATATCTGGGGGGGGGGGACACTAAGTCCGTGGAGGACCATCTTCTAGACTGCTTGTGTGAAATCGCAGTCAACCATTAAGTGGTCAGAGGTTTTGATAGCAGAATTGCATAGGCTACATCTAAAGGGGCCGTGGAATCCTCTTTTGGTTAGATTTTCTCTTGTTAGAGCCTTTTTGTGCATGAGTAACCAAGTGAAAAAATTCACCTTTGGTAGACTAAAGGGGGACCAAACGGATTTCCAGAGCTTCGGTGTTAGCAAAGGGGCATGTATAGCTTGTAAAGAGGAGAATCCTTGAGTTGTTGTATATATTCCGGTTCTTCCCCACCCCCATTTGTCTTTGGATGAGCGATGGACAGGGGCGAGACCAGAGAGTGCTGCACATAACAAGTTTTTTTGGGATTCCAGGTGGTCGGGAACCCCTGGAAAAGTCCATCCTGCCCAGTTCCCTTTGCTGTCCCAAGAACAAATATCTGCTAGCCGAAGGAGACCTTTGTTCACTAGCCAGATCTTTATATCATTGCAGGAGTTTAGGGTGGCCAAAGGGGCATTCCCTTGTATAGTATCCTCCCACAGTAATGTTCTTTGTCCATTGCCTAGAATTCTGTATAAATGCTGCTGTACATGGTCGATGCTTCTTCTGACTAAATTCCATATTGTTGTTCCTGTTGGAGTAGATGTTGTTGTGAGGTTTCTCAATGAGCTTCCCTTTAGGTATTTCTTCCAGAGGATCTTACTGACAGGATGATTTTTATCTGCATACAGTTGCCATATGATTTTTCCACCAAGAGCCAGATTTTCCAGGCCTGGATCTCGTATGTGTAACCCGCCTTGCTGGAGTGGTCTTTTTAGGATATCCCAACTTACCAGATGTAACTTGCTCTGATTGCCCTTGCCTCCATTCCAAAGAAAGTCCTGGAGGAGCTTGGAGATCTGTTCTGTGATAGTCTTGGGTGCTAGTAGGAGGGAAGACTAGAATATGGGGAGGGCGGAGAGGACTGCCTTTATCAAAACCATCTTCCCAGCCTTTGTAAGCCATTGGCCTCCCCAATATGCTATTTTTGCTTTTATCTTGCTTATTACTTCCGTCCAGAGGGAGGGAGGGCTTTGTCCCAGGGTTAAGGGAAGGCCTAGGTATTTGATCTTTTCCCATTTGTCATACCCAGGGAAACCCAATGTGCAGGCAATTCGAAGGATAGTTGGATGATCTACATTCCAGTCGTAGACAACGCTTTTTCTTTTGTTGATCAAGGCTCCTGAGATTGAGCAGTAGTGATGAAGAATTTCTTTGAAAGCTTTTGCTATCTTAATCGAGGCACCTCCCAAAAGGAGAGAATCATCTGCAAAAAGGGCATGATTTATTGGGTCAACTCCTCTTGCTGCCTTGATGCCTGGGATAGAGCCTGATTTCATTTCCGCTGTTAGCTTTCTGCTTAGGGATTCTGCCAACAAGATATAAAGAAAGGGTGACAATGGGCACCCTTGGCGGAGCCCTCTTGAAGCTTGAAAAAAGTCAGCAGGTCTGCCATTGACCAGGGGCGCTATCCAAGGTCTGTGAGTGCAGGCTTTTATCAAATTGACAAACTCAGCACTAAAACTGAAGGAGAGAAGGATTTTATAAAGGAATGAAAGTTTAACCCGGTCAAAAGCATTTGACATATCCAGCTTGATGAGCATGCCTTTTTCCTTCCGAGTGTGGCTAGAGTGGAGGGCTTCTTGCACTTGGATCACATTGTCTATGAGGTGTCTTCCTTTGACAAAACCACCCTGCAGAGGGGAGATTAGGTTCCCTAACAGAGGCTTGATTCTATTGGCTAAGAGTTTGGCAAGGATCTTGTAGGAGGCATTGCAGAGAGAGATAGGCCGGAATCTATCGAGAGTCTCAGGGTTAACTTCTTTCGGGATTAGGGCAAGGAAGGTGGAGTTGGTGCACCCTCCCACTTTGGCTTTCTTTTGAAAGGCTTTTACCATTCTGAGGAGATCGAGTTTTATTACATTCCAGCAAGCTTTGTAAAAATGAATGGTGAAGCCATCCGGCCCAGGGGCTTTATCTGGCTCCATTGACCAAATGACTTCCACTATCTCTTTTTCTGTAAAAGGCTTCAATAACCCATCATTTAAATCTGCTGTGACAAGTGAGGGGATATTTGACAAAAAGTCAGTAGCCAGGTCTTCATCAGAAGAACCATCCTCTTGGAATAGATGCTGAAAATGGGATGTGGCAGCCTGTTTTATGAGCAATTGTCCTTTGATAACTTCCCCCTCACTGGTGGATATTTCTGAAATGTGATTCTGTGAGAGACAAGCTCTGCATTGTCTGTGAAAGAATGTTGTGTTTCTGTCTCCAGCTTGCAGCCAGAGGCTGTGAGACTTAAGGTGCCAGTATTCCTCTTCCTTTCGAAAGGAAAGAAAAGAGTTGAATTGGGCGTTCTGTTCGAGGAGAAACTGAGCTTTGGTGATTTCAGTTCCTTCCATGCCTAACTGAATCTTGGCTAGAGTCTGTACAACCTTTTGTCTAGTGCTCGTTGGAGTGGATAGAGGTTTTTTTTTTGCCCAGGATTTTAGAGCAAACTTAGTGTACTTGAGCTTCTGCTCCCACACAAAATTGGGGGATCCTTCAACTGGTTGCGACCAAGCAAGAGTCACTGTGTCCATAAAGCCCTCCCTCGAGACCCATAGGGGGCTGAATCTAAAGGGAATAGGTCCCAAGTCCTCCTCTTTCTCTATCAACATCGAGATGGGATTGTGGTCAGATGTTATTTTGGGAAGGATTTTTGAACAGATTAAATGCTTGCCCTTTGAACTAGAAACCGGTCTAGACAAGCAGCAATGTTGGCATTACCAACTCTATTGTTGGTCCAGGTATAACGACCTTTCTTGGGTTTGAGGTCAAGTAGGTCCCATGCGAGAATCAAAGACTCCACCGAGACATGGAAGGGATCTTTACCCCATACTCCACCTTTTTTCTCATTTGGATCTAGTGTGATGTTAAGGTCCCCTGCCAAAATGATGTTTGGGGGGAGTAGATTTCTAGGAAATCTGAGAGAGTATGCCAACAATCCTTCTTTTCCAGAAAATTAACAGGAACATATAGATTGAAGAGAGCTAAAGAAATCTTACTTGGGAGGTGTAGAAGATCTGTGTATATCCAGTGTTGGGTTGCGAAGGAGCTCTTCAGCTGAAACATATCCTCCGACCATAAGGTTGCAAGGCCCCCTGAAGTACCTCGGGCACTGACCGCTTTTCCTGAGTTCTTTTTCCACTTGGTTCGACTTAATGATAGAAGAGCATCTTCTTCTATCTTTGTCTCTTGAAGCAAGAGGATATCTGAGGGTTCCATTCTTAATAAATCTTTTACTGCTTCAACTTTCATAGGGTTCCCCAGGCCCCTGCAATTCCAAGAGACAATCTGCATTATTTACTAGGGAAGGAAGGAGTAGACCCTCCCTTTGTGGGTCGGGTCCTTGTGTTTCTGCCTAGTGACATTTCAATTGTGGACTGACTGCCCTACATCTTTAGTCGTTCTGCCTCTTTTTCTTTGATCTCCTTGCAAGACCTCCTTCCCGCCTTTTTATTGGGTCGCTCGAAAGAATCATCTTCGGAAGAACCAGGACTGTCTATCAGCTTTTTCTTTTTAGTCATTTCTACATATGAGGGTGGAGAAATGGCGCCTGCTGGAGGATCCTGATTTTCCTGCTGGGTTGCATCTACACAAGGGATTTCTGTAGTGGCTTCTCCCGTTTGTTCCTGAGGTCCTGAGTTTATTTCTGCGTCTGCTATCTGTTCCATATTCTGTTGCACCTCTCCCTCTTCAAGTTCTGGTTGGTCATCTGGAGGGATTAGTGCAGCAAAGGGATTTGAAGAGATGGTGGCATTTGTTGTGTCCTGATCTTCGGGTAGGCTCTTCCCAACGGAGGGTCCTCCGTTCTCTGGATTCCCTCCTTTCCTTTTCGCTCTGTTGGTCTGTTTCGATGTGCCTGGTTTTCGGGCTTGTGTCCACTAATCGCCCTTATCTTTTTCTGTTTCTTCCTCAGCTTTCTTCTTGTAGTTTCGAGCGAAGTGACCATAGACGTGATAGTGTCGACACTTGAAGGGAAGCTGTTCATAATCAAGTTCCTGAATGTGAGACCAGCCAGCTATGGTAAGCTTAATAGCCTTAGGCAACCCTATCTCCAGATCGACTTCAACACATATTCTGGCACACGAGTATTGTTCTCTCCTTTCAGCCCTATCAATGTATTTTCCTAGTTTGTTCCCAATTGTTTCCATGGATTCCGAGTTCCAGCAATGAAGTGGTAGGTGGGGTAACCTTACCCAGACAGGAACGGCTGAAGGAGTATCTTGGGAAGGATCAAAGTCCGGCGTCCATTTATTCAGATAGAGCCCTTGGGGGCCCATGAAATATGGACCGTTTCGGAAGATAAGATCTCTATCTTCTGTTGATTCAAAGACAAACACATAATATCCTCTGCCTACCAGATGACTTCGGATTCCTTCAGAGACAAGGGGCCTCCAGTTTCTCTGGACCCATCCATCAATGGCTTTGGGAGAGGGCCAGAGGCCCGTAAATTGACCAATAAGCCCGCGTTCTGCTAGATTCAGCGCAGTTCGACACAGGTGTTCCGCAGGCAGTTCTACAGAGGGGATGGATTCAGCTTTCTTAACAAACTTCTGCTGGTTCGGGGTTGCTTTCCTCTTGCTGCAGGAGGCTACCAGTTGTTTGAAGGTAGCGATCTTAGGAGGGAGGGGAGGTCGAGGGCCCCCTCTGATGTCCATGTTGGAGGACTCAGATTTTTACCAGATGAAGAGGCTAACCACGTAGAGCTTTCTCTACTCTCTTTCTGGTTGGCCTCAGCAGCAGGAGGCTGCCGAGGGAGGGTTCTGTAGAAGCAGTAGCGGCTAGGTCAAGGTTGAGCGCGCTCCAGAGCTCTCTCGCTGATCTCATCCAAACTCATCTAAGTTTGATATCTTAAGGTCAATTGATTTTATGATTATAGATTTCTAATGTTTGAGATAAAACCTCACTCTCATTCAATTGGTCTCCATCTAACAAATGTTTAGGATTTAGTCCAAGATATATACCAATCATTGAGGTAATAGAAATCCTAATCTCCATGATCGTATACTTTTATATTTTGATTATGCTTGTCAAGAAATTTTGCAGGTATATATTAAGAATGGTAATGAAGATGCTATCATATTTCAGAGGAAGTCCTTCATTAAGAAACCTTACAAGGTTTGTAAAAGGAGTAACTCAAGGTATGTATAAAGGTTTAAAAGGAGTAACTCCAGGAATTTCCAGGATTTTGAATACCCTCGTTATACTATCTCTTGTCATTTGATCATTCTTGTGAAACCCTAACCCTTATGTTTAACTATAAAACCCTAGTCTCTTGATGTTAAGGGTATGTCAATATTGATTATGAAACCCTAGTTTTCTTAGCATTTGTTGATAAAGTCTAGAACATATGATGAACGCCTATTCTTTTGAAGTTTAGGATTTTGATAACAACCCTAGTCCTTTTGGGTATGTGTGGATTATATAATGAAGACCTAGATTTTTAGGGTTTGGTGAATTAGGGTTTATAAACAAACCCTTGTAATAACTAAAGTAATATCCTAGGAATGAAGCCCTAGATGTATATTCGTCCATATGATTGAAGCCCCAACCCGTTTAAAATTGTTGTATACCTAACTTTGACATATTGATGTTTGCATCTAGGGTTTACAAAGAAATCATAGAAAGGAATTGTTATAAGGAAATAACAATGAAACCCTAGAGATAAAATGTTGGTATGCCATCTTGAGTATTGATATTCATGTTTTCGAAATCTAGAGTTTGTAACAAACCCTTGTAGAGTGTGACATGTAATTCTAAAAGCACATTGCTGATACTTTGGTTGAGTTTCTAATATCTAAAGTCTTATGTCTCAAAGATGGAGTCTAGAGGTTATTGCGAAACCCTAGCAAGATGTTGAAGTCTAGTCTAAAAAAAATGTGATCCTTGTTAATTATGAACCTAACTAGGTTTAGTTATTTGATATCTCAAGCTTGAATGTTTTGATGCTTCCATTATAATGATATGATTTTGATATAGTTGACTTCATGCTTCTGTATATTTGTATTTGGTTGTGCTTGCTATTAAAGTTTTATAGGTAGATAGTGTTGAAGATTGAAGGTGTTCATAATGATAAGCATGATGAAGTAAGCTACAAGAATGATGAAATATGACCTTGATGTCATGAAGCCTTAAAAGGATAAAGTTACTCTGATATTATAAAAAGAAGGAAGCTATTGATCTCCTCAAGTTAAGAGGGAGCTTGGATAAATGAAAAGGTATATCTCCCCAGTTGAGAGGAAGGAAATATTATGATAGTCATAATGAATACCTTGAAGAAAGAATGAAACTAAATGAAAGTACTTCAGATGGATTTGCAAACAAAATACTTGAGAAGTACTGAGGCTGTATTTGGCGCTACTGAAGAAGTGAAAGAAAATGAAAGCTTCTGAAAATTTGTATTTGGATAACTTGATGATGATATAAGTAACATCAAAATGATTGAGGACCCCGAAGGTTTGTGTTTACTTGTATATGTATTTGAAGGTTTATTACTACTTGGGGTTGTGATTGTGCAGGATCTCTCCATTAAAATTTTGAACATTTGAAACATGCTTGGAGTGGTGGATATATATATATCTGATTTAATTGATAAGGAGAGATGAAGGATCTTGTGGCAACAAGATGCTTGGGAGGACATCTGGTCAGCTTATGTGTTGATATATAGATCCTGAAGTAGGGAGGGCGGCGTTGGTCAGGGAGCTCTGACCTTGGATATGCACCTAGATCAATTGGGTTAGTGTTAGAGCTTATAAGCCTTATGGTACCTAGAGTGGCTAAAGCTTTAACACACCTTAGTCTCACCCAATTAGAGTACCTTGGTCAGGTATCTAATTTGTAGCACTATGTGTGTTGTGACTCTTCATAGAGTATATCATTTTGAGATCTTCCATATACCTCTGTATGTATGTAATTATGAATACCTCCTTAGTTAAGAGGGAGTGTTGAAGAATGTAACTAGTGTCGATCTTCATAATTGTATTTAATGAAAAGAAAGAAAAATGAATTTTATTGTAAAAGAAATTAACTTATTAAAGCATGGGTTTCATGCTTGGGGCAATGTTTTCTATGTCAAAGCCTCCATTGAAGGATTCTAGGTTTTCTCTTGAGTTAATAGTCATTATTATTTTTATTAGACCCTTCTTGGGCTTTTGTATCATGTAAAAAGAATTATTTTTGAGTACAAAAGGTCATTTGTCATCTCCACACCAAGTTGGCCATGTCCACATGAAGTTGGCCTAGATTAGGGCTATTCGACCCAGTAGAAAGGCTATATATAGAGAGGAAACTCGACCTATTTGAAGAACTCACTCATCAAGTTCGATCTACAAGAGAAAGGCACAGAAAAGAAGAGCGAAGTAGCTGGAGAAGGAAGGAAGAAGTTGGGAAGACCTAAATCGAGTTTTTGGGCAATCTATCTCTCACACGTGATAAGTTTCTGGGTTGTAGCTGGGGCCGAAATCCTGAATCTACTGCAGGTTTGAAATTTTGTTGCTGGAGGCCAAAATTTTGGATTGTAATTGCAACTGGGACGCTGACACTTGGAGATTTTGGCAGGGGTCATCTACAAGGAGGAATCACTGACTTGGTGTTTGGAGGAAGTTTTTGTCTAGGTCTAAAGGGTCTTGGATTGTCTCATCTTGTTTTACTAGTGGAATAATTGGATTGAGTTTTCCGCTATATAGGGGTTTTGCCCTGGCTGGGTGCCTACATCTTGTGTCCCCTGTTGCGATATTATTTGTTTGGCATTTGTCTTGATGAAAGGAACATAATAAATTGAAAGAAGAACTAATAAGAAAAAAAGCAATGACAAGAAAATGTCAAAGTCTAAGAGAATTTGTCTTAAAGAACCTAATCTGTATAATGCCCTTGATTTATCAACAAGCCGACGTGATAGTTTAGGAGGGAGATTTTGAAATTTGAATTTTAATTTTGGAGTTAGGACTTGGTCTAAAATTTTGGACAAATTAATTAATTTTAATATGCCCAAAAATGGCCTTCCAAATTTTGACCAATAACATGCTGCCACATTAGTCAACCAACTATATGATGTTAGCACATCAAACTATTTCCACATCATCACATCTTGTCACCACATCGTCAGCCCTTGGGTTTTTGGACCACAAGATGGGTCTTCAACTGTGATTGAGCATTTCTCTCAAACTGTGAGGACCCACAAAATTCTCCACATACCACCAGAATCAACGTGATGAGGAGAATCCAATGGCGAGGGTCTCCAAGACAAATTCAATGATCTGCATCATCAAAATCCTTAATAATTATAGGGTGTCCTCATCATCCATGGAACCCAAACCCTAGGGCTAGGGTTTTAGCCAACTGCATCATCCCCTGCATACCTATTCATGCTATGACATCAATGACCTGTTGCACCCCTGCATAATCATCCTGCAATTGCTCCCACTTTGACATCAATGACAACCTAGTCAACACTCGGGAAACATGAAAGTTGTCACAAGAGAATCCTATGCTTGAGAGCTATCATGAGTAATACTGCACCAAAGCAAAGGTCATTTATAGATTCTGTAGACACCAACCATGTGGAATGACATGGTGCGACTTGACATGAGCTGGACTAACCCATACACCAATGATCACCCTTACAAATGCAGGGTCCCATAACACCATGAGTACTCATGAGAAGTCAACCAATGCTCTCCAATCCGATTAGGGACGAGATTGTTTATGTGAAGCTATCAAGGGACAAGACATGGTCCAACCAAAAGAAAATGGATACAAACTCAAAACAACAAGGCAGGTCTAAGATACCTAATATAGGGATTCACATGGTTTTTAGATGGCTTTAACTTGTGACTTTGGGCTTACAATGGTGGTGAATGTTGTACTGAAAAAATCTATGCACCCCCATGTTGTAAAGTGTAACTAGGTTCAGTCTTCATAATGACATGTAATTATGATCTTTGTAAATGATGAAAAGAAGAGTAATGCCTTGCTTCATGGGTTTCATGAGCAAGAGTTTTTATCTAGATGGCTCCCATTGAGAGCCTTAGGATTTATCATTAGAGTCAAAGAGTCAATGTCATGTATGGAGAAGCCCTTCTTGGGCATGTGTCAAATGTATATAAGTCTATAGAACCCTCCAACGACAAGCACTAGCTCTCTTCCTCATGTCGGCTTCAAGATGAAGTAAAGATCTCATGACAGCTTCAAGCTATGGAGACACACCTATTCATAAATACATGTCAGCTTATTTATAGGGGGCAACCACTATAAATATATGTAAAGGCTCTTTGCATTAGACAGTGAGTAAAGCTCTGAAATTCGGGCAACAGAAAGAAGAACAGTTCAGACTAAACTCAGAAGAGTAAGGGACAACAAGGGTTTGTTTTAGGCCAGTCACAGTATACAGATTGGAGCTCTACAGTGAAGAAGTTCGGATATGTCTCTCTGTGATTTCGGATAGACAGTGACAGTGAGAAGTTCGGATCTCTGGGTGAAGATCTCAATGCTACAGCAGAAAGATTCAGTTTGGATGAGAGTATCTATACCACAGCTAGATGATATATAGAAGCCATGGTTCAGTGATATGAAGGAGCTGCTATTATGTGAAGTATCACAGTGTTTTGGTGCTGCTGCAGTAAGGACGTTTGGTAACAATACAGTGATATGGTTCAGTGCCATCTCAAGTATGTCTACAGTTCATTGCTATCACATCATGCTCAGAAAGGAGATGATCTCAATACGTAAGAGGAACCAAAAGGAGGAAAGAGAAGACAGTCAGAGAGCTAGTGTTTTGGTCTTGGAAGTGGCTAATAGGTCAAGGGTCTTGGTCTTGGTATTCACAATCGGAATCTCTATAAGAAGAATTTGTGCGGGTTTTCCTCTCAAAGAGTGAGAGGTTTTGGCCCTGGCTCATAGCCTACATTCTGTGTCTCTTGTCTATTTATGTTCATGCATTGGTTACTGTTTGATGAAGAAGAACACTAATAATATAACAAGAAGAAGATTCTAATATAAGAAGAAAAAGATTTCACAAACAGTCACTAATCAAAGAGAAATCACCTGATGCTAATGCCCTAGATTTCTCAACACCCCGCTGATAGAGGGGTACACACTAGTTTGAATTTACTTGTGTCGGGATTTTAGTTAATGAAATTTAGAGGCATTGAGTAACCAGCTAGGCCAGTGTTCCAGGCTTTTGATTATATAGAATACTAGTTTGAATCGTTTCATCATAGTAATCCAAGTTCTCAAAACAATAGAATCCCTTTTCCCTATGTCTTTGTTTCCTGTCAATATGTTTGATATTAACTGAATATGCATTTTGATTAGTTATTTTTTTGTTAAGTGCAGATATAAATTCTTATCATTTTTGAAGATGTTTGGTGAACATGTATATTATCTTATTTTGTCAGGTAGATGGCTCTATAAAGAAGTTACTGAAGAATGCAAATGCAATTGATGATGTCTTGACTGCAGCCGTCATCAAAAACTTGAAAATTGTCAATGTATGCTCTCTTCAGTGGGCTTGCCTGACATTGTGAATGAACCCAGTGTGGTATATTATACATGTCAATTATCAAGCTTCCAATATAAATATATTTCATCTCTTTAGACATTGCTCAATAAACTCATTTCCAGGTATATATGAAACTGTAATAGGGTGGTACAAAGGTGATCATTATGGATGCAGATGGTCTTCAATCCAAAAAGGTTGCTAGAGCTTTGAGGAAGCTTGGAATCAGGGTATGAACTCTATACGAAATTGATAGTGAGGGATACACATTTGCTTGTTACTACTGAGTTGTCATACGTATCTAAGTCTTGACAATGTTATCGAGATGAATTCTTGCAGATATTAGGATTTTAATTTATTTTTCTGATTTTTAATGTTTGAGAGCTAATAAATGTCATCTCTGGCACAAATTGAAGGTTCTTCATTAGTTTTGCTTCTTTATTGTCTAAAAATCCCTTTAAGTGTAATTACTGATCATACAGAGATCATATCGAATTCAAGGAGGTTTCAAGTCTTGGGTGGGAGAAGGTCTCCGTGTTAAAGAGATGAAAACTGAGACACCATTGACAATCCTGAAAGAGGTAAGAATTTGCTCTTGATTAGAAACTGTGTCATTGTCGAGCGATACATGTGAAAGATTGTGTATAGCTAAAAAGATATTGTTCAATGCTCCCCACTGTTATTATATATAATAAATTATTACTCCATAACTTAATGTACTACAAAGTTACAAACACTAAAGTGGAGAACAAGTCAATTATGTTAACCATTACTGATTTGGCTCAGTTATATTGTTTGTGCTGCTATGGAAAACACATGATATCATGTTTGCTTCAAGTAAATATTTGAACTACGTGTTCTTAGGAGTGAATAATGACAAATCTTTGAGTTTTATCCATTTCAGTTTATGGTGAAAAGAAGCGCTTTAGCACTTTGGCTGGAGTGCAGCATACTTATCTTGAAATAGAAGCTTCTTACCTTTTTTTTAGCTCTTAATGATCTTTTATATAACATACTGAGTTTTCTTTAATTAATGATCCCTGTTTCTTCAGCAAAGTGTGCTTAACGTCCTTCTTTGCTTTGTTTAGACAATTTGGTTTACATCATGTCCCAATATTATTGAAAATTTTCTAAAACTATGTTATCCATCCTTGTACATAATTTGAAGCCAAGATATTAAACAAATAATGTATCAGGCCAATGCTATGCCAATGCCTTACTTTACACTCGTTCTTGCTTCTTTGAAAACCTTGTGGTTGAATCTGGTCTTGATTTTCTACAATTAGCAAAATGAGTGGCTTTATCTGGGATTTCTTTATAAATGTCAACATGAAGTTTTGAAGTTGATAGTGATTGTCAGGCCTGAACTTCTACACCCAGGAAAAAATCATTTTGGTATTTCAAGGATTTGCATGAACATTTAAGCAGTGTGGGATTAAGGAAGATCTACAGCCAGTGCATTCCTAGACACCGTTTGGAGTATCTAACATGCTAGTTTAATGGATTTTGGGTCTGTAGGAAACAGAGGCTATTCTTGAGGAGAGCAGACCAGCACCAGGAACCATTTTTGCAGCATGTGTAGTAAGTCTTGGGTCAAACTTGTTTATTTTCATTGTGATTCTCTACTGTGTTTGTATCAATTTGTCATACTCTAAAGTTCCATTTATAACAGTTTTCCTGTGATATAAATGTAATTTATAAGTACAATAACCAGGTAAAATTTAGTGAGAACTTTTTGCTAAGCATAGAGTAGTCAACCGAATTATTCTATATGCGGACCAACCATCCATGGGATAAATATTAAAAGATGACAGTCGTAAAAAAATGATTAAACTACATATTTGCCACAACTGAACTGTCAGAATTGATTGAATCTAGCACCTGGCATTTGGTTCTCAACAATTATTCACTGAACAAATTCACAGCCAGTTTCCTAACTCAAAAATATAATGGAAGAAAAAATTGCTTGATCTCTGTTGTCGCACAGATTGTCACGATAACGCTCAGACCGGGGGCTGTCACCTTGATCCCCGATCTCTCCGTTTAAGCTGTCTCCCGAGGCTAAGGGGGGTAGACCCTATGGGATGAATGAAGACCAACTGTGAACCAGTTGGGTTGGGAGACACAACAAGGTGATTTATCACTTGATTGATTTAGAAATTAATGTACCAGTGCCTTATGGAGTTAATGATTAAATGATTATTTACTAAATGCTGCAGAAAAAGAGATAGTGGAAGTCATTTGGTTCAATTTTTTGTTAAGCTATTTTAAAATATTTTTAAAATTTTTAAATTTTTATATAAATAAAACAAAATTAAACTAAACTAAACGAAACGAAACTTAAAATTATTAAATCCTAAAAAAAACAAAATATCAACCCATTAAAATCTAAAAATTAAAACTTTTATGATTTTTTATTTTATATATATATATATATATATATATATATATTTATTTATGTTTTATGAGTAAAAGCAAAATCAAAAGCTAAATTCTTAAATAAGATTGAACCAAAACCTTTATATGATTTTTTAGTTTTTATTTTAGGATATATATATATATATATATATTATTTATTTAAACAAAATTTAAATCTAAATTAAAACTGCAAAGAAATAAATCTAAAACTAAAAGCTTATTAAAAAAAATCTAATTCTAAAAACTAAACCTGTTTAACTTTTTGTTTTTATGAAATTTTTTAATTTTTCATATAAAATCCTAAGTTAAATATACATATAACCTAAATAAACAAAATGAAAACTAACATCTAAACCCTAACTCCTAACTATACTACATAAATAAAGTAAATAAAACAACGAAATTTGTTTTTATTTTTCTATTTTAATACATGTTATAACATACAACATAAAGATTTTAATTAAAATCTAAACAAAGCTATCTAAACTAAAAACTAAAACCACCTATGCTAAACTCATACGACTTACCAAAACTCGTTTTTTTTTACTGATTGATCGTATGCAAGTCGACGTGAAGAGGGTAATGACTGCGGAAGGCTTGCAGGGAAGAGCGATGGATGGAGCTGATGGAGAAGCGGAAGTTCGGATGGCCGAGGGGATGCGCAGGATTTGTTAACAAGATTGCTATGGCAGCGACGGTTTGTTGCCTGAGTGGAGGAAATCCGCAGGCCCAACAGCGTGAGGAACTCTGAGAGGATGCAGCGTGGAGGGTTTTGATTGGAGGAATGCCGCAGAGATTTGGCAGCGATGGCGGCTTGGAGATAAAATGCGTGAAGGGTTTGGACAGCAGAACGCACGGATGGAGGGCGACGAGAGAAGTGAGGGTAGTGGAGCGAGCAGTGAGGAGATTCGTGGGGAGATGGAGGAAAAACACAGAGGCAGGATGAGACTGCGGGTTGAAGATTAATCAATGGATAGGCACCGCAGATGAAGAGGGGAGTTGCGTGGATAGTGGCAGCAGCTCGATGAGGGAGAAAGAGGCAGCGCTGGAGAGGATTGAAGTTTTCTGGCAGCGTAGAGAATGACTGCAAGCAAGGATGCTGCGGGCAGCGGATGAGATTTGTGTGGTGGCTGAGAATGCCAGAAGAAAATGCGGCAGCATGAGAATAAAAGATTTGATGGCCAGTGCTGCAGCTTGAAGAATGCACACCTGAAACAAATCTCGAAATCCTTCTGCGAAAAAGAAACCCTCCAGGCAGCAGCGGAAAACCCTTGAAATTTCCTCAGAAATTGTAAAAAAAATTTAAATCAATCCGCTTCAGATTGCCTGATGGAAACCTTGAAAACCTTTAAAATCTGTACCTGCAACCTGCAATGGCAAAAACAGAACACTAGAAATAAAATGTACAAGGAAAAAAACCTAACAGAAAACCAGCTAAAAATTTACAATATTTACAGATTTTCGACTCTTAATCAGCGAGATTTGTCAATAATCCACAGTAATATTTTCAAATTTAAATTTAAGCTGAGATACTTCAAAAAACCCTTCATGCATTCATAATTTTTTTTTCAAATGATAAGCCTGGGATCAAAATTGGCTGGGCTCTTTCAGAAAACGCAATTCGGGAGTTGGCTGGTTCAGCCGAGAACTTCCCCTAAGGTAAACTCAAAACTAAGATTTCCTGCACAACTTAAAATCAACCATTAACATAGAGGGAGAAAACAATAGTGAAATCCAGATCAAATGGAGATACCTGCCATTATATTTTAGAAATTAAACTATCATTCAAACCCCAGAGATCAGACAAGATACTTGTGCCTAAATCAATCTTCGTCAAGCTATTATCAATGGTTGAAAATAAAATTATGCAGAAAAATATATCATCTTACAGTACTTTCAGAAGAGTAACACCAGCAAGATTTTTAACACCAAAGTCTTTTTTTATTGCACAAAAAATGACTACAAGAGAGCTTTCTTTAGCACCAGACTCTCAGATCCAATCTCCTCTCAAATGACCCCTAGCACCCTATTTAAAGGAAAAAATCCCAACGGCTAGTTCGAGTGATCCATGTCAAACTAATCTCGACCGTCGATGAAGATTAAGGTTTCTTTTAATCTCATCCGTCAAATTTTTAAATGCATTTTAATATATTAAAAAATTGAAATTTTGCATTTATTTACTCAAAAATTTTACTTATTATTATTTTATTATATATATATTTTTTATTTTTATTTTTTAAATTTTTATTTATTTATTTTTTAAAGTTTTATTATTATTATTTTTTTCTATTTTTTAATTTTTATTTTTGGATCCTCGAACTTAGCCTTTGGAAAAATCACCTAGGACTTAGGACTTATGAAGGGATTAAAACATTTCCTAACCCTCAAGACACTTTACATCATGACTTTTACAATTTTACATCTCAAGGGGGAAAACCCATTTGACATAGACCCTCATAGACCACCCAGTTCTGCGACCAAATATAATCTAGTTTATCAACGCACTAGGATTCCCTTAAGATTCTAATGACAAAATTCATTCTGGCTTTGGGGTTAGGCTGAAGGAAAACTCTGTCGATCATGGATCGGTGAACAAACAACCTTCCAGAACGTAGGTTATCACTAGAAAATTAGGTCCACCTTGGCAATTTACATACATGACTCAGATCTGCTAAGATTATTTACAATTTACACATGCAGACTGGGTTTACAAAACAATATGATCGGGTTGATGATGACAGAAACGGACACATCACTCAAGCGCTATCCCTTTTGCGAAGAAAAGGGGGTGTACTGCTATGGGTAGTTGACACGTAGTGGTCAACAATCTCAATCACATGAACCTAAACCGATTTCTGCCAACAAATCAGTTCTTCATTAATAAATCAATCACATAACTTAGTTGGGTTCCCGTTTTGGGATAATGGCCTTGTTACCACAAAATCTAGCAGGCCTTGAAGAGGGAATGTCATGTTCCTTTTTCTGGTTTTCTTTATGGCGTGGTTAGGATGGACTTCCAGGGTTAGAGGTAGCTAGGTCACAAGAGCAGGTTTACTCCATCAACAGGCCCAAGGGCTTTTGGAGAGGTTTTATGGGGTTTTGAGGAGTTTTTATGGGATCTGATGGCATTTGCTTGACATATTCTATCACCCACACAACTTGTCTTTGGTTCTGTTGCATTTCGACAACTTTGGGAAAATGGGGTTATTATTGAGTCTAACTCAATTAATTACACTTAAGGTGGCATTTCGGGAGGAATACTTGATGGAACACCTTAGTGTAATAGCTCGTTGAAACCTGAATGAGAAGATCTATAAGATGAAATGGTGGGAAGTGACTTTCAGTGGATAGAGGAGGGTTGGTGGTTGATTTACCATTTTCCCGAATGAAAAAGTTATTTTAATTAAAATTGAAGGAGGGAAAAAGTAAGTGACTAAAATAATAATAAAATAAGGCTTCAAGAGGGGTCCTTCAAATCTATAAAAGAGGAGCAGACCATTTGAGGATATCGTTGAGTTGAGTATTTTTCTTATGGAGGGGTTTGGAGAATCGAGAGTTCCCAGCTTCAGTAGTCACCCCAGGACGGGAACTCTCGGGTCATTCAGCGAGAGTGGCGAGAACCCCTCGCACCACATGGTGGATTCATTTAGAACTCACATGTTGTTCTCATCAATCCAGTTATTTTTGGGAGGTCGGGTATAACTTGTAGCAGATATTTGTGGGAGACCCTTCTCTTAACGATATCCAATATTTGCATGTGTTGAAGTTTCTAACTCTGACCCGTTAGAAACCCTCCATGCACTTTACTGATTTATGCCTACCTACTTGTTCTGTTAATTAACAAGTTATTTACCATGTAAATACTGAAAATAAATACAAGTGCATGCTCAACACATTACAGATCATCAACTGAAGGAAATAGAAACAAGCACACAAATGACACCGTTATTTTTGGACTAATGTCCCTGGAAAAACCCAATGCGGGAAAACTGGTGCAACGATTTGAGGGTTTTATTATTAAGCAGCTCTTTTCTGAGTACACTGGGTGCCAAACTGGCTAACCTGACAAAGATAACATATCTGGTAGCAATACCTCTCTTCGGAAATAGGTATTCGGAATGCCTGCTCCACGAAATCCCTCTCCAACACAATTTGAAGCTCAACGTCAGCACTGCTGGCCTTTGCGTCAGCCTGAAACCCTCCGCGTCAGCCTACTGAGGCTCTGCGCAACCTCTCTTGCTCTCTGCATCAGTCATGCAGCCTCTGCGTGGATGACACAGACCCTTCTGGCTCTGCGCAGTCTCTGCTGCTTCTGCGTGGCTCCCTCTGGCTCTACGTCAGCCTCTCTCTACTTCTGCGCTGGTCTCTCGGCACTGTCCTTGCCTCTCTGCTTTGTACTCACTGCCCCTTTCTGCAACTGATCACCAATTCTATCTCTCTTAGCAAACTTCGATCTAAAGAATAGAATGACTGATCACTATGGTGTCTTCTCCAACTGACCCTCAAGCCTCCTCTTATACTTTCCTCGTTGACAAAACAATGGCTGAGATTAAGTCCCTAATCAATGGCTAAGATTAGATATCGTTTGATCCATGTCTTTTGGACCATTCTAACACAGTTTTATATTAATTCACATTAATATTTTAATTTCCCTAAGTTTAGACTTAGGGACTCCATTAAAAAATTAATTATTTTAATATCTCCCAAACTGTTTAGAATTTGCCCAAACCCTTTTTGGGTATTGGAGATCTCATGTGCCCTAACCTCTCTACCAAATTTCGTGGCTAGAGCACATACGATGCTACCCCAAATCAACACTCCATCTTAGCGAGGACTGCTCTAGCAATACTCCTCACTGAGTATTACCCTGATCATTCGGCATTGGTCCCTGTGCTGATGCTAGGCCTGCTGTGCTACATCCTCTGCACTGCTACATGCTGTACTGCTGCCCATAGCTCTTCCACTGCCATTGTTGCATCTGTACGACAACTCCCTCTGCATCCGTGTTGCTGCCCATGGCCCTGCCACTGCCACTGTTGCGTCTGCATTGCATCTCCTCTCATCATGCTGCATTGTGCTGCCCATAACACTACCACTGCTAACTGCTACACTGCAACTCAGTTACTGAAAAGTAAGTAACTGATCTCCCAACTCTGACCTCTCTATTAGGCTAGAGGACTCCTGATGCTGAAGCTCCCTCTGCCATTCAGAAGTGCTCCCTCTCTGACCTCTGCATTGCTGCAACAACTCCCTGCATCTCGCACTGTCACACACCTCTCTGTGCCATCCTGCATTGGTGCAACAATCTTGTGCCTCTTGCACTGTTGCAGCCTGCTAGCCTCGCGCTATCTTGACAATCCTACACTGTAGCTCTCTCTGCCGCTTCATCCACATCTGTCTCTACCCACATCCGCCAGTCCTGCTACTCCTCTTCGAGGCTCCCGTAGCATGGTCTATTCCAAGAGGTTGGGTACCTTGAGGATCTTTCCCCTCATCCCCTGTAGTCCGTCTGACTATAGCTCTATGTCTCCCCACTTCCTCTCAAGTGGCGTGTGTGCACTCATGGCACAGTCATCGTCTGTCTCCACTTCCTTCTCTACCCTTGCTGGCACTGCCTTAGTCTCGGAGGCCTCTCCCTTGTTCTTCTTCCTTGGACACTGGGTCGCATAATGACCCAACTCCCCACAGTGGAAGCATTTGATCTTGGAGAGGTCCTTCTTTTTCTGTTTCTCTTGCTTTCCCTCAGATGCTAGGGCAACATCCTCCTTCTCCTCCTCCTTGACTCTGATCCCCTTGCCGCTACTTCCTGCCTTGCTTAGCCTTTTGATCTCTTCTTGGCGAAGAGCTGCCCACATTTCCTCCCAGTGTGGAAGGGTCGCTCTGCCCAGTATACTCTGGACAAATACCTCCCAGTCTTTTGAGACTGCGTTCAGGGCTGTTCTCACCATCAATTCCTGATCCCGTGTGGCTCCTGTGGAAGTCAGCTGATCTCGGATCTCATTCAGTCGACCGAGGAAGGTGTCGATCGGTTCTCCCTTCTTCATCTGGTATGACCGTAACTGATTTTCTAGTAACATCCTTCTCTGCATAGAAGTATGCTGGTACAATTTCTTGAGGGCCTCCCACATCTCATTTGCCGTTTCCTTCTTGACAATGTGTGGTACTACATGGTCCTTGACCCTGTCAAGGATGATGCTCTTGGCCCTCGCCATTGCCTCCTCATACTTGTCGTTATCAACTAGGTCAATTGGGATCATTATCGTCCTCAAGGCGAAGTGCTTGACACGATTTCTGTCAAGTACATATAAGATTCTGGCCTTCTAGACTACGAAGTTTGAGGCTCGGTCCAGTTTGTCCTGATCTCTTACTCCATGCAGTTCCATGCTGCTCTTCTACTTCCCTCCTAGAAGTTCTCGATGTGACTCCCTCTGAGCCTTGATTTCCCTCCTAGAAACCCTTATGCCGATGTTGCGATGCCCCCTACTTTGATCGTCTGTGCAACTGCATCACTGATCCTGATTTCTCGGCTAGAAACCCTTAGTAGCAACTCCCTCCTCCTTGGCCTTGTCTTGTTAGGTACTGTTCTGAATACAATACCCCACCAACTCCACTCTGCAACTTACCCACAACCTCCTAAACCCCAACAACCTGAAGGTGAGAGATCCTAGGTTGTGCGTAGTCCCAACACTAGCAAACTAGCTCCCTTAGCCAACCGGATCAGCCCTCTTGGCCTCTGCGTGAGCCTGTCTTTGCCTCCTTCAGCCTCTGCGCAGCCTCTTCTTGGCTCAAACTTGATGATGCAGGCATTGCGTCACCCCTTCCTTGCTGCTTTGCTGCTAGGAACAACTTCTGTCACTCGGGACAACTGTTTTCTGTTGCTGCTGCTTTGCTTTGCTCTGCTGATGTCCTCAGTTCTCCTGTGATCTGCAACCACGCTCTGATACCATGTTGAAGTTTCTAAGTCTAACACGTTAGAAACCCTCCATGCACTTTACTGATTTATTCCTACCTACTTGTTCTGTTAATTAACAAGTTATTTACCATGTAAATACTGAAAATAAATACAAGTGCATGCTCAACACATTACAGATCATCAACTGAAGGAAACAGAAACAAGCACACAAATGACACCGTTATTTTTGGACTAATGTCCCCGGAAAAACCCAATGCGGGAAAACCGGTGCAACTATTTGAGGGTTTTATTATTAAGCAGCTCTTTTCTGAGTACACTGGGTGCCAAACTGGCTAACCCGATAAAGATAACATATCTAGTAGCAATACCTCTCTTCGGAAATAGGTATTCGGAAGGCCTGCTCCACGAAATCCCTCTCCAGCACAATCTGAAGCTCAACATCAGCCCTGCTGGCCTCTGCGTCAGCCTGAAACCCTCTGCGTTAGCCTACTGAGGCTCTACACAACCTCTCTGGCTCTCTGCATCACTCATGCAGGCTTTGCGTGGATGACGCAGGCCCTTCTGGCTCTGGGCAATCTCTGCTGCTTCTGCGTAGCTCCCTTTGGTTCTGCGTCTGCCTCTCTTTGATTCTGCAATGGTCTCTTGGCACTTTCCCTGCCTCTCTGCCTTGTATTCACTTCCCTTCGTTGCAACTGATTATTGATTCTATCTCTCTTAGCAAACCTTGCTCTAGAGAATAGAATAACTGATCACTTTGGTGTTTTCTCCAACTGACCCTCAAGCCTCCTCTAATACTTTCCTCGTTGACAAATCAACGGCCGAGATTAAGTCCCTAATCGATGTCTAAGATTAGATCTGGCTTGATCCATGTCTTTTGGACCATTCTAACAAAGTTTTATATTAATTCCCATTAATATTTTAATTTCCCTAAGTTTAGACTTAGGGACTCCATTAAAAATATTAATTATTTTAATATCTCCCAAATTGTTTAAAATCTGCCCAAACCCTTTCTGGGTATTGGAGATCTCATGTTCCCTAACCTCTCCACCAAATTTCGTGTCTAGAGCACATTTGATGCTACTCCAAATCAACAACATGTAATATTTATATTAATAAAATAAGACTGAGTTCTTCTGCATATGTATCTTGTTAATTCTTTAGTTGCAAATCATGTTTCTAGCTTTTTGTCATTAATTTTATGGTTTGATTTGTGCAAATTGTTGATTAAGATTGACACCATAAATTTCTGAAGCAATATTCTGTAAAATTTTATTCGGGACATTATATGAAGCATTTTAGTTGAGTAAACCCCGAGAAATTGCCACATTATTCAGTTTTGGATATTACAGTTGTACCAGCGTGGACTTTTTGTGTTAGCCTTGAGGGTTTCAATTTTAATTGCAGATTATTCGAGGGTTTATATTAAAGGTGCCAAGAAGACATATTTGTCGGAGTATTAGAGATTGTCGTTGAAGATATCTTCAGGCAATGTTAATATGAAATTGTGCCAGGTTTATACTCCTATCAAGCTAACCAATTTTTCTCTTGCAAAATGCTCGACAAATTGTTGGCCCATGAGAAAATTGACTGGTGAATACTAAATATTCGACAATTGCTATTTCAAATTGTTGAATCATTAAGTCAATGTTTTAAAAAGGGAGATTTATTTTTTCGTGAATGCCCAAGTATTTGGTTTGAACGCCAAGAGCAAATAATAATTTGTGAGGCCGAGTATCTTAGCTCAATTCCTTTCTCATTCACTAGGCGGAGTACACTAGTATACATGGGCATAATCCCTATTTAATTAATAGGCCAAGATACGACAAGCCGACTCAGTGACAGACCTGTGAAGGATAGAAGAGACACACCGAGGAAACTCTACACCACCACAAATGCCAAGTTTGTGCCAGTCGAACTGGTGAAGTCCAAGTGTTGTGTCATTGAAGGCCAAGAGCCACTTCCTTTATGCTGAGGGAATCAAACTGTTGTTTCCAAATCCAGGGACTAGCAATTGAGTCACAAGTATTTGTGAATGAAATTTTACTGAAACGCATGGCCCACCTTGTCAAACAAGTTCTTCGCTGGTTTCCGGGGAGGAGACGAATTATCTTATAGAGATTTTTCTAAACTAGAAGATTGAATTGTCACACTAGGAGGAAAACCCAGTTCGTGATTACTGTAACGGGCCGAATTTGTTGTAAAACTAGGGATGCAATGCGATATCGATGCATATCCTTGTATTGGAGTAATTAGCATAGATCAACAGAGTTAGATCGTTGGCCAGATCTCAAGGAGACGAGTTTTGTTTTGGGGCACATCCTGCTCGGGGAACTTGCTCACGTGATCAGGATCGAGCCACTGTAACAGACACTGAGCCACTTTTAGAGTAGAAGAATCAAGGTCGGGCCTGGGAATTGAGGAGCCACATCCAGTTCTAGCGGAAATTCAAAACCGAAGGGTAAAACGAAAGCTAATGTTGATTGGCAATGTAAAGGAGTGCGAATTAATTTGGAGGTCAAAGGGTTGCGTTCACCCACCTTGCATAACCAACCATTGGAAGTTGTGTTGGTAATTCTTGCCGAGCCGTTGAATTGCTATCAAATTTCCCCATATACACCAGGAATCTGAGTTATTATTTCTTTTCTTGGTTTGTGGTCCACACATTTGAGTTAATGAATGGATGTTAATTTTTTGTGCAATAATTTAGGCCAAGCAAATTGTGACAAAGAAGGTTTTTTGGATCTAGCTAAGGAAAAAATTGCTTATCATGGGAGACACTATTGTGTAAATCACTCTGCAAATAGTTAAAGCTGTGAACACAAAATATTGCATTGACTAGTACAGAGTCAACTTGACATTCTTTCAGGAGGCAAACAAATACCTGTAGCAGTTGATGGCTGAATCTCTGCATTTGTGGACCATATCCTCATGTAAATTGCATTATCCTCATGGAAATTGCATAAGTAATCTATCAGCAACACACTGTTAGTAAGGGAAATGAAGGGCCAGACCTGTTATTATTGAAATACTTTTGAGCAGAGAATCAAATTGCCATTTTCATTTGGCATGACATTGTGCATATGTACACTAGAGTATACCAATGCGCACAAAGAGGAAAAGCCTGATGTGTGATGGTGATTATTTCAAGGCAGAGTTCTTGCTGTGCGTAGAGGGGCGACTAACAGAAATCAAAGTTAGTGTTGTTGGGGACATATTGATTGAAGGATATGTTGAAATTTGATGACTAAAAAGTTTCCTACAATCCCAACCCGGTTTTAATTTCACTTTATCATTCCCATTCAGTTAAATGCCCTTTCCATAAACATGCATTCAACATATAGAATTCTTGAAATGAAAATTTCAGATTAAAACACATGGGACTGTCAATACATGCTGAAAATAAATATGGACATAAACAAACCAGCAACACACAAACATACACACAGATTTTTGGTCAACTTAGACCCAGGCAAAACCCCTTCAATCTTCTCTGGGGAAAACCCGTTAGAGAACTCTTCAAATCTATTTATCTTTCAAGTTCAGAAAAAATACATTTGCAGACAAAACAAAACAGCAAAATACAACTTATCTCTTTAGCCCAAAACTCCTTGAAAACCGTGTCCACTTTGCCTTATTTCCATGCCCACTTGAAGCTGAAAATATGTACGGTATGGATACAGACTGTACTGTATAGATTCCGTATGGATTGTACAGATTTCCATACCGATGTATGGATTGTACGATTTTTCTATTTTTTATTTCTTCTCAAAAACTTCTCTCGAACAGCGTGCAGCTCACAACATTAAATGTTGTTCGTATTGTACCTTCTGTTGTCTTCTATGCCTTGATTTTCGTGCCCATCTTTGTCGAAAAATCACTCCTTTAGCTTGCTGCAACAAATTTCTTCTTCAGAACTTTTCTCCAGCTCTCAACCTCCTTTCTCCAATTTGCTCATGAAGAATGAAATGCCGCCTCTCTTTTCTTTTCCCTCTTTTGTTTCCCTAAATGACTTTTGGGCAACCTTAAGATTTAATGACTCAGATTCATTTAGATTAAGGGATGGGAATAAATGTGCATTTAATTCTCACTTTCTTTTTGTTAACTCCCCCATTAAATAAAGTACCCACATTGTACTTTATGTATAAAGCCACTTTTCACTTTATAATTTAACATTGACTTTACCACTTATAAAGTCACACATAGGAAAATAATTATTTTGGACACTTTTCTCTAGGTAGAGACTAAACCATGGGAAACCACTTTGTCGAAGGTCCATTAAAAACCAACAGGATACTGCTAAAATCAGATGGAAAGTTGGTTAACGTCTTGAAGGATGCCTTGTAGACTTATTTACCAGGTTCCTTCTTGTTGTGTCACTATTGTTTTTAGTTAATGCACGGTTGTTCAATCGATATTTCTTGCTTCATAATTTCGTAGCAGTGTCATTTGTATTTCTGGGTGCAATATAAGACAATTTATAACGTCCTGGAGCATTATTATTCCAAATGGAACCCAAAGTATATACCTACAACCAATGTTGCACGAAGCGGGAGCGAAGCGGAAGCGCGAAGCGGAAGCGCGGAGCGCGGAAGCGTCATTTTCCAAAAATCTAGGGAGCGAAGCGTCCGCGGAAGCGTCTGCTATATATATATATATATTTTTATATTTTTTTGCATTTATACTCAAAACAAACATCCCAAATACCAAATTAATTGTAGAAGACATGAAAACATGCATATTTTTGCATAAATCAAGATAGATATGGCATCCATGATTCCATTGTAGTTACTAGTATGTACAACAATCATCTATATTCTAGCTATTACAAACATACATCAAATTTTTAAGCATATTATAAAACATAAAACATTTAAGCATATTATAAAACATAAAACATAAAACATAGAGCATATTATGATTTATCTAGCAAGTGAGCAACTGTCAACATTTGTCATGTCCAAAATTCAAATAATAATGTTTACAAAATATGTCACTTGGTCACCGCCAAGCCAAAAAGGTTCAAAATTCAAATTCACAAGTCTACAAGTCTAATGAGTAATCTATGACAAAAAGAAGTAGATTGTGAATATATCTACTAATCTCTCCTCCTTCCACCACGAATAGAACGTGATGGCGGGCCTCCACGTGGTGGCAATGAAGAAGATGGTCCCTGTGTAAGTCGTGGCACTGGAACTGATGAAGAAGAACCTCCTCTAGTAGAAACCAAGGGACCAGATGGGGGTGGGGGTGGTGGCATATCAACACCCGTGTCATCATCCTAGAATCGCTCAAAAAATTCATGCAAAAAAAAAACACTCGTTAACAAAAAAATTAAAAACATGAATTCTTTATAAGGGAAAATTGGAAAATTCATACCACAATGGACATACCTGGATAAGAGAATCCTCTAATTGCTCTAGTCGCAACACTCCATCCTCCAAATTGGGCTCCTCTGGATTCTTGTCCCAAGTCAACAAGTCTTTATTAGACTTTGCATCTTCACAGTAATGGGACAACAATCGCAAGTTGTAATGAACATAAACCAAGCTCTCTGCCCGGTCTAAATTCAACCTGTTCCTTTTAACACTGTGGATGAAAGAATAAGAGCTCCAACACCTCTCTGCAGAAGAAGTGTTTACCACCTGTGATAGCACCCGCAATGCCAAACTCTGTAGAAGTGGAGTAGGCCCTCCATGCATGTTCCACCACTCAAGAGCAGAAAAATTCTCTCGATCTTGAATTGCATGCATGCTCGAAAATGGACCAGTGCTGCTCGTATAGTTGCTCACGTGTCTCCGTACCAATGCAGCCTCCTCCTCATCAGGGATTAATCTACTCAATGCAGCCATATATTTTTCGTGAACCTCTTTATCTTGGTGTGGTCTTCTCCTGACTCCCCCCCCAGGTGCTGGTTTTGAAAGCCATGATGGATGATAGTATTTAGGTGTCAAAACATATGCTAATGCATGCAATGGAACATTTAGGCTATCCCATCGTTTTACCACCTCTTCACGAATATAATTGTACAAGGTGGTATCTCTAGGCTCAACAATGTCTTTAATCTGCCCCAACATGCTATCCATTTGCTCATACACCTCCCCAATTACTGGTCGATCTGAATCTGCAAACTTGATCATGTAATAAATTGGTTTGGTGAATTGCAAAACATATTTAACCTGTGACCAAAAGTAACTGTCAAGAACAATGTCCTTGACTTCATTAGCACCATCTGTGTCATTGTTAATTTCATCCCATGTTTCAGCACACACCAGATTAGTTAAAGCTTGTCTCACCCTCACTAGCCGCCTAAAGGTGAGGTAATAACTAGCAAATCTTGTCTTTGCAATTTTAAGCAATTGCAACTTGGAGTAAGTGCCATAGAAGTAGTTTACCCTTGTATGCCCTGTGATGAATTTAATGAGCTGCTTCCCTTTCCTGTAAACCTCAGCAATCCACCCACAATCTTTGTGTTTCACAATATCATGCATCAAAAGGTTCAATGTGTGAACCAGGCACCCAGACCAAAAGATGTGTGGATGAGTATGCTCAATAATTTTTCCTGCTAACTTACAATTTGCTGCATTATCTGTGATCACTTGAATCACATTATTCGGACCAACATCTTTGATTGATTTCAATAGGAGATCTGCAATGTTTTGTGCAGTTGCACTGATGGAGGAGGAGTCATGAGATGCAATAAATACTGCACCACTAGAAGAAACACCAAGAACATTTATCAAATGTTGGTTTCTAATATTTGTCCACCCATCTGATACAATGGATACCCCATAATCCACCCACTCATGTGTAAAACGTGTCAAAGCTCTTTGAACCTTAGCTTTTTCTCTTTCTAATAACACTGTTCTAGCTTTCTCATAGTTGGGGGCCTTGTATCCTTTTGGGGCTTCATTGATGGCCTTTACCATGTCATGCCAATAGGGAGAGCGAAGCACATTGAATGGTACACCGCAAGCACAAAGAAAACGGACTATCTTTCCATCCACATCATCCCTCCCAGTAACATTAAGGAAATCCCCTATTGTTTTTCTACCTCCAGAGGTTGCAAAAGTACCATGAGGAGATGGGCAACTACCAAATTTAGAGGTTGCACTTGATTCAGAATGAGTTTTTTGTTTCTTGTTTTTTCCTTGTGCAGCCATCTCTAATTTGATGTATTTTTGTCTTTGTTCACTTGAAATGTTTGGGCAAATGGTTACCCCCACGGAACCCTTTTTTTCATCACTGTCTAGCACCCCACAAAGATGCCTCCTCAGACGGGTATATGAACCCGTATATGGTTTTCCTCCATGACAACCATGAGGGCACATCCATTTGTAAGATCCACCACCCTTTCCCCCTTCAAGTTTGGTCACAAAGGTCCACAAGGGATTTGATGTACCTTTCCCATCTTGTGCTTCAGTGTCCTCTTCAAGTTCATCCCCTTCCTCTTCAAACCCTTCCTCCTCATCATACATTGGGTCACTACTATTAGGACCAAGTTCATCCCCTTCCTCTTCCCCTCTATTCCTCACCCTTGCCATCATTAAAACCAAGAGTGGAATGATACATAGAAGCCAAAAGAACACCATCTTGGAATATGGATATAGGTGGTGGACAACCTGTAAATAAAGGAGCAAGTAGAAACAATGGGAAAGAGTAGGAGAGGGAGGAGAAAAATACAATTTTTTTTTCAAAAAAACAAGGGAGTTTGGGGTTTGAACTTACCTCTTTAGCTCTTGTAGATGAAGTCCTCCAAGCTCTTGCTCCAAGCTCCTCCTCCTTCTCCTAGCTCCTCCTTCTTCACTCCTCCAAGCTCTCCTCTCTTCTCCTCTCCTTTCCTCTCTTCTCTTCTCCTCTCCTCTCTTCTCTTCTCCAACTCTCATAAACTCAAAGTGAGAAAATGAGAAGAGAATGGGGGCTTTATTCTTTTCTAAAGTCACCCTAGACTCACCCTAAACTAACCTAACCCACCCCCTCATGCTAGTTAAGTCACATATTAAAACAAATTTAAAAAAAATAAATTAAAAAAAAGGAGGCTGCGGGGTTGCTTCCGGAATCGCCTGGGTGGCGTGCGGGTGGCGTGCGGTTCCGGGCCGGAAGCGTGGCGCCACCCCGTGCCCGAACCGCCCTCCGATCCACGGTTCCGGGGTGGCCGCAACCCAAAAGGCAGGAATCGCCTTTAAATTCCGGAACCGCGCCACCTCCTCCTCCGAATCGCGCTTCCAAATTGGATTCCGGGACGGTTCGCTCCGATCCGCGGTTCCGGGTTTGGATCCTCCGGGGGGGGGGGCGATTCCTGCAACCCTGCCTACAACAGTTTGTCAAAACACCCCACTAAGAAATTCAACAAACTCAGAAAATAGTGGCCTCATTACCATCGCTGAAATTGACTTCATTGGGCTAAAACATGGGTGAAACCTTCATAAACTCCCTTAATAAACTAGCAACAACAATCAACAGATCCTTTTCCAAGGGGATACGTTCAATGCTATAGCAAGAGTAGCCACAAAAAGAACATGATATGGGACCCAATATCTATGCACTTGGGACATATTTGAGTTTCATGGAGGTTACAGTAAAAACCCTTCTCAAGTTGGAAGCACTCGCTTCACTCCTCTCCAAGGTGGATCAGTGAAATGGGAAGAGCTTGATTTCGACTCTAAAACCAACCATGTTTGCCTTAGTACAACATGTGAAAATTCTATCACTGCAACAACTAATTTATTTTACCTACTTACTTCCTAATAAGTTATTTATGAAAATCCTTTAGTAAACATTAAAATAAATTTTGCTGCAGATATCACACCATAATACAGAAACAAACACATGCACAAGAATTAACACATCGACACAAATATTTTGGACAACAGTCCTTGGAAAAACCCAATGTGGGAAAACCGGTGCAGCAAGGGAGGATTTTATTATTCAACAATTCTTTAGTACAACTGGGACATAAACTGGCTTACCCAACAAAGAGAAAATTCTCCAACACTTCTCTCAGTCCCAGCGTCAGGCTAGTAGACCTCTGCGTAGCTCCCAGACCCTCTGCATCAACTCCTGCCTCTATGCGTTAGCACTAGGCTTCTTTGCATCACCCACGCAAGCCCTCCAATGACTGCGTAGTCTGCTGCCTCTGTGTCTGCCTGAGAGGCCCTGCGTCTGCCTCGCCAACCTCTGCGCTGGTCTTCTGGTGCTGTTCCAGACTTTTTATTCCATACTCGCTGCCTCCTGCTGCTCTCCATACCACTAGTTCGAATTTCTCAGCTAACCCCGCTCCAGAAATCGAATTGGCTGGTCTCCCTTAGCGTGTCCTCCAACTGGCCCTCAAGCCTCTTATACTTTTCCGGTTGGTCCATCAATGGCCGAGATTACATCTCTAATCAATGACTAAGATTAGATTTGGCTTGATCCGTGACTTTTGGAACCTTCTAACCCAGTTTTATATTAATACCCATTAATATTTTATTTTTCCTAAGTTTAGACTTAGGAACTCCATTAAAAATATTAATTATTTTAATATCTCCCAAACCGGGTACAATCTGTCCAAACCATTTATGGGTCTTGGAGATCTCATGTGCTTTAGCCTCTCCACCAATTTTCATAGCTAGAGCACATCCGATGCTACCCCAAATCAACACTCCCTCTTAGCGAGAACTGTGCTCTAGTAATACTCCACACTGAGCATTACCCTGATCATTCGGCACCGGTCCCTGTGTTGATGCTAGGCCTCCCTGTCCAACATCCTCTACACTGCTGCATCCTGTACTGCTACCCATGGCTCTGTCTCTGCCACTGCTGCATTTGTACAATAGCTCCTTCTGCATTTGTGTCGTTGTTGGTCCTTTATCCCAACTCTGCATTTGCACTGCAACTCCCTCTACATCCATGCTGCTGTTGGTCCTTCTTCCCAACACTGCATTTTCACTGCATCATCACCCCCATTTCGGCTACTGAAATGGATTCTTTATCATCCCCATCTTTTCCCTAAAGTAATCAAACTTTGTTCTTCTAAGGGCCTTGGTGAGGATGTCTGCCAACTGTTCTCCTATAGGAGTGTAGCTCAACTGTACAGCTCCTCGTTGGACACAGTCTTTGACAAAGTGATACCGGATATCAATATGCTTTGACTGATCATGAAACACTGGATTCTCAGAGAGCTTGATGCAACTCTAATTATCGCACATGATCCTGGTTGCCTCCATATTTCTTCTGAATAGGTTCACAAGCAATTTTCTAAGCCATATGGCCTCACATGAAGCTGTGCTCGCAACCATATATTCTTCCTCAGCTGAGCTCAGAGCCACGATTTCTGTTTCCTACTGCACCAGGAGGTCATTCCTGATCCAATGTTGAAACATTACCAAGAGGTACTTTTTTGATCCACTAAACTTCCTGCCCAATCTGCATCAGTAAATCCACTCAATCTAATATCCTTACTCTTGGTGTGCAAGAGTCCATAATTGATTGTTTCCTGTAAATACCTGAGAACATGTTTGGCTACTGCCCAGTGTGCCCTCTTCAGCTCCACCATGAACTGACTGAGGGTGTCGACAGTGTAGCAAATGTCTGGCCTGGTATTGACCAAATACATCAGGGACCCAGTGTGCCCTCTTCAGCTCCACCATGAACTGACTGAGGGTGTCGACAGTGATGCATCAATCTTCTTTCAGTTGGTGATCATTGGAGTAGCCATGGGTCTACAGTCGTCCATCCTGAATCTCTTTAGGATTTCTGTAGCATAGCTCCCTTGGCCAAGGAAGATCTCCCCCTTTTGTTGCCAAACTTCCAACCCCAGGAAATAATGCCTTCTTCCCAAATCCTTCATGTCGAATTCCGTGGCTAGATTCTTGTTGCAGTCCCCAATGAACTTGGATGATCCTATTAGGAAGAGATCATCCACATATAATACTAAGATTAGAGGCTCATTCTCTACAACCAGATAATAGAGATTTGGATCTGCGTCACTCTTGACAAATCCCATTTTCTGCAAGTAGCCATCGATTCGACCATACCATGCTCTAAGTGCCTGTTTCAGCCCATACAAGGCTTTCTTCAATCTGCATACATGAGACTTCTTCTCATGTGTTTCAAAGCCCTCTGGTTATTCAATGTATACCTCTTCTTCTATCACTTTGTTCAGAAATGCCGTTTTGACATCCATCTGATGAATCTCCCACCCCATCTGTGTTGCAAGAGATATCGCGGTTCTAATAGATGTATACCTGGCTACCGGGGCGAAGGTCTCTTTGTAGTCAATTCCTTCCTTCTGAGCATACCCCTTAGCCACGAACCTAGCTTTGTATTTTTCAACACTGCCGTCTGCAGCGTATTTGATCTTGTAGATTCATCTCGAACCTACCACTAATCTGTCTTGAGGCCTTGGCACTACCTCCCAGACATCGTTCACCATTATGGAGTTGTACTCCTCTACCATCGCATCCAGCCCAACCTGTTGTTGAGCTGCCTCCTCAAAACTGACAGGCTCCCCATCCTGAGCTACTAATGCCTGATATCTATCTGGCTGTTTTCGATCCCTCTTATTGTTCCTTGGCGCACCGACGAAGTCCTCTACATCTTGCAGAATCTGACGAAGTTCCTCGCTCTTTCTTCCTCTGCCAGCAGGTGATTTTGTTAGCTCCTCCTCACGCTGTGATTCTTCCTGACCCGAGGAGGAATTCTTTTCTTCTGTTGGTTGAAGAGGTTTGACCAATAGTTCCTCTTTTGACTGCTCCTCAGAAGGCATTTCTCGAGATTTTCTGAAAGCCCTGTCCTCCATGAATTTCACATCTCGTTGAACTACTACCTCCCTACTCCCTGGAAGATAGATTCTGTATGCCTTAGCGTTCTCGCTATATCCCACCAAATATCCTTTCTTTGTAGTTTGATCTAGCTTCTTCCTCTTTTTCTCGGGTATGCAGCAATATGCTAAGCTCCCAAATATCCTGAAATGACTGACTTTAGGCGTCTTACCTATGAAGACTTTCTCTGGAGTAATCTTGCGCAATGCTCGATGAGGAGTTCTATTCTAAACATAGGCTGTTGTGTTGCATACTTTTGCCCATAGGAATTTTGGCATATCCTGATCATACATCATGGCCCTAGCTGTTTCTACAATAGTCCCGTTCTTCTTTTTTGCTACTCCATTCTGCTCCAGATTGCAAGGCGCTGTCCACTCTCTTGTGATGCCCTCAGTGCAAAAATCAGTGAAGTCCTTATCGACATACTCTCCACCATTATCTAGGCGCAAAACTTTTATTTTCTTCCCAGTCAGATTCTCCACGAGAGCGTTGAACTCTTTGAATCGACAGAAAACCTCGTCCTTGGTTTTCAGAAAATAAATCCAAGTTTTCCTTGAGTGGTCATCAATGAAGGTGAGGAAGTACTCCGCACCACTAAGAGCTTTAGTGGACATGGGTCCGCAAATATCTGAGTGTATGAATCCTAGTACACTCTTGGCCCTGTTTTTACTTCTAGGAAATGCTGCTTTGGCATACTTTCCTAGAGCACATCCTTTGCATACATCATCTCGTTCTGTACTAAGATCTGAAACTCCTGTTACAGTGTTCCTGAGAATTCTCAGAGCCCCATGGTGCAAATGTCCCATTCTTCTGTGCCATAGTTTGTTCAAATCCTTGTCTCCATGACTGCCTATTAGTGCCATTGGTGATTCTAGTTGTAGTCTGTACAACCTGTTACTTTTGATCCCGATCTGCACTTTCTTTTTCCAGCTCGGGTGTTTGACGTATACTTTCTCCTTGATGAAGAAAATGTCATAGCCTTTGCCTTGAAGTTGCGACACAGAAAGTAAGTTCATCCCCAATCCTGGTACATGCAACACATTGGTAGCACGGAACCGCTCTCTCGTTTCTGTTTGAAAAACTATGGTACCCCTCCCTACTGGAGTACACTTTGCCTTGTTCCCCATGGTGATCTGAAAGTTCATCTTCTCCTCTCGATAATTTGAGAAACATTCCCGGATTCCCGTCATATGCCAAGAGGCTCCACTGTCTATATACCATACCTTTGATGATGCAGAGCTAGTCACACAAGCCACTTCTTCTTCCAGCCTGGAAGCCAACATAGAGAAATCGAAATCACTTTCTCTTGTGCAATTTTCTGAAAATCTGTGCGAGTCTCCTGACGTAGATGCCTCTGCATCATGGTCTCGACCCATAATTGATTTTCCCTTCCTGTCTCTGATTACTTGCTCTGATACCATGTGAAAATTCTATCACTGCAACAACTGATTTATTTTACCTACTTATTTCCCAATAAGTTATTTATGAAAATCCTTCAGTAAACATTAAAATAAATTCTACTGCAGATATCACACCATAATACAGAAACAAACACATGCACAAGAATTAACACATCGACACAGATATTTTGGACAATAGTCCCCGAAAAAACCCAATGTGGGAAAACTGGTGTAGCCAGGTAGGATTTTATTATTCAATAATTCTTCAGTACAACTGGGTGCCATACTGGCTTACCCAACAGAGAGAAAATTCTCCAGCACTTCTCCCAGTCCCAGCGTCAGGCTAGCACACCTTTGCGTAGCTCCCAAACCCTCTGCGTTAGCTCTTGCCTCTCTGCATCAGCACTGGGCCTCTTTGTGTCTGCAGGCCCTCCAGTGACTGCGCAATCTGCTGCCTCTGTGTCTGCCTGACAGGCTTTGCGTCTGCCTCTCCAACCTCTGCGCTAGTCTCTTGGTGCTGTTCCCGACTCTCTATTCCGTACTTACTGCCTCCTGCTGCTCTCTAGATCACTAGTTCGAATTTCTCAGCTAACCTCGCTCCAAAAATCAAACTGACTGGTCTCCCTCAGTGTGTTCTCCAACTGACCCTCAAGCCTCTTCTTATATTTTTTCTGTTGGTCCATCAACAACCGAGATTACATCTCTAATCAACCGCTAAGATTAGATTTGGCTTGATCCATGACTTTTGGAACCTTCTAACCCAATTTTATATTAATACCCATTAATATTTTATTTTTCCTAAGTTTAGATTTAAGAACAATATTAAAAATATTAATTATTTTAATATCTTCCAAATCGGGTACAATCCGTCAAAACTATTTATGGGTTTTAGAGATCTCATGTGCTTTAGCCTTTCCATGAATTTTCATGGCTAGAGCACATCCAATGCTACCCCAAATCAACACAACACAAGTAGCACCCTTGTTAAGAGTTCAAACTTCTGGTTGCCTCTTGCCTTAGTAGTATCATGATGTTGACTGTGCCTATACCCCCTTACAATGATGACATTATGAGGAGAGTCTTCAAGATGATAATAGAGACCTTTCAGGACTTGGATAAGTGTGAGTCCTACCTTTGGGGAAAAGCTAGAGATTCTAGAAGTCATGGCCATGGTTAGAACATACAACATCATGTTCGATCTAGAGTGTGATGACCTTGTTGACCACTGAAGTTGCATTTGAATTTTTTTTTTTGAAGACTCCATGCTCGAGGGTATGTCAGAGGCTTCAATGTACCATCAGAGTTTTTAAACTCTAGCTTATTTTTCAATCCTCAGATTTTGTACCCTACAGGGATATTGTATAAATGTCACTAGCATGATGAATAAAGCCATGTAATAGGCCTAGGGTGTTGGGACTTGATCGACAAGCGAGTACACCTTGAAGTGTTTTTTTACTTGGTTAATTATTCCTGCCTTTTAGTGGCAAATAATTATCCAGGTTTTTTCACTCACTGCTTTACCACAAAGTCAGGACGATGGCTTGAAGGTTGAGCCCCTAATGCATATTAGCGTCTAAAGTAAATGTATATTACCATGCTAAGTCATCTTTGAAATTTCGTGGAATTTGACCAAGTCTAAGTAGGATTTTTTAATAATTAAAAATTTCCCGCAAAATAAGGTTTTTTAATTTGTCTAGGGCGCATGACTACTCGAAATTCGTCATCGGAGACCTAGCATTATTTTAGGACCCAGTTTGAGGGTCAGAAAACGACTTATAGTCCCTCAAAAGCCGATTTTTCTAATGTTAGTGGCAAAAATGAGGAAAAAAAATGAATAATTGGAAAAATTTAGAAATTTTTCCAAAGTCAAAATAAGTCAAATTTTAACATGGCAATTCTAGTAAAGGCCAAAGATGATGTGGTAACCATGTGGGGCACACCATAGGAAGTACAAGTCAAAGTTTTAAGTGGCTAGTCAAATGGTCCAATGATAAGTTCACAAGGCAACAAAAAAGAAGAAGTTTGAAGTTACTTTTGCTTTAATTTAAATCAAATGGTAAAGAAAGAAAATCATTTTAATGTCCAAGAGGCTAAAAATAGCCTATGGGACAGATTGCTTCTTTATCTGTGTGATGTATTCAACCCTTTTTCCTGTGAAGCCTCACAATAAATGCTCCCAACTTCTTGACAAACCCCTCGCTAAATAGATTATCCCAAGAGCTAGCTGCCAGAATATCTGCGTAACTTTCCCTGTTGTCTTTGAAGGTCTCACATTCTAAAATAAAATGCTTTTCCGTTTCCACTTTTCTGGAAGAACAATAAATGCACTCTTTCCTCCCACACTTCTTTTGGCCTTTTTCAGCGCCTTGTTTCACAACGAAATTGATGAGAATTTGTCCTTAATTGAGCAATAAGAATTTTGGCTCTCCAAGAAATATTGGCCTCTATGTACGCTTTTTGTTGATGATTATGAGTGGGATTAAACACTTCAGTATAGTACTTTTTCTTTCTCCCTAGCTTCTTATCCCAAGTACGCTTGTGGAACTTACCCATAACAAAAGATTTTTTCTCTTTACTGTTTATGGGACATGCATTTAAGAAAATACCCCATTTACTAAACCATTTGTTATTTTGCTGCATCCAAGTCTTTTTTATTTTACACAATATGTTATGCTGCTACATCCAAGTCTTTTTTATTTGTTATGCTGCTGCATCCAAGTCTGGGTGATTGTCCCAAATTTTATATGTGGGATCCTCATAAGCCCGATCACAGTAATGACTCAACAACCTCAAGTTGTAGTGCACGTAAACCAAGCTTTCTGCTCAGTTTTCATTGAGTCTGTTTCTTTTCACATTATGTATGAAGCTGTAGGTGCTCCAACACCTCTCTACAGAAGAAGTATTCACAACCTGTGATAGAACTTCTTTTGCCAATTTTGGCAAAAGTCCATGGCCGCCATATGTTTTCCACCATGTGAGAGAATCAAATCTGTCTCTGTCTTCCATTGCACGGAAGGTACCAAACAAACCAGTGCCACTGAAGTATTTTCCTATTTCAAGGCGCACAGCTGCACATTCTTCCCTGTCAGGTATCAACTTTTCTAATGCTTGCAAATATCCACTAGTTACCTCTACATCTAAATGGGGTTTGGTCCTAATCCCACCCCCTGGTGCAGGTGGGCCCAACCAAGATGTAGAGTAGTATTTTGGCGTAAGGATATATGCGAAGCAATGTAGTGGAAGATTAAGTCTATTCCACCGTTCACACAAAAATCATGAATCAGTTTGTACAAGTCGGGATCTCTGTTATGAACAATATCTTTTATTTGCCCCAACATGGTATCCATCTGCTCATACACCTCGCCAATCACTGGTTTGTCTGTATCTGCAAACCGAATCATGTGATGAATGGGCTTGGTGAAATCCAATACTTGCCTCACACTTGTCCAAAACTGACCATCAAGAGCGGCCTCCTCCACCAGTTCAAAACCTCTCCTATCAGCTGCATTTGTAGCCCTTTCCTTTAATACCTGCCAATGTGGACTTGATACCATGCTAGCCAATGACTCTCTTACCTTCAAAAGGCGCCTAAAGGTGAGGTAATAGCTACCAAATCTGGTCTTCGCAATCTTCAACAACTCCAATCTCGAGTGACTGCAGAAAAGGCCATGGGTATTGCTATGATTTGTAATAAATTTTATCATTTGTTTACCTTTCTTGTACAAATCACCAATCCATTTGTATTGTGTATTTTTGTTCTTAACAACATCATGCATCAGAAGGTTCAATGTGTGAACCAAACATCCAGACCAAAATATGTTGGGGTATTTATCCTCAATAATTGCTCCCGCTGCCTTACAATTAGGAGCATTATCAGTGATGACTTGGATGACATTTTATGGCCCAATACGGTCAATTGTTTCAAGTAATGCTTTTGCAATGTTGATGGCGGTCCTGAACTTGTCTGAGTAATCATGTGCAGTTAGAAAGATGGCACCACTAACAGACACAACAAAAACACTTATCAATGGCTTGCCTTTTACATTTGTCCTTTTCTCTAAGTCCCCTCAAAGTTACAAGCAATTCCCGTGGCTAGTTTGAGAGAAATCTCAAGCCCTAGCCCCAAAATCGTTTTTATTTTTCAACTTCCTCTGTTAGAGGCATTTCTAGGGTCTTTTTCTCTTGAAAACTCATTGGAAGTTCATCTTTATCCGACCCTTCCATCTAATCCTTGCTTGACCTAGTCATATTTTTGATGATCACCCCAAACTCTACGCCTTGCTTGGACCCCCCTGGTCTCTCTCTTGTGGTCCCAACCTTTGTAAGATCTGTATTTCACAAAACCTAAAGAGACGTCCTCCTCCCTTTATAGGAAACCTTGATCTAGGCTTAATTCTTGTATTGAATATCTTTTACCTAGGTCTAGGCCTCCTTCCCTCAAGCCTTTCTTGGAGAGCCCTTCTTTTGCTTCTAAAACAAGCAACCTATTATCTGAGCCTCTCCTATGAATGGGCTTTGAAAACTCATTGTACATTATTATTGACCTCATCATTCTAGTAATTTCCACCATATCGACACTCCTCCCATTGGTGAAAGTCTGTAAAGAGAAAGGGATATCGACTGAGGTGACAATGGCTCCTTGTCTTGTTGTTGTCACTTAGTTTAGTAGTAGTCCCTTTGGAACCCCTCCTAGGACCTATTACCGCTCAAACTAGCAGGGGATCCTTAAAGGGCAAATGCGAGGCCAAAGGCAACAAATGGAGACTTAGCCCACCGTCACCTCAGCTAAGGCTCCCTTCTATTTACAAATTTTCATCGATATGAGTGACCCAAATGAACCCTTTCCCAAAAGAGTTTGAAGGATGGAGCTTGCTTTCTTTCTAAGCAAGGTATTATGTATTCTAGGGAAAGGAAGAGAGGATTTAAGGGTTAGGTTTATGAGATAAGGCTTGTGAAGGAGTTCTGCAATCCCTAAAATCTTTGTTGGAAGTGGTATCCTGAGTGGTTCTTGAAGAATGATCTTTCAAAGGAATGGAACCACATGGGGCCAAGTGGACCTAGTCTAGGGTATGAGGAAAGAATGTAGCAACCGATGATATTCTTACCCTAGACAACATGGGGAAAGCATCAAAGAAAGATTTTTCACTTGAAGATATTGTTTTGACCCTATGAGGTACTAGCCTTGGGGATAGCAAGGCAAGGTTTGATCTCTGAGCTAGGGCTTGGCTTTTCTCCCAACTCCCTTCAAAATTAGACAGCTTGAGGAAAGGCCAGCACTGGAGACCCTAGGAGATCGAACATTTTGGAGGGCTAGCTTGTCGGGAAATTGATGCCCTAGGTACACCAACATGGCCAGACCTTGAAGGAGGTGAAAGAATATGATTTTTAGTGACCACTCTTGGTAGATTAGTGCCTTAATCTTTGGGAGAATGGAGTCTATGATGAATATGAGTAGGATTTCTTGGTTCCCATTCATGGAGGCATCAACAACACTTCGTTAGCCTTCTAGGTCAAGAAGAAGCAACCTTGCAATTTTTATACTTCGGTGTGCAACAGAAATGGCTTATCAAGGTCAAATTCTTTGATAGAATTACTGCTAGGAGATTTCACTCATATTACATGGCCCATACATTGAGAGATGCTATAATAGATACAAATTCTACAATTTTAAGCAGTAAATGCATGCAACAATTAGCCCTAGAACAGTGAAAATCCTAGTCCAACGTATATGACAAAAGTAAACAAGAATAACATTAAAAAGCATGCACTTTCATGTAAGAGTATATCCAACCATTCATAATTGATGAGAGAGAAGCTCCAAGAGAAGATAGACCAATATCCACACATCAAAACTCATCCATAATGCTCCAGTTCATCCTCTAGAAAAAGTTTGAAAATCTCAAGAGAGATAAGAGATCCAAACCAAAGTAATGATGAGAAAATGAGCTCATCTCACTTGTATTTATACACAACTTAGGAGTTTGAATTAGCCTCCTTGACCTACATAAGCCCCAAAAATAAAATAATTCAACTTTTGGTGACAAGCCCACCAAACTAGCTCGTAAATGAAAAGGTAAGTCTCTCAAGAGGTCAAATAATAATTTATGCATGTTGTAGGGCCCTCTAAGAGGCCTAATGAGGTCCATGGGTACCACAATGAAGAGTAGGATCCTCAAAAGCAATGGACAAGGGGTTGGCCCCTTATAATAACCTGTGGTTCTCCAAATGACATGTGGGGGCACACAAGTGTCCTCATGGGTCTCCAAACAAATCGAAGATGCATGTAGATCACCTGGAAGGGCTAGGTTGATGGTGTAGGTGATGCCACATCATCGTGCAAGTCCTGGATCATCTGCCAAGTGTATGGTGTAGATTTTGGGCCAACTAGGCATGATGGATTAGATGCATCCTCCTCTTCCAATAAGTGAGCCACGAGCAATATCTGAATGGTTGTGGGGATCCATGGAGTGCTATTTGTTGCTGTGGAGGCCAATGGCTCTCAATGCTCACCCTGTATGTGCCAATGTAGCCCTCTGGAGGATTAAGATCTCGTATAGGGAGACCAAACCAAAGATGGAAACCATTTGCAACCCCGCATAAGATCCAATGCGTCCCCTAGCCCTCCAGTACAACAAGTCATTAGAGAAATCGAGTAAATGAGCTTACCTAATCATGGACCATAGGTGGGGACTTCATAATGGCCTGCCCTTCCATAATGGACCTCTGGTGTGTTAGTGTCTCCTAAACTCCAAATGGGGTTAACCAATAATCCTATTAGGTGGTTTCTACTTCTAAAGGGGATAATATAGTCAAGGTACATCCTTCAAAAGGTGGTGGCATGTTATAGATAGGTGAATGAAGTAGGGGATGAGAGGGGGCAGCCCTGGGCCACATGTTGGGGTACAAGGGTAGCTAATAAGAGTGAAGATCACACTTGGGTTTATAATGTGTAGGAGGGAGCAATCGTGGTACATGAAGTGCCACGTCCTTGACCTTTCCACCTTTCTTTATATGCCTTTTGCCTTTTTCCTTTTGTGATTTTCTTTGATTAACTGCTCGGGGCCTAAGGGGTTAGAGCATGATGTATAAGATATAGTAGTGAATTCCCCCTTTTAATGTGGGGCGGTTCATTGCCCACCAGAGTTGGGACAATCATGGGTTCCTATATGATGAAGAAGGCTCATAGAACTTGTTGGTACCAGGGTGATGGCCATGATGATGGGGTAGAGCTCATGTATTGGCATTTACCCACATGCTAAATGTATTTGTCCTAGCCATCTTTTGCATTTTGTGTTACATTTTCCTGTTGAATGCGACCATATATGATTTTATCTTTCTTTTCAGCTGGATCAACCTCGAGCCTTCATTCTAGGCCATGACCCAAGATGTGGGCAAGGGGAAGGGGCAAGCCAACCCTATGTGGACCCAATGGAGGAATGTGGACCTAGGTGGGAGAAATGATGAATGGGGTAATAGTGAATAGAAATACGAGAATACACGTGTATAAGGGAGCGGGACCACACAACCAAAGTCGAGGTGTCCCGTGAAATACCATCCCTGGAACCAAATGGTCAGTAAAAGAGATTCCACGGGACTAGAATCCAAGGTTGATTCCTAAAAGGGGTTTAGGGGACAAAAGCACAAACCTAGCCCATTCTTTCTGCTGAATCCCCCCATTAATCCATGCCCAAAAGTGTCCATGATAAGCAAATTACAATACTTAATTTCCAAATGACAAGGCATACCTTTAGATTCGGGAGGCCCATATTCAAACATATGATCATGGCAGATAGGCGAGGGACCACATGGCTGGCTCAGGTGGCGGAGAAAATGGCACAATGAGCTAGTTGGTGGCTGGTGGCTGAGGACCATCTTGGAGAAAAAATTTCTCCTAGGGATATTACCCACAAAATGGTGGGTAACATCTGGCTCCAACTGGGATGTGATCTCTCGAAGAAGTGGGCAAAGCTGCTCGAATGGGAGGTCACGAGAACTCTAGCAATCTCTTGGTTATAATAGACCTGTTACATGCACATATAATAGATAGAAAAACATGGGGCAGCATGCTTTCATGATGTCTCATGATCGCACATGCTAATATGTTGGGCCATAAAATCAACAGAAAATAAAATATGCAAATATGCATCTATCTACCATAAGAAAAATCATATGATGTTATTTCTAATGCATAAATTAGCATGCAATGCATCCTACTCTACCATGCATATGATACAATGTTAAGTCTCAAGGAAGGAGTTGATACGACTTAATTTGACCGGCTTAGACCAAAGTTCGTCGTTAAGTTTGGCAGTGTAGTAATAGTCATCCCCAACACTTTCATGGATCCTGACAGGCACAAGACCTTTATCTACCAAGACTAAATCCCCAACCTTATATTCTTTCTTAAGCTTCCACTTCTTGCTTTTTTGAGAGATTGGCCACTTGAGGATTCAAATTTCCTGGGTAGGGAGGATAAGGGAAGGTTTCTTAACCTCGCATGTCTCATAGTGTGGTCCAGGCTTGATCACATGCAGTGAATAAGCAGGCTCCCTGTAAAGGATAAAAGGGGTGCCATCGGATTGCGGGATGGTTGCATATGATAGTTCCATTTGAACGTGCCCCCCAACAGTAACTCCCCATTTTCGAGATAACAACATTCCCACACGTCAGGAATATCAATAACAAGAACATCCATGAGAAGGGATATATCGGGATTCCTAGCTAAAGAAGCCTTAAGGTCTTTGATGATACCTTCTACTTCCACAGGTTTGGAACTAAAATGACACACCCTTTTATATGGTTGGATGCTGAGACCCAAATGCTTCATAATAGTCAAAGGCATGATATTGGCGGAAGCAACTGAGTCTAACATACAATTGTGTAAGAAGAGGTCATGGATAGCCAAAACAAGCAATAAAGGTTCGTGCCCAGGGCTTCGGCCAGGAATATGAATATTTTGTAATTCTTCAAGTAGTTCTTCCTCTTGAATCCCCAGGGACTTCTTAAGTTGTTGTTGTTACTCGGGAAGCTTGGCAATCTCCTTTAAGGGAACAGGTATGGTCATCTTTCCTACAACAACCTTATGTCAATGTCGAGTTTAATTTCCTTCCCCTTTTCCTTTTTCTTGACGTATTCTTTCTTAGGAGGATCCTTTTTTGGATTGACTTTTGTTGGGGGACCCTTCTTTGGAGGAACGTTGGGGATGGATTGTTTAGGAGGGGCTTGCTTAGGTGATGAATCTTCCTTGGGTGATTCCTTAGGAGGTGAGGGGTCTTTGTCCTTTTCCTTTCGGGAATATTGGACCCCTTTGAATCTTCCCTGGCTATCGGAATTAAGAATGGATTCTTCCTTTTCCTCCTTAAGGGTGACCTCACTAATGGGAGGATGTGTGTATGATCCTCCTAGCAAAATGTTGAAGATGTCAAATTCCACAAGATTGGCTTGCTCATCAGTTTGTTCACCCTCACTCTCATCCCCTTCACTTTCCTCATCCTCGGATGAAGAATCCGATTCAACAGCATTAGTTGGAGCCAATGTGTTTGGGATTTGAGAAGAGCTCGACCTATCTTCTTCACTTTGCTTTTTGGGAAAAGGCTTTCCTTTAGGGATGTAACTCGATTTTTGGGCCTTTTCTAAGGCGGTGATTTTGTTCATGATAACCCTGTCACGTGCATTGGCTTCTTTGGTGAACCTTTCCATCCTTTTGAGAATGGCAAGGAGAGTTTCTTCGTGTTGATCTTTGGAATTCTCCTTCTTGGTTTCAATTTTGGCTCTAGGGTGATCATTGATGTCAAGCTTTGAAATTTGCAGGTTTTCTTCAACATCCATTGCCATTTCTTTAGCCTTGACCAAGGTGGACGGTTTCTTGAACCTCAACACATAGGTGAGGTGGCCACCCACAACTTCTATGACTTTGTAAAGGATGTTGGCTTTAGATGGCTTCAAATGATCAAGTATATCTTTGACCAACCTATCAAACTTTTGAATGAACTCTCACACATCTTCCCTTCCTTAGGTTATTTGGTAGGACTTTTCAATGTTGAAGGTCCCTTGGGCATTGCATGACCACCTTTTCATTAATAGGTCCTCAAATTCATCGGTCCTTTATGTATCTAGGGGGAAGGCTAAGATACCAGTCTCTCACTTGTCCCTCAAGTGATAAGGCAAAATGCATCTTGATCCTATGTTCATCAAATATCATTCTAGGGGACATCTACCAGTAGAATTCTTCAATAAAACCATGGGCGGTCCAAGTAGCATCCCCTTCGAATTTGGGCAACCATCGGTTAAATTTTTCAGGTAATGGCTTGGGATCATTACCCAATTTCAAAGGGGCAAAGACACTAACCAAGTGTCTTTCACTCTTAGTCATCTTGGGTTGATCCCTTTCGGAGTCGGTGCTTGAACTAGATGGCATCTTTGGAGATGTATCACTGAACTTCTCAAATTCAGGGAAAAGAGAGTTTCTAATAGGTGATGGAGTTGCTCCCACCTTTTTGCAGTGTCCCTAGTTAAAGGAGGAATGTTGTCACCTTTAAGTAAACTAGGGGATTGGACAATGAGTGGAGTTGTCAGAGGAATATTTTATAAATGTCGTCAATGAATCTGTTAGTGTCGGTCATGATGCCCTCCATCAGTGATCAAAAAACTCTTTGCATGTGCATAGGTAGGTGTCTCATCAGTATCAGTTTTGCATCCCGTTAGGCATGCCATAAAACTGATGGAGGAGCTGGTCCTTGTTCCCTTCTTGGCTTTGCTGGATCAGGTCATATCATTTAATGAGCTTGTGTTACACTTGTTTTATTTTTGTCTTGAAGTCCCAAGTCTTAGGTCTAGGGTTTTGGTCAAAAATCACTGCAAGGTCATGAGTCAGAGGTCTAATAGTCCCCAGCAAGCCGGAAGGAGGTATGTTAATATGTTCCATTGATATTTTTTCATCAGGTACAACTCATTTATACCTTGGATTTAAAAAACCTGTTTTTAAACCCAAGGTCATGTGAAATTTGCAAAAAATAAGGAAAATTCTTCAAAATGCCGGCAATAACCCTGGTCTCCTCGCCAGAGTCCATCAGATGGTCAACCTGCAAAAAGAACGGAGTTAAAGCACCCAAAAAGTCAAATTCAGGACAAAGTGAACTCAAAACAGTGTTAAAAGTGAATGTCAAAACAAAAACATTAGAAAGTGGGTTTGGTAAGTTAATTTTTTCAAATTGGGCCTATAAAGAGTAAATTTCCCTCTAAACAGCCTCATTATGCATTTGAGAGCTTGCAAAAACGAGTGAGAGGTCAAAAGAGGCGATTTGCAGAAAGTTGGAGTCATTCTCAGGGGCGCGACCACTCAGGCTCAGTGCGCGACCAGTTGGGTGGGGCGCGACCACTCAGCGACCCCTCTGCAGTGTATTTTTCTAAAGGGCGCGACCACTCAGGCAGGGCGCGACCACTCAGAGCAGGGCCGCGACCACTCAAGCTGTCTTCTACAGAACCACTCCAAATTGACTAAATCGCCCTCTTGCTTGCTCAACTGATCGAGGTAGGGTCTTCTAGTGCGTTTGAATGCTTGGAACATGAAATGATGGGCTTGCATATATATGTTTATCACCAAGAAATGTAAGGAGAAATGGATTTGGGTGATTGCTTGTTCATGTAGGCATTATGCTAGGGTTGATGTTTTTTCAAGGCTTTAAATCCCTATTTATTCCCTCCTTGTTTCTTATTAAATTCACAAATGTCATATATATCTTATCTCAATTGCAATAAATACTAAATCTCTCATCCCAAATTCCTAAAACCCTATCCCTCCCCCAAATCCCTTTACAAAACCCTAATGCCCTTTCATGCATTCTACCCAAACCCTAATACCCTCCACACGGCAAGGAAAATAAATGAACAACAACAAGGATAAAAATGTTATGTAAAAAGAGAAAAGAGCAATAATATAGCAAAATGACCAAATAAAAAAAGATATTGCTGGGCATAGTCATTGGAAAATAGAAGACACACTGTTGTTGCATATCCTTAGCAAAAACAAGAAAAATGCAGCTGTGTATATGTATAAAATGGACATATTGCTGTAAATATTGTTTGCAAAAGAATATTGTTGTGTCTCCCCAAAACCAAGCCCTGTTTTCCTCTCTACCCCTTCTCTAAAATCCTGTTCAATTAAGATCCCTTTTCCCTTATGACAAGATGTAAAAGAAGCCTTGTTCCCCTATGTACATAAAATCCTTTGAAAAACACTGTTTACCTTATGATGTACATTGAAAAAAACAAAAAACTCAAAGGAGCAAGCTATCTATGGTGTCCTATACTCCTGTTGCAAATGCATGTCCTTTCCCTTGATGACTATCATACGTATTTTCACTAATAAAGTATTTCTTTTCAAATGATTTCCTAATGATGGAAGATGAGATGATATGTTTGACATTTTGTGAATTATCCCTTAAAAATCCCTGTTTTTACATATTTTCCCATTCCTTATTAAAAATCCCTCCCCTAAAATTTCCCTTATGATTTTTTCCCCTTGAAAACAGCATACTTCTCAGCATTTTTGCAGGCAAGGGCAGCAGTTTACTCTATCTATTTGCTTCACTTTGCTCAAAAGCACCATGTCAACCACTGAAACCTATGAGCAAGGTGATGACCGGTCTTCTTCCACAGAGATCGAGGTACAGCAGAGGCCTCGTAAGGGTGTCAAAGGTGGTCATCATAGGAGAGAGGAACCCACCTCTTTGGCAGAATTGCAGGCCTGTCCTATGGCAGTGAATTGTTTCCGTTATATGTCATGTTTTCAGTTCTGTGAGAGGTTTGCCCAGATTCAGCACCACAGGGAGTTGGCCCGCTTATTTGTTTTGCACCTTCATGATGGGCAGGTCACTCTTGCAGGGGTGAATTTTGTACTATCTCCGGAGGTGATTTCAGAGGCTACCGGGATACCAAATGTGGGTGAGGTGTGGCCCAAGCGCAAAATGCTGGATTATGTTTATTTTGAGCCATATGTCAGGCCAGCATTCATGAGTCACTTGTCAGGGGTCTTTCCCTTCAGATTCCTCCGGGGGGAGTATGCTCCGATCATGCGGCTTATCATGCATTACTTCACATGCGAGGGAAGATTTTCACAGGTCTTCTCTTGTCACATTCGCCTGTTGATGCACTTTACCCGAGTGAGGATGATGAACATCCCGGTTTTCTTCTTCCAGGACATTCAGAGGATGGTGTCCGTGTTTCAGAGGCAGTCCCCAGCTCAGCAGCATAGGAGTTTGTGCCATCATGGTCTCATCCAGCTCATTGTTTCCCATCAATTGAGTCAGCAGGGCATTCCATGGGCAGATTTCATTTCTCATGAGTTCTTTACAGTGCCACCACAGCCACAACCAGAGCCAGAGGCCATTCATGAGGAGGGAGGTCCATCTCACCGACCCGAGATCATTGTTCCGAGACAGGTTGCTTCCTCACCTCAGGTCACCTACCAGAGAGGTCACAGGACCTTGTTTGCAGTAGCTCGACGAGTACTTTCTCCACAGCAGGTGGAAGGGGTCTCGCCATCATCATCTACAGGTCAGCGAGTGTTATCTCCACATGAGGTGGAAGGGGCCTCGCATTCTTCATCAGCAGAGGCAGTACGGGAGGGCAAGCAGCCCATGGTTGAGGACGAGAGAGTTGGCGATACACATCATGATTTCATTGACCTTGATGCTCACTCCCCCACTTCAGATTTGCATGAGATCATCCGACAGAGAGAGGCGGAAAACCGCTTGTTACAGCAGAAGCTTGACATGGCCCAATGGACAATAAACTATCTTGAGCAGCGCAACAAGCAACTTGAGGATGAGAAAGAGTTGGATGAGCTGTGGAGGATTCGAAGTGACCGAGTCATCAACCGTAGGAGGCCCGGTGACTTGCTGCCCAAGGAGAGGGAATCCATGCTTATCCGTGTGAATGCACACTTGGAGAGACTGTTGGAGAAAGCCAACCAAGACAAGAGGCTGCTACGGAACATGAAAAAATCATTTTTGGGCGAGAATGCATGTTTGCAAAGCAAAGATGAAGATACTCCAAAGGAAGTTGTCCGAGGCCCGCAGGAGGAAGAAGAAGACCAACCTGCTCCGTATCTTCGCTGAGGCCTCTCTCACTCACGATGATACTCATTAGCATCCTCCTAGCAGCAAACCCAAGAAATTTTGAGAATTTTGAGACATTTTTGGCATTTTTGAGAATTTTACAGGTTTTGGCCATTTGAGTGGTCTCACCCCGTGCGTGACCAGTCATGGGGAAAGCTCAAAACGGGGAAAACTCTACATTTTTGGAATTGTCATGCAAAAATACACTTGCCTATGAATGGGTTCCAGATTTTATGAAGATTTGGGCTTCCAAAAGCTCAAAATACATGCAAATTTTGACTTTCTGCCCCTTTTTTTTGAGTTGCAGAAAGCTGCCTTGGGAGAAATGACTTTTGAGGGGTCAAATCAACTCCAAATTCAGAAATTCTAGTGGGGTTGGAAAGTAGACTCACAGACCTTTTCAATGAGCTATCTTGCCCCTGATTTGGACACCGGGAAGGCCCTCAAACAGAGTTGTCAATGCGCGCGACCAGTCAAAGTGAGGGGCGCGACCACTCAGGGAAATTTCACTGTTTTGACCAGTTCGGCCAGCAAAACACTGTTTTTACTTTGGTTGACTTTTGAGGCATGTAAATGATGGATTTTTGTGTAATTTTCATAGCACTTGGATACATTTACTCTCCTTTGACACTTCTAGAAGTTTCTTAGATGTAAATGGTAAATATTTAATGCATGGATAGGTTTCCTAAGTTTTAGAGGCAAGTTGTTTTCACTGCCTATTATCTAGTTCTCAGTTTAGAATTAGTTGAAACAGCTCCTAGGAAGCTGAGCTCGACCCCTAGAGGTGGGGAAAGGAGTTAGATCATCTATATTATGCCTTCTCTTGCTCATTTTCATGGTTGGACTTTTGAGGGAGAAGCTCCTATTGTATATTTTACTTGTATCTCTGCAATTTGAGGAAAAGGAAGACCAGGGTTTTGCAGACATCATTGGGATTCTTGTGGACTCTTGTGTTGATGGTGTGTTCTCTTATTGTAATTGTAAGTGTGTTTATGTGTTCCATCTCTTTCTTTACTGCAGCTTATTAAACAAATGAAGTGATAAAGTTTGAATTCATGCTTGCCATGCTCAGCTTTCAAATTTGTTTAATGTTTATGTTTTCCACTGTCTAGAGAGGATTCAAAGTCATTGTTTGCCCTCTTTAGCCTTCTTATCATTCTTCCTTGATCATCCATCTCAGCTAAAGGCATCAGCACAAACTCCTACCTTGCCCCAAAGACCCACCTGCAGAAACTGTGTCAAATTCCCACACCCTGAATTGCACTCCCTCCAATTGCCACCAAAAACCCCAAAAACTTTAAATCAACCCTCCTTATCAGTTTACTAGCCTAATATCAGTGTCATTGTATTGGTCATCTCTGTCCATTGAATATTTTACTGAGATTGACCGGAGAGAGCCTTCTCATACCCCGTAGGGCTAGCTACGAGGTGAAATGGTTTGATGTTGCCTTGAAGGTTTACCTTCCTCAGCCTAGGGTGAAATCTCAAGCGCTAACAAAATCAATTCCTCAATGATTGACTAGGGAGGCAGACCTGCTCCCTCCTCGACAATGACACTAAAATGTTACCACTCAAACTAGCAGGGTGCCTGAAAGGGGATCCTTAAAGGGCAAATGCTAGGCCAAGGGCAACGAATGGAGACTTAGCCCACTATCAGCTCAGCTAAAGCTTCCTTCTATTTACGGATTTTCACCGATGGGAGGAGATTTGATATGTATGGAGTCTCCAATGAAGGATAATTCAATGAATGGATATGAGTGACCCAAATGAACCCTTTCCCAGAAGAGTTTGAAGGATGGAGCTTGCTTGCTTCCTAAGCAAGGTACTATGTATTCTCAGAAAAGGAAGAGAGGATTTGAGGGGTAGGTTTATGAGATAAGACTTGTGAAGGAGTTCTCCAATCCCTAAAATATTTGTTGGAGTTGGTATCCCGGGTGGTTCTTGAAGAATGATCCTTCAAAGGAACGGGACCACACGGGACAAGTGGACCGAGTCCAGGCTATGAGGAAAGAATGTAGCAACCAATGATATTCTTACCCTAGACAAGGTGGGGATGGAAGGCCAAGGTTTGATCCCAAAGCTAGGGCTTGGCTTTTCTCCCAACTCCACCATTAGAATGGCTTCAAAATTGGATTGCTTGAGGAAAGGCCAGAGTAGGAGACCCTAAGAGATCGAACTTTTTAGAGGGATAGCTGTTGGAAATAATACTGAGAGGGGGGGTGAATCAGTATTATCAGATCAATCAAACTTTTCAATTTCATACTCAGAAACATATACGCTACTTCAATTAAGTGAACCCGCGTGTACACGCTACTGTGTCTAATGAAACTCGCGTATATCCAGAGATCTTATAATTCAGTTAGCTTAATCTTCAGTAAATGCATCAGATCATTATTAAGCATATTAACAGTAAACAGGTGTAGAATAACAGAACAAAACATCACACAAGAGCCACACACATGAACACAAAGATATAAGGTGGAAACCCAATGTGGGTGAAAACCACCTGCTGCAAGTCATCTCAATCTTCTTCTTAATAAGAAAATCCTTTTACAAAATTTGTACTGGTGCAGTCTTATACCAGTACGGGAGCTACAACCCCCTTTGCTCTTGTACTAGCCGATCCATTTACTAGTACGCAGGCTGCTACCTGCTACAATGCTCCAAAGATCTCCTTTAGCTTTTGTACTAGCTTAGATACTAGTACGTAGGTGCTTGCCTACAATCTTCTCACCTCCAGGTACCACGTTTCATCAATTTTCAGACTGGACACACTGAAGCACAACACATAATCTGTAAGGCCACTTTTCATCCAATTTTCATACTGGACCCATAACTATCATTGAAGCTCAAAAACAATCATTAAACCCTGAATCACTGAAACCCTGTTAACAACAGTCACCAGAACACAGAGCAGACACAGAACTCTGTAATAACCATCAGATCCATCTGCAACTTCAAATATCAAGCTTTACAATGTATACGCTACTTCGATGAATCAAACCCGCGTGTATACGCGCTTTTGCCAAAGACAACCCGCGTACAGATCTAAAAATAGTTTCTCTTAACTTGCAGCTGTACCAGACATCAGACATACTCATAACACTTATAGAACAATACATGTGTCAGTATGTAGATCTAGAATAAGCATCATAAAGATAGTTCATTTCAAACCATTTGATCCCGATCTCTCCTTAGATCTTGTTCTCCATCAACCAATGAGATCTCTCCTTAGCTCAGATCAAGCAATGCATCATCAACCATAACCTTCATACTGGATCTAATGCTTCATCAGATATTCAAGACATTTTAGATGCCCTTGCCTAATGATTTCCTTCTCCTTATATAGCCTTAGGCCTTGTTCAATACCAAGAGCCAAAACCATAGAAATCCAATACCATCAACTAGGGATCAACACGTCCGCCGAGATGCCAAGGTCCAAAACCATAGGCACAACTTCCAAGGAATAACCGCCATGGACCAAAGGTACTTTTCCACATACACGCGCTTTTGCTGAAGCCAACCTGCGTGTACACGCGACTTGGGCTTAACGAACCTGCGTGTATGAACTTTCTCTTCTTCTTATAGTCTGATCATCAATTCCTTGCTGCTGACCTTCTGTACTATGATTTGTCATCAGTGAGGTTTGCCATCAAGGACAACACTTATCTCATAATGCCAACAATCTCCCCCTTTGGACTTGATGGCAAAGCTAACTTGTCACACTTAGAACTATCATCTGATTCCTTTGAGCTGTCCTCCATCAGTCACATCTGATATCTCTTCTGAAGATTCCTCATCTGATTCCTTTGAGCTGTCCTCCATCAGTCACATCTGATATCTCTTATGAAGATTCCTCATCTGATTCCTTTGAGCTGTCCTCCATCAGTCACATCTGATATCTCTTCTGAAGATTCACCCAGTTATGCATAAGAGAGATATTCTTCTATGAGAGGGTTGCCATCAAGTACAACACATGCATCATAATGCCAACAATAGCTTGTTGGGAAATTGATGCCCTAGGTACCCTAAATTGGCTAGACTTGGAAGGAGGTGAAATAATATGATTTTTAGCGACCACCTTGGGTAGATCAGTGCATTAATCTTTGGGAGAATGGAGTTTATGATGAATATGTGTAGGATTTTTTGGTTCCCAGTCAAAGAGGCCTCAAGATCACTTCACTAGCCTTCTAGGTCAAGAAGAAGCAACTTTGCAGCTTTCATACTTCGATGTGCAAAGGAAATGGCTTATCAAGGTCAAATTATTTGATAGAATTACCCTTAGGAGATTTCACTCATATTACATGGCCCATACACTGAGAGATGCTATAATAGAGACGAATTCCACAATTTTAAGCAGTAAATGCATGCAACAATTAGCCCTAGAACAATGAAAATCCCAGTCCAACATATATGACAAAAGTAAACAAGAATAACATTAAAAAGCATGTACTTACATGTAACAAAATATATCCAACCATTCACAATCAGTGTTTTAAAAATTGGCCGGTTTGAACCGGCAACCGTCAAACTGGCCGGTTCATTAGTTGACTGGGTCAAACCGGCAGAAAAACCTTGTTTGACCCCTCCCTTTGCCAAAAAAGTTGGAAAAACTGGTCCTAACTGGCTGGTTTATGGTCAAACCAGCCGGTTCCATCATAAATCGGTCGGTTTATTACCAAGCCAGCTATAAACCCCACAAGATGCATTTTTGTGAGTTTTGAAGCTATTTTGAGGGAAATTTGGGGTTGTTTTCCTTCAAAAATTGTCCCTCCAAGAAAAACATGCCTACCATCTCATTTTCCTGACACATCTCAACCCTAGCAATGTTGGCAATTAATGGTAATGTTAAATTAAGTGACATTTCCTTTAATTTTCATTTTCATCCTTTTACTTAAATTTTTAACATTACCATGAAATTACATAGGATGTTTGAGAGTGGTTTCGACCTCATTGGATTTCATATGGAGAAACTAGAATTTTAGATTTCACTCAAAATTCAATAGACTTAATGGTTTTCAGGATTTCATGGTTTGGGTGTTTGCAATGTTTCCATTTTATTCTATCATGCGTGAGGGTATGAGATTGGCATTTGATCAAGAGCATGAAGCCCTTTAAGAACCTTGATGTTGGTGGCATTGATTGTTGAACTTTGTTGATGTTGGTGGTATTGATTGTTGAACTCCTCTACCATGGCCTTAACAAGAATGCACCCTTCACTCAAAGGAAAACAATTGGTTAGGCATGATAATCTTTTTCTACCACATTATAAGGTTGAGGAGATGAACCCTTCACTCAAACCAAAATCATTGGTTAGGCATGTTAAACCTTTTCAATTTCTATCATGTTATAAGGTTGAGCAATCCAAGTTTGAAGGCTTTGAGCTAGATGATGTTTATGTATCTCTTGTTGATGATGTTTATGTATTTCTAGTAGCGTTGAATCAATGATGAGTTTCATGAATGACCATGTTGACCAGCGATTTGTAGTTTTGATGTCTATTTTTGCTACTACTACTAAAGTTGTAAAGGAGTTTTAGGAGTCCTCAAACTCTGAGCCATATTATTTATGTAGCTCATGTTGATGGTCTCTTGTCTAGTAGCAGTGATGGGTTTGATCATGATGAGGAGTGATCATGTTGTTGATCACTGATATGTAGACTTGTAGTAGGTCAGTGGCCCCATAGCTTAGAGCATTGTTTTCGGACTCTAGAGGCCATTTAGAGCCTCATTGATTATGTATTTTGTTGCTGATATGTATTGCACTTGATGCTATTTTGATATATTCACCTTTACATGGTATATAGATGAGAAAACCTTGCATATTTTGTCTCTGTTGGTTTGGAATCATGGTTTTAAATCTTAAAAGTAGTTTTTTTATTATTAAAAACGAATTATTTCATGTATTTTTTTAAAGCCAGTTCATTTAGACCTAACTAGTCCCAGTTTGACCGATTCCAGATTGAAACCCGGTTTATTAGATGGACCGGTCCGGTCACCGGTTCCAGTTTTTAAAAACTATGTTCACAATTGACAAGAGGGAAGCTCCAAGAGAAGATAAACCAATATCCACACATCAAAACTCATCCATAAAGCTCCAAATCATCCTCTAGAAAAAGTGTGAAAATCTCGAGAGAGATATGAGATCCAAACGAAAGTGATGATGAGCAAATGAGTTCATCTCACTTGTATTTATACACAACTTAAGAGTTCGAATTAGCCTCCTTGGCCTACATAAGCCCAAAAAGTAAAATAATGTTCTAATAATTCAACTTTTGGTGACAAGCCCACCAAACTAGCTCATAAATGAAAAGGTAGGCCTCTCAAGAGGTCAAATAATAATCTATGCATGTCGTAAGGCCCTCTAAGAGGCTTAATGAGGTCCATGGGTGCCACAATGAAGAGTAGGACCCTCAAAAGTAGTGGACAAGAGGTTGGCCCCTTGAAATAATCTGTGGTGCTCCAAATGACATGTGGGGGCACACAAGTGTCCTCATGGGTCTCCAAACAAATCGAAGATGCTTGTAGATCACTTGGAAGGGCTAGGATGATAGTGTAGGTGATACCACATCATCGTGGAAGTCCTGGATCGTCTGCCAAGTGTATGGTGTAGATCTTCGACCAACTAGGCATGATGGATCAGATGCATCCTCCTCTTCCAATAAGTGAACCACGAGCAATCTTTGAATGGCTATGGGGATCCATGGAGTGCAATTTGCTGTTGTGGAAGCCCATGGCTCTCAATGTTCACCCTACATGTGCCAACATAGCCCTCTGGAGGATTAGGACCCCATATAGGGAGACCAAATCCAAGATGGAAACCATATGCAATCCTGCATAAGATCTAATGTGTCCCCTAGCCCTCCAGTACAACGTCATTAGAGAAATCGAGTAAATGAGCTTACCTAATCATGGACGACAGGTGGGGACTTCATAATGGCCTACCCTTCCATAATGGGCCTCGGGTGTGCCAGTGTCTCCTAAACTCCAAATGGGATTCACCAATAATCCTATTAGGTGGTTTCTACTTCTGAAGGGGATAATATAGTCAAGCTACATCCTTCAAAAGGTGGTGGCATGTTATAGATAGGTGAATGAAGTAGGGAATGAGGGGGGACAACCCTGGGCCACATGCTAGGGTACAAGGGTAGCTAATAATAGGGAAGCACACACTTGAGTTTAAAATGTGTAGGAGGGAGCAATCGTGGTACATGAGTTGCGCCGACCTTGATTTTTCCACCCTTCTTTGTATGTCTTTTGCCCTTTGTGATTTTCTTTGATAAACTGCTCGGGGCCCAAGGGGTTAGAGCATGATGTATAAGATATAGCAGTGAATTGCCCCTTTTAAGGTGGGGCGGTTCATCGCTCACCAGGGGTTGGGACAATCATGGGTTCCTATATGATGAAGAAGGCTCATAGAACCCGTAGGAGCTAGGGTGATGGCCATGATGATGTGGTAGAGCTCATCTATTGGTTTTTGCCGATGAGCTAAATATATTTGTCCCAACCATCTTTTGGAATTTGTGGTACATTTTCCTGTTGAATGTGGCCATATATGCTTTTATCTTTGTTTTCAGCTGCGTCAACCTCTGGGCTTCATTCCAAGCCATGACCCAAGGTGTGGGCAAGGGAAAGGGGCAAGCCAACTCTATTTGGACACAATGGAGAAATGTGGACCCTGGCGGGAGAAATGATGAATGTGGTAATAGTGAATGGAAAGGGGGGAATATAAGTGGATAAGGGAGTTGGACCACACAACCAAAATCGAGGTTTCCCATGAAACACCATCCCTGGAACCAAATGTTCAGTAAAATAGATCCCACAGGACTAGAATCCAAGGTTAATTCCTAAAAGGGTTCTAGGGGACAGAAGCGCAAACCTAACCTATTGTTTTCGCCAAGTACCGTATTAATCCATGCCCAAAAGTGTCCATGATAAGAAAACTACAATACTCAATTTCAAAATGACAAGGCATACGTTTAGATTTGGGGGGCCCACCTTCAAATATATGATCATGGAAGATGGGCGAGGGACAACATGGCTAGCTCAGACAACAGAGAAAATGGCACAATGAGGTAGCTGGTGGCTACAAGGGGCTGGTGGTTGCCGACTGAGGACCATCTTGGAATTTTTTTTCTCCTAGGGATATTACCCACAAAATGGTGGGTAACAGGATCTCTACTAAATTGAGTTGTAACGTGTCCTCTATTAGCCCTCCAAATTTGAGGCAATTCTCGTGGCTAGTTTGAGAGAAATCTCAACCCCTATCTCTAACCTTGATTTCACCCTTAAACTTCTTTGATTAGTGGTAGCATTGAAGGTCACGTGCACTTGAAAAATCAAAGGGAGTTAATCATTTTGACCTTCCCTTTCTCCTTGCTTGACCTAGTAATCACATTGAAGATCATTCTCTTAAATCCCTAGGCCTTGCTTAGATTTTCGTAGGTCTCTCTATTGGTGTTAAAACCTTTTATGGTAATCATCTTACAAATCCCTTAGAGAGGTCTTCTCTTCCTAGGAAGCCTTAAATCTAGGAGTTTCCCTTGTAATTGAATAACCTTTCTTCTTAGGTCTAGGTATCCTCATAGGCCTTTCTTGGAGAGCCATTAACTTATTTTGAAGTTTTGAGTCATTATTTGACCTTCTCCTTTGAATGGGCCTTGGAAATCACATCACACCTTGCTATTGATCCTACCATTCAAGTGATTTCCCTTATGTCGAGACTCCTCCCATCAGTGAAAAAGTAGGGGACATTAATAGAGGTGATAGTGGGTCTTTGTCCCATTGTTGGCAATTGGTCTAGTAGTTCTCTGTTAGGCACCCTCCTAGGACCCCTGGTAAATTGAGTGGTAACAATGCCAATTGCAAGTGAGCTAGGAATGCTGATCATCAAGAAGAACACATTGAGGTGTTGCTTCAGTATGGGTCTTGCTTTGATTTCCTGGATGAGCAGGTAGTGGACTTCCATTGCACTTTGTTCATCTTGTATGTCTAAATTGTGAGTCGTGTGGCTTCAAAATCTATCCATAGGATTGTCAGACAAGGTGCAACATTGATGGTCAGAGGGAGCAATGAGGCTCTAGCACGAAGGGAGCAATGAGGCTCCAACAGTGACTTGTTGCAGCAATGAAGAGTGAGGCTTCACTAGATGAGCAGATTGGAGACATTCTCACCAAGTCTTTGCTAAGAGAAAAGTTCTTTATTCTTTAGAGATCATCTTGCAATGCAGTAGAATGTATCCCTCCTTGGGAGGGAATACTGCTGATTGAGAACACTAAGCATATGCTATTCCCGTCTTTGTGTCTAGCCATGGACTTGGTGAAGTGGGATGAGTAGCGAGGCTCCTGGGTAAGGGTACTCCTTAACGCCATGGAGTTGGCTGAGTACATACCCTAATTTGCATCCTACCCACAAGTCACCCTTGTAAAGAGGTCGTGGACTCTGTTAAGCTTGTCAAGATTGCCTCCCATCTTGGTCACATGAGAGAGGAGACTTAGGTGTGTGTTATCTTTACCTAATGTTGGACGCAACTACCTTGGACTTGGTTATGGTAAATTGATCTCCCTAAGTGTTGGATGCAAGGTGTTCTACCACTTGATTACTGCTAATCAAGTTGGGTGAGGATCAATCAATGGACATACGCTGTGTGATCTTTACCAAGGCCATTTATGACTTCCATGGACTTGGTTGTGGTAAATCGATCTCCCCTATTGTTGTGTGGATCATTCTTCTTCTTCTTCTATAGATCAAGACATCATTTGTTCAACTGACATGAGATCTATGATATACTCCTTTAGGTCATGGAGCTTGCCCTTGAGATCAATAGGGTGTGTGTGATCCAGTGTGGAAAAAGTCTGCAAAAAATCCTGATTTAATCCTAAAAACGCGATTTTTTGAACTAAACGATTTAATCCCCCGACTTTTTGGTGACTTTTTCACAAAGGAAAAAATCGCGATTTTTTCCTTATACTCCCGATTTAATCGAGAGTCGACCCAAAAAGTCTTCCTCCCTTCCCAGGCCGCGGATAAAGAGGCCGCAAAGGTGAAAAAGTTGTAAATTGAAGCTTCCATCCATGCGTTTTCAAGTTATTGCATTGTATTGTTTGTCATACTTCTTGCGAGCATAGCAATCTCATTTGTAATCTGTTAGTTTTGAGGTTAAGATATGTTTTTGTTTTCCAAGGAAAAACAAATCTTTATACTTCATATTTCTAGTTAGAAAGCAAAGTATACATTGGCTAAGCCTCCAGGCTTTCAGTGATCTAGACTCTAACAGCCATTGCCCCTTCAAAAGATTACAAAAGTACCAAAAGGATAGGCATACAACAGTCTTCCGTAGAAAGAACCCCACACCATCAAAAACATTGTTACAGTTGTTGAATGCTTCCAGGAGAAACAACAAAGAGGAGGCCATGAAGATCAAATAGCAACAACCTGTCCAGAAAAAACAAAACCAGTGCCTCAAAAAAGAACCCATTTTTCAGACAGGAACAAAGTACCTATGAAATCTTGTGACAGCAAAGATCCTTCCTGCAATGAGAGCACGTTTTGAAAGGGAATCTTCTTTAGTGGTGAATTCCCTGTAAATGTGGGGAAAGGTTATGTATCAGAAGTGGATTTTACCTCCAAGAGTTTTTGAATAATAGATGCCAAGGCTAGGTTAATAATCTGACATCTACTGTTTTCTCAGAAAATAAGCAGCTTGGATTCACCAAGCGTTAATTTTCACATCTACTGTGATACTCACTGTTGGTTTTCATTGTACCTACCACCTGACACCTTATTACCCATGTAGATTACAATCTACTGAATAAATGCATGACTTATTTCTTAATACAATTAGCGGAAACAAAAATTAAAAGGGGAAGAGGATCTCAGTGACTGATTACTTGATGAATTTTAGATGACTCATGATATACATTTATTATATTTTTTGTTGATATTTTGACTCTTGAGAGTTGAGACTCGAACAGGGCTCAAAATTCAGGAGTTGATTCACTATTTTGATATGTGATGTAGCATTAGACTTCATATACATATTATATATTAGCTTTCTTTACATGTTTATGTGGAAACGCATTTATTTGATGTTGTGGATACTCTAGATGTTAAAAAAAAATGAATAATTTTGTGTGTTTTTTTTTTAATTTTGCCGACTTTTTCAAAAAACTCCCGACTTTGACGAGTTTTTCAACTTTTGGACCCTTGCCGAATTAATCTTGACTTCGACTTTTTCCACATTGGTGTGATCTTTACCAATGCCAAATGTGGCTGCCATGGACTTGGTTGTGGTAAATCGATCTTGTTGGAAATACTGAGGGGGGGTGGATCAGTATTCCTTTTCAATTGTTATTTTTACCAGTTAAATCATTTATATTTAGAACACAAAATGAACAATAGGAATAAATGCTTATATTAATATAATCTTTACAATAAATCAGGTACAATATATAAGGCTCCAACCTGTTGCCAAGCACCAACTTGGTCTTTTGTGAGGCTCCAACCTCTAGGGCACCAACCCTATCTTCTCAAGGCACCAGCTTTGTGTTTAGGAGCACCAACTCCAAGGACACCAATCCTTCCAATTTTGAGGCACCAACCCCAAGGGCTCCGAACCTATCTTGTCAAGGCACCAACCTTGAATTTAGGAGCACCAACTCCAAGGACACCTATCCTTCCAATTCTGAGGCACCAACCCCAAGGGCTCCAACCCTATCTTGTCAAGATATGTTTGGTAGTAATTCTCTGCTCCCAAAATCTTCTTCACCGAGTTCTGTCAATCTACAGCTTCAATGTAGTCTCCATGCTACATCATTAATGACAACCTGTCTTTATATGAAGGAGTCTTCACAACTCTTCATATTGCCCACACAAAGTATGCAAAGTTACCTCTTACTGTCGCGATATATTACTTCCAAGAACCAAACTCACAAACACTTCAATGCTGGTGCTGTCTATTGCTCCCTTCAAAGTTCAAACGACGACAGATGAAACTTTATTTCCTTTCACATAACTGTTATTCAAATTGCGTTTTGTACTTCTTCCATAGATTAATTTATCACAGGTCTAAGCCTTTCAAAGATTAACCCAATCAACAGAATTACTTTGTCCTTTGGCTTCCCCCTGTCCTATTGGACCTTCGGCTTCCTTCTGTCCTGTTGGATCTTCGGCTTCCTTTTGTCGTGCTGGACCTACGGCTTACTTCTTTCTCACTCGATCTTCAGCTTCTTTTGTACCTTCATCGTCTGCTAGACCTTTGGCTTCTCGACCTTTCGACTTCTCGATCTTGGGCTTCCTCTATCTCGTCAAGTTCACGAGTTGTGAACTTCTTTATTCTCTGTGATAGATGCTTGAAATCCGTTACTTGAAGTGAAGCGTTTCAACTTGTATATATATGAGTTTCACCAATGACCAAAGGACACGTCCATTTGGAAGGAGAGGCCGTCTTATGGATATTCATCCGATTACTCATAAACTTGTTTTATTTACGAAGGATTTCATATTATAATAGATGTTTGGCAGTCCCACATGCCACGTCATTGCTTAAATTGCAATCAAAACTTCATAAAACTCCCACAATCGCAACCCTTTGGCTTCACGATAGAACATTGCCGATGCCCCTATTTCTAAATGAGCAGATGCGATGTGATATTAAAGAATTGTTAATAAATCCGTCGGGTCCGCAATTCTATCGCAATCATCGGTTTTCCATCGTTAAATCTCTTCAAGACTTGCGATATGCGACGGATGCGATATTTCTTTAGGACGTATTATAATGGTGTAGCAAGTCCGCATACTATCACAGTCGGGGTTTTGACGTGATAAGGCTTTAAAGCTTGCAATGCACTGGATGGGATATTTCAATAGAGTTGTTACCATAAAATGATCGTGTCCGCAGTACATATCGTAATCGAGGGTTTTATTGTGACATCCCTTTAAGACGTGTGATATGAAAGTTCCGATGCGGCGGATGCGATATTATATTAAGTCATGTTGTAATGGTGCAGTCGGGTCCATAATATATATCGCAATCGGTGATTTTAACGTAACATCCCTTTAAGTCTTGCGATATGAAAGTTCTGATATGACGGATGCGATATTTCTTTAGGGCGTGTTATAATGGAGCGATCGGGTGCACACCTTATATCGCAATCAGGGTTTGTGGGACTTCAACTGGCACACAGATTAAAACGGCCTTAACCCTAGTTGACTGTGATCTAAGAGTTGAATATGAGATTGATGGCTAGGATTGAGTGCGGGACTTCAGCCACTATCAAGGAAATCCATACTTTCCTACCGCCGCAGTTGCTAATCACCGTCGATCTAACAGATTTGTCGATCTGATAATCTAGATCTATTCCTCCGCCATTCTTCTTCCCCAAGCACTTGGGTTTGATCTTTGTTGTTCATTTCTTGACTCCATTATATTGCAATCGGGGTTTTGAGCAGTGTTTACAATTACATAACTTAATATAATAGAATCGTCGATAACGCAACAATATAATTTCTCTGATAAAGCGCCAATATATTAACTCCTCCCTATAAATTGCTTCTGATAAATTGCTTCTCTTCTCTTGCCGGCTTTCAATGACTTCTTCCTCTTACTCTTTGCATATGTGATAGATATGCATTGTCTTGGCTTGTCGCTCCTATGGCTTCTCTTCACTCCTATGACTTTCGCTACACTGCTCCGATAGCTCTGTTTATGCTCTTCTTGGGAATATATTACATGTGATATTTGCAATATGGCTCCTCCAATGTTTTCTTCTTTACTCCTCTGATATTGTTGTTGCTCTTTGTTCTTCCGATAGCACTTACCCTTGGGCATATGCGATAACTTGCTTCTGTTGCTCCGTAACCTGCTTCTTTGATGGCTTCTGATGAACTCTTCCTCTCACTTTTTGGCTTCACGATGGCTTCTCCTCTTTACTCTTCCTCTTTCTCTTCTAATGGCTTCTTATATCTTTCCTCCTCGGTTCTCCTGTTTCTATTATGTCTATATTCATTCCTTGGATCCTCCATGAGTAGTATTATGATCAATGGGCATCAATGGGAAACCACACATGTCACAAGAATTTTCCATCACAAACACTGCCATATTGACATCAATGACAACCTATATTAACAATCTCCCCCTTTGTCATTGATGGCAATATTCTTCTTCTCTCCCCCTTTGACATCAATGGCAAAGGAGTGCACAAGGACTCCCCCTGTCGAACTGCTCCCCTTGTCAAACTGCTTCTGTTCTTTATGAATATAATATTTTTATGGGTATGTTACTCCCCCTGTCATGGTGCTCTTCTTTTTACTCAAGATAGAAGGATTGCTGCCTCATCATCAACTAGCACATTATCCCCTCTTCATGTCTCTGAACTTCTTCATAATACTTTCAACAATGCTTAAATATGCTCCACTTCAATGCTTCAAAACAAACTCCAAATAGTCATACACCAAATGTCCAGGTCCAATTTTTATGCTTCTACACCGTATTCTGTGGTCTCCACAGTGAAAATTAAGAGGCCTTCACAGTCCAAATCAAGAGAAAAGGCCACTAAAATTGTCATTCTCGCTATCTTTCTTCAAATCAAGATTCCTTTGTATCTTTGTGCTTCTCCTTAAGTTGCTGAGCTATTTTCGACAGCACAACATTCTCCCCCCTTTTTTTAATATCTAATCCTTGACTGTCTTTTAAATTCTTTCTATTGGTTGACAACTTTTTGCAATGCTTCAATTATGCTAGATTCTTCCAACTGCTCTTGCTTCAAGCTCCATTCCCAGATGTGTCTGTTTGTTTGAAAGTTGCCTCTATTACTGTTCTTGATTTATCTGTTCTCACATCATTTCCCTGAGTCGAGACATTCAACTTCTGTAATACCAACAACATAGTTGTTTTCCCTATTTCTCTAGCATTGAATGGCCTTCTCTGCTGTTCCAATTTATCCTTAATGATCAAGTGGAAAACATTTTCAACAACAGTCCAAAGAATGGTTACAAGATCATGTTCTTCAATGTAGTGCTCCTGAGAAATGATCTTTGCCAAAGAATGATTGTTAATATAGCTCATCAAGGATTTCATAAGGACCCTATCACGAATAGCTTCTACAATAATGATCAAGAATCACAGGCTCCCCCAAATTGTATGCATCATATCTTTTCGCAGAGTCTTCCCATCAAATGCTTAGATTGTCGAAGATCAGGTCAACAACATGTGTTGTTGGCTGGAGAGTTCAAGGGACTTTTGGATTGTATTTGCTTCCTTCTCCATACTTGTGTAACTTTCTTATCTGGCATAGTTCTAGCTTGAGAAGGTGCCCAAATCAAGTTACAATTATGTGCCATATGACCAATGTTATGACACTTGAAGCATTCTATGTTGTTCATGAATAAGAATTCATGACTTCTTCTTGCGAAATTGCTTCTTGAAGATTGACGGGGATCATTATAAGCCCTACAATCTTTTGCCATGTGTCCAATGTTTGTACAAGAATAAGAATAACCAAGAAATAAACTTTGGTACCTAGGAGATGGAGATTTCCTTGATGTACTTCTGAAGTCTTTCTTCCTTGAGATCCTTTGATGATAATTATTGCTTCTTGCATCCTTGACAACATCTGCATTTCTTCTTGGAACAAGACTTCCTTCATTATTGCCTTGACTCTTATCTTTACCTTTGCTGAAACTGGGAGCATCAACATTTCTTTTTGACTTCCTCATATCCTTGTTGTTTGAAGCATTATCATTCTTGCTCGAGGATTCACTTGCATACCCGAGACTTGATTTATCAAATGGAGATCTTTGATGGCTGAACATGTCATCCAAGGCATGAGAGTTTTTCAAGAATTTGTCCATTCAAGTTGTTTCTCAAACTCTTCCTTAATATATATTGCTTCATTTGATTCTATTTTAAGGGAGATGACTTCTGATTTCATTCTGAAGATTTCTTCATTTTCTTTTGCTAGACTGCTCTCCATTTCTTCCTTGATCCTTGTAGCTTTACATGTTTCAGCCTTGAGAAGGTTGATGTTAGATTTTAATTTGAAGATCTCTCCATCCTTTGCTTTTAGTTGGTATATCATGGTGTTTCTCTCTTTTTCTGCTTCATCAACCTGTCCTCCTATGATTACCAATTCCTCCATTGTCTTCTCAGCTCCTTGTGCTAACTTTCTTGCTTCTTGTAGTTGAGATTTGAGAGAGGAGACCTCTACCTTGTAGTGACCAATTTCTTCTTCAAGTTTGTTCAAGCTCTTGTGCCTTTGTTCAAGTTGACTTGAAAAGGTATCTCCCTGTTTCTTTGCTTTATCCAATTGATTTGTCATGGATATGACTTCTTCATGATGCTTTCTTTTGCTTTGATGAAATTCCTTCTTAAGCTTGGCAAGCTCTTCATCCCTTTCTTGTACTTGAAGCTTGACAAGGTGAACTTTCTTCCTTGTTTGGTCTTGATCACTAGTTAGTGCTTTCTTATTAAGTTCCTCGTTTTCCTTTTTCAAATTGATAATCTCTTCCATGGCAGCCATAAGTTTAGTGAGGAGATCTTCTTCAAAATATTTTTCATTCTCCTCGTCTTCTAGGTCTTCTTTAGCCTTGATGTCATCATTCTCATTTTCGGCTTCTATGATGGGTTTTGGATTTCCTTCTTGGTTTCCATAATCTTCTTGACTAGTGGTCATGGTCAATGCTCATTTTGAGTGAAGGTTATGAAGTTTGTCCCATATACCCTTCGCTGACGAACATTTTCCTTAATTGTTCTTTATAGAATCAGGTAGCCCATTCAAGATTGCCTTCATTGCTTTTGCATTGTACTCCTTGGATTCTCCATCCATCATGCTATCAACAATCACCGATTTCTAAACTTCAATGCCTTGAGTCTTTAAGAAATTCCTCATTTTAGCTTCCCATATATCAAAGTTTCCATTGAACCATGGAGCCTTCACAAATTGATTGACTTCTATTTCAGTGGTAGAGGGTGACACTCCTTTAGGAGGATTGGAAACTTTCTTCCTTGGCTTCGCCATTTGTGTTCTGATGATCAACCTTCAGGCTGTTAGGATTTGAGTGAAGGTACTGGCTCTGATACCAATTCTTGGAAATATTGAGGGGGGGTGAATCAGTATTCCTTTTCAATTGTTATTTTTACCAGTTAAATCATTTATATTTAGAACACAAAACTAACAATAGGAATAAATGCTTTTATTAATATAATCTTTACAATAAATCAGGTACAATATATATAAGGCTCCAACTTGTTGCCAAGCACCAACTTGGTCTTTTGTGAGGCTCCAACCTCTAGGGCACCAACCCTATCTTCTCAAGGCATTAACCTTGTGTTTAGGTCCTAGGAGCACCAACTCCAAGGACACCAATCCTTCCAATTCTGAGGCACCAACCCCAAGGGCTCCGGCCCTATCTTGTCAAGGCACCAACCTTGGATTTAGGAGCACCAACTCCAAGGACACCAATCCTTCCAATTCTGAGGCACCAACCCCAAGGGCTCGACCCTATCTTGTCAAGATATGTTTGGTAGTAATTCTCTGCTCCCAAAATCTTCTTCACTGAGTTCTGTCAATCTATAGCTTCACTGTAGTGTCCATGTTACATCATTAATGACAACCTGTCTTCATATGAAGGAATCTTCACAACTCTTCATATTGCCCACACAAAGTCTGCAAAGTTACCTCTTACTGTCGCGATATTCTACTTCCAACAAACAAACTCACAAACACTTCAATGTTGGTGCTGTCTACTGCTCCCTTCAAATTTCAAACGATGACAGATGAAACTTTATTTCCTTTCACATAACTGTTCTTCAAATTGCGTTCTGTTCTTCTTCCATAGATTAATTTATCACAGGTCTGAGCCTTTCAAAGATTAACCCAATCAACAGAATTGCTTCATCCTTCGGTGTCCTCCTGTCCTGCTAGACCTTCGGATTCCTTCTGTCCTGCTGGATCTTTGGCTTCCTTCTGTCATGTTGGACCTTCGGCTTCCTTTTGTCCTGCTGGACCTACAGCTTACTTCTTTCTCACTCGATCTTCAGCTTCTTTTGTACCTTCATCGTTTGCTATACCTTTGGCTTCTTGACCTTTCGACTTCTCGATCTTGGCTTCCTCTATCTCTTCAAGCTCACGAGTTGTGAACTTTTTTATTCTCTGTGATAGATGCCCAAAATCCGTTCCCTGAAGTGAAGCATTTCAACTTGTATATATATGAGTTTCACCAATGACCAAAGGACATGTCCATTTGGAAGGAGAGGCCGACTTATGGATATTCATTCAATTACTCATAAACTTGTTCTATTTACGGAGGATTTCATATTATAATAGATGTCTGGCAGTCCCACATGCCACGTCATTGCTTAAATTGCAATCACAACTTCATAAAACTCCTGCAATCGCAACCCTTTGGCTTCACAATATAACATTGCCGATGCCCCTATTTCCGAATGAGTGGATGCGATGTGATATTAAACAATTGTTAATAAATCTGTTGGGTCCACAATTCTATCGCAATCAACGGTTTTCCATTATTACATCTCTTCAAGACTTGCGATATGCGACGGATGTGATATTTCTTTAGGACGTATTATAATGGTGCAGCGGGTCCGCATACTATCACAATCGGGGTTTCGACATGATAAGGCTTTAAAGCTTGCAATGCACTGGATGCAATATTTCAATATAGTTTTACAATAAAATGATCGGCTCCGCAGTACATTCGCAATCGATGGTTTTATCGTGACATCCCTTTAATACGTGTGATATGAAAGTTCCGATGCGGCGAATGCGATATTATATTAAGTCATCTTGTAATGGTGCAGTTGGGTCCCTAATATATATCGCAATCGGGGGTTTTAACGTAACATCCCTTCAAGTCTTGCGATATGACAGTTCCGATACAACGGATGCGATATTTCTTTAGGGAGTGTTTTAATGGAGCGATCGGGTCCGCACCTTATATCACAATCGGGGTTTGCGGGACTTCGATTGGCACACGGATTAAAACGGCCTTAACCCCCGTAGTTGACTGTGATCTAAGAGTTGAATATGAGATCGACAACTAGGATTGAGTGCGGGACTTCAGTAACGATCAAGGAAATCCGTACTTTCCTACCCCCACAGTTGCTAATCACCATCGATCTAACAGATCTGTCGATCTGACAATCTAGATCTATTCCTCCGCCATTCTTCTTTCACAAGCACTTGGGTTTGATCTCCGCCGTTCATTTCTTGACTCTATTATATTGCAATCAGGAGTTGGAGTAGTGTTTACATAACTTAATATAATAGAACCGCCGATAACATGACAATATAATTTCTCTGATAAAGCGCTGATATCTTAACTCCTCCCTATAAACTACTTCCAATAAATTGCTTCTCTTCTCTTGTTGGCTTTTAATGACTTCTTCCTCTTACTCTTTGCATATGCGATAGATCTGCATTGTCTTGGCTTGTCGCTCCTATGGCTTCTCTTCACTCCTATGACTTCCGATACACTGCTCTAATAGCTCTGTTTATGCTCCTCCGCTGTTTTCTTCCTATCGGTTCTTCTTGGGCATATATTACATGCGATACTTCCAATATGGCTCCTCCAATGTTTTCTTCTTTACTCCTCTGATATCGTTGTTGCTCTTTGTTCTTCCGATAGCACTTACCCTTGGGCATATGCGATAACCTGCTTCTGTTGCTCCGTAACCTGCTTCTTTGATGGCTTCCAATGAACTCTTCCTCTCACTTTTTGGCTTCACGATGGCTTCTCCTCTTTACTCTTTCTCTTTCTCTTCTGATGGCTTCTGATATCTTTCCTCCTCGGTTCCACTGTTTCTATTATGTCTGTATTCAATCCTTGGATCCTCCATGAGCAGTATTATGATCAATGAGCATCAATGGGAAACCACACACGTCACAAGAATTTTCCATCACAAACACTGCCATATTGACATCAATGGCAACCTATATTAACAGATCTCCCCTTTCGTTGATTGTGGTTCATTCTTCTTCTATGAGATGAGCTGAGATGAGATGATGGTGCAGCTTTCAGCTCCCCATATGTTGAGCCATGTACATCTGCGCTGAGATCTATGGTGCAGTTGGAAAATCCTCCCTCGCTGAGAGGGAGTGTTGAAAATTGAAAGCTTCAATATGAATTTCCCCCAGAAGGAGCCCAACATCCCCAAGGAAAATCCACTTTGCCCCACAAGAGAATTAAATTTGATAAAAGGAAAGTACTATTTGGCTTGGCACTCCTCTCATTATTATTATTTAATGTAACAAATTTATTTGGGCAAGCAATCATCAAGGCATTTGATAAATATATTTAAATATTTTCAAGAGAAAATTAAAAGGGGCTTTTCCTCAAGTTGGCCTTAATAAGTGAAGGGACACCATGGCACAAAGGCACCCCTTGGCTCCTCCATCATCTAATATAAATAAGAAGCCTTGGAGCTCATTCAACACACATCATATCTCACATATCTCTCTCTGTCTGTGGCCAATCAAGTCTGAAATCTTCAGGGAAGGAGGAAGGAAGAAATTTGTCTTGGGTGAAGGGTTTATGGTCCCATCTTGCTACTCCTTGAGGCCAAGTTTGCCATGGATACTTTCAGTTGTCTCACCAATTGAGTTTTATCATGGTGCTTCCTTGTAATATGAAATCTTTGATCATGCATTTTTAGCTATATATAATTTCTTCCAACAGATACTAAGCCATTGCTTATATTGACTTTGGTCAGGGTTTTGTTGCAGCCATCAATGCGCTGATTGGTAAGAGTTCAGTTCTTTTTGAAAAAAGTTCCAGTTTCTAATTAGCCTGATATATTGGGGTAAGGTCTTGTAAATTATAATTAAGATGTCAAGGAAGCACTCATTTCAGGATTTTAAATGGTTTGTTGTATGCAGAGTGGGAAAAGACACTACAACTTATTGGCTTTATTGGTGTTGTACAGGTATATTTTGGTGAGGGTTATCATTGTTTTCATCTTTTCGTTGAAGTACATCTACGTTGTGTCCCCAATATGCATTTTACTAACATAATTCTGTTAATGTGAGTTGGATGTGTTTTTTGCAGGTGATCTATAGTCGAATTAATTCGTATGAAAGTGCCGAGGATCTGAAGGCTGATCTGAGGTAAATGTATATGTTTGGCTAAATCTGCTGACTGAAGTAAAGTCAGTTAGTTACTGGTAGTTTTTTCCAATTAGAAATAAGCAATTGTGAATATGTTATCCTTGTGCAGGCTAACATATAAAATATATGCTGATTGATGTGGTATCTACTATCAACCACCTAAATCTTTGTAGCCTAAAAAACTATGTAATAGAAGAACATGCTATTGCAGCTGATTGTTAGACTTGGCTATTAATCTTTTGCTTAAGTGGTTTATTTGAATATTATGATTATCATTATGTACGGTTTCCTTAGTATGATGTCAGCAAAAAAGGATCAGTTGTGTAGTTAATATCCATCGACTTCATTCCTTGGATATAGATGCACTTTGAAGTATCAGGTGGGCCCTTGAGCATGTGGCAGTGAAAATGGTGTTCCTTGACAGCCCTTTGGGGACTGCTTAGCCTCATTTATTTGTATTTCATATCTACAAAATAATAGCTACTATCTCATGTTTGTCACATATACTCCTCTCTTGTTAATGGAAAATTTATGTGCTTAAGAGTGAATTCATTCATGTCATTAGGAGTAGAGTATGTTACATAACTTCCAAATACCTAACCATTAACTACTACATTAAATAACTCATTAATACATCACTTTATTTAGTAAGAATTTATTATACGTCTAAGTCCTAATTGATATCATTATCTCTAGCATCCTCTTGTAATGGTAATTTTACATGCTTGTTCAAATACAAAAATACAAAAGCTTTGGACAAGTAAAATAGTTGCAATCCACAAGATAAGATCTTCAAAACAGTGACTAGAGGTGAACTATATCTAACCAGGTTGATGAAGTACAACTTATGTCACCATTGCTTTGCTTGACCATTGACACATCAACAAGATGAGCGTTGTTACGAATCAAATTAGCAATGTTGCTAAGGTCCAAAGAACCTTGCTATATGGGCACACATAGGGCAGGGACCCACTGTCACCCCTCCCAAGCCTCTGCTATTTAGGCCAACACTTCTTGTTAGCCACCAAAAGAGGCTGACCCCATAGGAAAATTTTTCTCCCAGATTTGTCTTTAGTCGGTAACCAGCAGCCCCTGACAACAACCAATGTAGCCGATGTATTGTGCCATTTGATCTCTGCTCCCTAAGCAAGTCATATGTCCCCTCGCTCATCTGTCGAGAGCATATGTTTGAAGGTGGGTAGTCCAATCCTAAAGGTATGTTTTTCATTGTGCAATCGAGTGTTTATGCTTGTTTTTCTTGGGCACTTTGAGACTGGATTATTGGGTGACCTGGAAGGAGGAGTTTTGACTGTAGTTTTGTTTCCTCACCTTAAATTGGAGGGGGGGGAGGGGCGAAGGGGCGGTTAATCCTCAATCCTAGTCCCGTGGGATCTCTCCTATTGGCTTATAAATTCAGGAAGGGCACTACTTGGGAAACCTCAATTTTGCTAGCGCGATCCCATTTTCCCATTTCACATTTTTCACTCCCCTCCACACATTATATGCCTTATTTCATCATCTTCCCTATCTGGGTCCACATGACCATTAGGTCCACAAGGCACTGGTACACCCCCTCCCCTTGTCCACATGTTTGGGTCGGGCTTAGAAATGTTGCCCTAGAGGTTGATGCAGTTGAAAGAATGTTAAAAACATATCATGGCCACAAGCAAGAAACAAAAGAAAAGAATATTATAAAATGCAAAAGATGGTTGGGACATTAAAATAGCACGTGGGAAAAAGCCAAACATGAGCTCTACCCTTGATCATTATGGCCATCACCCTAGTTGCTAGGGACTCATGAGTGCCCTCACACCATTAAGGAGCCTGTGCACATCCCAACCCTTGATGGGCGATGAACTGCCCCACCTTAAGGGGGTAATAATTGTTTATAATATATATCATACACAACATGCTCTCATCTCCTGGAACCCTGAACAATATTACAAAGAAAAATCAAGAAAAGGCAAAAGGAAAATGAAGAAGGTTGAAAAAACAAAGGCCAGGGTAGCTTATGTATCCACGATTGCTCCCTCCTACATCCATACACCTAAATATGTGGAAATCCTGTTGATCAGTGGTTGTCATTGATGTCAACCCAAGCAGCACCGTGGGCTACCCCGATCTTGCATGGGCATTTTGACTTGGCAATTTACTCTATTTTGAGTCAAGGATCTTCGAGATGGATTCTACTCATCGAGATGTTTTCATTGATATATGGTATACCAAGTAATTCTTCACGGTTTGAGAGATAATCATGTTTGAAGTTAGTAACCCCAGTTAGTGGGCTAAAACCCTATGGGGTTGTGGCATGGCACTCATAATTGGTTGTGGTCATTGAATAGTCAATAATTAATAAAAAAAATTGCTCCTAATATCCCTCCAACGTTCACTTGTTGAGGACCCTCTCAATTCAAGACATTCACATAAATAATGACCCTCATATCCTCCTCTAGTAGGGATTTTGTGGCTTCAAACAGGTCATCGTGGCTTTTTTGCTATAACTCTTTTTTTGCGAAGTTTCAGAAGCTGAAATTAAAACCCATTTGAGCCGAAATCTTGATGAACCTCGTGGCTGAATTTTAGATCTTGGTTCACTATATATTCGAAGATATGATCTGAGGAAGTTAGGGTTTTTGCAGGCTCCCGAATTCCATGTTGAACATGTGACGTTGGGAAAATCATCATAACTTTCTCTCTAAGCACTGGACTCAAATTTCGTAAATAGTCACAGAAAGAGGACAAACTGTAGTTTGTTGAGTAGCGTTTTCAGGGCCGAAGATCGCAACAGTGACAGGTGGCACTTCGTACAAGTTCTCTCTACTGAACTAGTGTATAATTAGGTCATCGTGGGAGATTGGGAATCACTCTTTTTTGAAGAATCCAATCTTGATCAGACCTATGGGGTTGGAAAGAGGACTCAGAGGGCTACCACAGAACAAAATTTCAGACCTTGGAGATCCGAAATTACATAGATACAATAGATTCAATATCGAGCTCCTGGAAGGCAAGAAAAAGCATGCATTCAAGGATCACTGCAGTAAGGAACACACACCAACAGTCAAGGGTAAGTCTCCTACAACAAGGTATGTATGATTAGTGTTTACATTTGAAGTATGAGTATCATCTTTGACATATTTTTGCTGGACAATGTAAGTATATACAAAGTCTGTCATTAGTTTTTATTGTATATATCTTTAGGTCAGTTTTGGATATAGTCTTGCATAGAGTCCAGGCCTATATCAAGAGTGGGAGTCTTTGTCTACTATTGTAACAAGTCAACAACAAAAGTGACAAGCACATTTCAGGTACGCATTGTAATTTTAATTTGTATTTATTCATCATTATGCACTTACAAGTGTTTTGCAAGCAAAGGTAAGTTGAAGGGTATTTTGTTTTGTTTAGGGATTGGTTTCACCGGGAAAATTTTGCATGTAGGTAGAAGAAGATTCAAGTACAACTTCAAGCAAGAATTCAAGAGCAGAAGTATGAAATTAAAGGAAGCATTGCAGTGGGACATCCTTTGAAGACATGGCAGCCATTTGTATATTGTGAAGAAGTGTCAAGTCCAAGAGTCATCATTGTAAAGTTGTAAAAGAGTCATTTGTAAAAGTGTCATCATTGGAAGAGTCATTATTGTAAAGGAGTGAATCTACCTAGAGTCAAAAATGCATTATTGGGAGGTATAGGAGTTTCTGTTGTGATGATGTCATGGTTGGGTTGCGGGTCATAGTGTGATTAGGTGTTCGGTCAAAATCATTGTAAATCATATTGTATCATGGATCGTTGTCCTTGGTACGGGAATCCACACTCTTGTCTCATTTCAGTCATTATAGGGTGGTAGGGAGGTGCTAGGTTGGTGCATGAAGTTGCCTACAGGTTGGAGCCTGTGAACACTTCAAGGTGGTAGGTTGGTCTAGGATGTTGGGGCATCCACTCAATTGACTATTGAAGGAACCAGGGCGTTGGGGCGTCCTTCTAGTGGAAGCTGCAGAAGAATTCTTTTCTAGAATTCTAGGAAGTTGTTTTTTTCATTTTAGTTGGCGCTGAAGATTAAAAATTTTATTAGAAAAGCGTACGGTGATTTTTGACCCAAAGGGGGTTTTCCACCTAAAATTCTTGTGTCTACTGTGTTCTTTTATTTACTGTTATTACTGCATAAACATTAATAATAATTGAATATTAACTAATGCTCTAAAGATTTAGAAGTGCTAATTGCTAAGGAATACTGATTCACCCCCCTGATTATTTTCAACACATCCCTCATCATTACCATCCTTGAACCTATGGCATTTGGCTTTGAGACCCCCATGTCCTTATCCATCTCATCATTATTCACATGACCCCTATCAATTGAAGGATGTACCTTGGAGTTGTCTTTCCCTTTAGGGGTTGGGAACACCTAATAGGGTTGTTTATTAAACACTCCTACCTAGGGAGGTAACACTATTACAAGCTTAAAGCCCCAAATTTGGAAGGGAAGCCCATTATGAAGTCTCGATGTTCCCTTGATTAACAAGCTTGGTTCACTTAGATGCACTAATGAATTATTGTACCTAATGGTGAGGAAGTGCATTTGATCATATATGTAATTGGTAGGTGGTTTCATCATGGGTTGGGCAATTTAATTGGGGCCCAAGCCCACTAGAGGATCATATTAACACTCCTAGGGGATGCATTGAGAACCATGGGACTCCATCATGTGTTAGAGCATCATTTATGCCATGGGCCCTTCAACAGCCTGCTCATTGCCCCATATTATTCGTGAGATGATGCGCTTGGACCAGTGTGCCCCGGTCGGCTTAAGATATTTATGGAAGCTAATCCAAGGCCCAGAGGAGGATTGTTTCATCTATGAGACATCGAAGGGAAAGCACCATCATCAGATCCCTCATTTGGAGCATTATATAAGCTTCTCTATCATCAAGAGACCCATGAGACCGACATTTATGTCCCAACACCACTTTAGGCTACCTATGCTCCAATTTCGATGAGCATCCACCCAAGTTTCATCCATAAAATCTCTTGCCCTAGGTGTTGCCACAAGAGGGAAAATCTAGGTCTTTCTTTATCACCTCGGGACCTTCTTTGAGGTTTGTATGAGGCACATAGTATTCAGTGGAATAAATCATAGGAAACCCTTTCTTCTCCCTTGCCTTAACCTAGTGAGTACCTTGGAAGTAGTTCTTCCCACGATTATTCATAATCATAAAACCCTAGGTCTAGCACAAGTTTTTCTTAGGTTTTTCCAGGGAAGCAAAGATCCTTTTGGAAGTGTTAAAACATCACGTTGATATTCTTTAAGAGGTCCTATCCCATTACTTAGAGTCTTGATCTTAGGAATACCTATTATAATCATAAATCTTAAACCCTAAATCTTGATCTCCTCCTAAGCCTTTCTTGGAGAGCGTTTAACTTCCTTGAAGCATTGAGCCATTGTTGTGTCTCTCCTTGAATGGGCTTTGTGGAATCATGTCATACCTAACTCATTGGTCTATTCATTCTAAGTGATTCTCTTCCTTACCGGGACTCCTCCCATCGGTGAAAGTCTGTAAAGAGCAAGGGACTTTGACTGAGGTGAGCCATAAGACCAACATTTATGCCCCAAACCAGTTTAGGCTACCTATGCTCCAATTTTGGTGGGCATCTGCTCGAGTTTCATCCATAAAATCTCTTGCCCTAGGTGTTGCCCCAAGAGGGAAAATCTAGGTCTTTTTCTCTCACCTTGGGACCTTCTTTGAGGGTTGTATGAGCATAGTGTTTAGTGGAATAAATCAGAAAAAACCCTTTCTTCTTCCTTGCCTTGACCTAGTGAGTACCTTGGAAGTATTTCTTCCCACGATTATTCATAAAACCCTAGGTCTAGCGCAAGTCTTTCCTAGGTCTTTCAAAGGAAGCAAAGATCCTTTTGGAAGTGTTAAATCATCACATTGAGCTTCTTTGAGAGGTCCTATTCCATTACTTGGAGTCTTGATCTTGGGAATACCTATTATAATCATAAATCTCAAACCCAAAATCTTGATCTCCTCCTAGGCCTTTCTTGGAGAGCGTTTAACTTCCTTGAAGCATTGAACCATTGTTGTGTCTCTCTGTGAATGGGATTTGTGGAATCACATCATACCTATATCATTGATCTATTCATTCTAAGTGATTCCCTTCATTACCAAGACAACTCCCATTGGTGAAAGTTCATAAAGAGCAAGGGATGTTGAACTTCTCATAAAATCTCTTTATGATCTTCATAAAATCCATAAAATCTCTTGCCCTAGGTGATGTCCCAAGAGGGAAAATATAGGTCTTTCTCTCTCACGTTGGGACCTTCTTTGAGGGTTGTATGAGCATATTATTCGGTGGAATAAATCATAAGAAACCCTTTCTTCTCCCTTGCCTTTGATGAAAAGTGTAACTAGGTTCGGTCTTCATAATGACATGTGTAAATATGATTTTATTTAATTGATGTAAAGAAGAAAATAAAAATTATTTTTGTAATGCTTGAATCATGGGTTTCATGATCAAGGAATTTCATTTGAGTTAAGGTTCCCATTGTGAACCTTTAGGTTTGTCATCAAGTCATAAAAGTCTATTGAGACAATGTCATGTATGGAAGACCCTTCTTGGGCATGTTACAAATATATGTAAGTCATTAAGAGAGTCAAAGAGACCCTCCAAGACCAAGCTCTAGCATGTCCATCAAGTCGGCCTTAAATGAAATAATAAAGATACTCCAAATGACATGTCGGCCCAAGAAAATGTCAAGTTGGCTTATTTACATTGGCAAACCACTATAAATAGGGCAGCTCGGCCTCATTTTAGCACAAGCAATTCGGTCAAGGTCTAAAGCAGGAAAGAAGTGCGAGAAACTCGAGAAGGAAGCCTCATCATCAAACGAAGAAGAAGGGAAGCTATACGAACCATTTCAGATTTGTTCTAGGGCTATTTCTTGTCACACGTGTGAAGAAAGGAGGCAGCATCTGTTGCAGAAGAAGCCGAGAAGATTGCTAGAAGAGCCGAGGCTAGTAAGATCACTTGTGAAGTCGAATCAAAGGAGAAGTCATCAAGTCGAATCAAGGAGAATTCATAAGAAAGTCTCCCCTCCAAGCGAAGTGGTAGCAAAGTGCAAAAGTTGGTCACACGTGCTACAACTAGGGTTTCTGAAGAAGCCAAGGGTTGCAAGTCTGATCCTAGAAGCCGAGATCTAAAGAATAACCGAGAAGGAAGGAGAAGCAAGCAGTTTGACTATTGAAGAAAAGGTTAAACTAAGAGGTCTCGTGACTTGGTCTTGGAGAGGTCAATAGGTCAAGGGTCTTGGTATTGGTATTCATCAATTGAACTCTCTATAAGAAGAAGATTTCGTTTGGGTTTTCCTCTCAAGTGGGAGAGGTTTTGGCCTTGGCTGATAGCCTACTTTTTGTGTCTCTTGTCTCTTTATTGTTTATGCTTTCATAGTTTTTTTATGAAGAAGAACACTATAATACTCTAACAAAAGAGAAGATCCTAATCTAGAGAAGTAAAAAGCATTCACAAGCAGTTATCATTAATAGAGAAATCACATAATCTTGATGCCCCGGTTTTCTCAACATGGTATTAGAGCTAAGGTTACAAAGTCAAGAAAGGGCATCTTATCAACAGACACTCAAGGATCAAATCTCGAGGAAGGCATTAAAGCGAATCTAGAAGATCACATTGAAGTCAAGATCTACAAAAGAAGTATCAAAAACCATAGATCAAAGAAGAAGTCTACACTAGAAAGAAGTCTTGGAATCCTTAAGTCATCTCAAGAGACCTCAAAGACCGTACTCAAGTTGAAGGACTTAAACATCAAGTTCCTTTCTAGAGAAGCAAGACCTAGGACATTGTCATCAAGATTCTAAGGGGAGCTCCCTCTCATTGGAGCAAGGTCCTTACCATTGAAGACATCATCAAGAAGTCATCTTTGATCATCATCAACAAGGACATCATCATCAAAAGATCTAAAGTGATCTCCTTCTTTGTGGAGTTGAGGATCACTCTTGAAGAGATCTATCTTCATCAAGGAGAAGTTCTTTATCATCTTTACTATCATCAAATTCAAGGAGGCATCAAATGTAAGAAACATCTTCTCAAGTAAGTATATTTATGTTTGAATCTGTCAAAATGTCTTTTGCAAGGAAAGAAACAAATTGGTTGGGGCTTCAAACTATCTTGCATGGAATAAGAGGACAAATCTGAATCTCATTGAAAATGAGGTTATGGAACATGTCAAAGGGTCTATCACCAAACCAGCGAAAGAAGATGCTCAAGCACTTGCGAAGTTTATGAACGGGGAAGTGAGGGCTCAAAGGATTCTCATAGAATCCATCAAGGATCCCCTCATTCCATGTGCATCTAAACTAGACACCTCAAAAGAAATATATGACAAATTGAATTGGTAGAGTTGTTTTCTATAAGCACTACATGAGAAGTCATCTCTCTAAGGCAAGAACTCTACAAGCTAAGGATATCGAAAGAACATGGAATAGCCTCATACTTTATGAGGATATTCGTGTAATATTCCTAATTAGCCATGGCTAATTGGAATATCCGATTTTGCTCAATTTTTCCTTCTATAGTTATTTATAAATAAAAAGGTGAGGAAAGGGGGACATAACTCACTTTTTGGAATAAAGTCACTCTCTAGTAGCACAACATTGTAACTTAAAGGGGAGCCAAGGGGTCCAAAGGACCACGTAGAGAAGGGGCCCACGTAGACACTTGGAGGGATTGCGTAGATGGAAAGGAGCACGTGGCAAGAGAGAGGCTATGTTGGAGGAGGTGGGCCTTAGGGTTTTGAGAGAGGCCAACGCTATAAAGGAGAGAGGAGCCTCCTCATTTTGGCATTCGATTATGTTGCATTTGAGCTAGTTACTTCGACTTAGAGCACGCTGGTTGTTTACCTTGTCTCAACATTGTTTAGTGCATCGAGTGTCTCCGTTCGGAGATCTCACCCTTAGCCCGGGGGACTTCGAGTGCCTACTCGGGCAAGGTAGTTTCATCAGTCTTTTGCAGGAGGATCGATTTTGGAGTTGAGGAGGAGCCGAGCATTTTGATGACTGTGCAATCTTGAGAGGGGAGGACGCAATCTCTTGGGATAGGAGTTCTGGATTGGGTTTATGTGGAGGATTTGAGCTGGGAGATTGAGCAGGGGATCAACCCTTGCATCTTGGAGGATTTTGGCAGAGTTTCGGGCAGAGTTTTGGAGGGTTCTATTCAGTGGCAGCTCAGAGCCTTGAGGGATAGCGTAAATACTCAAGGGGGTGATTTTCGGTGGGTTAGCCATTTTTGAAAAGCTTTCTGGGATTTTCTGGGTTTATTGAGCAGAGGTTGATTCCAGAGTTTCAACATTTTCTAAGGAGGGGAACAACCCCAAATCCTCACTTGATTCCAGTGGTAGCAGCAGCACAACAGTTCTCCGGCAGCTTGGACGCAGTTCAGAGAGACCATTTCATTACCATTCTGAGTGTATTTCTTCACTTGCCTTGTGCAAGTCGAGGTGCTATCTTTCTGATCACCTCCTGTACTCTTTCCATTACTCAGTATAATAAAATGGCTTAGCATTTCTCTCTGCGTTTCTTGAGTATCTGCTTATATTCCATGTATGCATTATTGTATGTTGCACCACTGTTATTTTTATCTCTTTGAGCTTCCCGGCTACTATACCACTTGTGTGTTTTTCTCCTATACTAGTTGGAGTTTGCTTGTGTTTGAGGGATATCCCTAAAAGGGATATTACAGTGGTATCAGAGCATAGATCTGGCTCAGCCTGTGGAGCTAGTAGTTTATGACACCGAAGGAGAAGCCCTACATCTGTTACAGAGGTAGGAGATACAGAGACACTGGGCGTAGTTTGGAGAACACCTACAGAGGGGGAGACTGTGTTCGGGTGGTGGACACAGAACAAGAGGAGTCTGTGGTGGACGCAGAACAGAAAGAGCCTGTGGTGGACACAGAGCAGGAGGATCCGATGGCAAAAGAGGATAGGAAGAGATTTGCGGATATGCTCCTCAAATCAGTGCAGGATCTGTCGAGGCAAATTGAGGTGATGGGGCAGAGATTCACGGCAGTAGGGGCTAGACAGCGTGAGAGCCCATAGGTTTTTCAGATTGGTGAGGGATCGGGTGCATCCCATCATTTGCCAGAGCAGCGTGATACTGCGTAGCAGGTGGCTTCGCATGCCCCTACACGCTCTACCATGCCCATGTTCTTAGGAGCAGACATGAGGGCCGGAGCCCAGCAGGAGGTAGAGCCCGGTCATATGGGTGATTATTTTGCAGAGTACCAGGCCTATGGGTAGGAGTTCAAGGATGCTCTTTCATTCAGAGACTTTGTTCAGCTCCAGCGGGATAGTAGACCCCGCGACCATCACAGAGGGTACCGAAATTACCATGATGGTGACACCCACCGTGTAGCGAGAAGATTCCACTTGCCTACGTTTGATGGTTCATCAAACAGTTCGGCAAAGTCTTGGGTGGAGAAGATGGACATCTATTTCCCGCTTAACCAGATGTCGGAAACAGAGGCCATCAAGGTGGAAACATTGCATTTGGATGGTGAGGCTCAGGATTGGTGGTTTCATGGGATGGTTACACTCGGACATTCCACAGTGACGACATATGCTGAGTTCACCAGGAGATTGATGGAGCGATTTGATCGGAGGGATCTAGAGCAACTTTTTGTTGAGCTGACAAGGCTCAAACAGACAGGGAGCCCAGAGACCTACATTGCAGATTTCTTAAGGGTCTCAGTGATGGTGCCAGATCTATCCACGGCGCAGAGGATCTATATGTATGTTGAGGGGTTAGCAGAGCCACTTCGGGGTTTAGTCCGATCCACTAGACCAGCCACACTCCAGGACGCTATTAGCAGGACCTGGGACTTATAGGCTACCTTACCCAGGACCCGAACACCTTACCCCTAGAGACAGACTTTCCAGTCTAAGGGGAAGGATGTGAGGATTCCACCTCCAAAGGGGAATCCAGGACGAGTGCAGCTTGACGACGATGCCAGGAGGGAACTGAAGAAGAAGCGGTTGTGCTTCACCTATCAAGAGTCATGGGCAGCAGGACATATATGTGTTGCTGGCAAAGCACATTTTATTGAGGTCTTCTCTGAGAGTAGTGGGGAAGAGGATGATGAGGATGATGTGGAGGCAGGAGATAGTCACGCCATGTAGGGACCTTTGCCACCTCCACGCCAGCAGCAGGTAGTGCATCTTTTGCACCTACCGAAGGGGCCCTTGCAGCATTGTGAGGAGTTCCCAAGTATCTGACGTTACGCGTACGGGGGACAATACGTGGCTAGCGAGTTTCAGTTTTGGTTGACAGTGGGGCAACCCACAACTTCATCGATGCACAGATGGTTGAGCGGAGAGGTATACAGACAGAGAGCTTCGATGGGTTTTCAGTCTTGGTCCTAGGAGATCAGACCATGATGTGTGCTTGTTATGTTCCAAAGCTATTAGTGACGATGGGCACCGACACATTGATTGACCACTTTTTCGTGGTCGATATTCCGGACACCAACTTGATATTGGGTGTTCAGTGGCTCATCACTCTAGGGAAGGTCACGACGGATTGGAAGACCCTAGAGATGGAGTGGGATGATGAGAAGACAGGGAGGCATGAGAAGATATGGAGATATCACACATATCCGCCTCAGACTGTTTCAGCTCATCGGATGGAGGCAGTCTTCCGAAAGGGAGATGTAGAGTGGGCAGTGGAGCTACGTGCATCAGAGGCAGGGACTACAAGGCAGATGGTGCATCCAGAGATACAGTCCATCCTTGACCGGTATGCCATAGTGTTTGGGGAGATTCCGCCAGGACAGCCACTGGACTAGGGATTTGAGCACACCATTGAGCTGGAGCAGGGTATATAGGCAGTGATTACTACCCCCTATAGGCATCCCAAGGCCTATCGGGATGAGATTGAGTGGGCCATTCAGGAGTTGCTGGCTCTTGGGCACATTCGGTCGAGCACGAGTCCTTTTGCTTCTTCCGTGGTGTTGGTGAAGAAGAAGGACGGCACATTGAGGATGTGCATTGACTACAGGGCCCTGAACAAGAAGACACTGAAGAACAAGTACCCCATACCCAGGATCGACGAGTTGATGGATGAGTTGAGAGGAGCACGGTTCTTCTCAAAGATTGATTTGAGATCTGGGTACCATCAGATTCGCGTGAGGGAGCAGGACATTCCCAAGACCGCCTTCAGGTGTCACTATGGGCACTTTGAGTTCTTGGTGATGCCCTTTGGGCTAACCAATGCCCCCACCACATTTCAGTCCTGCATGAATCACATCTTCCGCAGTCACTTGAGGAAGTTTGTGTTGGTATTCTTTGATGACATTCTCATTTATAGCAGGACTTGGGAGGAGCATCTCCAGCACATTGAGACAGTGTTGCGTATCTTGCAAGAGCAGCAGTTCTATGCCAAACTCTCCAAGTGTGAGTTTGGGTTGACGGAGATGTTGTATTTGGGGCACATCATAGGGGTGGACGGAGTGAGAGTCCACAAGGAGAAGATCAGGGCCATTAGAGAGTGGCCGGAGCCGAGGAACGTGACAGAACTCCGGGGATTCATTGGCATTTGTACTTACTACCGGAAGTTCGTCAAGAGTTTCTCACAGCTTGCTGCACCCCTGACAGATTTGACGAGGAAGGGGGCTTTCAGTTGGACAGATATAGCGTAGCGAGCCTTTGACAGGCTCAAGGAGGTTATGAGTAGTTGCCCAGTACTTGCATTGCCAGATTTCACGCAGCCATTTGTTTTGGAGTGTGACGCGTCGGGAGAGGGGATTGATGCAGTATTGATGCATGGAGGTCACCTTATAGCCTATGAGAGCTGAAAGCTCCTTCCGCACGAGAGGTTGTATTCTATATACGACAAGGAGATGCTGGCCATCATGCATGCATTGGCCAAGTTCCGGTAGTATTTAGTGGGTAACAGGTTTAGGGTGAGGACTGATCACAACAACCTCAGATTCTTTTTGGAGCAGAAGCAGCTACAGGAGAGGCAGCAGAAGTGGATCAGCAAGATCCAAGCATATGACTTTGACATTGAGTATGTCAAGGGTAAGAACAACGTGGTAGCAGATGCTCTTTCACGTAGACCAGCCATGTGGTCTCTTATGAGCTTGGAAACAGACTGGAAAGCTCAACTCTTAGTTGAGTACTCCAAGGACAGGTTTGCATGTGAGGTTTGGATGGGCAAATGGCGGATGACAGGTACAGGGTGGTCGATGAGATCATCTACTACAGGGGTTGGATCTTCTTGACTGAGGGATCTCAACTCAAGAAGAAGATACTCCAGGCATCACATGATTCACCATTGGCCAGCCATCAGGGGTTTACCAAAACCTACAGGGCCATCAGAGAGAGGTTCTCATGGAAGGGCCTTAAGGAGGACGTACTCCAACATATCCGGGAGTGCGATATTTGTCAGAGAAACAAGGGAGAGATGAGCCATCCCGAGGGTTTATTGCAGCCTCTTCCCATTCCGAAGGGGAAATGGGAGAGTATTTCGATGGACTTCATCACAGGGTTGCCCATGGTGCAAGGCAAGGATTGTATCTTTGTCGTCATTGACCGACTGAAGAAGTACGCACATTTCTTTGCCATATCTGCACACTACACAACAGCACAGGTAGTCGAGTTGTTCTTCAGAGAGGTCTTCAGGCTACATGGTCTTCCTAAGACCATCGTCAATGACAGGGACAGCTGTTTCATGGGCGGGTTTTGGCAGGAGCTTTTTCGGTTAGTGGGGACGGAGTTGACACTGAGTACCAGTGCATGCTCAACAAAACATATTATAGATCAGCGACTAAAAGAAACAAGAACAAACACACCACATGACACCATTATTTTTGGACCAATGTCCCTGAAAAACCCAATGTGGGAAAACCGGTGCAGCTATCTGAGGGTTTTCTTATTAAGCAGTATAAGAGTACAATCTGGGTGCCGAAACTAGCCTACCCAACAGAGAATTTCCTTAGCAGATATACCTCAGTTTGAGAGAAATCTCCTGGTTGAAACCCTGGAAAAATCCTTCCAGCAGTTCCTCAGCACAAAACTGCTCCTGCAACCCCAGCGTCTGCCCAATCTGGACTGCGCCAGCCCCTCTCTGTCTCACACTGGCCTTGCGTCAGCCTTTCTTGGTCGGCGTCAGCCCTAGGAGGCCCTGCGTCAACTCTGGGAGCCTCTGCGTCAGCTGCGCTGGCCCCTCTGGTGCTCTGCACAACACTTGGCTGCCTGTTCGTGGCCCTGCGTGAGCGCTTGCTGGCTCTGCGTCACCGTCCTTGGCTGCTGCGCTGCTCTCCCGGCACAATCTTTGCCTTCTCTGTACTCAATGCCCCTCAGTTGCTCTCCCGATAAATCATTCTATCTCTCTTAGCAAACCCCGCTCTAGAGAATAGAATCACTGATCATCTGGTGTAGTCTCCAAGTGACCCTCAAGCCTCCTTTTATACTTTCTTGTTGACATCTCAACGGCCGAGATTAAGTCCCTAATCAATGGCTAAGATTAGATCTGGGTTGATCCATGTCTTTTGGACCATTCTAACACAGATTCATATTAATACACATTAATATTTTATTTTCCGTAAGTTTAGACTTAGGGACTCCATTAAAAATATTAATTTTTTTAATATCTCCTGATCTATTTAGAATTTGCCGAAACTCTTTCTGGGTATTGGAGATCTCATGTGCCCCAACTTCTCCACCAAATTTCGTGGTTAGAGCACGTCCGATGCTACCCGAAATCAATAACGATCCCATCGCTCTTACTTTGAAGGAATCTTACATAGCAAGCACACATGCACAACGTAAGTGGTCTACCTTTCTCACGTTTGCTTGCATGTCACAGTCAAGAGAATGCATACACTCAACATCTACATGCAGTGTAGCACAACGGCAAGTCCACATAGTGTATGTCATGCGCTTTAACTCATTTTTGTTATGTGGACGCTCGTAAGCTTGGAGTGTGTTTGTCTTCATCGTTATATCTTCCATGTTTGCTGGTTTGCATAGTTGTGTTGTTTGCAAACCATGCTTTCACTAACATGGGTCAACCAATGTACCGGTGGCTACATTGGAAGTATCACTTCACGTGAGACGACCCATGCACTGTTAGCTTAGGAGTAGGAGTAGTGTTTGCTTTTGAGTTGTTTGCTTGCATGCATGTTTTCTTCTTTCTTTGTGGGTTTGCTTGCTTGCTTGTTTGTTTGCTTACTCGCTTTGCTTTCGCATTTGATTCTACTTCTTGCTTTGCTTTTTGGTTTGTTTGCTTGTTATTGTCCGTAGGCTAGTTTCGCATGAAACTGTGTGTGACATCTGAAACAAGCTGGGTAAAGTACAAGAGGCCTTGTGCAACTATCACTACTTGGTTATTGGTCATCTTGCCTCTGTATGAAGAACTTGTTATCTTTAGTCCATGATACATCAATGGAAAATACGTACTGTTTGAAGTGAACCTTGATGAAAACGCAACGCTTCCGCGCTAACTAGTATCACCTACTCTAGTTGGTTGTTTTTGGGTTGATCCTTGTCAGCACAGTCAAGCAGAGTAAGGTGAGGGGAAAAACCTTAACAAGTACGTCAGAGGTATATATAAACTACTTCTTTGAAGGAACAATCTCTTCTGCTCTCAACAAGTCGGGATCCCTCTTCCGCCTCTGAAATGAATAAGTGCTATGCACAATTACGAAAATGAAAATGAAAATGTGAAAAATTCGAAAAAAAGGAAAAATGAATAAGGCGAAAGAAGAGAAAGGCTTCCTGCGCAAAGAGGTGATGCAAGTAACTCCACCAAGTACTGACCAGGCTTGCTGGTAGGAGAGCGATGCTTGTGTTCCTGCGTGACTCCACTGGGGCACTGTCCAGGCCTGCTGGTAGCGGAGCAACACTAGAGATGAAACTAAAACTTTGACGATTATATGACTTGTGCACCAATATACCCCTCATCCCCAATCGAAACAATTATGTTGGCTTGGCTTGGAATGTGTGTCAACCGACCAAGAGCTTGGCAGATGCTACATCTTACAATCAAGTAAGTGTGGAAACCAAGACGAACAGAGAACTGAACAATACTTCTGGAGGTGTTAGACTTTCTTTTCACGAACAAGGTCCATTCAGAGAGCTGGAGTTCTACCAGTGTGTTGCCAAGTGTTGTAGCGGCTACAACCACCCTCCAAAATTTTTCCTTAGCTTTGTTTTGGAGCCTCCCTACCAACCATCTTTAGCAGCATGTCTTGCACTATCAAGTACACAAGCTTCAATGGTTTTCTAGCAAATTGCCAGCCTGTGCATGATAGCTTGTTGCATCCCCCTCACAGGCTGTTTCTCTGGACTTGGTCCAGCTGTAGGTTGAGCAACACCCTCAAGAAATTGCACAATTTTGGAGGGAAACCAGCCTTCCCTACAGAAATTGCACAATCTTGACTGACAGCCTGCTGGGCTCCAAAATTGCGCAATCCTGCCTGTCAACCTTCACTGGAAAAACTATGCAATCCAGCCCAGTAGGACTGCTCAACCCAGAAATTGCACAATTTTGGGCGGTAGTCAGTTGCTCAGCCTAGAAATTGCGCAATCCCTCTAAGGCAGCTAGCCTAGAAGCTAGCAGAAATTGCGCAAATCTAGCCAAGCAGCTTGTTCCTCTCAAAAATTGTGCAATGTAGTCAGACAAGCTTCCCTAAGCAAATTGCAAGGTCTGACCTAGGACAACTGCTTAACCCATAAATTGTGTAATCCTGGGAGACAGTCACATGTTCCTCCCATAAATTGTGCAATCCTGGGAGACAGTCACATGTTCCTCCCATAAATTGTGCAATCCCTCTGGGACAGCCATCTCTGCTCAGCCTAGAAACTGCGCAGATTTTCATTCCAGGCTTGTAAACCGATGCATGTGTCTTCAGGTTGACCAGTTCCCTCTGGGACTGAGAAAAACCGATTTGCATGAATGCACTGCTTCTCCCAAGGCAGCATGCAAAGGCATCCCTTGATTCAGGGATCCATTTTTAGCAGCTGGAGGTTACATGCAAAGATCATTTCAAAAACTTCTCGCCAAGTGTCGTTTTTCCTAGATTTGTGGTGCACGTCCCAACCTTGATTTTATCAAAACTCATCAACCGGGCGCTACAGAGATCATTCCTTGCATCGACCTTGCAGCTCTGACATCCCACATTGCATTTGGCAGTCGTCGACACATTTAGCTCAATTGTTTCGGGGTAGGCCTGCTTTTCACGTCTCGCGCTGCGTTTATGTCGCTTTTTGTGTTTTGCTTTGTGTGAGTGTTGTATGCTTGATTTAAGTGAGCGATTGCTGTCCTTTTGATGTATGTTAGCTTGTAGAAGCATCGTTTCAGTTTTCGTTTGCATTTCACTGTTGTCGCATGCATGACACTGTTTTGCACGGAAGGTCGTCATCGCGGCGATTCGCTCACATACATGCATGCTTTCCCGTTTTCTGAATCTTGCACTTGTTGTTTCCATGAATGATCATTCACTCTTGTTTGAACTCATCTCACCATGCATTCAGACTTCTCATGTTTTCAGTTGCCCATTGGCCGGACTAGGCTGCCTTGCCCGGCTAGTACTACGCATTTCTGGAAGCGAAGGATCTGCCTTCCCTCTAAAAATTGTGCAAGTCTGGCCCAACACTGATCTTCGGGCTTGCATTGTGCAATTCTTGGAGGCAGTGTCCTGCTGGCCCCAAAAACTGTGCAATGCAGTTTGCTAGTTGCATGTCACTGCTGACTGAAATTGCGCATTGTGCAGTTTCAGTGCTCAACAGGTCACGCTGGACTATGCATTGTGTAGTTCTAGCAGTCAGTCAGCCTCCTGATAGCTTGGACTATGCCTTGCGCAGTTTTGGCGGTCAGTCTCCCGACCTCCCGACAGAAATTGCATAACCTTTATGATCAGTCACATAGGTATGTTGCAAGTCAGTTTTCAAGTTCGTTTTGGTTTTCGATTGACATATTGCTTGCCATGAGTGTTGGCATGTCTCCAGGTATCGCTGGTGTTCATCTCCTCTCAGCAGCACATATACAATGGTTTCCAGAAGAGCAAAGTCGAAGGCACCGTTCAAAGCACACATGGGGATGTAGTCGATCATGTGTCTATGAACTTGCCTACCCACGAAGACATCAAGTTGTTCGTAGACAAGGACATCAAGATAAGATGGCGTCAACATCACAATAAGCAGCAGCAACTAAAGGCATCATACCTACACGCAATGAACGCAAGAGGAAGGTTGTTGACAACACAGAGGTGGAACAAAGTTGCATGCTCAAGCAGATCCACTTGTGATGAAAGCAACTTTGGGGATCGAAGCTATGAGGTGACAGCGCGACATGAAGATCACATGAAGGCAGAGAAAGGAACATAGAAGGAGTTGCATGTGCTAAATCAGCAACTCGAGGAAGAACAAGAGTTGCACAGACATGAGAATGAGTTACAACAGGAACAGGTACAGTAGGGGGTGCAACATGCACAAATCGGTGAAACTGCGCTCGTACAAGGTATAGATCCATCCCAACAGCTGGCACAGAGCGGACAAAATGAGCAGTGTTGTTGATCGCATGCAAGGGAATTCAATAGCATGCATGTCATTGTGTGCACGCATGCGATCCACCCATTTGGCACACTCACCAAGGCAAAGACAAGAAGCAAGTCCGACTGGGGCTGAACATGCAGTTTGACAATTGATGCGCATGACCACCAGCACACACTTGAAGATCAGCACAGACACTATGCATTAGTGTGTTGTTGGTTCGGCCGCACCCAAGAAGACCATGCACATGCTATCAGACGAGTTGGACGGAGGAGCCATATCAGTGCACCTGGATGCAACAGAGGCAAGAGTTAGCTTCAGCAAGATGTCACCATTGAGCGCACAAACACCATCACGGACGACCAAGCTTGGCATTAGCTCACCACCTTCACCATCACAAGGATGTCAAAGAGTTGGTCTCACCACAACGGTCCGAGTGTCAGTGATGTCTTGCATGGCTTGCTCAAGCCATTTTGTCTCACATGGGCACATGTGCATTGTAATGTAACGTCTTTTCAAGTGGAAGTTCAAGTGTCGATAGTTGAATCTAACAGTCATAGAGTAGTTGAAGAGTCATGAGGATAGATAAACGGTCACAAAAGGGAATGTCAAGGGTCACCTCACCCTTTGCTATAAATAGAACCTCATAACTCATTGTAGAGGCTTTTGGTCAACCAAGCTTCCGATAGGATTATCTTAGAGAAAGCTTGGACAATATTGTAACGAGCCTTGGCTTCTCCAATTTGCAAAGCTAGTATATCTTTTTGGAGGAGCAGGCGGTTGTGGCTATAACGTTCTGTTGTCGGAACTGGTGGTTAGACATGGATGTATTGTATGACTGAAACTTACACTTCTTAATATAACAGAGCCAACACGTTTCATGCATATGTTGTATGGTATTTCAATTATATTGAGTACTTTAAATGATATATGTATCTGTTTGCTCACGCATGCTGATGAGCCCCAAAAATGTACAATTTTTGGGCTCATTCAACCTCCTAATTTGGCTTAGTCCACCATTCTCATTTGTTTATTGCATGTTTTTGATTATTTTTATGTTAATAGAGTGAATTTGGTTAGTCATTATGCCAACAAGTCTAATGGGTGCTTTGTGTAGCCTTTTTGGTCAACTTGGAGACAAAATGGAAGGTCTTAATGAGCACTTGGCAGCCAAATTCGTGGGAGAACAAGCTAGAGGATTTGTAGGAAGGTGTCCCCCTCATTTATGGGCCCTTACCTCGAATTCTCCACCATCAGCTCAGAGTTCAAGGGCCACCGAATCAATCAGCACAAGGGCAGCCAAGCAAGTCAAGTAGGACTGCTGTTAACTCCAAGTCTTGGGCAGCCAAGTCCCTAAATTTTAGGAGGACTGTTGGGTCCTCAAATTGTATAAATAAGAAGGCTTAGGGCCTCATTTTGGTTAGCTAGTGGTTAGTCATTTTTGTTAGCTAGTTGGTAGTCATTTTGTAGCTAGTAGTTAGCCAGTAGTTAGTCATTTTGTAATTCGATTTGTAGGCCATGGATTAGCTTTGCTTTCAGCTCATGTTCAAGTTCTTCTTGTGGACAGTTTTGATGTAACTCTTCTTTTCTTGCTCAATAAAGATGAATCCAGCTTTGCACCAATTCTAAATCTCTCTTAGGAGGCTACAACTCTTGGGGTTGGGCCCATCTCAAGCGCCCAATACCTCCTTTGATTATCTTTATGTGTCTTTGCTGCATTCTTAGAATAAAATTTGCTATTTAGATCTAAATCTTGTTTTGTTATTTAGATTGTTTTTTTGATGAGTAAAATAGATTTTCATGCTCAGATTTATTTGATAGGTTGTTAACAGAAAAAGCTTCAAGAAAAGGGCCAACAAACATCTGTGGTTTCACCTCTCCCTTAGTGGGATCAGGAGCTGTGACTAGGATGACTTTGCTGCCCACAAAAACACTGACTTTGCTTTACCATGCAATCATTAGTGTTTGGTTTTCATTTGCAGAAGTTGGTTACATGTTCAGAGCTTTGAATGCTTCATTTCATAGTTAATATACATGGTCTCCTTGCAAATAAAGTTGTTGTCCATTCTTATTACTGTTCGCTAGATCATATTAGGGTAGCATAACTAGATCTTTGTTTTTTTGCATGTCTTTGTTTGTTCAGTTTGGAAAACCACTTGCAGAGTACCTATTACCCTTCCTTACCTGCACATACTCCATCCAACCTACCTACTCCACCCTCTACTTAGAACCCTTGCTTCACATTTGCCATTCGCTCCCAAAACCCTAATTTTTGTGCAACATTGCTTCACTCTCCCTTGAACAAATCCAATCGCTCCTTAGCCTCATCCACCGAGCCTTAGACCTCTTCACATCCCTATTTCACCTCCATACTCATTCCTCCATCTTTTTCCCCCCATCCATGCTCCAAAATCCCATTTCGAAACATCCTGTAGAAGAATTACAGAACATCCTGTAGAAGACTTACAGAACTTCCTGTAGAAACCGCTGCAGACTTCCTGTAGAAGTTCATAAACACGGTTGCATGGCCTCCAGACTTTGTGAAACTCTCAGAAAGAATGCTAGGGATCCCTTAGACCCTCTCTGTACCATCCCAACCTTTCCCAAAGCATTTCGTCCCTTGATCCATCCCTGCATAGTGGAAAACTAGTTAGAAGCACATGCATGATAATTCTAACAACTTAATCAAAAATACAAAAAGATGTTTTCTTCAGCTAGTGATAACTTAGACACATGCATTTTACCTTCCTAGAAGTAATGGCATCTCTTCTCATAGTTTGCATTCTCATTTTTGCATCAGTATGACTAGTTGGTAGAATTAGGGTTTGCTAGGGTTTGTGTTTCTTTTTGGCTTTCAGTTTCTTTCCGCAAGTAGATTAGCTTCCTTTGAGTTAGCTTTCGTCCATCAGTTAAAAAGCTTCTTCTAAGAGCTTATAGAAGTTGGCTTGAGCCCCTAGCGGACTTGTGCCAGCTGACCAAGTGACAGCTGCAGCAAGAGCTAGTACTTGTGCATACAGCACCGTCGCTTCCAAGTTTGTTACGAACTACCGGGTTGATAAAATTAAAGAAGGGAGTTCCAGGAGTTGTAGCATTATTTCTACAATACTGGGGCCCACCATCTTTTTGGCGCCATTGTCGGGGAAGCGTCAGAGTATTAGTAATTGTTGCTTTTCTTCTATTTTCTTACTCTTGCCTTCTGCTAAGTAGTTTATTTCATTTCCATTCTGCAAAAGTAGCATAGACATTTCCTGCTTTCATAGATTAGCATTTCCTGCTTTCATAGATTAGCATTTCAATTCTGCAATTTCATTTATGCAAGTGTAGATTAGCATTTCAATTCCGCAAGCGTAGACTAGGATTTCATTCCTGCAATTTCATTTGAGCAAAATAGATTAGTCCTTTCCTGCTTTCATTTCAATTCCGCATTTTCATTTTAGCAAGACAGTTAGTTGCAGATCAATCTATTTTAGTTTTGCAGGTAGAAGTAGAAAAAACAAAAAAATCAACCAAAAAGATTTCATTTCATGCTTTGTAGGAGTAGAGATAAGTTAGAAAATTGATTGCACAACACCCCCATTGCTTCACACAGCCAACGTTCTTCTTCGATGGCTGTGATGAAAGAACCCCTGGGTGGACATCAAGACATATCTGAAGAACCTCTAGGGGAGAAGAAGAAGAAACATTCCTCTGAAGCAAATGGCTACAAGCAGAAATGTTGGGAGCAACATCTTGTCCAAAGATGAATTTGAAAATCAGATCAAAGATTTCAAGAGTGATATGAGGCAGTTTCTTGCCATGCAACTGGATACCTTGCGGATCCAAAAGAAGCAAGAAGAAGCCAAGAGGGCTTTGGCCATTTTTTGTCCTAGGTGCACTAGAAAGCATCCTAGGAACGATTGTCCAATGCACTCTCTAGAAGTGTGTTTCATCTGTGAAGAATACCATCCTACAGATCAGTGCCCTTCCTTGCCCAAAATCAAAGCTCCATGTCAAAGAGCCAAGGGAGCCACTGAATCACTCTGTTATATGAACCAAAGGAGGCCACATGGACCCATACCCTACCAGCAGGAACTGCAAGGGCCCTCCGAGACCTATTATGACCCTTATCAAGCCACTTTCATGCCTTCTTGGGGTCCCCCTGCTCATCCTTCCTGGTCTACACCTCCTCCTTGGTCATATTCTCCTTGTTCCTTCACAGATCCATATTATGCCCAACCAGTTGCTCATTCGTTTCACTCTTATGCTCAGCCACAACCTCAGTGGAATGCACCTTATCAGGAGTGGAGGCCCCAGTACAACTCTCATCCCGCTCATTTTCCTCCACCACCTGCTCATCCGCAACCATCGCCTCCTCCTCCACCAAGGCAACCCCAAATGCCTACCCAACCACAATACCATCCATCTCCATCTCAATTTCACACCTCCACTCACTTACCCATACCATTTCCAAATCCACACATTGGAGCAGCTCAACCCAATTGCAAATCTGAGGCACAACATATCCAAACAATTCCTCTTGAGCCCAATGATCTTCACTGAAGCTCGGGAAGAGTGTTGCAAAAAAGAGATCATCTTGAAAGCATTGAAGGACCAAAGGCAAAAGAAGATCCAAAAGAAAAGATCAAAGAACCATGGGCTGCACTTGATGAAGAGAAGAGATCAGAATCAGAGATGGAGAAAGTTCCCTCATGGTTACCATCAAATCTTCCATGTATTCAAGAGAAAGATCAATCAGAAGGTCATGATAGAAGGTGACATGAAGAATGATCCAGATCAGCAAAAGAACCAAGGATATCAAAGCTATATTGAGATATGGTTTCAGAAGGTCACTAAGTTGCAGCAGTACTTTTTTCCTCAACTTCGTTTGATCCCTTCAAAGCCAGATCATTTGGTCTCTGAGATCTGGATACTTGTCCAAGCATGCATTTCGAGCCTTCACATCATTTTTTCTCTAATCTCGATGTGCACATGGCTCCATTGGAAGTATTCTTATACTTGAAAATGATTTTGTTTTTCAAGTAGGGTAGGGTAGAAAAAGAAAAAAGAGAAAAATAAAAGAAAAAATAAAAATCTAAGGTGAAAACCTCCTCGGAGGCGCCTTAGATTGGTTCATTGATTGAAAACCTCCATGAGGCGGTCAATGGGTTGGAAAAAAGAGAAAATAAAAGGGAATAAGATCTCTGGGTGAAAACCTCCCTTGGAGGCGCCCAGGGCAGGCAATTAGGGTGAAAACCTCCATGAGGTGCCCTAGTTGTTTTTCAAAAAAAAAGAGAAAAAAGAAAAAAAAAAAATAAAGCTAATTTCCATTGAATAATTTCATGTTGTAGCAATGACATTGCAGGTCAGGAGGAGCACTCAAATCAAGGTCAAAGTAATTGTTCTTGTGCCTTCTACAGGAAGCTCTGTATTTCTACAGGAAACATCCTGTAGAACCTTTGGACGAGCCAAATCCAATTTCAAAAGTGAATCTGATGGTGGGAATCTGTTGATTAGGCCTACAAGCACTTGTGTGTCCATCCCTTGCCTTTATCCATCATTTTTTTCACCTCCTTGTGCTTCTCATTGTGCTTCTACAGGAAGTTCCTGTAGAAATTGTGGGAAACTAGGCATGCATTTCAAAAAGTGGTTTGGCGAACGTGGTAGCTTCCTCAAGGGTTCAGAAGCCCTCATGCAATCTTCCAACTCCTCCTCCATCATCTCCATACCTGCATCACAGCCAAAATTCATTTTGTCATCCCATGCAACCAAAATGCAATGTGCCTTGAAGCAAAAACACATAGAGCAGAATTTGTTTATGCCATAACTTGAAAACCATGCATCCATTTGACAAACCGTTTTATGGGGAATTGTACAAGGTTGATGACAACATGCCTGAGCAGTTTCATGCAATTCCGGTGCACGGTTTCCAAGAAATCAGCCTCCATCACCATCAGCCATTTTTGCATTTTCTCCATAACCGTGCATCCGTTTCAAAACCTGTTTCATGGGGAGATGCACATGGGTGATAGTAGCCTACCCAAGCAGTTTCAGCCGATTCCGATGCACGGTTTCCGAGAAATCGAGCTCTGAAATCTTCATCCATTTTCCATTTTTCTCGAAATCTGTGCATCCATTGATCACGAATTTGCTATGGGAGATGCATAATGATGGTAGGAACATGCTCCCCGAGTTTCATATCAATCCGATCTACCGTTTGGGAGAAATGGCAAAAAGAAGTTCTAGTTTTGTGACCATGCAACAGCAGCAGCTTGAACGGGCAGAGTTGAACATGGAAACGATTGCATGCAGCTCAGATCCGGCCAGAGGACACCTGCACAAGGAGAAAACAATCAAGGATTAGCAGCCAAGCCACATGCAATCAGAAAAACCAATGCATGCAGCAATGACAGGCCATAGCAGCTCACGGCAACCATTCAACTTCGAGGTATGTGACTGATCTCATTCTTCTATTGCATAAAATTAATTTGAAAACTGCATGAATGAATGAAATGGTGAGATTAAGTCAGGAATATAGCAAAGTTAACCCAACAGTGCCTTCTCTACCGCTCCGCCAGAAATCACGCAGCATGATCAGTCATTCACATGAAAATTAAAAAAAAAAAAAAAACAGTTAGTGTCAGCTGCCTGAACTCCAGTGCAGCGGATCAAGAAGAAAACATGCAGTTCATAAGTAGAACATGCAGTTCATGATAGCACAACTGTCTGCATGGCCAACACATGTCTTGGCCACTTCACTCTCTCACGTAAATGACGCCGCAGTTAAACGACGCTCGGCTGAAACTCTCACCATTCAACTGCAGTCAACTGAAGCGCATGTCCACCATTTCCAGATCAGTTAACCGATGGTGCTCTACAAGATTTCTGCCTTTTATTCTCGAGATCTCTTCAAGTCCTTAAAAAATTCCCGCCTGTCGCACTCTACAGGCGTTTCTACAGGATGTCGTCTACAGGAAAGGCAGAAAACAGCCCTGCAGAAAGAAACCACTAGATTATACGATGCAACTACCAGCTCAAGAACTTGTGGCCAGAGATTTGCATAACCATGCATGGACATTCAGACATCTCTATCGTGGTCAGCCAAAGAGGCATCTTCTAACAACAGGAGGGGGTGTATTTGTGAGTGCGAAGAGACTTTTTGCTGGTGACTCTGTCCTTTTTATAAGGGATGAAAAATCACAACTACTTCTGGGTATAAGGCGTGCAAATCGGCAACAAGCAACTATGTCGTCATCTGTCCTGTCTAGTGACAGCATGCATATTGGCGTTCTTGCTGTAGCAGCGCATGTTGCTTCAAACCATAGCCCATTTGCCGTTTTCTACAATCCAAGGGCAAGCCCTTCAGAGTTTGTCATTCCTCTGTCTAAGTACAACAAAGCAATCTATGGCACCCAGGTTTCACTTGGCATGCGGTTCAGGATGATGTTTGAAACTGAGGAATCAGGCGTGCGCAGATATATGGGTACCATTACAGGGATCAGTGATCTTGATTCTATGAAATGGCCAAACTCACAGTGGCGTAATATCCAGGTTGGGTGGGATGAATCAACTGCTGGTGAAAGGCAGAATCGAGTTTCTATCTGGGAGATTGAGCCTGTTGCCACTCCATTTTTCATTTGTCCTCCGCCTTTCTTCAGGACCAAGCGCCCACGGCAGCCAGGAATGCTGGGTGAAGAATCAAAAATAGAGAGTGCCATCAAGAGATCTTCACTGTGGTTTGGGGAGGAGACTGGTATTGTTAATTCTCAAAATCCTACAATGCCTGGTGTTGGTTTACTCCAATGGATGAACATGCATCAGAGACCTGATATAATAAACTCAGCCATCCAGCCAGATTACTATCGTCCTATGGCTGCTGCTACCTTACAAAAACTGGGGAGCAGTGACATAACCAAGCCTTTGAATTCAGCCCAACAGGCATTGCAGTCACATCAGTTACAATTCAGTATTCCACAGTCCCAACAGTCAGAATTGTATCAACCTCAAATTAAGTGGCCACAACAGCAACACCACCTTTCCAATCAGCAACAACAGCAGCAGGTGCCATCACAACAGCTGGATCAACACCATCTTCATATGCAACAGCAAAATCCTTCACAACAAGTGGAGCAACAGCACAGTTCAAGAAGAAGGCACCCTCAGCCGCGCAGACCAAAACAGTGAAGACAGTTCTACAGGAAGTTAGCAGACTATTTCTACAGGAAGACAGAGGATTGTTTCTACAGGAAGACAGAGACTGTTTCTACAGGAAGCCAGCGAACAGTTTCTACAGGAAAGTTTGAAAAGCGGGAAGCCAAAGGAGAAATCAGTCGAGATAGTAGCCAAGGAAGTCACCAGGGCCATCAAGGACAAGGGGAGAGATTTGGTTGCTCAGAGGATGAGCAACACTTTCAGTAGGGGGTGATGATGAGCCCCAAAAATGTACAATTATTTGGGCTCATTCAACCTCCTAATTTGGCTTAGTCCACCATTCTCATTTGTTTATTGCATGTTTTTTATTATTTTTATGTTAATAGAGTGAATTTGGTTAGTCATTATGCCAACAAGTCTAATGGGTGCTTTGTGTAGCCTTTTTGGTCAACTTGGAGACAAAATGGAAGGTCTTAATGAGCACTTGGCAGCCAAATTCGTGGGAGAACAAGCTAGAGGATTTGTAGGAAGGTGTCCCCCTCATTTATGGGCCCTTACCTCGAATTCTCCACCATCAGCTCGGAGTTCAAGGGCCACCGAATCAATCAGCACAAGGGCAGCCAAGCAAGTCAAGTAGGACTGCTGTTAACTCCAAGTCTTGGGCAGCCAAGTCCCTAAATTTTAGGAGGACTGTTGGGTCCTCAAATTGTATAAATAAGAAGGCTTAGGGCCTCATTTTGGTTAGCTAGTGGTTAGTCATTTTTGTTAGCTAGTTGGTAGTCATTTTGTAGCTAGTAGTTAGTCATTTTGTAATTCGATTTGTAGGCCATGGATTAGCTTTGCTTTCAGCTCATGTTCAAGTTCTTCTTGTGGACAGTTTTGATGTAACTCTTCTTTTCTTGCTCAGTAAAGATGAATCCAGCTTTGCACCAATTCTAAATCTCTCTTAGGAGGCTACAACTCTTGGGGTTGGGCCCATCTCAAGCGCCCAATACCTCCTTTGATTATCTTTATGTGTCTTTGCTGCATTCTTAGAATAAAATTTGCTATTTAGATCTAAATCTTGTTTTGTTATTTAGATTGTTTTTTTGATGAGTAAAATAGATTTTCATGCTCAGATTTATTTGATAGGTTGTTAACAGAAAAAGCTTCAAGAAAAGGGCCAACAAACATCTGTGGTTTCACCTCTCCCTTAGTGGGATCAGGAGCTGTGACTAGGATGACTTTGCTGCCCACAAAAACACTGACTTTGCTTTACCATGCAATCATTAGTGTTTGGTTTTCATTTGCAGAAGTTGGTTACATGTTCAGAGCTTTGAATGCTTCATTTCATAGTTAATATACATGGTCTCCTTGCAAATAAAGTTGTTGTCCATTCTTATTACTGTTCGCTAGATCATATTAGGGTAGCATAACTAGATCTTTGTTTTTTTGCATGTCTTTGTTTGTTCAGTTTGGGAAACCACTTGCAGAGTACCTATTACCCTTCCTTACCTGCACATACTCCATCCAACCTACCTGCTCCACCCTCTACTTAGAACCCTTGCTTCACGTTTGCCATTCGCTCCCAAAACCCTAATTTTTGTGCAACATTGCTTCACTCTCCCTTGAACAAATCCAATCGCTCCTTAGCCTCATCCACCGAGCCTTAGACCTCTTCACATCCCTATTTCACCTCCATACTCATTCCTCCATCTTTTTCCCGCCATCCATGCTCCAAAATCCCATTTCGAAACATCCTGTAGAAGAATTACAGAACATCCTATAGAAGACTTACAGAACTTCCTGTAGAAACCCTTGCAGACTTCCTGTAGAAGTTCATAAACACGGTTGCATGGCCTCCAGACTTTGTGAAACTCTCAGAAAGAATGCTAGGGATCCCTTAGACCCTCTCTGTACCATCCCAACCTTTCCCAAAGCATTTCATCCCTTGATCCATCCCTGCATAGTGGAAAACTAGTTAGAAGCACATGCATGATAATTCTAACAACTTAATCAAAAATACAAAAAGATGTTTTCTTCAGCTAGTGATAACTTAGACACATGCATTTTACCTTCCTAGAAGTAATGGCATCTCTTCTCATAGTTTGCATTCTCATTTTTGCATCAGTATGACTAGTTGGTAGAATTAGGGTTTGCTAGGGTTTGCTAGGGTTTGTGTTTCTTTTTGGCTTTCAGTTTCTTTCCGCAAGTAGATTAGCTTCCTTTGAGTTAGCTTTCGTCCATCAGTTAAAAAGCTTCTTCTAAGAGCTTATAGAAGTTGGCTTGAGCCCCTAGCGGACTTGTGCCAGCTGCGGCAAGAGCTAGTACTTGTGCATACAGCAACGTCGCTTCCAAGTTTGTTACGAACTACCGGGTTGATAAAATTAAAGAAGGGAGTTCCAAGAGTTGTAGCATTATTGCTACAATACTGGGGCCCACCACATGCATGTGTAGCTATTTTTGTATATGTATGTATGAATCTTTCTGAAATGTGTTGTTGGTTTAACCATCACTTTGGATTGCTAACTAACTTTCTTTCCATGTGTGATGCATCTTTGCTCGTGTTTTCCCTTCTTAACTCCGTGCTATCACATGTTTCCAAGGGGCGCACTCACCTCACACTCCATGTGTTAGAACCACTCATGCACCATCATTGACTTGCTGCATATGTCACACCCTCGCTACCAACAGGGACATCTTACTTTCCTCTGTGCGAAACCACGATCAAGGCATTACCGTATGACCCACTATTGGGACTCCACCAAATGGTTTGAGGTGTAATTGGGACTTCTTACCGGGGAGATCCCCTGACATGTTGGTGGGTCTAGCACGTCAACACCTTCACCGAGATTGTAGCCATGTTCTTCCTATACCGAGGTCTGCTATAATTATGCGAAGGCTATATCACAGTGACCCTTTAGCTAGACCAAAATTGCAGTGAAGTAAGCGAGGAGATTACTGAGTTTATCACCGAAATTATGTTCCTTCTTGTACCCATCCGAGGTTGCAGACTTGTCCAAAAATCTGAACTTCTGTGGTGACCCTAGCCAGGTATATATAGTTGTTGCGTCTCCCTAAATAGCCAACATGTCATCTTGAATTGTTGTGTCATCTGAGCCAACGTGTCATTAAATATATTTTGAGGCTGACATGCCTGCCTTCTTTCAGAGTTTTTCTTGCAGACTTCTTTGAGCTTGTCTTGGAGGATTGTGCTTATCTTCGAGGGCCTTTTAGACTATATATATATATATGCTCAAGAAGAGCTCTTTACATGTCTTTTACTGTTTGACTTTCCTAGACCTATGGAATGAGCAAGAAACTCATTCTTATAATTTAAAAACATAATATTTCTTTTTCTTGACAAATACAAAGATCAAAGTTACGTTTGTGAATACCAAACCTAGTTACACTTTCTTCCACACATTTCTGAGCAATCTATCAATGATTGTCTTCTCATAGGCCAAGGTAGAAATCAGGGTACGTTTGCTCCAATTTTAAAGTCTTTGCAAATGAGGATACCTCTGAATATTAGCCAATATCAAAGCAATGATTTGACTATAGTTCAGAGTGTTATAACACTGGAACAATGATTTGAACCTCCAGATTTAGAGTTGTAGCCTTGGCACAAATTCCAAGGAAAACTAAAACAACTTTAAAGGGAGATAAGTTGTTTATTTTTTGTTGTGTAATTATTGCCTTTAAGAGAAATAAAATCCTCCCTTTCATTGGTTTTCCCCTTGTGGGTTTTCCAAGGTCATTGGACCAAAAATAACTGTGCATAAATTTGTGTCTGCATGCTTGTGTTTACTTGGATATCAACTAAAAAGATAGTGTGGAGGCAACTCGAAAATGTTTCAAGTGTATTTGCATTAAAAGTTTTAGATCAGCTAACACATTTGGGGCTGTAGGCATCAAACTCTTATCAAAAACTTTGAAACTGAGTGAGCTACTAGCATACAATTTTTTTTACAAAAAGTTCAAATGAATTTTATACCCAACATACCCAAGAGACCCGTCTCTTAAATTAAATCACGTTTCTTTGTAAATTAAATTCTAGTAAGTCTGCACATTTACATTTTTACTCATTTGTTGAAGTGTTGAAGATCATGTAAATAATGGTGGGCAGTAACTCCTGATAAGTATATTTACTTACATCTTGTTTATATTCCGTCTTCTATGCAAGTACTTGCTTAAATTATGGAGGGTAGTAATTGATGGTAAATGTATTATTTACATGAGTATGAGCTATTTTCAAGGATCTTAATTTTAGATGGTTTTATTGATTTCTTTTTTTTAATATTCTTTCTTCTAATATAAGATTTATTTTTGTTTTTTGTTTTATATAGTATTATAAATACATTGTTATAAATAAAATATAGATATAAGTAATGTAAATATAAATAATAATAACACAACGTAAATAATTATTAGTTAGTTAATGAAGAATTATGTCCCTAAGGACATGACCATTCATAAAGGGAAACCTGTCTAGGGTATATAAGCAGGGCCTCACTCTCATTTGTAACATCATACTCCCATTCACATATTTTAATATATATTCTTGTATCTTCAACGGGTATCTTTATTTTCCAAGTCTTCTGGAATATTTAACTTTTGAAATACGCGAACTCTGTTCATTACATTGGTATCAGAGCATTCCTTTAAGTAGACGAACTTTGTTCGTTACATTAGTATCAAAGATGTTCAATATTTTGGCTACTTAACCACTGCACAGAGAACCAAACTAATCTGGCCTTTGGCCATCAACTTTGCATCAACCTTGTTGTTGTGAAATTGAAAGTCTTCTGCTATAGAAGTTTTTGGAGTTTCTTCGTTCGCTGATTTCGTTAGAGGCCCTTGGCCATTTTTTAAGGAAGAAGAAGAAAAAACGAAAACCAAAAACCTTTATCCTTTTGAAAAAAAAAAAAGTTTAAAAACAAAAGTCGAAAACAAATTAAAAAGGCAAGTAAAAATAATCGAAAAAAAAATGAAAAAGTTAAAAAAAAAATTATATAAGAAAGGGAATTAAAATAATAACAATGAGAAACTGTATATAGATACGCTACATTACAACGATGCCAGAGTTGTGATTCCACATACAAACCAACACCGCCCAGCGTCGATAGACCACCAAGCGTCCAGCTCAAACAACTGCAAGACTAGCCAGTAGATGTCACTGCCGATTTTCCATCTCCGAAATCCACCAACCATCGATTTTCCTGCTTGTCGCAAAATTTCCCCTTGTTCGTCGCAAAATTTCCCCCTATTCGTCGCAAAATTTTCGCCTACTCATCTCAAGCCTTCCACCTACGTGCCTGCTGGGCCAATGCTATCCCTATTGCGTAGTACTCTACCCTGTCGTTGAACCATTGCCAAATTTATCCTACCACCTGCAATAGTGCCACCATCCCATACGTCGTCTTCACTGTAAAATTCCCAATCGATAACCCCGAACACCCTTCCACGTCAACTCCATTGCACTATACCATGTGCTCTATCGCACTGTGTACCTATTCCAACAACCAAACTCTACTAAATCAACCATCCACGACTTATGTCGGTCAGCAAAATTGTCCTCGTCAACCCTATTCAACTAAATAAACCATCCACGCCTTTCGCCAGTTAGCAAAATTTGCACCGCAGACTGAATCGATTCTCAACGCTGCATCTCATCTCCATTCTGACAAGCCCGACACCATTGTCTTCCTTGTGTTCAGTTTTTCAACCTTCGCATCGATTCGTCATGTGCTCTCTCTCTCTCTCCGCGTCGTTCCATTCATCTCCATTGTCGCCCAATTCGTGACATTGGTTCCATTTATTTGTAATAATAATATAAAGTTTATATATATAAGCTTAATTAAATTATACGGTGACCCATTATATAATTAAATAGGTTGATTAACTATATAATTTTTTTATAGTTAATTAATAGTTAATTACATAATTATTAAAAATATAATTTAATTATATAGTCATATATATAAATATTATTATTATTATATTATATATATAATTTTAAATTTTAAAAAAATGTGATTTAGTCGAAATTCAAAGGTTATAAAATCACAAAATTATTTAAAAGGAGAATTAAAAAAAAAAATCAATACTAAGGATTGAAGAATTAATAAAAGTCAAAAGGGTTTCTTTTAAAACCATAAGCCCATTCCAAAACAGAAAAGATGGAGTCAAGTTCAGAAATAAAGGAAGGGTGATTTTCCTATAAAGGTTTTTCGATCCCAGATTACAGATTAATTACATTAAAAGGGACTATCCAAGGGAAAAAAGTTAATATCGCTATTAAAACAAGCAACGACGAAAACTACATAAATATTAATATGGTGAATCGACTTTTAATTTCAGATGCCAATGTAGGCGAAACAACAGATAATTCTTAAAAAAAATATATGAAATTAATGATTTACAAGTGACAATAGATCATTATGAGTACATATCTCAATTTTGTGTCGTAACTATGTATGACAAAGAGGTTGACATAATTCTTAGTCGACCTTGGTTTAAAGAATTGGATACGTTTATGTTAAACATAGAAAAAGAATTCTTGATGTTCCTTTACAAGAAGAAGACGGTCACATTCCAAAACATGACAACGAAATCAGAATTGATAATGCCTTCATCAAAAGACCTTAAGGATATTTCGAAATTAATGTTTCAAGAGAATCCAAAAATAGTATCAAAAAAGCAGAAAGAGCTTGAAGAAGTCAAATCCAACAAAAACAAGAAAAATTCATGTTTGAAGGAGCATAATAAAAAACTACTTACACAAGTAAGAAAATGTAAAGTTAAGAAACATCAGTTAGAACAAGAAAAGGAAAGTTCCGACAAAAGTCTATCAAAGAAAGAAGAGGAAAACTTATGTTTGAAGAATCTTAATAAAAAAATATTAGAACAAATTAAGTGTTTAAAAGATGAGAAGTTTGAATGCCAATGTAAAATCGACTAGGAAAATAAGGAACTCTTACGTCTTAAAATTCATAATCAAAGTCTACTCACTCAAATTAAGAGTCTTAAAAATGATAAGGAGTTATTCAACAACAAATTAGAAGAATTTATCACGAAAGAAGTTTTGAAGTTTTCAGTCCAAGTTAAAGAGAAAGTAATAAATATCGATCCAATGAATATCACAACTCAAGAAAAAGACAAGTTAGTTGAAGAAAAAACACTCAAACATTGCAGTTCAGACGATGAACATTTCAAGTGAAGATTTTATAGTCAACTCAACAACATTGTCACCTAAAGTAAATCAGGAAATTGGCAAACACATGATAAGAGAAAATCAAATTACCAGTTCTCCTTATCGACATCCGATCCATAAGAACAGACATACCAATTAATCTATGTATTTGTTTCACTCAAAACAAAAACAACAAACTCAAGTTCTGAAAAAGAATGATGTGGGCACAATCCATACTGACGACAACAAATTATCCCAGCTATCAAGTAATTGCCAAGTTTAACAGAAGATTAATTTAGGATGGTCTGATCCTTTTTAAGTTCGACAATTTTATTTATCACTCAAAGAATCATATCGTCTTGTATCAACGAAAATGACAGTTCCGAGTCAAGAAGACATTCAAAACAAAAAAAGATATCAAGCCTTTTCATCAGTAAGCTTTGAGGACAAAGTTGTTGGAAACTTTGAAAAGGAAGACAATATTATGAATAAAATATAGATATAAATCATATAAATATAAATAATAATAACACAACATAAATAATGATTAATTAGTTAATGAACAGGGATGTCCCTAAGGACATGACTATTCATAAAGGGACCCCTGCGTAGGGTACATAAGCAGGGCCTCACTCTCATTTGTAACATCATATTTTCATTCACACATTTTAATATATTCTTGTATCTTCAATGGAGATTTTTATATTCCAAGTCTTCTAAAGTAAACTTTTGAAGTACACGAACTTAGTTCGTTACATTGGTATCAGAGCATTCCTCTGAGTAGACAAACTTTGTTCATTGTATTGGTATAAGAGCATTCCTATGAGTATATGAACTCTGTTCGTTACATACATCAAGGATTATGAAAACCTACCATAGCTACATTTTTCAACAAGTTGTTCCTGAACTGAGGCCTTGTTCCTCTATCAAATATTTATGAGCTTTGATAATACATTTATAAAATTGACATGGAAAACTGGTTACATGTTCTTACTCACTTTAAAAGTTTCTTTCTTTCTGAATTAATAAATTTATCGTCTATGTCGGTTTGTTTAACAACTTCTTGTTCCTCCATCAAACATATCTGACTTTTGATAACACATTTGAAAATTTGACGTGGAGAACTGGTTACATGTTCCTAGATTATTAAAATGTTTATGTTTTAATTAATAATTTTATACTCTGTATCCGTATGTTTACCGACTCGTGAAATATCAAGCACCAACACTTTCAGACAAAGTTACACATTCAGTATTGCTTGCGGTCAGGGCTCTATTATGGCTTCGGAGTAGGAAGTTGGAACTCCAGTTGCAATAAACTGTTTTATTTGAGCTGAATCTACTACTAATAAAATGTTTTACAAGCGAGGAAACTGAATTTATCATTTGCTAAATGTTGCATAGTTTCAGAGAAATTCATTCTATCAGAATAGCATTTGTGAGCAATTGTGTAAAGATCTCCCTGATTAAAGAATCTTGGACCTTGATTTTATAATTCCATTGATTTATAATTTTAGTCCACTGATTTCAAGCATATCACTGTATCTGGCTTCTTCGGTTAGGTGTCTCAATTTCTTGTAGACCTACTAAATGTGATTTGTTATTACCTTCAGGGCATTGTTTAGTCCATTTCAATCAGCTACCCAGGGCATTCTCTGGATTGCTGGACAGATGGAACCGAATAAATTGAAGTTGGCAACGTCACCGTCAACAACAGCAGTGCAAAACAGGGTTCTTCAAGCAGCTGCAAAACATGGCTCTCTGCCCTCTGAGATTGAACAGACACAAGATTTAGAGCCTGTCAGTGACACTGATACTGAAACTGAGATGCCGAATGCCTCTCAGCAGGAACTGTAATTAAGACCATTGAGTTTCAGTAATCTGATATAACATTTTAACGAAGCATCATAAATCCCAGAGTGTAAGCCTCTTCCGCTGTATTTTCCTGTGGCCACTGAATTCATATTATATAACCTTTGCTTTGTCGTATCCAATATCCGCAAACCTCTCAATCATCATGAAATTGTGACATACGTTTTTCACATATTGTCATAAAGTGTATATTGAGCTGGACAGCTGAATTGCTTAAAAATTGTTGTAATATTATATATCATCCGTCTTTTCAAGGAAAGCCTCGCAGATAAACCCAAGGTATTCTTCCCTAAATTTGTGGATGGCATCGGTAGCAAACCATCGGCATAGACTAGCATGTCTCACGCTAGGGATTCAAACTATGGATGGCATCCCTAGTAAACTCATCGGCATAGACTAGTATGTCTCACACTAAGGATTCAAACTGGGCACCTGCTTGCATGGAACTAGCCAAATGCACCAAATGCTTAATAATATTTACAACCTAGTGACACTAAATGTGAACAATTACATCACTATATAACACACTCTTAGGGACTTTCATCTATGCATACAATGATACAGGATATATTGAACAGAATAACAACGTAAAAAGATCATATTATAAGTGTGAATACAAAAGATTATTTGTTACTCGATATTAGCACCGAAGATGGATTCAGAGAAGTTAACAATCGATGCTTATAGAAAAACATGGATTTGGGAACATGACACAGGCCTTATGGTTCAAACTGAACTCCATACTCCATACTTCTTAGGCACCAATGTTTTCACCAAAACCTGAGAGGTCTGCATCTAATAAAGGCTCTACAAGTGCCTTATGGCTCAAACTGAACTCCATGCTTCTTAGGCACCAATGTTTTCACCATAACTTGGGAGGTATGCATCTAATAAAGGCTCTACAAGTGGCTTGTAAGAATAGCCATGAAAGCCACTAGAGAAAAGGGGCTTAAAATGTTAGTTTGATGACCTTAAGAAGTTGTCCTTGCAGCAATTTCTCCCAAGCCTGGAGTCGTAACAAGCTATAAAAAAGGATGGTAACAATGATATCTCTAAAATGCAAACTGATGAACACAAATGCTTCCAACATAGTGGTCAATTTTAATGACATGAATGTGCATATGCCTCCAAAAATTTGTTGTCTATACAATGTGATAAAAAATGGGTAATTCTGTGGGATTTGTTACAATTATATTTTGATTTCCATTATTGTTTATTTTGTTTCATTTTCTTTGGTCTTACTGGAAAAAATATTTTGTGGTAAAGTTGGTGCTTTGCGACACTAAAGTTTTACTTGAAAATAATCTCACTTATGGATATCATTTAACCTTGAAGCCTAAAAGTGCAGGTGTGAAGAATCGTAGGAAAAAATTTATAGTAATAACTCGTACCCAAAATTATTGACAAAGAGATTATTGCCTTTCATTTAATCCACCAATCATGTAGCGTATGAGACTCGTAGTCAACTTTAAACATGTCCTCAACCCTAAAAATGGTATGATGCAAGCCATTTACTTGAGTTATTTCAATGCACCTACAATGTACATTGGGATGATTTGGAGAGGGATAATAGTACCATGCAACTATGCTCAAATAGCAATCACTTTATGCTTAAGTCATAACCAATGAATGACTGATTTTTTAATGACGTCCATGAGACGTTGCAATCTAACGGACCACCCACTAGCAACTTAATCCATATTCAGATTATTTTCTAGGCTGATTCTGCTATTATGAATCTAAGAAATTTGTTGTTTTGTAAGGTCTTTCATCAAAAAGTTCGTTGATATTGTTCACCTTGATTTGATTTGATATCCGATATTATGTTATATGCCACACATGATCCCATCCACAATCTTTTTCTTGGCAATTTTGGATAACTGTTTCCTTATCTTTCCTTCTTGGTTGTGAACTCTAATCAGATTTCCAAGTCCATTTAAAAGACGAACAGTTTATTTTCTTTATGGTAAGTTTTTGTATGCCGGATGCAAATCTTACTAAAACACTAACCTTTTTCTTGGCAATTTTGGATAACTGTTTCCTTATCTTTCCTTCTTGGTTGCGAGCTCTAATCAGATTTTCAAGTCCATTTAAAAGACGAACAGCTTATTTTCTTTATGCTAATTTTTTGTATACCGGATGCAAATCTTACTAAAACACTACTTTTAAGATCTTTGTTGAGAAATTAACTTGGCTTTCGAAAAACAAGACTTCCTTATAGATACAATGCATTATTTTGTATGGTTATTCGTAAGTTTGAAATTTCTTTATATTTTCGTGTTAACTTTGGATTGGTGTGACCTTTGTTGTTTGTTTTTCTATTTATTGTTCATGTCAACTATTCACTTTGTTGGTCATTCTGTAATGTTGTCATTTTTTTAATAGATAGACTTCAATGAATATCTATAAGTTAAGGTACATCTCTATCATGAATATTTCCTTAAAAAAACCTAATCGCTTTTTGTTATTTTTCAAATAGATTTACTTTCAATTTTAGTTCATAAATAAATTGGGGAAACACCACTCATGAACATGAGGTTAGTGCATTTTTATCTCCAAATGCTTTTTAGTGTAGTTATCATGCCCAAGGGGCTTTTAAGTCATCAAAAGTTAGCTAGTACTTACTCATAGCCTCCTCTACTTGAGCTGCATCATCACAACCCTGCATTAAGATGCAGTATGCCCATAAAGTTTTGAAAGTTGTCATCACAATAAGCACTCCACCTTACCACTAGAACAAGACCAATTGGGTCAAACTACTTTCATTTTGAATTCTATTAAAGACACGTGAAAATATTGCAACATGGCAATCTTATTTTGATGATCTAGGTGGATGTTCGTGGCCACTTTCCTATCCCACTTGGACCCCCACAATTGTCTCTTTCAGTTTCCTGAATTGTAGCACAATTTACTATTTTTTGGTAGTTTTTCGGGTCCTGAACTTCCGGAGCCGTTTTGAGGCCCTAAACGACGTTTTTTTGGAAAAACTAAGAACAACATTGGTTATAAATTGATGTTGCTCACTCAAAAGGTGTAGTCCTCGGATAGATCTTTCTAACGAGGTATTGTGCGCGTCAAATAGAGATCGTATGCCAAAGTTACGACCATGAGAAGTTGATGTACCAATTTACCCAAACGGGGCCCATAATTTGGCGTTTCATCTCCTAGGGTTAGGTTTTTGGATGTTTAGGGTTTTCCATTGTTTTTCAAGAATAAATAGACATTCGAGCCTCATTGTAACACAGTTCAGAAGCATGTAGCCGCCACATCTCTTCTCAGAGATAAGCTACCATCGCCCTAGCTGGTTTATTTCCATTTCTGTTTGTAAGCATATTTCAGTGTTTTACATTAATGAAATGAAGTATTATTTCTGCCGCATCTATGTATTTATGGTTATATTTGTAGTTTGTTGTGTTCCTGTTTAAATCCGGATCACTTGAACAACAAGAAAAGAATGTCAACAAGGATCTTATAAATCCTTGGAGAATATTTGTTTTCTTTAGTATTTTTAGATATGAGATGAAGTGGAAGTTTTTCCTTCTTTCTAGAAGTATTTTTCTATTTAATAAACTTTTCAATTCAATTTATAAGTTGGGAAATTTTGTACAAGGAATTAGATATTATTATTAGTTTGAAATATGACTTGTTAAGATCAAATTTTGATGGATCAAGGCCTATGCAATTGGATGTTTACATGAGTTACATTTCTATAAGTTATATGAATTATTTGATTGTCACAATTTTATGAGAAATTTCTTTCCATAATTTAGTTTTAATTCATTTATAAATTTATCTGTAGAAGATAGGGATAAGTTTGTGTTTTGAGTGATTCATCACATGTAGTGGATATTGTTTTGTGCCTAAACAATTATTGATGCCAAAATTGAATTTCTTCTATTTGGTCTTAATAATAAATTTTGTTTCTTATATCTATTGATCTACCGATTCAATTTATCCTCTTGGTTGGGATAGATATATAATTAGATAGTTTATACTTAGATTTATTTTATCTGATTATTCTAATAAATTTTAAATAACAAATTATATTTAATTTGTTCCTTTCATGAGGAATGGGATTTGATTTTCCATTTATTTTAAGTGGCAAAATGATCCCACATATTGGTTAGAAATTATCATACTAGACAAAAGCAAGTCTAATTGGGATTTGTCATCATGTAATTTCCCTTAGTTGATATATGATATTGTTATGCATATCAACAATTGGTGCTAGAAGGAAGCCCTGAGATAATAAATGGTCTTTAAAGCATCACACAAGTCTAAGTCACATTCACCAAGATCAACAATGTTCTTAATTCAACCCTTAGATTCAATCTCTATTAAAACTTCTTAGCTTATTCAAACAACTCTAGAATTTGAATCTACACCCTATTTATTAGTTCAAAATCCCAAAATCTCAAATTTTCCTAAGTCACCTATAAAAGGAGAATCTTCGAGTATTATTCAACCCATACAACAAGAAATCACATATTCTAGTAACACTCAAGAAATTGTGCGAGATATTCCTCCCCATTTTAAAATCCAAGAGTTTTAATAAGAGCATAGTCAACATAACTTGGCCAATAGCCAATCAAATATACAATACTTGCTAAAGGGAAAAGATCTTTGGTTGAAGAGGCCATTAGTACTCCTTTCTACTAAAACCAACCCACTTGTTAATTGGGAAGAATTTTGATAAAATGGTTATAGCACTAAGACGATGCTTTTTGTAGCTTTCAGTTCACCTCCAGGATTAACATCGCCAAATAGTCCTCCCTATCAACCTTTATATTTTGGTTTTGAGTCATCCTCATAAAAAAGGAACTCCTAAGAAATCTACAACTATAGGCATGGATGGAGTTCAGAATCCAAGGAGGCCTTGGTTATCTTTAGGAGTAGTTCAAACCCCTAATGTTCAACATGATTAAACTAAATCTTAGAGAAATTGCTTCCAAAATTTGACCCCGATGACAGAGAAACAATTTAATGAATGCAGAACATGAAGATGTTTCTTGTATGCTCTTTCCTTATATCTTTGAAGGTAAAGCCTCAATGTTTTTTGTATGCTCTTTCCTTATATCTTTGAAGGTAAAGCCTTAACTTAGTAATTTTTCTCTACTTGCTAGTTTAATCGCAAGTTGGGACACCTTTGAATTTTTATTGATGTCTAAGTTTAAGGAAGATAAACTCTAATTTTGGAATTATCTAAGATCAAAATGAATCCTAAAGAAAAGGTCAAATATCTTTTACTCTCTTAAATAAAATTCTTGATGATTTCAAACCTTTTGATAATGTCATAATGGAATTCTATACTATAGCCCTACTATCATCTATAACATTTTTTGTAAGAAGGATTGGTAAAACTACTCTAACAAAAACATCTCAAGAGACATTAAAAGTAGAAAAGGAAATGATGATTATAGTAAGAAAATTGTCACTAGGCGATAATAAATGTCTCTTGTCAAGAGACAAGCAACCACCAAAGCAATAGAATAAAAGAAAGGCAAAGAGGTTGTATATATGAAAAGTCTACAAACAATCATACAAAAACTTTCCAATGAGAATACAAACCCTAAGAAAATCTCAACAAAAAATACTCTTACGAGGAATTGGAGAGCATCTTTTAGGAAAAAACAACCTTGCACCTCCTAATCCACCTCCTAATGATCAAATTCAATATGAGTAGGATGTGGAACTAGAGGATAATGATAAGGAGGCTAAAGAGGAATAAGACCCTGAATCATCGCTTAATGTAACATGGAATATTTCTTTAGGTATTATCGATGATGATGAAGAAGAAGATGTTGAGAAAATAAATGTCACACGAACTAGAAGTAAAGGACCTCCTCCTACTTATTTTAGATCTACTACTCTTTCTTCTACAAAGAAATCTCGTTCCCCTAATAGACCATCTCCCAATGTAAATACGACTACAATTCACCTTGAAATACAAAACTATGACTTAATGGAATATATGAGAAAGACATGCTAATATCTCCCTTTATGAGTTGTCTAGCTTAAAAAGACAAAAATAAAATTTGATCAAAATCCTTAGAGGCAACTCCTTTTGGTAATTAATCAACCTTTGTAGGAACCAAAGATAAAGGGGAAAATGTTCAAGGAACTTCTAGAAAACAAGATAATGTCAATGTAGCCTTAATAGGGGATAAATGTAGCTCACATGCTCTTCCTTTTCCCTTAACATTTAAAATGTCAAACAAAAATGTACATAAATGTTTAATAGATAATGGGGGTATTGTCAAATGCAATGCCTTATTCTATTTGTAAGAAAATAACATGGAACCAAAAAAAATTGCTACAAAAATTGTTCAAGTAAATAGATCAAACGTTAGACTTTAAGAAGTAAAAATGTACTTATTAGATTGACTTCTAATCCCCAAAATTAATTGAACCATTGACATTATCATTATAAATATTCTGGAATAATATGGGTTTTCACTCAGTACAAATAAATCTTAAAATCTCAATGGTTATTTTCTACTGATTGGCTACATTTTTACATACCTCTTACTTGGCATGATAAAGATAAAGATGGAATGATAAAGGTACATGAAATAATTCCATCCTGGGAAACTATCCATTTGATTCTTATTTTGGTAATTTGACTACTGACGCTTTTCCATTTATAGATCCAGGTTTAAAATTGGAAATCCTTCATTTTCCAAAAGAAAATTCATTATATTGTTTTGAACTTAATTCTCTTTCTATAGATAATAATGTAGATAATGATTTATGGTTATTACTTTTTGATGGTTCTAAAACTAATAAAGGTGTAGCCGTTTAAAAATCCTGGTGGTGAAAAAACTATGTTATCGTGTAGATTAGAGTTCGAATGTGGAAATAATATAGCGAGTATGAAACTTTTGTTACGGGGATTAAAAGAGGTATTGAAGTGATTGCTGATTTTGAGATAATTATGAAGCATGTTTGTAATTGTATTCATTGTGTCTCTAGTCAGCTAAGAATTTATCAAAATGAGTTATGGTATTTAGTATGCAATTTTAAAAATTTTGAAATAGTTTTAATGCTGTGTTTTCAAAATTTAATGGTTTTTAAGTTAATTTTAGCAAAGAATATTTTATAGGATGAATTGTTTATAGAATTAATAATTAGACCTTTTGTACATGATAATATTAGTAATTGGGTATATAGGGTTTTGGATAGATGATGGTTGGGTGCATTGTTAAGGCACTTATAGATGTTAAGTCGGTAGTTCAATTCCCTGCGTTATTTGGGTGTTATTCTTGGACATGACCATGATGTATCCTTACCATTGTTGAACTTACACAAAAAACAAAAAAAATATTAGTATTTGAAGGGTTTTTTTAATGACAACTAGATTATAAACTTCCTCACTCAAAAAATATATTTTTAAAGGTTTCTTCATTGATGAAGATCATCACAACAAGGAAATCCAAGATTGTCCTCTAAATAATCATTCTAACACGAGAAATGAAATTCCTAACTCAATGATTTTTTGATTTGTAGGAAAAGTTTAAAGGAAAAACAAATTGTTAAGACAAACAATTCCTCAGTGCAATATGAAGTTGTAAATATGAAAACTGAGCAAGATCCACAAAATATAAATCTTGGAATTAATTGTTTTGTTTGTGAACATTGGTCTTTCATTAAATTATTTAAAGAATATAAATACATTTTTGCATGCATTTACAATTATCCAGAAATTATATGACATAAAAAAATTCTATGTTTATACCAACAGAGGATGTTAAACCTATACAACAAAAAATGAGGAAACTTCATCCAAATCTATAGCCTTAAGTTAAAGAGTTGAAAAATTTATTGAATGTCGAGATTATTTTCCCTATTAGACGCTCACAATGAATTTCTAATTTAGTTCTAGTTAGAAAGAAGAATAGTAATATTAAAATATGCATAGATTTCCATAATATAAACAAAGCTTAAGACAAGGATAATTATCCTATTCCTCCCATGGAACAAATTTTGCAATGTATGTCAAGATATGAAATGTTTTCACTTCTCAATGACTTATTTCATTATAATCAAATTTTAGTTTCACAAATAGACCATGTCAAAACTACTTTCAAGACCAAGTGGGGGACCTATGCTTACACATTTATGTGTTTTGGGCTAATTAATGGAGGTACTACCTTTCAAAGAGAAATTGACATTGCATTTAGGGGCATAATGAATAAATCAATGGTTGTATACATAGATGACATCATAGTTTACTCTCGACATAGAAAAATTCATTTTGAGCATTTGAAACAAATTTTTGAACGTTGCAAGAAGAATGGTATTTTCTTAAACCCAAAGAAAACTATATTTGTTGTTACAAAAGAAAAACTATTGGGTTTTATTGTTTCTAAATTAGGAATCATAATTGATCTAGACAGGATAAAATCTATTTCACAAATTTCTTTCCCACATCACAAGAAAAATATGTAATCATATATTGGGAAATAGATTTCATTAGAAGATGTGTCATTGGTTTTGTTGAAATAGTACGAACATTGCAAGATACGATTAACAAAAATGTTACTTTAAAATGGGAAAAAAAAGAGAATAACTCTTTTAATTTTACTAAACAAGAAATCATAGAAGTTCCCACTCTTATGAACCCTAATTTTGATAAAAGAGTTTATCTTGTATGCTTTTTTCTGACCTGCCATATGCAGATGTACTTACACAAATAAATTCAGAAGGACTTGAAGTTCCCATATCAATCATGAGTTTGGGACTCCAAGAAACATAGTTAAACTATAGAGAAATAACTAAACAAGCATACATTATTTTTAAAACACAGGAACACTATAGATCTTTTCTTCTCAAATAACTTACAAAAATTCATCATATTGCATCCATTTGTTCGGAATCTATTAGTCCAAAAGGAATTGGGAGAGAAAAGAGGCAACCGGATGAGGACACTTCAGGAATACGACCTCAAGATACCAACTAAAACTATTAAATGTCAAAGTTTATGTAAAATAGCAATAGAATATAAAGCTTCACATGTTTTCATTGAGGAAGGTTCAGAGAATGAAGTAGAGGTAAATAATTTTCAACCTTTATACAACCTAATGTTAACATATTCCTAATATAATGAAATTTGGTATTATATAACCCATGGCATTTCTACTCAATATCTAGAACCAAAAAAGAAATATTTTTGGATTAAAATATGCTCATTGATATAAGTTTACTAATAAAGTGTTATTTAGGAGAAATTATAGTAATTTCTTACAAAGATGCTTGGAAAATTTTTACGTTGATAAAGTTTTATCTGACTTACACAATGGACCAACTAGAAGTCATCTTGATGGGGAACAATTGCACACAAAGTTTGGAGAAGTGGATACTACTAGCCAACTTTATTCAAAGATGTTTATGCTTATGCCAAATAATGTAAACTTTTCCAAACATCTACAATAAGGAAAAGAGTTATCTACCCTTCCAACTAGTTCAAGTAGAAGGGCCTTTTGAACAACGAGGTTTGGATATACATGGAGAAATTGGCACCAATTCTTCAAAGATCCACAATTATACCTTAACTACTATCGACTACTTTACAAGATGAATTGAGGCCATTCCACTTAAAAAGATCAATGATAATCATGTGATTTCTTTTCTAAATCGTTATATAATTTATAGGTTTGGAGTCCCCATATCCTTGGTCATTAAGAATGCCATTTATTTGTCATATTTTAACATGGTATCAGAGCTAAGGTGAAGACAAAGCCCGAGAAAGAGCAAGAGGAAGAGAAATCACCGAAGAGAAGATTGGCAGGCTATCCTAAAAGAACTCATGGGGTCCTCAACACACTTACCTTTTGAAGATAAGCTTCATGAGAAATCTGACTACCATGGATGGAAGATATCTCTTGATCTAACATTAGAAGAACAGGAAGTGTTGGACCATGTAAGAGGAGGAATTGAGCCTCCATTAAATGCATCTGCTACTGCTAGGAACAAATGGACCAAAGGGGAAGTAAAAGCTAAGAAGATCATCTGGGACTCTATCGACAAATGCTTGGTGGCCTACATCTCCGACCTAAACACCTCCAAGGAAATCTATGATAGACTGGTGAGTTTATTTAAAGTTAATGATGCAAATCAAGTCTTGTTTCTTAGAAATAAGCTGAAGGAAATTAAGAAGGGTAAAGATGAGAGTATGCAAGAATACTTCTTAAGAATCACCAAGATCAAGAACAATATCCTATCTATTGGAGAAATTATTACTGATAGGGTAATGGCACTCTCAACCCTTGGAGGATTACCATCTGAATGGTACGTGTTCAGGACTACTCTTCTCAACAATAACATAATTCCTGTTTTCGAGGAATTAATGGCAAGATGCATTCAAGAAGAAACAAGGATAGAAGAGCAAGAAATGCCCTTGACTAAAGGTCATCTTGTTGCATTTTCTTCTCATGCTAAGAAAAGAAATAATTCCATGATCAAAGACATCTGAAGTTTCTATGGGCCAAAGCTGCAAACATCGCCGTATATGTACAAAATTGATGTCGTCATCAAGCATTGGGTTCGAAGACTCCAGAAGAAATGTTCACCATAAGAAACCTAATGTATCTCATGTTAGAATTTTTGGAAGCCCTGTATATTTTCATGTGCTGAAAGAGAAAAGAAATAAATTGGGTGCATCTAGAAAGAAAGGAATCTTCGTGGGCTATAGTGAAAATACTAAGGGCTATAGAATCTATGTAGCCAGTTAAAGGGAAGTCGTGATTAGTCATGATGTCATCTTTGACGAAGATATGGCTCTCAACAAGGTGGACAATCTTCCTACTTTGAGGAGCTCTCAAGGAGCTGACACGAGGGAACCGAAAGAAAAGGATGATTTTTATCGGGAAAAGTGTCTATTTAGAACTACTCTATCCCACTAAGGTGTGACATCTACCTTAGAAACAAATAGAGAAAACTACTTTTGTATTCTTCTTTATGAACTATAAACGAAGAGGAATAGGATGAACCAACCTGTGTCTTGCGCTAGTTCTTCGATCCAATCACTCTTCTCTTTCACAGCTTCTAGCTACCTGCTCCCTTACTTGTCCAGCTTCACCAAGTACCTGTAAGATCACAGAAGAAGGAAATTATACAAAGACATGGGTTTATATTCATAAATAACTTAGGATCAGATTTAAGTTAACCATACAAATGTAACAAGCATCAATGATACAAAAGCATGGAGAAGAAACTAAAATAGTTTTTATTGATATACAAGAAGATCCAGGAGGAGTTACAACCGATGATTCCTGACCCAGCATCAACCTCCCATCAAAGAAGTCCCTTCTTCACCCCCAACAAAGCATAGATCACCCAATTCTCTGATATGTATCTCAAAACCAACAACAATTCCTTACAATGTGCAAAATTCCAGCCTCTGGATCTCTGGGATGAGGGATCCATATATAGATGTATGCAAGGAGGATGAGTTAGCTCATGATTTGATTAGTGGCTTCTCTCTGTCAGTTCTTGCTTCCACTTGGAGACTGAAAGCCTCTTACTCATCCTTGGTCGAATTCAGTGAGGCAAGTGTCATTGGAGAAGATTCTGGAAGCTTCCATTGTCTCTCCACCTCGCGGAATGACACTGCCATTTGTTATTTCCCGCTCAACGCACCCTGGTAGTGCATTTAGGTGCGTTGCAACGCACCTAGCTAGTGGACTTAGGTGCTATGCAACGCACTTGGCTAGTGGAGTAGCTGAAATGATCCTGACTTGACTTATTCTGAGCAGTTTCTGGTGGATAACTTTTGGGAGAAGCTGTAATTTGTTGACCTTGTTCCTTTAGGGGTTGGAACAACACTTCTAGGGACTTAGGAGCCCTTGTTTTATGGACATTTCATGCTTAGAGTTGTAAGGCACAAAAATGTCTATAACAGTTGCCCCCTAAAGTATGAGGCCGTTTATCGGGTGAAATGCTTTATTAGGAGGATCCGAAGTTCTTTCAATGTTGGGAGGAGACCTGTAATAAGATACAATACAATACATTATCTTCATACTGTTTTCATGATCTAGCTGAGGTGGGCATTCCCATGCACAGCTTTATAAATTCATTTTCATGTACATAGGACAGACAATCGTCTGATGGTAGACTGATGATTCTGATAGAGCCATCATCCTTTTGATAGGATGATTATCTGTGTTATAATGCTGTACATTTCAATGTCTTTATTTTCCTGAATATATATCGCAGCCTGGATGGATGAAACTAGATCCGGGGTCTTCAATCTCGTCCGATCTTCACTCGAAGTACAAGTCGATCCATGTGAGAAATGTTTTGAAGTCAAACATGGAAAGACATCGCTTGATTACCAGTCAATGATGTAAATTGTTAACAAGCGCGAGAGGAATCACCGATAATGATAATGATCCTCAAGGTACTGCAGTACAATTCACGTGGTGTGAATAAAGGACTTGGCGTTGAACACCACGCAAAATATTTTGGTCGAAGGTCATTGATGTAAACCTGTCGTCGGAAGTGAGAAACTTTCCATTGAGGCATGCAAGCTTCAAAGTACTGAATGGGGTGTTCCTAGATCAACTTCTTGGATACTGAGCTGATGTCGACAAGAAGTGATCTGTCATAGGAGGGCCTTAATGAATCCCACATCAATGACACGGAACGGAGTAAATGATTTTGATGGAGGTGAAAACGATCTGATGATATATAGTTCAGGGTGGCGGTCATGAAAGAATGGAGTATAATGTATGGTAGTGGGCAGGACACAGGTAGCCTTTCTGGATGACTTCTCTTGAACATGTCGGCGACGCTTATGTGATGGATTGGTAGCATTAACCCCAAATGTGGATGGTATGGCGAGACCATGGCGATGTGACCGGTGAATGAAACAACCCAACCCGACTCGGGCACGGAGTGGAAGTGTCATGTTCAAGAGCGACTTGCTACCAATAAAGATTCTTTGATTTTTCTTCCCAATTTTTCCCCAGTCATTGCTGACCAGCACCTCTTTATTTTTGTCGAGCTTGAGGAGGATAACATATGCTTGTTCTGTAATTTTCCCTTCGGGCAAACCCATCGCTATGTTTTAACGAGTCTAGCGATAGTGAAACTCGTTCTCGTCTAAAGACAAGTTTGTCGCTATTAATATTTTTAACGAGTCTAACGACAAATATAACTCGGTCCTTTTCATTTTTAGAGAGTTTGAAAAGGTACGTAAAGGTAACTCCAAAATTCCTTTTTCGTCACCTAATCCCATAAGTCTGAAAAAAGTATAAAACAATACAGAAGGGATGAATTTTCGATCGCTTTAACGAGCTGAACAAAACAAGCGCTCGATCTTTTTGTGCAATAATCCCTCAGGTCCAAAAAGATTAAAATCTAGAGGAGGGATAGCACTTCCCATCGCTTTAACGAGCTGGAAGGCCAGAACTCGGCAATCTTTTCATATTTTACGAGTCAGAAAAGAGCTTAAAGAAGACTCGTCTTTTGAGGAACGAGTGATGAAATGGGTAGCAGCTGATTCCAGGTAAGGTTTGGAATTTTCCAATCACGGCAATGTCACAAGGATGGCTAGTGAAATCACTCTTCGCAGTTGTTCCTCAAAATGGGTAAACAATCAAATGGAGGTGAATGATCGGCCAATGGAAAAGTGGAGGTGACGGTGCAAACACGACCAAGGCTTTAATGGTTGAAGTGCTACATTCACGGTGGTTATTTACCAAGGGATAGTTCATTTTTTAACGAGCTTAAATGCGGGTGGAAACATTTGCTCGGTCCGGGTTTATTTTTTAATGAGCTTGAACCTCGCGGTAAACATTGCTCGATTAATCCAGTCATATGATAAGAATGTCTCATATAAAAATGACAACTTTTAGATTTTTGCCCCACATCCTTTCTTTATGCAAGTTAGGTGACGACTAATCCTACGAGTTTAAAGGGTTAGAGGTCCTAAAAATTTAAAAAATAAATAGTCGCCCTTCGCTTGCATTCCAAAAGGTTTGCATGCCCCTAGGTATAAAACAGAGTTTCAAGGTTACCCCTACTTCTTTCCGCGAAAACATTTGTTTTACCGAGAGAGGCCTACCTCTTACAGGTTACCCAAATATTTTTCTATTCGCGGCGCAAAAAAAACGCTTCTTCGGCGATGTCTACCGAGATAAACAAAGGTGAGCGACGATGCCCGCCAACTCACATAACTTTGACAAGAGAATCTTTTTCTAGAATAACTCCTCTTCCAATCCCGGACGGGGTACAGACTAGTCATATTCTCCCGCGGAAACCTACCCTATACCCGAAGTTTTCCTGCCGAAGCAGACCAGGACGCATGCCCCCTGGGTTTCAGTCATATCCCTCCGAATTACTCGCGCTCATCGGGAGGACGGACTGGGAATTGAGACATTTCTTGCGTGAAAAGACCATTTAGGGACGGTATATGACTATTTGTTATGCGTGATCTGGGAAATGAAAGCTGGTCCACGAGCTTGACCACTCTTCCTTCGTGCGGAAAACACATCACTCTAAAGAGTGAGGAGACAATGGCTCCTATGCAATAAATATAGTCTCGTCCAAGGAGTAGGTTATAATCCAAGGGTCCTTGAACTACCATTACGTTCATGCGAATTGTCTTCCTTCTCAATGTTATGGGCACATCGGGAAGGATCCCTAAAGGTCGACTGGTTCATTTATCAAAGCCTGTCAGATTTCTCATCTCAGGCAAAAGCGATGGCGAACCAAGCGCTTTCCAAGCAGTTGAGGAAAGGATACTCACAGAAGCCCCCTCATCTATGATGGTACCAGCCATAACCATTCTATATATTTGAACGATAATTCGGAACGGTATTCTTGCTGGTAAACGGGGTCAGCCTAGTTGATTCCAGTCGAAGGAGACAACTAGGTTGCTTGGAGGTGGGACCGAATAGACGGCCGGGTATGGCTCTGACGAACTTCCTTCCTGCGGTAAAGGAACGGGTAGATTTCCCCCATGTTCGTCGGAGTCTGTGTTTATGAAGAGAATTTGGACGGTGTCATCCTTGTTCTCTTCAGTGATTGTATCATCTAAAGATGAAACCTCTGAAGGCAAGACCGGGTCAACTGCCGCCTCGACCTTTTGACTTTCGTCTGGTATGGATACAGATGGTTTATCTTCAATGATAGGCATTTCAGCCGACCACCTGAGCGTGCCAGCTGGATTCTCAACTAGTGACGGACTCGGCAAGAGTTTTTTATATCCAGGAGGAAGTCGTAACGGTGAAACCGGACGATCATCCAAAACTCTTTTAGCTTCGTCTAAGAAGGGACAACGGTGGACGGCATGATTGCCTTCGCATAGTTTACAAGGAAATCTAGCTTTCCCTCTTTGTCCTGGGGCTTCACTTTCACTAGTTGACGGTGTGCTTTCAACATGATCATCAGAGGTTGACGACACCGGATTGTGCAAACGAGGAGACCAGTCCCTTAGTATCAGGGGGATGCAAGGAAAATCTCTGTGGAAGTGGTCTCCTTTGCAAATGACACATGGCGATTTAGACCTGGTCGGTGCAGTGTGTGGATTTTCATTAGACGACACTCGTTTTCCCCCATTCGCCTTTGGCTCCTTTTTCTTCTTCTCTTTCTTCTTATTTTCCTTCTTCTCCTTAGGAACTTTGCTTTTAGCTTTACCAGCTCCATCAAGCAAAGAGGAAGGAAGAGAGGAAGAATTAGAGGAAGTAGAAGGCTGGTGGGCAACTCTGGACTCGTCTAATTACTGATTCAATTGTTCAGGAATAGTGGTGTTCTGAACGACATTGGTTGAGAAGAGCCATACCAGCAAGCCAATTTTTAGTCCTGGAAGCGACAATGTGGCCATATGGGATGCACCAACATCTCCCCAAGAGGAGAAGGGACTAGGATTTCCACCAAGGGCAATTCCTTGGTTGGTAGGCTCCATTTTCTCAACCCAAGATCAATGTAGGAAAGGGGTATGAATATTCCGTTTAAAATAAATTTTAACACGCTTTGACACAACTTGTTTTTTCAGTTTTTAAGAGTCGAGAAAAAACAAAAGATGACTCTAGTCTCCTTCGATTTTTAATGAGCCTGAAGTGACAAGTGCTCAGATGGACCTTTTCCGTTAAGGAGTCTGAAAAGGAACGAAAGGGACTGCTCTGGAGGTCTAGGTAGAGGGAGTACCAAACCAATCGCAAAACTGCAGAATACTTTTTACGGTATGGCAGTCAATCTTTCTGAATGATGTGTTCGGTGCATTGCGATCAGTAGGGCAGCCGACACGACTTCCTATGGATAAAGGTTTTAAGCCTATAGGGGTCTCCCAATATATACTCGATGGTACGTGGGAGCACAAGTCCGTACTAGCACTTATCGTCTCAAAGTGGAGGAATCACCCAACCATCAATGAGGACAACAGTTACCAGGCTTTACGACGTCGGAATACGTCTCTAGCCTAGACCTCTAAATGTTGTGTGTTAAGTTCCAAAGCGTTGTTAGGTTCATTGAATTTATTTTAATTTGATCTTTCTTATGAAGTTTGCCTTTTGGGATCACCACGAGATGTAGATATAATTCCTAAAATGCAATCTAAAGATGATAAACAAACTTTTATCTCTTTTCAGCAATGAAAATCCTAGCTACTAGGGGAAAAGAAAGACACAATCTTTTCGCAAAGAGCAAAGAGCACACTGTAAATGCACTTTCTTAAATCAAGCCAAACAGACTGTCAATATGCAAATGCAAATGCACATGCATCTATTTGTTTTTCACTTTCTTAATATTGATGCCTAAAAAGAAAGTTGATGTACAAATCTGAATTTGCTTTCAAGTGACAAACACAAACAAGCTTCTTTTCGAAATCAAAAGGTAGAGATGATTACGACACTTTATGATTTTGAAATAAATACTCGTTTCGACACTAGAAAGTCACACATTCAAACCAAAGGCAAAAGTAAAAGCATAATTGACCATCAACAGCAAATAAACTTTATCCTATGATCAAAATCGACACTTGTGACAGGTCTAAATCAAAGGACGACAGTACGACTATTATACTTTTGCAATGGAAAACTGTAAACAACTCAACAAACACATAAAAACATCTACAGTTCTTTTGTACAAATGAGGTGGAATATTAGTAAGGAAAAGGGGTTTGAAACAGTCATATACTGATCACAGGCTACAAAAATCAGAGACAAAACTGGAAAGAATGAAGCAAAGAACCTCAGTTGCACAGGGCTAGGCTGATCAGCGCACCTGTTACACAGAGAAACTGCATTGCAGCGCAAGTAGCCCTCTCAGGAAGTGCGTTGAAATGCAGATCCTCTTCACAGTGCCTGCGCTGGGGCAGAAACGAGAATTCTATCCGGGTTCTGGGTCACAGTTTGCAGTTTAATCTTTGGTTTTTGGCCGAGTAAAAGCAATCAGTAATGCACAATCAGAGATAGATCTAAGGGGGGGTATAAGAGATATCACAAGGGCAATCAGTTAGTCTATGAATCAGCTTTTCAAATCATAAACAGATCCAGTGAATGGACTAAAGCAGCAGGTGTCTACTTTGCATTTGTTAATGGCAAATGCAGTTCGATTGCTACTTATAAGTTTATGAAACAAACAACAAGAGAAACACAAAAAAACTAATTAGACACGATCCCCAGTGGAGTCGCCATTTTGTTATCGGGAAAAGTGTCTATTTAGAACTACTCTATCCCACTAAGGTGTGACAGCTACCTTAGAAACAAACAGAGAAAACTACTTTTGTATTCTTCTTTATGAACTATAAACGAAGAGGAATAGGATGAACCAACCTGTGTCTTGCGCTAGTTCTTCGATCCAATCACTCTTCTCTTTCACAGCTTCCAGCTACCTGCTCCCTTACTTTTCCAGCTTCACCAAGTACCTGTAAGATCACAGAAGAAGGAAACTATACAAAGACATGGATTTATATTCATAAATAACTTAGGATCAGATTTAAGTTAACCATACAAATGTAACGAGCATCAATGATACAAAAGCATGGAGAAGAAACTCAAATAGTTTTTGTTGATGTACAAGAAGATCCAAGAGGAGTTACAACCGATGATTCCTGACCCAGCATCAACCTCCCAGCAAAGAAGTCCCTTCTTCACCCCCAACAAAGCATAGATCACCCAATTCTCTGATATGTATCTCAAAACCAACAGCAATTCCTTACAATGTGCAAAATTCCAGCCTCTGGATCTCTGGGATGAGGGATCCATATATAGATGTATGCAAGGAGGATGAGTCAGCTCATGATTTGATTAGTGTCTTCTCTCTGTCAGTTCTTGCTTCCACTTGGAGACTGAAAGCCTCTTACTCATCCTTTGTCGAATTTAGTGAGGCAAGTGTCATTGGAGAAGATTCTGGAAGCTTCCATTGTCTCTCCACCTCGCGGAATGACACTGCCATTTGTCATTTTCCGTTCAACGCACCCTGGTAGTGCATTTAGGTCCGTTGCAATGCACCTAGCTAGTGGACTTAGGTGCTATACAACACACTTGGCTAGTGGAGCAGCTGAAATGATCCTGACTTGACTTATTCTGAGCAATTCTAGTGGAGAACTTCTGGGAGAAGTTGTAATTTGTTGACCTTGTTCATTTAGGGGTTGGAACAACACTTCTAGGGACTTAGGAGCCCTTGGTTTATGGACATTTCATGCTTAGAGCTATAAGGCACAAAAATGTCTATAACAATGATGAAACAATGTTTGATGTGGAAGAACCTATGGATCCTATTAATCCACCTACACCTTCCTCTTCTAGGAAGAGGCCCTCTTGGCTTAGGGGGATACTCGATGATGCTGAAGGACACACTGCACCCCGAGGAACCTTCCATGAAAGTAAGAAACCTAACAGATATCAGGGATACCTGACTATCATGAGCATAATCATACAAAGTGAGCCTTCATCATTCTTAGAAGTCGTTAAGCGTCAAGTATGGAAGGACGCTATGACTGGAGAATATGAGTCTATTATGAAGAATGATGTCTGGGAAGTAGTTCCCAGACCCCAGGACAAGACATTTGTCACTTCTAAATGGCTTTACAAGATAAAGCATTCGGCCGACAGAAGTACGGAAAATTATAAGGCTCGTTTTGTCGCTTGTGGCTTCTCCTAGAAGGAAGGAATAGATTATGACGATATATTTGCACCTGTTGCCAGATATACAACCATCCACTTGATCATAGCCCTTGTCGCTATACAAGGATGGAATCTAAATTAGACGGATGTAAATACCATGTTCCTGCATGGTTCGATCAAAGAAGAGGTCTATGTGGAGCAACCCGAAGGATTTGAGATTCATGAACGAAAATCGCATGTGTGCAGATTGAAGAAGGCCCTCTATGGGCTGAAGCAAGCACCCTGAGCATGGTATGAGAGGATCAATAGCTACTTGATGAAGCTAGGATTCATTAGGAATGAAGCCGATCCTAACCTTTACTTTAAGATTGAAGATGACAAACCTCTCATACTGGTGTTGTATGTTGGCGACCTCTTCCTAACAGGTGCAGACCCTCTCATTCACAAATGTAAGAGGGAGTTGGCTTTTGAATTTGAAATGAAGGACCTAGGACTGATGCACTATTTCCTAAGACTTGAAGTTTGGCAAAAGCCAAGGGAAATTTTCCCTTCTCAAGGAAAATATGTGGTGAAGATACTGGAAAGATTCGGTATGGTGGACTGCAAGCCTGTAACTACCCCGATGGAGCTTGACTTTAAGAAGTTAAGTGGTAGCGCTGCTGGACCTGTTTTACGAAATGCCACCGAGTATCGTCAACTCGTCAGAGCACTAATGTTCTTAGTGAACTCCCGTCTAGATATATGCTTCACAGTCAACACATTGAGTCAACATATGGTTGAACCTCACCACATACATTGGATTGGTGCCAAGAATCTGTTAAGATATCTTCATGGCACAATTACATATGGGTTAAGATACACTGTCGGAGATGTGAGACTACTTGGATACATTGACGCTGACTGGGGAGGTAGTGTGGTGGACCGTAAGAGCACTTCCAAGTGTTGTTTCTCCTTGGGATCTACTTCGATACCCTAGATGAGCAGGAAGCAGAAGTCGGTGGCTTTGAGCACTACCAAAGCATAGTATATTGCTGCTAGCATGGCCTCCTATGAGGTAGTCTCGTTACGAAAGCTCTTCAGTGTGATGTTTGGATTTACATTTTATACCACTGTGATCCTGTGTAATAACCAAAATGAGATTTGTTTATCAGAGAATCCTGTATTTCATGATTGCTCAAAGCATATCGATATCAGGTACCACTATATTCGAGATATGGTGCAGTGGGGAGCTATAAGGCTCCAACATATTGGTATAGATGAACAAGTCGTTGACATTTTGACAAAGCCCTTAGGAAAGGTAAAATTATTGATTTTCTGAGAATGACTTAGTGTCATTCAAATACCCTCTTATGAGGGTCCTGTATGATGTATTGAGCTCTAGGAGATCCAGGGGGGCGCGGGGTACTTCTTGGAGCGACATATGACCACAGGGTGACTCACCATCCCCTGGTGGTGTACTTGTACAGGGTAAAAGAATCAAACTTTCCCTGTGACACCCCGTGGCAACTGTGTAGCAAGATTATTAGTTCTCCTATGAGGTATGGATGATGTGTTCTCCATGACGATTGTGTAGCAGGATGATTAATTCTCTTGTGAGGTTTGGATGATGTGTTCTCCATGACAATTATGTAGTAGGATGATTAGTTCTCCTGTGAGGCCTGGATGATGTGTTCTTCATGGCAACTGTGGACAGGATGATTCGCTTTCCTGTGGACAAGATGATTCGCTCTCTTGTGGACAAGATGATTCGCTCTCTTGTGGGACAGGATGATTCGCTCTCCTGTGGACAAGATTGATTAGTTCTCATGTCCAGGCATCCTCCCCATGTAGTTTGGGACTCATGGGAAGTACCTCTCATATGATCAATGGGTAGGGAAATGAGGATAGGAACCATAGTAATACCGATGGACACATCGTTGTATCTACTGTACTCCCTATGTTAGGATGACCTTCATTGATCTGGGATCAATGATACTGGTTTGGGACCAGTGGTAGGCATTGTACCCAATATGACACTGACTTTGAGTCAGTTGAGGACTAGTCTAGGACCAATGGTACACACCCTGAGACTGACTTTGGGTCAGTGGAGGATGGTATGATACATCCTCGATCATTTCTTCTTCTTCATAATTCGGACAAAGTAGAGCAGAACAAAATAGAGCAGAGCAGAGCAGATAAGAACAGGGCAGAAAAAATCAAAGAAGAGTAGGCAAAATGGAGCAGAGCATAGTAGGGGTCAAGCTGTACAGGGCAGTGCATTTGATGGATGAATAGTAGCAACAGACGGACGAATTGTTGATGGAGTTCTCCCTAGTTGAGAGGGAGTGTTAAAATTGGCAACTAGGGCCAAACTCCATGGGTAATCTTATTCATGGTTGATAATATTTTTATTAGATTCCTCTCATCGAAAGGTGTAGGATTGATCTAAAGATCATCCGATTCCGATAAGTATTTATGGAGATATGAGTTTATTTTGATTATGGAATAATTATCAAGCCGACCAGCAACTCATGCAGGCTCAAAAACCCAACAGATGCATCTATTCATCATCAACATTTGCATATAAATAGAGGAGGTCTTTTCCTCATTTGGTCACTCACATCTCATCACATCTCTCTCTCTCCTGTGCAAAAAAGAGGCTTTTCTCTCTCTTGTGCAGAAAGGGCTCTCCCTCACACGTGTGGAAGGAAGGACGCAGATTTTAGGGCTGCAACTACAGATCCGAAGTTTGACCAACGTTGACCATCAGACTCTCTCTCAGAACTGTGTTATAGGTGGAACTAAATCTCCTCTGAAGGCCACATTTTTTGGTGAAGGAATCAAGCTGATCCGACGGTCAATTTGCAAGATGTTGTCTGCCCTAGTTTGGCTGATCTAGGGTTTGTTGCTGCTGATGTAAATCATATTTATGTACTATTTGTCTCTGCTGAATTATTGAAGATAAAAGAAGATTTGATCAAAGGGTTTCCCGATATTGGGGTTTGTCCCCAGCTAGCCACCACATCTTGTGTCTCTTGTCTTGGCTTGTTTTTTGTCGATCGTTTAATGTTCTATCTGCACTTTACTTAATGTACATGTGATTGCTAATTTATGGATAATAATAATAAAAAGAAGTAATCTGCTCTAAGCATATAACATATCATAACTTAACACCCAACCCCTGACATAAACCAAGGTCAATCCCACTACGTTGATGTTGTGCTGGAATGTTGATGGATGGCCAACCTACATCCTGTTGCCAACTAAAGCATGTAGCATCGCTTATCTCTACGGGTCCTCATTGTATTATGCCCCTGACTAAGAATATCACACCATCAATAGGATACCAACTCATGATCTCCTACCAATCCAAAGCATGGACACCTATGTAAGGAACATGTCTACTATGTTGATGTTGGTTCACGCTCAACTCATACCACTTTTCCTAGTCAATCAACAATATATGTCTAAGAAATCCTACCCCTCTCTCTATAATGGGGAAAAGTGGGAAAATTGTGTTGCAAGCCTATCTATGTACTCCTGAACAGGGCTAATGCCTAAAATTATTGTAGATTTTCTGTTTGCCTGTGCATCTATCTTCTCCTCATGAATGGTTGGTCCAAAAGATGGATACTCAAACTCCTCTATCATGGGCTCAATATGAACCTCCAACTAGCTCTCCACAAATAACTCATCATGCATATCATCCCCCTTAACTGACTCATGCTCCTCTATGTGCTCTCAATGTTGAATCACTAGTCCCTCATCTCGCTATTTTACTCCTTGATCATCTTCCCTCATGGGAACAATATGTTTCTCATCATACTCCTTCATCTCACATAGATTCATATTGGGGCTACTATCAACAACTCCATTTGATTGCTCATGCTCCTCAAAGATATCCTCATAAAAACCCATGGAATCAAATATAAAATAATAATCCTCATATTGAAAGTTGAAAGGAACGTCCTCCTGATCTACCCCTATCATCTCCTTGGTGTCTCACAAACATGAGTGGTTAGGCCCCCAAGGTTCCTTGCAGATGAAGAAAAGACCTTTTCTCCTTAGCTCATTCTTGTAGCATGATCCACCAAACCTAAGCAGCTCCTCCCTGGTCAATCGTCTTCTGAACAATCCAATGTTATGTTCAACCAACCTTTTGGTTAGTTCATAAGCAATAGGTGATACCAATTGTTCCTTCCTCCAAATGGCTAGTAATCTAGACTACAACTCCCTATAATTGACCTCACAATTTCCCATACATGAAGATAAAATGGGTTGCATGTTTATTTCAATTTTGTCAGGATGATTTATTTTAATGCTGAAGAAGTGTTGGAACATTTGGAAAATCAAGTCATCACACTCCATATTGAAAATGATGTCATATGTTATAATCATGGTCGCGACTTCTCGAATCTTTAAATTATTCCCAAAGGTAGGACCCTCGCTCTTATCTAAGTCTTGAAAGTTCTTTACTATCAGCATGAAGACTCTCATCATAATTTCATCATTGTAAGGGGGTATAGGTGCAGTCAACATCATGGTACTACTGAGACAAGAAGCTACTGACAATTTTCCTCTTCACAAGGGTGCTCCAAAAAATTGTGTTATATGAGAGAAAGCATGGTTGGTTTTAGAGCCCAAATCAAGCTCTTCCCACCTAACTAATCCACCTTGGAAAGGGGTGAAGCAATTTCTTCGACTTTGAGAAGGAATTTTACTATAAACCCTATAAATCTCATTTTTTTCCCAAGTGCATAGATTTTAGGTTTCATCTCATGTTATTTCTATGATTGCTCTTGTTGTAGCAAGGTAAGTATCCCCTTGGAAAAGGATATATTGATTGTTGTTTCTAGTCTATTAAGGGATTTTTTGAAGGTTTCAACCATGTTGAATCCTACAAGACTTGACAAAAAAGGAATACAATAATGTTATAGTGATGGGCCCATCTGAGTCAATACATTCAACCTTTGTGACTACATCTATGCAATTCAATTTTGTCACAAAAGTTCTACTCAACAATAATACTATAAAACCATAGCAACAACTTTTACATTCAATGCTTGTGTCTAAAGTATATTCAACCATTGTGACTCAATATATGTTAAATTGGAAACTAGGGCCAAATTCCATGTGGATTAGCTTATTTATGGCAGATGATATTTTTATTGGATCCCTCTCATCGAGAGGTGTAAGATTGATCTAAAGATCATCTAATTCCGATAAGTATTTATGAAGTTATGAATTTATTTATGTTATGGGCAAATTGTTAAGTCGGCCAGCATCTTACATAGGCTCGGAAGCCCAATAGACGTGTATATTCATCATCTACATTTTTAGTATAAATATAGAGGACTTGAAATCATTTGGATGACACACCTCTTCATGTGTAGTCTCCTCCTCTCCACGTCTGGGTTTTTGGTGAAGGAGAGAGACACCATGAGTGATACGATGGTCTTCAAGTGGTGCCCTAGTTGTTATACATTGCCCTAGATGTAGATATCTGAATGCGGTAATGAAGGCCTTATATGCAGCCCTGGCTTATACGCTGTAGTGGAGCCTAGCCGCAGTAAGGGAAGGAATAAACGCAATCTCCGCAGGAAATGGAGACACATTCGCAGGTCATGAAGATCTGTAGGCAAATGACGACAAAGACATATTCAGGCAGTCATAGGAGACATACCAACACAGTCATGAAGACTGATCCAACAACGAAGACTCTACACGCTATTATGAATACGCAAGTCATACGTAGAAACGGAGACCCTATACGCAGTCACTCTATATGCACGCAGTTAATGGAGACTCTTATGCACAGGTCTTAGAGACAATTATACACTGGTAATAAAGACATTTATACATACATCTTTGCAATGAGGTTTAGGATCTTAGATGCCTTTGGAATCTCAAGGAAAATTACAATGAGCAGTTACAGGATGAATGTCGGAAGTCTGTCCACTATAATGATCATACAGTCATGGGAATGAAGCTACAGGCAAGGTTGTCAAAGCTACAGTCATAATAATGAAGTTGCAGGCAAGGTTGTCAAAGCCGCAATCATAGTAGTAGGCAAGGTTGTCAAAGCCGCAGTCATAGTAGTAGTCAAGGTTGTCAAAGCTGCAATCCTAGTAATGGAGCCGTAGAAAAGACATGAAACAATAGTCAAGCAAATCAAATAGAGTCACAGTCAAGTTCATATCACTGTCTTGCTATGACTCAATGATGAGATAAGGATTTGATGAGGAAATCCTTGGCACATGTATCATCAATGTATTCCTATGGCAAGAAGATCTACGAGATCCTACAGCAACATGATAGATGAGATCATGGGCGGCATGATGTATGAGATCATGGACAGCATGGTGTATGGGCAACACAGTGATCATGAGCAGCATGATGGTGCTACACAGTAAGGTATAGCAAATGGACGAGATGCAGCAGTATGATAGGTGAAGAAGTCACCTTAGAGAATCGGTTGAAGCAATATGTCTTCAACTGATCTCTACAGATATCAAAAGTCAAAGTGTTGACTTTTATTGTAAATGTACTCTCTCTCACTTTATTTGCTACACTTTGAAGAACATAAAAGAAGAATTGATCAAGGGTTTCCCCACATTTTGGGGTTTGTCCCTGGCTAGTGCCACATCTTGTGTCCTCTTGTCTTAGATTGTCTTCTACGATTTATATTTATGTTCTATCTGTAGTTCACTTTAATGCTGATGTGATTGCTAACTGTGAAAATTTAAATAAATTGCTCTCGCATAGAACATACCTAAAATTAACATGGTATTAGAGCTGAGGTGAAGACAATGCCCAAGAAAGAGTGAAAGAGCAATCACCAAAGTCAGTTGGGACAAGACAAAAGGATCAATGGGTTCCTCATAATTCACCCAGGGTGAAGTTGAAGCAGAGAATATTATCAGAATGACGCAGCGAAAGGTTTTGATGGCCTACCTAAAGATCAATTCATTGGGAAGTTTGGATCTAAGGGTGGAAGGAAAGACAGATGCCTTGGTTACGATAAGTTTGGCCATTATGTGAAGGAGTGTCTGAATGGCAGATACACTTCTCTTGATGAAGATAAACAAATCATTCCAGGGTCAAGGGAATGACAGGTAATACAATTCATCAAGGAGAAATGGTTGACTCTTCAAAGAAAGCAAGGAACCCTAGGCACTTCATCAGATAGATAATCGTGGGATTATACTTGCAGCCGATACCACCTGTTAGCCTCATGCTGCAGCAGGTATTCATCTTTCATGATCGACATTTTTACAGGCCAAATATGTCATACTTTGCATGCTGCAACGCTCCATATTTGCTACAAAGGCCAGAGAAGTGTCCATGAGAGTGTGCTAGTCTAAATGCCACTGCTAGGTTCCGTTTTTGCTGAGTTGATCCATTTTTGATGAGTTTTCAGTTAAAGGAAGGCCAAACAGTTTAATCTTGGCCTCCCTAGGTTTCAATTTCCCGTTGTAGAATATAGAGAATCAGTATCTGTCCAAACAGCTTAATCTTGGCAGATTTACAAATAGGTAGAGAAACAAGAGTGCTCAACCGCTTAATCTGAGCCCCTGGATGAAATAAGTGTAGATGTAGATAGGAGGACAGCAAGAAGAAAAGAATGAAAAGCTGGGTATGCTAGTTCAAGTGCACCCAAACCAAAACAAGAGAAATGCTAGGTGAGTAGGCTGGGTAAGTAGTTTTGTGGTTGCAGAATCAAGCTGTGTGTTCCATTTCATGTTTTCAAGTATTATACCTTTTCAGATTACAAGTGCAAGGAAATTTTCCCTTGGAGGACTTCAAGCGAGGCATGACTAACTCCCCCTTCTTCTTATTCCCCGAATCATTCACTAACCTCCCCAAATAGGTCAAGATCTGCTTGATATCTCTTAAGTTTCATCATTTGCCATATCGTTGCCTAAGTAAAGATTTTCTTTGCTTAAGGATGCTTATATTTCTTATACGAGTCATTTTCCCCTTAATAGCCTAATATTTTCATACTTAGCGCTCTCTCATCACATTTCATATTAACTGCTAACTTTATTATGTAACTCCCTATCTATCTCCCCTCCCCCGACTAACGCTATGTTAATAACTCCCATATATGCTCATCCCTTCCTCTGGTTGAAATATAACCATAAGTATCGCTTGGGAATTACTAAGTTTACTTGAAGCATAGTAAGAACCCTCATTTTGCTCAAAAAACAATCTTCCTAAGGTGTTTGGACTCCTTCCAAAACACAACAACCCTCTTCAAATGCCATCGGACTCATTCCGATGCATCAAGGACCCCTTCCAAAGCTTTAAAAGGCCTCTTCCGATCACATTAACCCTCCTCCGATGAGTTTTCCCCTCTCCTCCGATGCGATATCGATGTCGGAGGTCGCAGCATTCATTCATCAGCCCGCCCCTTTATATCATCCCTATATCACTTCGTCGATGTGATTTCGCGATCGGCAGTCGCAAGTTTTTGTAGCTACATACAGTTTCCCCCCCTCTCATCCGCCAATGCGATATTGCTATCGCATCCGAAATCATATCACATCGCAATCCTTTCATTTCCGCAATACTTCCCATTATCATTGTGCCACATGCCATGTCGCCTTTCCAAAATCGGCGATCACTCCCATCGCACCACATATATAAAAGCCATTGCCCCCTGTCCCGGTCGATTGCCGATCTCCGAGTTAATCCCCGTCGTACTGCCATGTCACCCTGCCACATCACCCTACCACGTCACTACCGTACTGGGACCCAATGTTGATGTCATACTAGCGTCATGCCGACGTCATCACTAAAGGAAGGCGCGAAAGGCGCAAATCGTAGCAAAGAGAGCCCGGAATAAAAAAACTGAGGCAGTTTTTGCGCATCGCTAAGAAAAAATGACCAAAATGGAAAGCCTCATATCGTTCGGCTACCAATAGGCCCGAAAATTCGTTGTTTTGACAGGATTCCTTCATTTATGTTCGTATTCAAATCGGCCAGCGCCCGTAGCATTCCAAAAGCCACGGAAATCATTTGCAGCAGCCATTCTTGCCTTGAAAGGGCAGAAAAGGGGCGATTTGACAGTTTCAAACACGTCGAGGGAGAGAAAATGGCCCGATTCAAGTGTCAAAGAGTATCAGAGGAAATATGAAGCCTAGATTAAATTAAAGAATATCAGTGAAGCGGCAAAGAGTATCAGATCAAAGCGAGCGAACATTAAAGGCCCCCAAGAAAAGTCAAAGAAAGCGGTAGAGCCATTTAAGGGCCCTCAGATCACAGTTAATGCACATCAAAGCCACTCAAGAGCAGGGGATCAAAGCCCAAAGCACAGTTATGGCTAAGTGAACCGCAAAGAGCCATAAGGACAGATTTCGACTCATTTTTTGAGGCAGCTGCCCCAGCGCGGCACGTAGATATCTTATTGCATTAATTCACGACAAGATTAAATTAAAGAACTCATTTCCCTCATATCTGTTTAAGATCTGCTGTAATGGATATTTTTAGATATTTCCCTAATATAAACCACCCTAATTCATTGTTTAAAGGGGTTGGTTGGTTGATTTACTTCGAGAGAGACTCGCGATGTATACTCGATGTTTTCATTAATCAAAGATTGCTAAAAAGCTTGGAGGATGGATTGTCTAATGTGTTATTACTGTTTTGAAGAATGAATATGGAATTCTTGTGCTACAACACGATTCAATAAGTGATTTCTACCTCTGTTTTTCATTTGATATATGCTCATATCATACATATATCACCATATAAGTTACAGAAAGAAAGATTAGCTTAGAATTTGCGTGGCTGCACTCTATGCTCATTTCTTGTGACTTCTATATGTTTTCTTCTGATTTAGACATAAATATGAATTCCTCATGGCTCGTATTTGCTCTGTTTCATTCATGTTTGACAGTTATCTAGGGATTCTTTACTTCTCCTAGATAGAGCTCATTCATCTTCCCTCTATTAAGCTAAAAGAAAGATTCTTAATTGCCTCTCATTCCTTAGCCTTCAATCCATCTCCATTTAGCTTTGAAGTTGTTTCATGTGTAGCTATCTTGCTCCATATTCCTCTTGTGACCAAGAAAACGCACCAGCAGTCCTACTCCATGAATCCATGCCCAATGGTTTGAAATTATCATACTATGCATTTCCTCTCTACTTGAAAGCATCATCCTTCCCACCAAAACTCAAACAAAACCCCTTGAATTCAATAACTAGCCTAAAATCATCATCAAGAAAGCTAAATCCTAAAGAGAGAGCCCTCTCTGACTGCTGGTAGGCTAGGACCTGCAGTCCAAAGATTGGTTTGTGGTTACCTCGGTTGTATCCTTTAAGGAGCTTTAAGGACAACCTATGTGATAACATAATGGCGACTCCACTAGGGAACTTCTTCAGATAATTTTATAAACCAAGTTGGAAAGCTCCAATGGGAAAGAATCTGACCTCCAAAAGTTTCTTTCCAACCTGCTTTTCTTAGAAAAATCCCCAAAAAACAAGTTAGAAGTTGGATCCTAAGAAGAAAATACATAATACCAAGTCAAACCCAGACCCAAATCCACCAGCTGTTTTTGAAAATCCAAATTTAATCCCAAAAAACCTCAGGAAATTAGAGCGAAAAGAAGATTTTGTTGATTCTAGTCCTGAGATAGTTCGGCCAAGAAGTGTTCCCACCCCTGTCAAATTTTTATTTCGTTCAACTCCTAGTTCCCCTTGTTCTTTATCCACCTCTCCAAGCACCTTTTCCACACCTTCATTCACTGCGCACACTACCACTACTACTCATGTTATCCCAGTTGTTCCAGTTGTTCCATTTATCCCTGTTGCTCCACTTATACCTGTTAATATGGCTAATAGATATGCACCCCTACAGCTGCCTGCTAACCTCGGGGCTATGCCTCAGGATTACCAGACTAAAATAACTTATTTTGATGGCACAAGTGCCTGCACAGCCCTTCAGCATACAAAGAAAATGCAGGATTACTTTGAAAGCTATGAGATTAACGATGATGGGGTGAGAATGAAGATTTTTGTCCAAAGTTTGATAGGCAATGTCAGGACTTGGTTTAGAGCACTCCCAACTAATTCCATAGCAGACCCAGAAGCCTTGTACCAGTCATTTATCAACAGATAGGAGAAAAAGAAAGACCCCTTGCACATACTAGCCGAATATGATACAATTAAATGAGGCCCTCAAGAGTTTGTCTTGGACTATTGTGCAAGATTCAATAATGTTTATAATGCTATACCACAGAACTTAAGACCTCCACCTGACCTTGCCTTGTATAAATTCCCTAATGGTTTCGACCCAGATATGGCCTACCAGTTAAAAGAAATAACCCCTAACAGCCTTGCCGAAATGAAAAATGTGGTTGTCATTGTGGAGGAAAATTTAATTGCCAAAAGAAACAGAGCCAGAACAGAGAGGAGAACAACCTTTATGGAAGAACCCTCAACCATAGACCAAAAGCTGGATGCCCTTATCAGTGGCATGCATAGGCTGGTAGACAGAATGGACAACGTTGAGAAAAAATCATCATGGGATGGGCAGCAAACCAACGCTGTTAGGAACCCGAATTTTAGAAGGAATCAAAACCCAAACGCTGGAAGGACGAGCCCAGACCGTGAAATAAGACCTCCTTTCCAAGAAAATTACGCTGAGACATCAACAGCTAATGAGCCCATGGAAGACACTCACATAAATCTAATGGCTTTGAAGAACGAGCAACATGTCTTCTTAACTAAAGAAGACCAAAATAACAATAACATGCATCAATGCCAAACTCAAACCCAAGAATCTTTCGACTTTGAACAAGCCTATGACCCAGCCGTTTATGAGCTAAACAAGCAATATAAGCTAAGAACTAGAACGATTGATGTTCCCAAGCCCATCAAACCAAAGGAAAAACAATATCCCGATAAAATCAAAGGCAAGCCCATTATAATAGAACACGTTGAACAATCTGTCCCAAACCCATAGTACGGAACCATAGGTGATATAACTATCGAACAGCCTTCTAAAAAATAGTGTGTCGTGCCTTTTTCCTCAAAGGAAGACATGCACAGCATTCCAAAAAGCCTGCCCATAACTGAAAAACGCAAGCGATCACTCTCCATGACGCTGGCAAACGAGAGCAAATCGCTGATAATTCCAATGAAAAAGAGAAATCTTCCATCATCAACACCAAGATTCCACTGGAAAAGCCATTTAATTTAGAGGCAGAGATTGGAAAACTTAATATATCCATCCCTCTCTCAGAGCTTTCCAAGCATGATGTTTATAGGCAGCAAATACAAAGATTGTTACAAATGCCAGAGGTTAAGGATGATGTAAATGTTTTAGATGATACCCCAGAGCTGCTCTTTGGCCCAGAAGTAAATGGAAAAACAGTCAATGGAGCAGTTTTGCCATTTTATATCAGTTTGCATATCCATGATAAAATTTTACATAACGCAATGTTTGATTCAGGTGCATCACACAATCTTATGCCCAAAGCGGTAATGGAAAGACTAAACCTTGACATAACCAGGCCATAGAAAGATTTATTCTCCTTTGACTCAAGTCAAGTCAAGTGTTTAGGCCTAATCAAAGATTTGTGTGTCTCCTTAGTCCAATATCCTAACAAGACAATCCTCATGGATGTGGTGGGATCTGACATTCCACCGAAGTACGGCATTCTCCTATCAAGATCTTGGGGAGCAAAACTCCAAGGATCCCTCCAGCTAGACCTCTCTTACGCCACTATATCAGTCTTTGGGCAACCAAAAAGACTATATAGAGAAACACTCATGAAATATATGGTGAGTAGTGAGGATGAGCCATAAAACTTCCCCATCTACTCAATCCATACTGATATGGATGCATTTATCTTGTTTAATAATGATAGCTGCCCTTTAACTGATGTCAAGCCTTTTGCTTTAGAACAACAAGCACACATCAATGAAGAATTGGTTGCACATACCCATGATACTGTTACAACGGCCAATGCAACCAGCACACAAGAAGAACCTCGCCAAACACGAGACTCAGGTCCGCCCAATCCTAAAATGACTGAAACTCTCAATACTAACCACAAGCAAGAAATCACATGGTATTTAGAGTTTGATGGTTCAGTAAACAAGTTAAGAGCAGGGGCTGGAATATGGATTCACAACACACATAACAATCATGCACAAGGTCATGCATATAGATTGAATTTCAAATGCACCAACAACATGGCTGAGTATGAGGCACTCCTCTTAGGGCTTAGACTGCTCAGAGCTTTAGGAGCTGCCAAAGTGTCTATTCTAGGTGACTCCGACCTAGTAATCCAACAAATGAAAGGCAACTTTGTTACTAATGACAATAGAATGAGGGCCTATAGGACCGTTGCCACTAATATACTCAATACATTCACTGAATCCAAGCTTGCCAAGATCTCAAGAGATCATAACATTCATGCACACAGCCTAGCCACTTTTGCTAGTACGTGCAAGCTTCCCTTTGAGCCAAGTCACCATTTCACTGCCGAGATAAAACATAGGCCTGCTGTCCCAAATAAAGTTAAAGATTGGCAAGTGTTTGAAAGCGATAAACAAATTAAAAATTTCCTCACTCTTGAGCACGAGTTTTCAAATATAAACATTGACATGGATGCTATGACGGATGAACAACAACAAACAAATGAAAATCAGCAGGCTGTAACAGTTGTAACAGCCAAACAAATCCTAAACCCAACTGTTTTTGACAATGCAAACATAGAAGAGCTGAAACAGATGCATTTGGAGGAAATATCCGAAACAGAGGCCGAGATCGTTGATCTAAAAGATAACTTTCTCCCTGTTGGCCTCACTCCATTAGAAGATATGTTTGATGCAAATGATGTGCCCCAAAAACCAAAAATGCAACCCTTAAACGCCGTTATAGAAGAACATAACACTGGGACAACAGAGAAGCCCAAAATGATCGAACTATCTCAATCTTTGCCACCTTATCAAAAGCCCAAATATGTTGATTTGTTCAAAGAATTCCAAGATGTATTTTCTTGGAGTTATGAGGATTTGAAGTCCTATGACACCTCAGTGATCCAACACACCATTCCCTTAAAACCAAATCAAAAGCCCTTCAAACAGAAACTAAGGAGAATCAATCTTGTGCTTCTCCCATTGATTGAAAAGGAAGTGAAAAGGATGTTTGAAGTAGGTATCATAGCACCAATCAGATTTTCTAAATGGGTATCAAATTTGGTTCCCACAAGAAAGAAGACATGTGAGATTAGGCTATGTGTAGATCTAAGAAATTTAAACCAAGTCTCCCTAAAAGACCACTACCCATTGCCAAAAATGGACCACATCCTACAAAGAGTAGTGGGGTCATCAAGAATCTCTTTGCTAGATGGCTTTTTAGGTTTTAATCAAATACTAGTTCACCCGGATGACCAGGACAAGACAGCCTTTACCACACCGTGGGGAACATTTAAATATGTGAAGATGCCTTTCAGACTTAAAAAAGTTGGTGCTACCTTTCAAAGGGCAATGGATATTTCATTTGTCAAGGAAATACATGATTTCCTAGTTATCTACCTCGATGACTTAACCCCTTTCTCCAAATCTGATCAAGAGCACCTAAAACATTTGAGGCAAATATTCATGACATGTAGAAAATATGGCATTTCCTTGAACCCCAAGAAGTCTCTCTTTGGCCTTGAAGAATGAAAACTACTTGGCCATATCATCTCAAAAGATGGCATTAGAATAGATCCGGAAAGGATCCAAGCCATTTTACAAATCCCGTATCCAAGAAACATAAAAGAGTTGCAAGCATTCCTTGGAAAGATCAACTTCCTAAGGAGATTCATCCCAAACTTGGCTGAAATGATAAGAACGCTGAACAACATGCTTAAGAAGGATGCCAAGGTAAAATGGTCTCTTCAAACCAAGCAAGCCTTTGAGAGTATAAAAGCTGCCTTAACCCAAGCCCCTATCCTCACAAGTCCAAAATTTGACAAAGATTTTTTCATTTTTTCTTTTGCATCGAAGCACACCATAGTTGTTGTCCTTTTACAAAAGGATGATCAAGGAGCTGAAAAGCCAACTGAATTTTTCAGCCGAGCCTTAAGAGATGCTCCCTTGAAGTACCAAATCATGGAGAAGCAGGCCTACGCTCTTTTTAAAGCAATCAAAGATTTCAGAGTTTACATTTTATATTCACATGTGATTTCCTATGTCCCAAATGCTGTTGTAAAAGACATATTAACCCAAGAGGGATTAGAGGGAAAAAGAGGCAAGTGGATTGCTAGCATCCTTGAGTATGACATTGAAATAAAACCAACCAAGCTCATAAAGGGACAAGGTTTAGCCAAACTGATGTCCGAAACAAACTTTCAAGCCTTAGACATTAACCAACTGGACAATGACCAGAATCTGGCAACTCCACAGATCAATAAAACCTTTTTGCAATCCCCATGGTATGCTGATATATGCTTTGTATTGTTAAACCTGTTTGCTCCCCCAGGATTGTCCAGAACCAAGAAAAGATTCTTAAAAATGAAAGCTTCCAAGTTTTGTGTCATAGATGCTGCATTATTTTGGAAAAATCATGAAGGCATATTGCTCAATTGTGTAACCATGAATGAAACTAACAATGTCATGAAAGAATTCCATGCAGGGGACTGTGGAGGACATCTATATTGGAAGTCCACTGCTGATAAAATTCTAAGGGCTGGTTTCTATTGGCCCTCTTTGTTTATAGATGTAAAGAAGGTTTCCATTTCATGTCACAAATGCCAAATCTTTGAGGGAAAAAGAAAGTTGTTACCCTTGCCCCTTAAGCCCATCTCAACCGAGAAAACTTTTCAACAATGGGGTCTTGACTTCATTGGAGAAATCCACCCCTCTTCCTCAGGCCAGCATAATTGGATTCTAACAGCCACCGACTATTTCACTAAGTGGATTGAAGCCATCCCATGTAGACAGGCCAATGACTCCATCATTATCCAATTCCTTGAGTGCAATATCCTTTCTAGATTTGGCTGCCCTGAGAAGATCATTACTAACAATGCCGCTGCCTTCAAATCCAAAAAGATGATCAATTTTTGCCATAAATTTCACATTACCTTGGGCCATTCCACAGCCTATTACCCTCAAGGTAATGGCTTGGCCGAATCATCCAACAAAATCCTTATCAACATCATAAAGAAAGTGCTAGAAGAAAACAAGAAGAACTGGCATAGAAAGCTCACAAATGCCCTATGGGCAGATAAACTTTCAACAAAGAAATCCATTGGGATGAGCCCTTATGAGCTGGTATATGGTATGGAGGCCAGATTTCCATCTTCCTTGGGCATTCCTATCATCAAGCTATTACAAGAAATCCAAGCAGAACCAAATGATATTCAAAGAAAAATAAATCAGACCATTCATCTCCAGCAAACCAGAGAGCAAGTATATGACAAAGCTCAAATTGTGCAAGAGAGGCTAAAGAAGGCATTTGGAAAAAGGACTAAAGCTGAGGATTTCTTTATTGGCGATAAAGTGTTAAGGTGGGAATCACGAAGAGAAGACAAGGGAAAGCATGCAAAATTTGATTTTCTATGGAAAGGCGCATTTGTTATCAGCGTTGTGCAAGGCAATAACACGTATTTTCTCAAAACTATAGATGACAGCATAGTGGAAGACGGCCCTGTAAATGGCCGAATGTTGAAACATTATCGAGACCCCTTTTAAGGGATACAATACCCCTGTGTATATATTTGTATATTAGTTTTTGTATATATGTCAGCGCTTTCCTTTTTGTGTTTGTATAAGCAATCCAATTGCTCGGAATGAAGCAGCGTTGTCATATCAAATCAAATTCAGATAGAAGTGCTACAATCAAGCTTTCCACTTCAGTCAATAGTATCAAAACATAGGAGGATTTTTTAGGTTTCGTATCAGCACCCTTGGTCAAAGCAAAAACAAATGAAATACATCATTTTTGATCCATGTTTTGAGACTATTTCAGAAGGCAGGTCTCAAGCAAAAATGTAGGTAGTATCAAGCATGCAGAAGAAAGCGGGCGACGCTATATAGTTCACAGTAATTTAGTTGAGGACAGTGCTATTCAGATCTCAAGATCCCAGTTTTTTAGCAACCAACGAAGAAATGTTTTCAGTTCCACAGCAACAATAGAAGATCAAGGAAGTCTGACCTGCTATTCTTGGCTTTTCACAAAGGAAAGGCCATCCCCAAGTGGAGCCACTGTTAGCCTCCTGCTGCAGCAAGTGTTCATCTCTCATGATCGACATTTTTACAGGCCAAATTTGTCATACTTTGTATGCTGCAATGCTCCATATTTGCTACAGAGGCCGGAGAAGTGTCCATGAGAGTGTGCTAGTCTAAATGCCACTGCTAGGTTCCGTTTTTGCTGAGTTCATCCATTTTTTATGAGTTTTCAGTTAAAGGAAGGCCAAACAGTTTAATCTTGGCCTCCCTAGGTTTCAATTTCCCGTTGTAGAAAATAGAGAATCAGTATTTGTCCAAACAGCTTAATCTTGGTAGATTTACAGATAGGTAGAGAAACAAGGGTGCTCAACCGCTTAATCTGAGCCCGTTGATGAAATAAGTGTAGATGTAGATAGGAGGACAGCAAGAAGAAAAGAATGAAAAGCTGGGTATGCTAGTTCAAGTGCACCCAAACCAAAAGAAGAGAAAATGCTAGGTGAGTAGGCTGGGTAAGTAGTTTTGTGGTTGCAGAATCAAGCTGTGTGATCCATTTCATGTTTTCAAGTGTTATACCTTTTCAGATTACAAGTGCAAGCCAATTTTCCCTTGGAGGACTTCAAGCAAGGCATGACTAACTCCTCCTTCTTCTTATTCCCCGAATCATTCACTAACCTCCCCAAAGAGGTCAAGATCTGCTTGATATCTCTTAAGTTTCATCATTTGCCATATCGTTGCCTAAGTAAAGATCTGCTTTGCTTAAGGATGCTTATATTTCTTATAAGAGTTATTTTCCCCTTAATAGCCTAAGATTTGCATACTTAGTGCTTTCTCATCACATTTCATATTAACTGCTAACTTTATTATGTAACTACCTATCTATCTCCCCTCCCCCGACTAATGCTATGTTAATAACTCCCCTATATGCTTATCCCTTCCTCTGGTTGAAATATAACCATAAGTATCGCTTGGGAATTACTAAGTTTACTTGAAACTTAGTAAGAACCCTCATTTTGCTCAAAAAAAAATCTTCCTAAGGTGTTTGGACTCCTTCCAAAACACAAAAACCCCCTTCAAATGCCATCAGACTCATTCCGATGCATCAAGGACCCCTTCCAAAGCTAAAAAAGGCCTCTTCCGATCACATTAACCCTCCTCCAATGAGTTTTCCCTTCTCCTCCGACGCGATATCACTGTCGGAGGTCGCAACATTCATTCATTGGCCCGCCCCTTTATATCTTCCCTATATCACTTCGCCGATGCGATTTCACGATCGGCAGTCGCAAGTTTTTGTAGCTACATACAGTTGCCCACCCTCTCATCCGCCGATGCGATATTGCTATCACATCGCGATCCTTTCATTTCTGCAATACTTCCCATTATCGCTATGCCGCATGACATGTCGCTTTTCCGAAATCGGTGATCGCTCCCATCGCACCACATATATAAAAGCCATTTCCCCCTGTCCCGGCCGATTGCCAATCTTCGAGTTAATCCCCGCCGTACTGCCACGTCATCCTGCCACATCACTACCGTATTGGGACCCAATGCTGACGTCATGCTGACATCATCATTAAAGGAAGGCGTGAAAGGCGCAAATCGTAGCAAAGAGAGCCCGGAATAAAAACCTAAGGCAGTTTTCTATGCGCGATTAGCGCTTAGCGCTAATCGCGCATTGCTAAGAAAAAATGACCAAAATGGAAAGCCTCATATCATTCGGATACTAAGAGGCCCGAAAATTCGTAGTTTTGACAGGATTCCTTAATTTATGTTCGTATTCAAATCGGCCAGCGCCCGTAGCATTCCAGAAGCCATGGAAATCATTTGCAGCAGCCATTCTTGCCTTGAAAGGGCAGAAAACGGGCGATTTGATAGTTTCAAACATGTCAAGGGAGAGAAAATGGTCTGATTCAAGTGTCAAAGAGTATCAGAGGAAAGATGAAGCCTGGATTAAATTAAAGAATATTAGTGAAGCGGCAAAGAGTATCAGATCAAAGCGGGCGAACATTAAAGGCCCCCAAGCAAAGTCAAAGAAAGTGGTAGAGCCATTTAAGGGCCCTCAGATCACAGTTAATGCACATCAAAGCCACTCAAGAGCAGGGGATCAAAACCCAAAGCACAGTTATGGCTAAGTGAGCCGCAAAGAGCCATAAGGACAGATTTCGACTCATTTTTTGAGGCAGCTGCCCCAGCGCGACACTTAGATATCTTATTGCATTAATTCCACGACAAGATTAGATTAAAGAACTCATTTCCCTCAAATCTGTTTAAGATCTGCTGTAATGGATATTTTTAGATATTTTCCCTATATAAACCACCCTAATTCATTGTTTAAAGGGGTTGGTTGGTTGATTTACTCCGAGAGAGACTCGCTCTGTATACTCGATGTTTTCATTAATCGAAGACTGCTGAAAAGCTTGGAGGATGGACTGGCTAATGTGTTATCACTGTTTTGAAGAATGAATATGGAATTCTTGTGCTGCAACACGATTCAGTAAGTGATTTCTACCTCTGCTTTTCATTTGATATATGCTCATATCATACATATATCACCATCTAAGTTACAGAAAGAAAGATTACCTTAGAATTTGTGTGGCTGCACTCTATGCTCAGTTTCTGTGACTTCTATATGTTTTCTTCTTATTCAAGCATAAATATGAATTCCTCATGGCTCGTATTTTCTCTGTTTCATTCATGTTTGACAGTTATCTAGGGATTCTTTACTGCTCCTAGATAGAGCTCATTCATCTTCCCTCTGTTAAGTTGAAAGAGAGATTCTTAATTGCCTCTCGTTCCTTAGCCTTCATTCCATCTCCATTTAGCTTTGAAGTTGTTTCATGTGTAGCTATCTTGCTCTATATTCCTCTTGTGACCAAGAAAACGCACCAGTAGTCCTACTCCATGACTCCACACTCAATGGTTTGAAATTATCATACTATGCATTTCCTCTCTACTTGAAAGCATCATCCTTCCCACAAAAAGTCAAACAAAACCCCTTGAATTCAATAACTAGCCTAAAATCATCATCAACAAAGCTAAATCCTAAAGAGAGAGCCCTCTTTGGCTGTTGGTAGGCTAGGACCTGCAGTCCAAAGATTGGTTTGTGGTTACCTCGACCGTATCCTTTAAGGAGCTTTAAGGATAACCTGAGTGATAACACCACCTATCCCGAAAAGGGTGCATGGAATGTTACCCCTCAATTGAATGAGGGTAACTCAATTCATTTACAGAATCTCTTTTATGTACCTGATCGCAAGAAGAACCTGGTGTCCATGTCAAAAATGAAAGTTAAAGGTTAGAGGGTGGCACTCATCGATGGAAAGGTACGTGCTTGAAAATAGATTTTTCTAAGATGTTTTTGAGTTCAGGGTTGTATCAAGTTGTAGAAAGCCCACTGGGAACCATGTCCATTGACACAACGCCGGAGGTATGTGAGTCAAATGGTGACAAGGATAATGGTGACAAGGATGCCTGAATTCAAAAAGAGCATTAAGGTACACATCTGAGATGTACCGAAGGAAAATCTTATAAGGGGACCATTCCCCTCATGCCACAGGTCCATAGGTTTGGAACAACCTGAGGAAGTTTGAGATTCATGATCGAGAATCTTATGTATGCAGGTGGTAAAAATCCCTCTATGGCTTGAAGCAAAACACCCCAGGCATAGTATGAGAGGATCAATAGCTGTCTGATGAAGCTGAGATTCACTAGGAGTGAAATCGATCCAAACCATTACTAGAAGGTTTTGGATGATAGACCTCTCATACGTCACCTATGTCTGATAGGTGCAGACCCTCTCATTTGTAGGAGATAGAGGGAGTTGGATTCCGAATGTGGAAAGATAAACTAAAAATTGGTGACTACCTCGAGGATCTTTTTCAGAAGTTACATGGTAGTGATGTCGGACCAGATTTGGGAAATGTCTTTGAGTTTCATAAACCCATTCGCATTGATGTTCTTGGTGAACCTCCATCCGGACATATGTTTTGCAGTTAGTATGGTGAGCTCATATTTGGCTGAGCTTCACTAGATTGGCACCTAGAATCTTCTGAGATATCTTCAAGGCACAATCTCTCATGGATTAAGATACACTACCAGAAATATGAAAACTGCATGATTGTTCGAATGTTGACTGGGTAGGCAGTGTGGAGGAACACTAGAGCACTTCTCAGTGTTGTTTCTCTTTGGATTCTGCTTCGATATCATGGATGAATAGGAAGCAGAAGTCGGTTTCTATAAGTACTACCGGACCAGATACATAACTACAAGTATGACCTCGAATGAAGTTGCTTGGTTGTGGAATCTCTTTAGTGAGTACGCATGATGAATACCACTATGATTCTATATGACAACTAGAGGTGGGATTCGATTATTGAGGAATCTCGTATTCGATGATTTCTCCAGCAAATAGACATAAGATACTACCTTATCTGGGATATGGTAAGTCGATGAGCAAGGAGGATCCATCGCATTAAGATGATGTACAGGTTGCTTCACTTTGTCAGAGCCCCAGGGAAAGATCAAATTTTTGATTTTCTCAAACAACTTGGAGTCATCAAGAGACCCTTGTACAAGGGTCTTGTATGATGCATACATTGAGCTCTGGGAGCTCTGGGGGTTTGCAATTCTTACTAGAGCAACATACGACCACAGGGAGACTCACCCTCCCTTGGTGGTGTGCACTAGGACAAGATGATTTGCTCTCTTATGGGACAGGATGATTCACTCTCCTATGAAACAATACGATTCGCTCTCTTGTCGGACAAGATGATTCACTCTCTTGTGGGACAGGATGACTCGCTCTCCTGTGGACAAGATGATTCGCTCTCCTACGAAACAAGATGATTCGCTCTCTTGTGGGACAAGATGATTCACTCTCTTGTGGGACAGGATGATTCAATCTCTTGTGTAGTGAGATAATTAGTTCTCCTGTGAGGTCTAGATGATGTGTTCTCCATGACGATTATGTATCAGGATGATTAGCTCTCCTGTGAGGCCTGGATGATGTGTTCTCCATGGTGATTGTGTAGCAGGATGATTAGCTCTCCTCTGAGGACAGGATTGATTTAGTTCTCCTGTTGAGGAATCCTACCCATGCAGTCTAGGACTCATGGGAAGTACCTCTCATCTGATCAATGAGCAGGGAAATGAGGATAGGGACCATAGTAGTACCGATGGATGCATCATTGTATCTATCGTACTCCCTATGCTGGGATGACCTTCATTGATCTGGGATCAATGATACTGGTCTCGGACTAGTTGTAGGATTTGTACCTACTATGATGCTAACTTCGGGTCGGTTGAGACTGGTCTAGGAATAGTGGTACATACTCTGAGACGGACTTCGGGTCAGTATAGGACTGGTCTGGGGCTAGTGATAGTGGTACATACTAAGACGCTGACTTCTGGTCGGTTGAGATTGGTCTAGGACCAGTGGTACACACTATGAGACTGATAATACTGGTCTAGGACCAGTGATAGGAGTGGTACCCACTATGACGTTGACTTTGGGTCGGTTGAGACTGGTCTGGGACCAGTAGTACGTACTATTAACACCCAGGTTGTTCCCTTTTACTCCTGAGGGAATACGGCCGGGGTAACCACTAACCAAGCTTTGGATTACAGGTTCTAGCCTACCTGTAATCAGAGAGGGCTCTCTCTTTTTAGATTTAACTTTGTTTTTTGAAGGTTTTAGGCTAGTTATGAGGTGAGAGTTTTGTTTGAATTTTTGGTCATCAGCTATTGCTCAAAGAAGGGCATGCAAGTATTAAAGAGAGTTCAGTCCATTGGGCATGTGGAGTCCAGAAATGAATAGCACTTGAAATCTGTGATAAAGAGAGATTCACTGCAAGGCTAGATGGGTATTCGTGATACAAACTTTGATTTTTAGAAAAGAAACAGTATAGATTACACAAGTAAAGGCAGTCAAGAGTTCTTTCACAGTGCAACAGAGAATAAGGGACAAATCCTAATCAGCAGCAAGAGAGAATTACTGAATAAAGACTTATCATGTAATTAGAGCAAATAGGAGCATTTAAGAATTCCATAGTTTGCAGCTAATCCTGGAGAAAACATATTTAGTAGTAAAGATTGAGTTTAGGGTGTTTTTTAATTAACAAATCCTGAACTATTCTTTTTCTTTTCTACTAAGATTAATCAGCATACATCACAGATAGATTATGCAAGAAATGAAACACAAATACAGTTAGAAAACACTTATTATATCACGCCATAACACGAGAATCCTGCAGCAGTCAATAGTTTCATCACAGCACGTCCAAGCCAAACTGATTTTTGGAAACCAACAACTCTTTTGAATTATATCTCTCAGAGGATATACAGTCAAGTTCTCTCAAACAAGTAAGCAACAACAACCCCCAATAAGCTATGCGGGGGTGCATATATACAAAATATCACAAAAATATCTCAAAAATGAGTTATTGCACAATAACTGCTCTTACCAACTTTCTAAGATATTTGTTACAATATTAAAGCTACTTAAATAAATATACAACAGCTGTTTGTTGTTTGTCAGAAAATCTTGACTTTCGGGCTTATGAGCCAGCCGAGCTCCTTTGCGGTGATTCCGATTGTCTTTGCCTTTATGCTGCCACGTCAGGGCACTGCTGTATTCAAACAGCTCATCTGTGATGCTCAAGCTGTGCATAGCCACTGTCCACCTCATCCAACTGTTTTCTTGTTGCTGTGAATAAACTTTTTAGACCAAAATTTTAAACTTGATTTAAAGCAAAGTTTTAATCATATTCGTCCACCACTCTTCAGTGGGCATTTGATGTTTCTGCATCTTGATTAAGGTCTCATCTACCTCTGTATACTTATAATAATTAGGGGGAACTTCAAAAAGGTGCTTAATTTCATGTTCAGTGAAGAATAAATTCTCTAATTTATCATAAATCTCTTGCCCTGATGGTGGCCCAGCTCCTTCTGGACTGCTTGCTGTAGCTGTCAACTGATTGGCTGCATAATTGTTGACCCTTTTAGCATACTGCTCATGGGACAACATTCTTCCTGCACTGGTCACTAGGCTGGGAAGCCCTCTGCCATGCAATGCTGTGATTTTGGTGGCAAAAGCATTGAATTCTACTTGAATATCCTGACACTTTCTTTCTAATGTTTGCACATAGTTCCTGAGGGTAACCACCCTTTTGATTAACAAAATTGTATCAGTCCTATCCCTGATACCCATTGTTGCCAATTGAAGGCCAGTTCTATTATTCAGGACATTGATCATCCTGGTAGCAATATCAGGCATACTTCCCAGAGAGGCTCTGGCCCTTTGATTTTCAGCATGAGCCCTGTTCAGCAGATCCATTTGCTCATGAATTGTCTCTATGTATTGCCACTGATCTGTGATTGACTGGCCAATCTTAGCCCATAGGATCTTCTTGACCTCAGTTATGACCCTGCTCATGGTCAGCTCCTTTTCAAGCTCTTTGATCCTTCTTTCTAGTGCCCTAACTTCCCTGGTCCTTTCTGCCACTTGCTGCTTAGATTTGTCATATTTCTCCTCCAGCTGGGTCAGTTTTTCTTTAGCATCCTTCAGCTCAATCATCTGTGTTTCAAGAGCCTGCAGCTCCTTCATCATATCTTGCATGCTAAGGCCAGGCACTTGTTCTGCTGCAGTTTCTTTTTCTGCGGCCTGAGGTTCAACAATTGAGGCACTTGCTTCTGCTGTTTGTACCAGGTGAGGACTTATAATTTGAGGAGGCTGATTAAATAGGAACAAGTGATAGATGTAAGATGTGTATCTAAACACCCTTTCCCTCTCTAAATTCATTAATTGCTCGTGAATTTTGTTGGCAATGAATGTAGCATAATCATAGTGAACCGAAAGAGGCTTTCCAGGGGAGAAAACAGACATCATAACCAGAATGGTTTCATCAACATACGTAGTTGAATTGTAACCTAGGATATAACTGATCATATCCACAAGAATCCTGCCCAACTCATTGAGATATACATGTGAGATAGGAGGAGACCTCTCAGTTTGAGAACCTGATTGAATGAATAGTTGATTAATATTTTTGATTTGAGCACTGGACAGTTTGCCTCCTTGGTCTATCAAGTGCATCATGGATAGAGGAGTCAATGGCTTTGCGTATGGAAGTGCAGCATTTGATTTATAGCCTCATGGGTGACATAGAACAAGACTGAGCCTGAGGGACTGAGGACAGCTCTCTGATTTGGATTGTAGTTGGCATTGCATTGATGGATTAAATCTGGGAGGACATTGACTTGATGAAGTTTGAAAATGGGCAAATAGGAGTCCCAAATCCCTAGAATATCAGTTCCATTGAGATGTCTGGCCTTTGGCTCATTGATTAGATGAATATGGTATCTACTGTGAGTTGGGATTACCTCTGTCATCTGGTAGTCTCTATCAGCCAAGGGCAGCCATTCTAGCTCTTTGTGTGGGGCATTCAAAGGTGCAACGCTTAGATCTACTGGTGTCTCCATGTCTTTGGTGCTCTTCAAGAAGAATTTCACTTAGGAGTGTGAGCAAATGCGACCTTGCGCGGCGAATTGAGGTAAAAAGGATCTATAGCAAAAACAGGGCAGTTCTGGTGTAAAAGGGGCACAATTGGTCACTCTTGGAAGAAATTGAGTCACTTGCAGGACGAGGAAGCTTGATTTTCAGGAGAAAATGGTAGTTCCGGGCGTTTTTTTACAGTGAAGAACAAGCTGAACCAGGCGCAGGAAGAATTGGTAAATACCTGGTCACGGCGCGATGGGTGGAGGCTTTTCCAAGCTGAATTTTGGGTGACCACGGCTCGGAAATCAATCTCTGCAAGTTGGCGGCGAGAACGTCGTAAATTTTCATGCAGGAGGCACAGTAGTTTTTTGGTGAAAAATGCGAAAAAAACGTGATTTTGGGCAAAAATATGGAAAATTTGGCATTTGGCGCCTTTTGTCAAATGACGTCAGCATGACGTCATAGGTGGGGTCAGGTACGGAATGATGACATGGTGGCCTGTGAGTGGTCCACGTGGACTGGTGACGTGGCAAACAGCTCGAAGCAATGGCAGGTCGGGCGCTGATGTGGTGTTGACTCGGAAATGACGTGGAGGTGACGTAGGGGCGACTTGGCGGGCGGTAAACAGAAGGTGGTAAGAGGTAATATCGGACCGCTTAAGGTACGGGTGTGGTTTTGGCAGGAGGCCGCCCGATACAATCAAATTGAGACGCGTGTCCAGTGCCCTACGTCATCATTCTGACGTTTTCGGGCACTAAAGTACCGGCATCGGAGGCAGCTCGATATCGCAGGGAGCCGTCGGATGGGGGGGGGGCCAGATCTGATGGTCGACGGGGAGCAGACGTGATCGGGCAATACGGCGAGGCGTGGGCATAAACAATTAATTTTTATGGAAAGGCGCGCACGAGCGGGACTTTGGATATCAACGAAATTTGGGTTTTGCGATGATTTATAAGCCAAATGGGTTAATTGATATTTATTCGCAAAATAGGGTTAGGGCTGTTAAACCAAGCAGATCTTGATTTAATCCCGAGACTTTGCTTTTGGCGCTATTTTGCCTATTGCGCTTAAATCTCTTAGCGCTCCGACCTTTTGGAACTATAACGCTATATTTCCTAGGGAAGGGGGAGTATACATATTTTTGGGTTTTTTCCTTTTTTTTAAAAGCAATATATTAATAGGGAAAAGGGGAGCATAGGGAATTAAGTAATAATAGAGTTAGTAGTTAGTATTGGATGGGAGATATGGAAGAGAGGAAGCAAACACTAAGTTTTTAGGGAACAAACTTAGTTATGAGAGTAGATCAAAATGAAAAGATTTTTTCACAAGAAGTGTGGCTCTCCTATATAAAAAGAATCAACAAATGAGTTTGATTTCTGTTATGAACAAAGGTGATAGTGGGATGTTAGAAAGAAGTTTGATAGGGAATGATTGGGAAATTAGACATGCTTCACTTTGCTGCCACAAAAATGCTGAATAGGAAGATCTGCACTGGCCACCATGTGTTTCCTTTGCTTAGGCCAGCAATATGAGAGAAAACATGCTTCTGCAACCCCACTACCTACCCATCTTATTGCCTAGCATTTTTTATTACTTCAGGGAGGGTGCACTTAAACTAGCAAACCCTCAATTTCTTTTTTCTTTTCTTCCCTTTTGCATTTTCTTTTGATTTCCTATCTAGAACTATCCTTATTACTTCCAAGGCCCCAGATTAAGCAGTTGGGAACCTTTATTCTCTACCTAACTACTAATCTGCCAAGATTGAACAGTTTGGACAGATTTCTTTCTCTAATCTATAACAAAAATTGAAATATGGCATGACCCAGCTTAGACTGTTGGATCACCCATTCAGAAGTAGGACAGCATCCAACTATAGATCGGTGTTTTCCACAAAAATATGAGATCTTTGCATCACCAAAGTAGAGCATATTTGGAACTTTCCTGCCAATCATGAAAGATGAAACCTATTGGCATAGGTAGCTAACAGTGGCTCCACTTGGGGATGGTTTTTCCACTTGAAAGACCAAGAACAGCAGGTCAGAATGCCTTGGCTTTTGACTTATTATCCAACTTGAAGGTTTGCTTCTTGAATTTCAAAACTGGGATCTTCCACCATTTGGGAATTTCTGAATTAAAAGCCTTTTCCTGCTTATTTACAAACTTGTGAAGCTGAACTATCTATATGCAAAAAAAAACTATGAACAGCTGATAATGTACAGGGAAAAGTCATGTTATATACATGGGAAGTAGTCAAAATAATGCTTTAGCATCCGGCCATTCACAGGGCCCTCTTCTACTTCAGTATCATCCAAATTCTTCAAGAAATAAGTGTTATTTCCTTGTACTGCTTGAATTACAAAGGGTCCCCTCCAAAGGGAGTCAAATTTTCCATGCTTTCCCTTGTCTTCCCTTCTTGAATCCCATTTAAGCACTTTATCACCAATGAAAAAAATTTCAGCCTTTGTTCTTCTATCAAAGGCTTTCTTCAACTTCTCTTGTAGGATTTGAACTCTGTTGTACACTTGATCTCTGGTTTGCTGTAAACAAATTATCTGGTCGATTATTCTTTGCATGTCATTTGGTTCAGCTTGATTTTCTTGAAGCAGCTTCATGACAGGAACCCCCAATGATGAAGGGAACTTGGCTTCCATTCCATAAACCAACTCATAGGGGCTGACCCCAATAGATCTTTTGGTTGTTAGCCTATCTGCCCATAAGGCATTCATAAGCTTCTTATGCCAATTTTTCTTATTCTCTTCCAATATCTTCTTAATGATGTTGATAAGACTTTTATTAGATGATTCAGCTAAACCATTGCCTTGAGGGTAGTATGCAGTGGAATGACCCAAAGTGATATGGAATTTGTGACAAAAGTTCACCATCTTCTTGGATCTGAAAGCAGCAGCATTGTCTGTGATAATCTTGTCAGGACAACCAAATCTGGAAAGAATATTAGTTTCAAGGAACTGAATGATAGTAGAATCATTTGCTTGTCTACATGGAACAACCTCAATCCATTTAGTGAAATAATCTGTGGCTGTTAGGATCCATTTATGTTGGCCTGAAGATGAAGGATGAATCTCCCCAATGAAATCCAAGCCCCATTGCTGAAAGGGCCTTTCTGTTGCAATAGGCTTTAAGGGAAGTGGTAGTAACTTTCTTTTTCCCTCAAACATTTGACACTTGTGACATGAAGTGGTAAAATTTTTAACATCAGAGAACAGAGTGGGCCAATAGTAACCTGCCCTTAATATCTTATCCACAGTGGACTTCCAATACAAATGTCCACCACAATCACCTGCATGAAATTCTTTCATAACATTGTTAGTCTCATTCATATTCAAACAATTCAGCAATATACCTTCATGATTTCTCCATAGTAAATTACCATCTATAACACAAAATCTCGAAGCTTTCATTTTTAAAAATCTACATTTGGTTCTGGACAATCCTGGGGGAGCACACAGGTTTTGCAATACATAACAGATATCAGAATACCAAAGGGATTGTTCAAAGGCTACATTGATCTTTGGAGTCGCCAGCTCCGGTTCATTGTCCAGTTGGTTGATGTCCAAGGCTTGGAAGTTTGCTTCAGACATCAGTTTAGCCAAACCTTGCCCTTTTATCAGTTTTTTAGGTCTTATTTCAATGTCAAATTCTAAAATGTTAGCAATCCATTTTCCTCTTCTGCCCTCTAAGATTTCTTGAGTCAATATGTCTTTCACAATGGCATTTGGTACATAAGCAATAACATGAGAGTATAGGATGTAAATCCTAAAGTCTTTGATGGCCTTAACCAAAGCATAAGCTTGCTTTTCCATGATCTGATATTTCAGAGGTGCATCTCTAAGGGCTCTACTAAAGAACACAATAGGTTTTTCATTCCCTCGATCATCTTTATGCAATAAGACAGCATCAATGGTATGCTAGGAAGCAAAAGAGAAAATGATAAATTCTCTGTCAAATTGAGGATTTGTTAAGACTGGGGTTTGGGTAAGGGCCAATTTAATACCTTCAAAAGCCTGATTTGCTTCTACTGTCCACTTCACCTTAGAATCCTTTTTTAGCATGTTGTTTAGTAATCTGATCAATTCTGCTAAGTTTGGGATAAATCTCCTTAAAAAGTTGATCTTTCCCAAGAAGGCTTGTAATTCTTTAATATTTCTTGGATGGGGCATTTACAAGATGGCCTGTATTCTGTCTGGATCAATTCTAATGCCATCCTTTGAAATGATATGACCCAATAGCTTACACTCTTCCAAACCAAATAGAGACTTCTTGGGATTTAAGGAAATTCCATATTTCCTACATGTTATGAATATTTGTCTCAAGTGTTTCAGATGTTCTTGGTCGGACTTTGAAAAAGGTGTGAGGTCATCTAAGTAAATAACAAGGAAATCATGAATTTCTTTAGCAAAAGCAATATCCATTGCTCTCTGAAATGTAGCTCCTGCATTTTTCAACCCAAAAGGCATTTTGACATACTTGAAAGTTCCCCATGGGGTTGTGAATGTTGTTTTATCCCGATCATCACGGTGGACTAGGATCTGATTAAAGCCTGAAAATCCATCAAGTAATGAGATTCTTGAAGCCCCCACCACTCTTTGGAGAATGTGATCCATTTTGGGTAAGGGATAATTGTCTTTGAGGGACACTTGATTCAAATTCCTTAGATCAACACAAAGCCTAATCTCACCAGTTTTCTTTCTTGTGGGGACCAAATTTGAAATCCAGTCTAAAAACCTGATTGGTGTTATGATACCGGATTTAAACATTTTTTGTACCTCTTTCTCAATTGAAGGGAGAAGCATAGGATTGATTCTCCTTAATTTTTGCTTGAATGGATTTTGATTAGGCTTGAGAGGGATGGTGTGTTGAATGACAGAGGTGTCATAGGATTTCAAATCCTCATAACTCCATGCAAACACATCTTGGAACTCTTTAAAGAGATCGACGTATTTGGGCTTCTGGTCGGAATGTAAAGCTGTAGACGATTTTATTATCTTGGGTTTTTCGGTAGTTCCAATGTTGCATTCTTCAATGGCAGCATTAAGCGGTTGCATTTTTGGTTTCCTAGGAACATCATTTGAGTCAAAAATGTCCTCCAAAGGAGTCAGGCCTGTTGGTAGAAAATTATCTTTTAGTTGTATGATTTCAGCCTCTGCACCAGTTATTTCATCAAAATGTAATTGTTTGAGTTCTTGTATATTTTCCTTGTCAAAGGTTGTCGAACGAAGTATTTGATTTGTTGTTTTGGCGGATATAGTTGTTTGGTCCTGTTCACTTAGTGGTTGTGTGTCTTTCACAGAATCAACATCAATGTTTAAACCTGAAAATTCATGCTGCAAGGTCAAGAAACTATTTATCTGTGTGTCATCCTCAAATACTTGCCAATCTTTGACATTGTTTGGGATAGAAGGTCTGTGTTTTATCTCAGCTGTAAAACAATGGTTGGGTTCAAAAGGAAATTTGCACGTACTGGCAAATGTAGCTAAACTATGTGCATGAAGGTTGTGGGTTCTAGATATTTTGGTGATTTGAAATTCAGTGAAGGCATTGAGTATTTCAATAGCAGCAGACCTATATGATCTAGTCTTTTGTCATTGGTGACAAAATTGCCTTTCACTTGTTGAATAATGAGGTCTGAATCTCCCATGATTGAAACTTTTGTGGCCTTTAAGGATTTTACCAGTTTGAGGCCTAGCAAAAGAGCTTCATACTCTGCCACATTATTAGTACATCTGAAATTAAGCCTATAAGCTTGACCTTCTGCATGATTGCTTTGTTTGTTATGAATCCATACTCTAGCTCCTGCCCCTAATTTGTTGACTGATCCATCAAACTCAAGAAACCAAATGATTTCTTGATTTAGGGGAGGTTTAACAGCCTCTCTGTGACTTGGAATTAAAAGCTGGAGGTCTTGTTTTTCATCTGGTTTGTCTTCTAGAACGGTCTCATCAATTGATTGCTTAACCTCGGTTTCTTGGGAATTTGATTGCTCATTCATATGCAGATCTTGTTCAACTATGACAGATTTGTCATCACGTATTGGACTTATATCATCATTGAACAGAATGAAAGAATCCATGTCAGAATGGACTGCATAAATAGGGAAATTTTGAGGTTTTTCTTCACTGCTCACCATGTATTTCATGAGTGTTTCTCTGTATAGCCTCTTTGGTTGCCCAAAGACAGAGATGGTGGCATATGACATGTCCAATTGTAGGGAACCTTGGAGTTTAGCTCCCCATGATCTTGATAACAACATTCCATATTTAGGTGGGATATCAGCAACCACAACATCCATTAAATTTGTTTTATTTGGGTACTGGACAAGGGAAACACATAGATCCTTTATCAAGCCTAAACACTTAACTTGGCTGGAGTCAAATGAAAATAGGTCTTTATATGGCCTTGTGATGTCTAGATTCAATCTCTCCATCACTGACTTAGGCATAAGGTTATGAGAGGCGCGTGAATCAAACATTGCATTGTGTAATATCTTATCATGAATATGTAAGCTGACATAAAAGGGTAAGATTCCAGTACTTCCTGTCTTTCCATCAACTTCTGGACCGAAAAGCAATTCTGGGGTATCATCCAACACATTGACATCATCATTATTGTGGGTCAGTTGAAGGGACTTCTTGATTTGTTGTTTGTAAATGTTATGTTTAGCTAGCTCTGAAAGAGGAATGGCTATCTTCAGTTTACAAATTTCAGCTTCTAAGTCAAAAGGTTTTTTAGATTGGATCTTGGTGTTCTGGTTAACAACTTTTTCTTTGTCAATTGACTTTTTAGAGGTTTCCTCTTGGCTTTCTATCTGATCTTGAGGTTTATCTTTTTTTCTCAACTTTTGAGAAGTGTTACTTGGATTATGTTGTAAAGGAGGTGTGGCCAATGGTTGTTGATTTGAGGGATATGCTTGGGTTACATCTTCAACTGTTACTTCATTTGTGATTGAATCAATTTTGTGAATTGGCTCTGTGATAATAACCTTCTTGGCGTGTTGGCTATCTTTTGTTTTCTCAGGCTGTGTCACGTTTATAGTTTTGCTTCTCAATTTGTATTGTTTATGAAGTTCAAAAACAGCTGTGTCATAGCCTTGTTTGAAGTCAGATGATTCACCTGATTTAGTTTGGAACTGATTAATGTCATCATCCTTGTGATCTTCTTGACTCAGAAAAACTTGTTGTTCATCGTTCAGGCCCATCAAATTAATGTGGGTATCATCTATTTGCTCAGTAGAAGTGGATGCTTCAGCATAGTTTTCTTGTAAAGGAGGTCTAATATCTGGTTCAGGGCTGGGCTTGCTAGCATTGGAATTTTGATTTCTTCTATAATTGGGATTCCTGATAGGATTATTCTGTGGTGCCTCCCATGATGATTTCCTCTCAACTGATTCTACTTTGTCACCTAATCTGTGCATACCAGTGATTATTGCATCTAATTTCTGATCCCAGCCTGAAGGCTCTTCTTTGAAGGTAGTCTTTCTTTCAGTTCTGGTCCTATTTCTCTTAGCTATCAGGTTGGCTTCTACACTAACTGCTATATCTTGCATCTCAGCTAAAGTTCGGGGAGCTCTTTCTCTCAATTGGTATGCCATATCTGAATGAAACCCATCAGGAAAGGTGTATAGGGCCAGATCAGGTGGGGGTCTCAGATTTTGGGGAATAGCATTGTATACATTGTTGAATTGAGCACAATAGTCCAAGACAGTTTCTTAGGGACCTCTTTTGATAGCATTGTATTCAGATAAAATATGGAGTGGATCCTTTTTCTTCTCCCATCTGTTGATAAAGGTTTTATACAGGGCTTCGGGGTCACCCATGGAGTTTGCTGGGAGTGACCTGAACCATGATCTTACATCTCCGGTTAGACTTTGCACAAAAAATTTCATTCTAACCCCATCATCATCTATCTCATAATTTTCAAAATAATCTTGCATTTTCTTAGTATGTTGAAGGGCTGAATAAGAGCCAGTACCATCAAAATATGATATCTTTGTTTGATAATCTTGAGGCATAGGTCCTGGATTGGCAAGTAACTACAGTGGAGCATATATATTAGCCATGTTTGGTGGGACAATAGGGATAACATGAACGAAGGGGACAAGTGGAGGAAAGGGGATGAGAGGGGTATGTGCAGTTAATGGAGGGGTTGAAAAAACACTTTGTGAAGTGGATGAAGAAATAGGAGAGTGTGGAATGGTAGTATGAGGATGTAAAGAAACCTTAGTAGGGGTTGGAATATTAGTTTGAAATCCTGCCTCAGAACTTGAATCTGATAAAGTCTCTTCTGCTTCTTGTTTCTTAAGGATTCTTGGAATCAGGTTTGGATTTTGGAACTCAGGTGATGGATTTGGATCTGGATTAGATCTTGTATAACGGGTTTTCTTCTTAGGAGCCAGCTTGTATGATTTTCTTTGGGAGATTTTTCTAAGAAATATTAATCTTTGAAAAGGACTGATTAAGCACAGAACAATTGTATGGAACTTAAGACTGAATAAAGATTGACTGAGGCAGCTTTTATATACTCCTGCAAATGCAAAGCAGAGGCAGTTTCTAAGGCTGTCTGGCTGGCACTCAGGCTTTATCTACAATATTAAGAATCAGACAGGGGTTCATGAACTGGGTCCCCAATGGAATCGCCATTTATGTTAACACCTAGGTTGTTCCCTTTGACTCCTGAGGGAATACGGCCGGGGTAACCACTAACCAAGCTTTGGATTACAGGTTCTAGCCTACCTGTAATCAGAGAGGGATCTCTCTTTTTAGATTTAACTTTGTTTTTTGAAGGTTTTAGGCTAGTTATGAGGTGAGAGTTTTGTTTGAATTTTTGGTCAGCAGTTATTGTTCAAAGAAGGGCATGCAAGTATTAAAGAGAGTTAAGTCCATTGGGCATGTGGAGTCCAGAAATGAATAGCACTTGAAATCTGTGATAAAGAGAGATTCACTGCAAGGCTAGATGGATATTCGTGATACAAACTTTGATTTTTAGAAAATAAATAGTATAGATTACACCAGTAAAGGCAGTCAAGGGTTCTTTCACAGTGCAACAGAGAACAAGGGACAAATCCTAATCAGTAGCAAGAGAGAATTACTGAATAAATAATTATCATGTAATTAGAGCAAATAGGAGCATTTAAGAATTCCATAGTTTGCAGCTAATCCTGGAGAAAACATATTTAGTAGTAAAGATTGAGTTTAGGGTGTTTTTTAATTAACAAATCCTAAACTATTATTTTTCTTTTCTACTAAGATTAATCAGCATACATCACAGATAGATTATGCAAGAAATGAAACACAAATACAGTTAGAAAACACTTATTGTATCACGCCATAACACGAGAATCCTGCAGCAGTCAATAGTTTCATCACAGCACGTCCAAGCCAAACCGATTTTTGGAAACCAACAGCTCTTTTGCATTATATCTCTCAGAGGATATACAGCCGAGTTCTCTCGAACAAGTAAGCAACAACAACCCCCAATAAGCTATGCGGGGGTGCATATATACAAAATATCTCAAAAATGAGTTATTGCACAATAAGTGCTCTTACCAACTTTCTAAGATATTTGTTACAATATTAAAGCTACTTAAATAAATATACAACAGCTGTTTGTTGTTTGTCAGAAAATCTTGACTTTTGGGCTTATGGGCCAGCCGAGCTCCTTTGCGGTGATTCCGATTGTCTTTGCCTTTATGCTGCCACGTCAGGGCACTGCTGTATTCGGACAGCTCATCTGTGATGCTCAAGCTGTGCATAGCCACTGTCCACCTCATCCAACTGTTTTCTTGTTGCTGTGAATAAACTTTTTAGACCAAAATTTTAAACTTGATTTAAAGCAAAGTTTTAATCATATTCGTCCACCACTCTTCAGTGGGCATTTGATGTCTCTGCATCTTGATTAAGGTCTCATCTGCCTCTGTATACTTATAATAATTAGGGGGCACTTCAAAAAGGTGCTTAATTTCATGTTCAATGAAGAATAAATTCTCTAATTTATCATAAATCTCTTGCCCTGATGGTGGCCCAGCTCCTTCTGGACTGCTTGTTGTAGCTGTCAACTGATTGGCTGCATAATTGTTGACCCTTTTAGCATACTGCTCATGGGACAACAGTCTTCCTGCACTGGTCACTAGGCTGGGAAGCCCTCTGCCATGCAATGCTGTGATTTTGGTGGCAAAAGCATTGACTTCTACTTGAATATCCTGGCACTTTCTTTCTAATGTCTGCACATAGTTCCTGAGGGTAAGCACCCTTTTGATTAACAAAATTGTATAAGTCCTATCCCTGATACCCATTGTTGCCAATTGAAGGCCAGTTCTATTATTCAGGACATTGATCATCCTGGTAGCAATATCAGGCATACTTCCCAGAGAGGCTCTGGCCCTTTGATTTTCAGCATGAGCCTTGTTCAGCAGATCCATTTGCTCATGAATTGTCTCTATGTATTGCCATTGATCTGTGATTGACTGGCCAATATTAGCCCATAGGATCTTCTTGACCTCAGTTATGACCCTGCTCATGGTCAGCTCCTTTTCAAGCTCTTTGATCCTTCTTTCTAGTGCCCTAACTTCCCTGGTCCTTTCTGCCACTTGCTGCTTAGATTTGTCATATTTCTCCTCCAGCTGGGTCAGTTTTTCTTTAGCATCCTTCAGCTCAATCATCTGTGTTTCAAGAGCCTGCAGCTCCTTCATCATATCTTGCATGCTAAGGCCAAGCACTTGTTCTGCTGCAGTTTCTTTTTCTGCGGCCTGCGGTTCAACAATTGAGGCACTTGCTTTTGTTGTTTGTACCAGGTGAGGACTTATAATTTGAGGAGGCTCCTCAAGATTTATTACTGGCTGAGAGGGTTGAGGGATCTGCTCTCCTTCTTTTTGTTTCAGGGCTGCCCCTAATGCACCCTCTGTTTATACCAATCGTTTGTGTAAGGTCAACAGCATGGCCACTACATCTTGATCCTTTCTCTGCTGAGCAACATCTTCTGTTTGGGGGTGAAGGGTTGCTGGAAGTTTGACCATCTTCCTCAAAGCTGATATATCTTCATCTTTTTTCTTCATTAGCGCCTGCACAGCTTTGGGATCACTTGGGTCATGCCCAAGCTCTATGATGATATCTTCCAAAGACTTAATCCTGTTGTCTTTGGCTTGAGAAGAAGCTTTCTCCAATTCTAGTTGGGCAGTAGTATTATGGAGAGAATTCTGCAGTTTGTGTGCTAGAAGTGTTTTATCTGCAAGAGTAGAGTAGACCATCTCACCCGTTTGCTTATGTAGCTCTATTTGATCCATTGGGTGGATGTCTTTTGCAAACACTTCTAGGTTGGTTCTGATGTAATCTGCAGCTGACTGTGGCTGCAGCATGGTAGGCATGAAATGGCTCATAGTCATCTTCCCCTCTGTAATGTCATATGCTGACATGAGCCTCTGTTGATTGGTGGGAGCCATTTTGAGCAAATGATTGTAAAGCTAGAATCTGACTGGCACATTCCTAGCTTTTATATCCATAAATTGCTTTTTGATTCCAGACTCTGCCTTCTTTTGCTGGCTTGAGGAGCTGACCTCTCCTCCAAGTGGTCTCTCTTGTTCCTGCTGGAAAGAACTGGCTGATGCTTCAGTACTAGGGGGGCCCATACCCATGGATGGTCCAATAGGCATCTCTTCTTCAGAGAAAGGGTTTAGCCTTTGCCTTTTCTCCCCTTGTTGACTTGTTGATGTAGTAAGGGGAGTTTATTGTTGTCTATCCCTCTTCCTGGCTCTCTCTTCATTTATCGGGGTTTGGAGCACCGAGGTCTCCACTGCTATTTCCTGCCTTGAAGGCACACTTTCTTGAACCTGTTGCTCTGTGGGTGCAGGGACCTCAGCCATTTCTTCTTGCTGTTCTATTTGTTCTTTCTGTTGTTCTGTTGTTGGGAGTGTCTGCTCCTGCTCTATTTCTTTCCCCTTATCTGTGCTAGCTGCTAGAGTAGTGGTTTGAGTTGCTTGCTGGGGAGCTGTAGAAGATGAGGCAGCTGCTCCAACTTGAGTATGAGGAAGAGAAAAAACCTGTCCACAATATTCCAAGTCAACTTCCTTCTCAAGTTTCTTTGCTGCTTTTTGTGCTATTTCCTCTTTAGAACTTGCCTCTTCTAGGGTGCCCTCTTTCCATTCTAATTGATTGGCATATTTTTCAATATGTGGTAACCTGAGATGATCATAGCTAGCCAATCTATATTTGACCCTTCTAAGACTAATGAAGTGATTGGGGTCATAGGGTAACCAGAGGAAACTGGTTTGCAACTCGAGGCACTTCAGGATCTTATCTGCTTCTTGCCATGCCTCTTCCCTTTTATTATAAATAAATGGGCCTAGCTGGTTTTTGACTTTGAGCTGTGCCTTTTTATTTTTGCTGTGGAAATGGATCATGTCTGCATTTCCAAACTGTCTGAAATATTCTAAGGCAAAAAGTCTCATAGGGACATATCTTGGTAGCCTGTATGGGGCTAACTCACAACCATATATCCTGATCACTGTATGGTGTTGGTAGAAGTACCAATCCCCAATGTTGTAGGCCTTTGAGAGCTGGAGGATTCTTTGCATCTCATCTGTCAATCTCAGAGGAGGAGAACTCAACAGCAAGGACATGGCTGGATGGATGAAAAGGTCTATGAATTCACAGTAGCTATATGGTGAAAAAGATGTGTTATGAAAGATTGAAGACCAAAATACCACAGACCTTTGGTTCCCCTGGGCATCAAACTTCTTGAGAGTAACAGGGAAGCTGTCGGGCTGATTAAATAGGAACAAGTGATAGATGTAAGAAGTGTATCTAAACACCCTTTCCCTCTCTAAATTCATCAATTGCTCATGAATTTTGTTGGCAATGAATGTAGCATAATCATAGTGAACCGAAAGAGGCTTTCCAGGGGAGAAAACAGACATCATAACCAGAATGGTTTCATCAACATACTCAGTTGAATTGTAACCCAGGATATAACTGATCATATCCACAAGAATCCTGCCCAACTCATTGAGATATACATGTGAGATAGGAGGAGACCTCTCAGTTTGAGAGCCTGATTGAATGAATAGTTGATTAATCTTTGTGATTTGAGCACTGGACAGTTTGCCTCCTTGGTCTATCAAGTGCATCATGGATAGAGGAGTCAATGGCTTTGCAGTATGGAAGTGCAGCATTTGATTTATAGCCTCAGGGGTGACATAGAACAAGACTGAGCCTGAGGGACTGAGGACAACTCTCTGATTTGGATTGTAGTTGGCACTGCATTGATGGATTAAATCTGGGAGGACATTGACTTGAGGAAGTTTGAAAATGGGCAAATAGGAGTCCCAAATCCCTAGAATATCAGTTCCATTGAGATGTCTGGCCTTTAGCTCATTGATTAGATGAATATGGTATCTACTGTGAGCTGGGATTACCTCTGTCATCTGGTAGTCTCTATCAGCCAGGGGCAGCCATTCTAGCTCTCTGTGTGGGGCATTTAAAGGTGCAACGCTTAGAGCTACTGGTGTCTCCATGTCTTTGGTGCTCTTCAAGCAGAATTTCGCATAGGAGTGTGAGAAAATGTGACCTTGCGCGGCGAATTGAGGTAAAAAGGATCTACAGCGAAAACATGGTAGTTCTGGTGTAAAAGGGGCACAATTGGTCACTCTTGGAAGAAATTGAGTCACTTGCAGGACGAGGAAGCTTGATTTTCAGGAGAAAATGGCAGTTCCGGGCGTTTTTTTACAGTGAAGAACAAACTGAACCAGGCGCAGGAAGAATTGGTAAATACCTGGTCACGGCGCGATGGGTGGAGGCTTTTCCAAGCTGAATTATGGGTGGCCACGGCTCGGAAATCAATATTTGCAAGTTGGCGGCGAGAACATCGTAAATTTTCATGCAGGAGGCACAGTAGTTTTTTGGTGAAAAATGCGAAAAAACATGATTTTGGGCAAAAATATGGAAAATTTGGCCTTTGGCGCCTTTTGTCGGATGACGTCATAGGTGGGGTCAGGTACGAAATGATGACGTGGCAACCTGTGAGTGGTCCACGTGGACTGGTGACATGGCAGACAGCTCGGAGCAATGGCGGGTCGGGCGCTGATGTGGTGTTGACTCGGCAATGACGTGGAGGTGACGTAGGGGCGACTTGGCGGGCGGTAAACAGAAGGTGGTAAGCGGTAATATCGGACCGCTTAAGGTACGGGCGTGGTTTTGGCAGGAGGTCGCCCGATACAATCAAATTGAGACGCGTGTCCAGCGCCCTACGTCATCATTCTGACATTTTCGGGTGCTAAAGTACCGGCATCGGAGGCAGCCCAATATCGCAGGGAGCCGTCAGATGGGGGGGGGCAGATCCGACGGTCGACGGGGAGCAGACGTGATCGGGCAATACGGCGGGGCGTGGGCATAAACAATTAATTTTTATGGAAAGGCGCGCCCGGGCGGGACTTTGGATATCAACGAAATTTGGGTTTTGCGATGATTTAAAAGCCAAATGGGTTAATTGATATTTATTCGCAAAATAGGGTTAAGGTTGTTAAACCAAGCAGATCTTGATTTAATCCTGAGACTTTGCTTTTGGCGCTATTTTGCCTATTGCGCTTAAATCTCTTAGCGCTCCGACCTTTTGGAACTATAAGGCTATATTGCCTAGGGAAGGGGGAGTATACATATTTTTGGGTTTTTTCCCTTTTTTTTAAAAGCAATATATTAATAGGGAAAAGGGGAGCATAGGGAATTAAGTAATAATAGAGTTAGTAGTTAGTATTGGATGGGAGATATGGAAGACTACGTTATCAAAGAAACTCGTTGGGAAGGTTATTGTCAGATCAACATTTTTGATAGGGTCCCGAATTGGGCAAGGATTGGAAATAAAGAGTGGACTCATCCATGATATAATGTTGTTGACAATGAGGTCCACATTGAGATATTTCCCTTCAAATATAATATAATTCCTAGATCTCCATATTTCCCAAAAAGTCACAAGTGGGATGGCCCTCCATGGTTTTGTCTTTCTACTCCACCATAACAAACAAGTTCAATCAACACATGATTAGTGTAATGGAAAGAGAGTTTACTAGAGATTTCTTACGAAATCTGGACTGCCACTAGGAAACATATTAAGATATGTGAATTGCTTTCTTCCTCCTGCCTGCATAAAACACATATACCTGGACCCTGCATGTTCCGCTTCCTCAGATTGTCCCAGGTGAGTGTTTTGTTCTTCCATGCCAGTCAGGTGTATAAAATGATTTTTATTGGAATCTTAATCTTCAAAAATATTGTGAACTGACACGCCTTGTGTGTGTTATGTATGTAGCTACTCATGAAATGATAGGTGTCAGAGACATAGATAGTACCTCGCATCATAATCCCATCCCATCCCATGTGATCACAAAACTCCGCCTACAAATATCGGATTGTCGCAGCTCAACTAGAATTCTCTCCAAATCTCCAGCCTCATCCCCAAGTAGCCCAATTTCCTAAGCCCTCTTCCATACCAGAATGGAGCCTGTCCAAGAACTCATAGCCTGATCCAGGTAGAAGTATCTTCTAATATTTAATCTACATGTGAGATTGTTTGAGAAAAATGTTTCAATGGCAGTACCAAGAATGTGGTCCCTGCCAATGATAATATCCTGCCCCAAACCAAATATCCAACATGTCCTTTTAAGCAACCAGTATTTGACCTTGTTTAAGCTGATCCAGATAGTGGAACCAGTTGGTTTCCCAATAAGCCCCTCTTGCATCTAGTGTGTGGCCTTGATCCCTAGGAGGTATTTGGATCAGATGACATCTCCCCATAAGCATTTACCAAACAGTCCCCGCCATAATGTTTTTATAAGCAAGGCCCAACCAAATAATTTGATGTTAAATATACCCCATCCCCCATGGCTCTTTGGCATGGTGATCATATCTAATTTAGTAAGGTGGAATTTGTGTGCATTTCCTATACCAACCCAAATAAATTTAGCCATAATCTAGTTGATTTTCAAAATAATAGTCATAGGTAGGTAGTATAAGTGTGCCCAGTATACCGTGAGTTGTTGCAAGACTGACTGGGTGAGAGTAACCCTGCCTCCAAGTGTTAAACATTTGTGTTCCCAAGTAGAAATCTTTTTATGGAATATGTCAACGATCCAAATCCAGTGTTTAACTATATAGTTGTTTGGCTTAATATTGAAGCCCAGGTATTTCAATCCAGTGCCAATCGGCTTCGATTCAACACCAAAAATGTTTTTAATGCGCTCTATATCCTCCATACTACCCTCCCCAAATAGAATCACTAATTTATGCTTATTCATTAGAAGTCCCGAAGCTCTCCCAAACCTAAAGAAAATATAATGTAAGGTTGCCCACACCATCCTCGAAATCATACCGAAAATCAAAATGTCATCAACGAAGAAACTATGTGAGATCCTTATGCCACTACCCACTTTGAGTGAGTTGAACTCGCCCTCCGTACATGCATTTTTTATTTTATGGCTGAGGCCATCCATGGCCAGAATGAATAGAAGTGGGGAGAGCAAACAACCTTGCCTCAAGCCTCTTCCAGCTCCAAAATATCTTGTGGGGAAACCATTAATAATGACTACATATCTAACATTAGTAACACAAGCCATAATCCATTCAGTGTTGCGTACCTAGAGGCCAATTTTGTGTAGTATAATACGCAGGAATGCCCAATCAACACATTCATATGCCCTTTGTAGATCCACATCATAACAACAACATTCAACTTTTTTAGTAAATGGTATGCAAATACTCCTGAATTGTAGTAGCCGCATCATGAATCTATCGATCCTGTGGGAATCCATATTGCTCCAGTGTAATGTGAGTGGACATAGTGTTCTTGATACTAAGGGAAATGATAATGGATATCAACTTGTATATCAAATTACATAATGAGATGGGTCGATAGTCATTGAAAGTCCTCGAATCATTAATTTTTGGAATAAGAGAAATGTATGTAGAGTTGATTTTAGGAGTGATGCAGCTCCCCAGTATGGACTCCTCAACCATCATTAGCAAGTTCGTGGCAAGTCTAGACCCATTATATCAAACAAATGTAAAAATAACTCAATTGTCCCACCATCCGGGCCAAGGAATTTGTCATTTTTGAAATATTTAAGGACAACATGTATCTCCTCCAAATTGACAACCTTTTATAGTTCTTCATTTTTGTCCTCATCAAACATGGTAGGATATGAGTCAGTTCCCCAAATCTGGTCTTTAGTGCACTCAACATCTCACTTTTTGTAAGGATCTTCAAAGTATGTGGTTGTCTCTTCTTGTATCTATGGGAGGTAGGGAAAATTTTAAGAACCCCCCCAAATTTACATGTATAATAAATGGGTGAATCTTCATGGTATATAGGAAAAATGGAAGGCGATTTTATCAATAATATGATATGTATATATAATTTTTTGGCGAATCTCTCACCAGACATGGCCAATATTTTACTCAATTATAAAATCTTGTGTTTATTGAATACACAAATGAAATCATTGCATTTTTTTAAAATATCTTTTGAAATCAAAATTACCGAAATTACACATCAATAACCCACTAGGTTATCGATTCACAGAAAGCATGAGAAAAAAACCTAATACTATATATAAAACCAAGAAAAGTTCAAATTCATCACTTCTAGGGACCTCGTAACCAACCTACCAATACACAAGTATGTTCCTATTTGCAATTAGAAAAATTACTCAAATTACAATTTGTTTACTCCAGCATATGTTGGAAAGTTATAGAAGGATGACTAGTGCAATCAATCCATTCCTTTTAGCCCTGGATTTGTTTCAGTTTAAAACAGAAGTATACAAATATACTTGTCCAATGTCTATGCTTTAACCATTCACCTTAAGATGTTTTTACAATATAATTTCCTAAGTCTATTTAATATCTTCATTATCATAAAAACCAACCTATATCCATCTTAACTCCACATCTACCACTCTTAGGGGGATGAAATCTATTTATCCCTCTAAGCACTTGGTAGACCCAGAATTAAGATGGATCTAAGATGATAGAATTTCCCCTTTAAATAGTTTATGCTCACATGAATACCATGGTATTACCATGGGTTATCATAAACCTGGAGCTTAAAAATTACTATTAGTAATTTAAAAATTAATAAAATTAATAGTTGACTTTTATTTTATTTTTTATTTTAACCAAGCTAAAATGTTTAACATACATTAAATTGCAACATCCATTTTTAATCTTGATCGGATCAAATATTTTTTCACTCTATGCTAGTTCACATATCATGATATTTGATACCTCTCGGGGGTCAGTAGATCTAGAGTAAAGATGGATCTACACTAGTTTAATTCCCCCATTTAAATAGGCTACATTCCAGGTGAATACCATGGGTCAATACCATCTGCCATTTTGGTGAATACCATGGGTGAATACCATGTGCCATTTTTATTTTTATTAATACTAATATTAGGGTTAATACTGGTTTTTTGCATGGTATTAATAACAATCTAGTCCATGGTATTTGTCCCATAGTATTTTTCCCATAGGTTTCACCTAAATATAATGCATTTTTTGAGTGTTCATAAATATAAGGTGACTTATGGAGTAAATATTAAAAAATGTTTTATTTGTTTACCATACATCTCTTTTATTTATATTTTTATTAATTTACCATACCTCTTTTTCAAATATGGTATTTGGCCCATAGGATTCACTTAAATAAAACCTCTTTCTTGAGCCTTCATAAATAGAACAAGGGTTATGGACTAAATATAAAAAGAGATTTTATTTATTTACCCTACGTCTAGTTTATTTATATTTTTATTTATTTACCATACCTTTTGAGTAAGTATAAAAAGACGCTTTATTTATTTACCATACCTCCACTTCACGTATATTTTTATTTGTTTACACCCTTGCATGTATATAAGGTGACTTATGGAGTAAATATAAACAATGTTTAATTTCTTTACCATACCTCTCATTTATTTATATGTTTATTAATTTACCATACCTCTTTTATAAATATGGTATTTGGGCCTTTGGCCCATAGGATTCACTTAAATAAAACCTATTCTTGAGAATGGGCGAATGTATTCACTTAAATAAAACCTATTCTTGAAAATGGGCGAATGGAAGGTTGTAACTCCTAATTTCAGGGGCTAAATTTACCTTTTTTACCCTCTCCCTTAAAATAAGGTGGGCTATTTGAGGTGATTTGTAAAAATGTACTATGATACAAAATATTCATCCATTAAAAATTTAAAACCCCTTAATTCAGCCAAAGGGCGAACATTCGCCCCTAAAATTTTCTATGATGGGAGGGCATGAACCATGTTTCCATTTGAATCCTTGATGTCCAAAAGGTATTAACCATTTTTCTGTGATTTGCATATCGACGAAAGAATTTGGTGTTTTTGTCCTCCTCCTGAATCCACAGTGCCCTGCTCTTCAGCGTCCAAGTAACCTCATGAATATGTAAAATATTTTGTTTCCTATCCTCTAATTTCTTGATGTTGTGTAAGAGGTTCGCAGATGGGCATCCCAAATCCTAAGTCGGTCCCAATCTATCTTGCTCCTCTTTGATGTCCAGGAGATCTTTGTTCATTTTTTTTTTTCACGTTCCCATTCCTTCACTGCTAATTTTAAAGCAATGAGCTTCCTAAAGATCGCCATCATTGGGGAAACCTCCGAATCACTATATTATGACCGGAAATCTCTAATTGCAGTGTTAAATTCTGAATCTTCCAGCCAAATCCGATTGAATTTGAAGGGCATCCCCGTCCTTGTCTGCTCCATGTGCCATCTCCATGTGCCATATAAGGGTGATGGGATGATGATCAAAGATGAATGCGTTAATAACCTCTGATTGTAGTATGCGCATCTTTTCCACAAGTTCGTCATGTACAAGATATTTGTCTAGTCACTTAGCTATGTGTTGAGTACCAACCCATCCATTATGCCAGGTGGGAACCAATTTTCAGTGACCTAATGTCCACTAAGTTATTAACGCAGATAGTTTCTTTTAGTCTGTAAGCCATTGGGTCCATCTTACATTTTGAATCCCAGCATTCATCCAGGACAGTGGTGGCATTAAGATCGCCCATAATAATGAGAGAATCAATTTTGAGGATATCAGCCTCCTCCAATCTATCCCAAAAGATAATCTTGTCCCAATATGGAGCATTTAGATTGAGAATATTCAATCGGCCCGACACTCCCCTAATATTACCTGAGATTTGTTGTCGATTATGATCAATGTACTGGCATTGTCCGCAGTTCCACCACCATGTGACTGGAACCTAACGTGTCCCGTTGCCGACCTGGTTCAAGCCTCCTTGGTCCTTTTCTGCGTCCTCCAGTGCTTACGTGGGCATTGAGCCATGAGATGTCCAGTGCGATGGAAGATGAGGCAATGGAAGGGAATGCACCAAAAGTCCAACTATTGATGAATGTGAGTCTTGTCCCAAACCAATTCAATTTTCTCAGGGAAGCCCCTAGTGTAACCCCTTTCAGTCAAAATCTAGGCAACTCATTTATTGTTGGCCCCTAAACACTTCGGGTCAACATAAATGAATTTTCCAATTGCATTCTCGATCTCAATGAAGACCTTCCTCGTCTAGAATTCAATGGGTAAGCCAGGGAGTTTAACTCATATCAACTTATTCCGTGGAGTATCCCTGAGCAGATTGGAGGCAATGTACCATGGGTGTAGCGAAAGGAACCCATGCCTACGCACCCATGGTAATCTGAGAATTTTCTCCTTGACAGAGGAAATGAAAACTGGACGAGGAGTTCATGCCACCCAATCTCTCATTTCCTCCTCCAGTAGGTCAACAAAATACCACCTCCCTACCAGGGCGCGCTTCTGGAGACTGATCACCCGATCCATCGCGCTTCTGAAGCTGAGAAGTTGTGTTTGTGGGGAAGTCGCAACTGATCGACGCTTTTGTTTGGACCTAGGGCGATGGGAAAATGTTTGTTGTTTTGCGAATAGAGGAGGTCTAGAATGACCAACACGTGTATTAGTTTCCTTTTGACGTGTCGCATGGAAATGATCCCCCGCTGAGTGGCCCACCTTCGGTCTGCACCGCCCATTGTGCATGCCCTGGCACCGAGTGCGAGTTCGTAGAATTTCCAACGGAGTGTGCCACCTCAGCCTCTAGGGTGGCCCGAATAAATGCCTCATGCACAAATGTGTCATAATTAGAGAGTTCTGATAGCTCCATAGCCACCTGAAAGAAAAACTAAGGTGTCAGGTAGCCAATCCTGCACAAAAAATCCGAGTAAGTAGGAAGACCAACAGTTAGAAGGAGTGGCAATAAAGTCGAGGTGGTCTCGGACAGAGTGAAAGGAGGAGAAGCATCTTAGCAAATATAAAAAATAAAACCCCAATCCAGTCACCATGCAATGTTCACAGCATGTATCACCTCTAGCACAAATACCCAAACCCACACCGCCACCAGTTCTCTAGTAAATTAATGTTAGAATGTACGAGAGTATCTCAAAACACCAACTCCGCACCAACCCCCGCACCAAAGTAACGCAGGAAAATAGGGAGGAAATAACAGAAACATGCAAAGAAATAAATGTAAAATGAAATAGACGCATCCTGGTTATGCGGACCACTTCGAACAGGGTCCAATCACCAAGTAATTTGAAATGGCCAGGACTGAACGAGCGGCCTCTGGTAAGTGCACCGGAAAAATCGCGCCACACCAGTAGCCAACACAGTGGCGAGTCGAACCCCAACAGAGCAATTCACCTGTAATTCCAAATCTAGTAGAAACAAAGCAATGGAGATCTCATCCCTTGCAATAGCAGCAACAACAACATCCCAAACACGTTCACCTCCTGTTGCAACATCTGACGCTGAAATCTTTGCAGGGTCTGGAAATGATAAATGTTTCAATCCATCTTCGCATGAGCATCGAGTGGTTCTTGATCGGGAAACATGAACCCATATCCTGGTTCGTAGTCTGGCAAGCAAGTTTAAGGATGTTGGTCCAAATAGGCATGTGGACTCCTTCTGATATTCTATATTTGGTCTCGAATCATACAAAATATCATGTATATGGCGATAAGAAAGATTACCACAATGTGAAAAATCTCATAAAAGAGGAAGTGAATCATTCCTGGAGAGGAGAAAGGCATAAAAAACAGTCAAAAGATCATGTATATGGCTATAAGAAAGATTACCACAATGTGAAAAATCTCATAAAAGAGGAAGTGAATCATCCCTGGAGAGGAGAAAGGCGCAAAAAACCAGTCAGTCCCAGTAATAGGCCAAAATGGAGTAAGATGTCAGCACAAAGCAGAGTGGGGGACAAAGGAAAAAATTCCGGTCTAGTGTGGGAATTACCAGTGCACTTAGAGGTATTTTAGCTACCAATAATAATAAAAAAAACCCGAAAGACCCGAAAATACCCCCAGTCGATGTAAACAAACAGATGTGAGTGAAGGAGTAATGTTCAGAGTCCCAAGCCAGTGCATGGACCAGTCACCCGTAGTCCATTAGTAATATTGAATACTTGAGAGCTTGCACCGCCATCACCACCTCCCCATTATCCGCTTGTTTGTTGAAATATAATTTCCACTGTCGCGTCATATTTCAGAAAACCGCCCGTTTTTCCCTTGCAATGCGATCTGATCGTAGATCGCAAATCGCATCCATGCCCGCTGCCTCCGTCTGTTCCCTTGAGTTCTTCTGACGTGATGTTGCGATGCGATCTTATCGCTATTGCAAATCGCATCCACGCCTTGTTACCTCCATTATGTCTTGTGTTTTCTGCCGATTGCGATTCTGTGATGCGATCCAATCGCAAATCGTAAATGCAAATCGCACCCATATGTTAGTGCTCCATTTTTTTCTTCTTCCGCCGACGCGACGTTGCTGTGCGATCCGATCGCAAATCGCATATCTCATCTTCTTCAAACCGATCTCAGCTGTCCGATTAAATCAATGGTTGTGTACAGGCCTGCACCATTTGGACTTGACGTGAAGTAAATTCTCATTGACCGCCAGTTTTTGTCAGTAAAGTTATTTAAATGAAATTTACTCCGGTTGGTAGAATGTAGGTAAAGTCTTTAATTTTATTATTTTTTAAACTCACGGGAGTATGGCAAGTAAAAAAGGGGATATATGTCCTGTTTTTGATGTAATGAATAGAATGAAAAACTCGCCGCAGTGAATGTAATAAAAAAAAATTTACAGCAGGTTGAATGTAATACACACAACAGTGTGAAGTGTATGTAATGTGAAATATGCAGCAGCGTGAAGAAAAGGAAATTGACACACAGCAGTGTTAATGTTAAGAACAGAGACAAAGTTCTCCTTTTGTAATGCACAACAGTGCAGAGACGGGCTTGGTGTAATCCCTCTGTGAGAGGAAGAACTTTGTAACAGTCAGTTTTATTAATGAATAGAAGTCTTTTGTGTATGTGAAACTTTGTCTCCAGGAAACAATTTTTTTTGTTATTCCGCTGTGTTAAAAGTAAAAAAAAAAGAGCATCATTCTCTGTTCAGTTTTGTTTGAAATTACCAGAAATTCCCATCATGGTATCAAAGCTTGTCCAGGTTCTTTGAAGGTGTCAAAAAAGCTGAAGGAAGAATTTCTTGTTGCAGAAGCTTCTCCAGCAGAGTGAAGACTCAGTGAAGAAAAATCCAAGGTATTTCTCAAGTCAGTTTTTGGTGTTACTGTTGAAGACAGTCAGTTGTTTAAATACACAATCAAGTAATTTGAAGCATAGTTAAGAGTGCGAGAATGGCTGGAGCCAGCACTAGCATGGGTATATATAATACATAGCTCCCACAATTTAATGGGAAAAACTATGGCTATTGGGCAATAACTATGAAAGCTTTGCTTGCTTCCCAAGACTTATGGAAATTTGTTGAGGATGGATTTGAAGAACCAGCAGATGAAAATGAGTTTAATAGGTTATCTCAGGCAAAGAAAGATCTGTTGAAGAGCAATAAGAAGAAGGATTCTAAATCCCTCTAATTCTTGTATCAAGCAGTGCATGAGAGTGTGTTTCCAAGGATAGTAGCAACTAAGAGATCCAAAGAATCATGGGAAACTCTCAAGATAGCCTATCAAGGCATGGAGAAAGTGAAGACAACAAAACTACAGTTGCTGAGGAGAGATTTTGAGAATCTTTGCATGAAGGAGTCAGATAATATTGACTCATTCTTCACACATGTGATTGGTCTGGTCACACAGATAAGGTCTCATGGAGAGATTCTTGAAGAAATGAGGATTGTGGAAAAACTATTGAGGATCCTACCCTCAAGGTTCAATGTGATTGTCACCGCCATAGAAGAGACAAAGGATCTCACAAACTTTTTAGTTGATGAACTACATGCATCACTGATAACACATGAGAAGAGATTGAGTAGGAATGAAAACTCATCTCTAGAACATGCCTTTAAGACCCAGATGTTCTTTGGAAAAGGAAGAGGTCAAAGCAGAGGAAACAAGAGAGGAAGAGGCAGAAGCCAAAACAGAGGTGGAAGAAACAGTCTAGCAAATGCTCAAGGAAGAGGCAACAATCTAAATCAGAACCAAGGCCAAGGTAGTAGCCAACAAAGTGGACAACATCATGCTCAAGGACAAAGGTATGATAAATCCAATATCCAATGTCACTATTGTAAAAAATATGGGCATTATGCAAATGAATGTAGGAAGAAGCAGCATGATATGAGTAATAGAACTAGTGAAAATTTCACTAGAGAAAATATCAGCCAAAATATTTTTTTTTTAGCTTGTAATATGGCTGAAGAAAAGAGTGAAGATGTATGGTTCCTAGACTCCGGTTGCAGTAACCATATGACAGGAAACATAGCCCTGTTTTCTATGTTAGATCAGAATGTGAAGTCACAAGTCACACTAGGGACTGATAATAAAGTTTCTGTTATGGGAAAAGGAGAAGTAAATGTCTTAACAAAGAAAGGTGAAAAGAAAACCATAGCAGATGTTTATTATGTTCCTGGAATGAAATGTAACCTCTTAAGTATTGGATAGCTTGTTCAAAAGGGGTACAATGTTTTCTTTGTGAATGATGTATGCACCATCATGGATAGAGCACCCAGCAAACAATGTATTTCTGAAGTGAAGATGACAAGGAACATGATGTTCCCTCTTAGAATGAAAGCAGATTTAAAAAATAAAGAAGAAATTGCAGCAGTGACTCAAGAGGCTTTCCAAAGCGAACCAAAGGATGAAAATTGGTTGTGGCACTTGAGATTTGGACATCTCAACTTTGGAGGTCTTAACTTGTTGAATAGAAAAGGAATGGTAAGAGGATTACCATTGATAGAGAAACCAGACAGCCTTTGTGAAGGTTGTATCTTGGGGAAACAACACAGAGAAATTTTTCCATCTGGGAAAAGCATAAGGGAAAAAACACCCTTAGAGATTGTCCACTCAGATTTATGTGGACCGATGCAAACTCCATCACTTGCAGGAAACCACTATATATTAACATTTATTGATGATTTTACTAGTTTATTTCCTTAAGAACAAGAGTGAAGTGTTTGAAAGATTTTACAATTTCAAAGCACTTGTAGAAAACCAAAGCGGGCTGCATATCAAAGTTCTAAGAACTGATAGAGGAGGTGAGTATATCTCCAAGGAATTTCTATGTTTTTGTAGAGAAAATTGAATTCATAAGCAGTTTATCACTAGGTACACTCCGCAGCAAAATGGAGTTGCTGAAAGAAAGAATAGGACAATCATGGATATGGCGAGGAGTATGTTAAAGGAAAAACTTTTGCGAATGATTATTGGGCTGAATTTTTACATTGTGCAACGTACATTTTGAATAGATGCCCTACAAAAGCAGTTATGAACAGAGTGCCGGAAGAAGCATGGAGTGGGACAAAGCAAGGAGTCACCCACATGAAAGTTTTTGGATGTGTGGCTTATGCACACATTCCAGATCAACTAAGGAAGAAGTTGGACAGCAAAGGGGAGAAATGTATTTTCATTGGATACAATGAGGAATCCAAAGTTTACAGGTTGTATAACCCATCCACCAAGAAGCTTATTGTGAGTAGAGATGTTCAGTTCATTGAGGAGGAAGCTTGGGATGGAAGCATAGAGAAAACAGTGAATGTTAAAACCTCTTTGTCACATGATGAAAATGATGAGGAGATGGCTGAAATACATCCCCAAACAGCAGCACCAACACAAGGGCAGCAAAAGATACCCTTGAGGAGAAATGAAAGTGCTTCTCCAAGCACACCACAAGGACGAAATTCAAGTGCTTCTTCAAGCACTTGTACACCAAATGAAAGAGGTAAGAAGTTCAGAAATTTAAGTGATATTTATGAACAAGAGGCAACAAATGAAGGTATGAACTCTTTGTTCCCTTTATATTGTCATGTTGATGGCTCTGTTCATTTCGAAGAAACAATTAAGGATAGGAAATGGATAGAATCTATGGATGAGGAAATCAATGCCATAGAAAAAAAACAAGACATGGGATTTAATTGAACTACCAAAAGGAAAGGAAGTCATTGGAGTTAAATGGGTTTACAAGACCAAGAGTAATGCTGAAGGCAAAATAGAAAGACACAAGGCAAGACTTGTTGTCAAAGGATATAAGCAGCAGTATGGGAGAGACTATGAGGAAACTTTTGCACTGGTTGCCAGAATGGAAACCGTGAGAACAGTGTTGTCCATAGCAGCATAAAACAAGTGGAAAGTTTACCAAATGGATGTGAAGTCAGCATTCCTAAATGGAGTGTTAAAGGAAGAGGTTTACATTGAAAAACCTCCAGGTTATGAAAATAAAGGCCAAGAGCACAAAGTGTGTAGATTGAAGAAAGCTCTTTATGGGCTGAAGCAAGCACCAAGAGCGTGTTACAGTATGATAGATTCCTATCTACTGGAAAATGGATTTGAAAAATGTGAGGGAGAACCCACCCTCTACATCAAAGAAAATGATGGTAAATTACTAATTGTTGTGTTATATGTTGATGATGTTATTTTCACAGGTAATGATGATTATTTTATTGAAAACTTCAAAACAGTCATGAAAGAAGAATTTGAAATGACTGATATGGGTTTGCTGAGATACTTCTTAGGAATAGAAGTTGAACAAAATGGAAATGGGATTTTTATCTCACATGTGAAATATTTTAATGAAATGTTGAAAAGATTTAATATGCAAGAGAGCAAAGCGGCAATCACTCCCACAGTGATGGGATTAAAACTCAGCAAAGAGGACAACAACAAGGATTTTGATCCTAGTTTGTACAAGAGCATAGTTGGCAGCTTCATGTATTTGACTGCAACTAGGCCGGATATAATGTATGTTGTTAGTTTAATTTCTAGATTCATGGAGGTCAAAAGAAGCACATTGGCAGGCAACAAAAAGGATTCTGAGGTATGTTAAAAGTACTAAAAGGTTTGGCATTTCCTATACTGTTTCAGAATGTTCAGATTTAATTGAATACACTGATATTGATTGGGTTGAAAGTTTAGATGATCGGAAAAGTACATCCTATTATGTTTTTCACATGGGTTCAGGAGCCATTTCATGGGCTTCTAAAAAACAACCTATTGTAGCATTGTCTACAGTAGAGACAAAATATGTGGTAGCTACAACAGCAGCATGTCAAGCAATTTGGATGAGAAGGATGTTAAGGAGTTTATGCCAAGAGCAAACAAATGCAACTGTGATCTTTTGTGACAATAGCTCAGTTATTGCATTATCCAAGAATGTTGTGTTTTATAAGAGAACGAAACACATTGATACAAAGTTTCATTACATCAAGGATTGGTAAAAAATGGAGAAATTGTTTTACAACATTGCAAAACTCAGGAGCAGGTTGCTGACATTCTGATCAAACCATTGGGCCAGAAAAGTTTTGAGTTTTTGAGGAAATGTCTGGGTATGGCTGATAACCCAGCAGTTGAAATCAAAGGGGAGTGTTGAAATATAGATTCCAATGTCGTGTCATATTTCAAAAAACCGCCTGTTTTTCCCTTGCGATGCGATCTGATCGTAGATCGCAAATCGCATCCATGCCCGTTGCCTCTGTCTGTTCCCTTGAATTCTTCCGACGCGATGTTGCGATGCGATCTTATCACTATCGCAAATTGCATCCATGCCCTGTTACCTCCATTACGTCTTGCGTTTTCTACCGATTGCGATTCTGCGATGCGATCCGATCGCAAATCGCACCCATATGTTAGTGCTCCATATTTCTTCTTCTTCCGCCGATGCGACGTTACTGTGCGATCTGATCGCAAATCGCATATCTCATCTTCTTCAAACCGATCTCAGCCGTCCGATTAAATCAACGATTGTGTACAGGCCTGCACCATTTGGACTTGACGTGAAATAAATTCTCATTGACCGCCAGTTTTTGTCAGTAAATTTATTTAAATGAAATTTGACCTGGTTGGTAGAACGTAGGCGAAGTTTTTAATTTTATTATTTAAACTCACGGAAGTATGGCAAATAAAAAATGGGATATGTCCTGTTTTTTATGTAATGAATTGAATGAAAAACTTGCCGCAGCGAATGTAAGAATTTTTTTTTTACAGCAGGTTGAATGTAATACACACTATGAAGTGTATGTATTGTGAAATACGCAGCAGTGTGAAGAAAAAGAAATTGACACACAACAGTGTTAATGTTAAGAACAGAGACAGAGTTCTCCTTTTGTAATGTATAATAGTGTTGAGAAAGAGCTTTTTTTGTAATGCATAGCAGTGCAGAGACGGGCTTGGTGTAATCCCTCTATGAGAGGAAGAATTTTGTAACAGTTAGTTCTATTAATGAATAGAAGTGTTTTGTGTATGTGAAACTTTGTCTCCAGGGAACAATTTTTTTTGTTATTCCGCTGTGTTAAAAGTAAAAAAAAAAAGTTAAAAAACATCATTCTCTATTCAGTTTTGTTTGGAATTACCAGAAATTCCCATCATTGTCATGAACTCTAGCAAACACATAGCTTCCCAAACTGCCAGTCTATCATTCGGATTCAGGGATATCAATCCCAATCTCACGTATCTCTTCCATCCTATTCTTGATTCTCTTAGGATTTATACCTTTTTTTTTAAGTCGTCTCAGCCTCTTCTCTGCATATGGCCCGGTCTCTAGAAAACTCATGTCACTGAAATTTTTTAACCAACCTGAGACCCTCCATTCACTAGGAGCAGCAACATGGTTCTTAGCGGATAAAATTGATTTCCTTCAAGGTTGTAAGTCTCGGCCTTCTGATTTTCTGTGATTCCAATCTCAGGAACACATCTAGAATTGAAGAGAGCTTCACCAAAATAATAGCGAAGGGATTCAGCCTTCCAAATTGACCCCCACTGTATGATGACTTTCGACTTCTACAATGATTTTGTGTACAACTTCGACAAATAAGAATCGACATTCAAATTCTGCTACATGAAACGACAACCTCTCTTGCAATTAAGAACTCGTCTCCAGCACAAAGTAGCAGAATGACTCGGTTTCAAATGCAAACTCTGCCCACACGATGAAGGATCTGATCTTTGTCCATTAATGGTTTCGGCCACTGAACTATATATCTTAGTATCATTGTGTCCCTGTCTTACGACCTTCAAAATAAAAATTGATCACAAAATTGAACTATATATCTATATTTCCTTCTGAGTAACAATACGTTCTCTGGCTAGATCAAGTCGGCTCAAATTCGTTCGTTGGCCAAAACGCATGCCCAGCCTTCCGATCTGGAGAAAGGAAGACAACATTCGAATCGGATTTTACGCAAAATAATTAGGCATAGTTTACCAATTGTAAAGTAGCCTTTTGAAATAATTATTGGTCTTCATAAAATTAAGATAATCGGCCCCTTGAAGCAATGCAATAATATTTGGCTCCCCCTTTAAAAACTAAAAAATTGGTCCAATTTAAACAAAAAAAACTTGATCGACCTATTTTTTTTTATGTTCTCAACATTGCATTCAAATTTGTCTAATGATTAATATGCTGGATAAACCTTTAACCATAAAAGTATTCTTAGTAATAATCTAGTTTTTTAAAAAAAATCAATAATAATTAACTTCTGCAACAGAATTTGGCACCTTCAAAATGAACTCTTGAACAAACAACTATTGAAATTGAAACCCTCCATGCTGCAGGAAAAGCTAGCTCTGACACCATTGTAATGTTCCAAATACAAATTTAGCAAAGATTTGTTGCAGATATTTATGCCATGAAATCAAATAACATTTGCACACATTCAACCATAAATTTAACCATGAACTAGAAAATATAATTATGCAATCAAATAACATTTGCACACATTCAACCATAAATTTAACCACGAACTAGAAAATATAATTATGCAACTGAAGAATAGACTAGAAGACATGCAGAAGAACTCATCCTTATTTTATTAATATGGAAATATGTTGGTACATGAAACAAAACTATGGTTGAGAAAATGGCCCCAAAAAGATATACAATAATGCAACGACCTCTACACCATTGATCTGATGAAAACACTGTGACTCTGAAATGAATTCACCAAGGGGAGAGATGGGTTCTCGCCTACTCTCACTGAATCACTCGAGGGTTTCCATCCTAGGGCTACTACAAAAGTTCGGAATTATCAGCGCTCCAAACCTCTCCACAAGAAAAATACTCAAGGATGTCCCAAATGATCTCCTCCTCGGCTTTTTAGAGATTCCATAGATAGATTTCCAAGCCTCTAAAAGCATCTTATTTTATTATTTTATTATTTTATTATTATTTTACATTGCCCCATTGACTTTATTTTAAGTGATTTTTTAGTTTTATTTTATTTCACTTAAGCCACTTTTGGCCTTTTTCCTCTAAGTAATTAATTTTCTCATTTTTTAATTAAATGACTAATTAAAGTCATTTTTAAATAGAGAAAATGGTAAATCACCCACCATACTCTTTCTACCGCTAGAAATCACTTCTCAGCATCCCATCTTGTACATCTTCTCATTCTGAATCCAATGAGTTATTAGACTTGAGGTGTTCCATAAAATGATCCTCCTGGAATGCCAGCTCAAGCATACTTAATTAAGTCAGGCCCAATAATAACCTTGTTTATTTTTAAGTTGTCATAATGCAACAAAACAAAAAAACAAGTTGAGTGGATGATAAAATGTGTCAATCGAATGTCATTGAATCCCATAAAAACTCCCAAACTCCTCTAGAACCCCTAATGATGCAATCCTATTCATGTGGCCTGACCATCACATACCTTGGAAACCCATCTTGGTTGTATTATAGAGGAAAATAAAAATGGGGACATGATAATTCATGATGTTGCTAAAAGTTTCTATCCTAATCCCTTTACAAATCAAGTGCATGACTCCTTCAGTACATCAAAATTGTTAAAAGTACCCGGAGAGACATATATTTACCAAGAGAATTATTACTGGTGGGCCCCAGTATTGCAGCAATAATGCTGCAACTCCTGGAACTCCCTTCTTTAATTTTATCAACCTGGTAGTTCATAACAAACTTGGAAGCGATGGTGCTATAAGCACAAGTACTAGCTCTTGCCGCGATTATCACTTGATCAGCTGGCACAAGTCCGCTAGGAGCTTAAGCCAACTTCTATGAGCTCTTAGAAGAAGCTTTTAACTGATGGATGAAAGCTAACTCAAAAGAGGCTAATCTACTTGCAGAAAGAAACTAAAAAGCTGAATGGAAATGCAAACCCTAGCAAACTCTAGTTTTACCAACTAGCCCTACTGATGCAAGAAAAAGGATGAAAGCTACTGAAAAAGATGCCATTGATTCTTTGGAAGGTTAAGTGCATGTGTCTAAGCTACTTCTGAAGTGAAATCTGAAAAGAAACATCTTTTTGTATTTTTGAGTAAGTTGGCAGAATTATTATGCATGTGCTTTGACTATTTTTTTCTGTGCAGAGGTTGATTAGCAAAAGGAAATGCGTGCAGGAGGTTGGGAAGGTGAGAAGAGGGCTTAAGGGGTCCCTAGCACCCTTCTAAAGAGTATCACAGTGATCGGATCTCAAGAAACCGCTTTCGTGAGCTTCTACAGGAAGTCTGCAGGGGTTCTACAGGATGTACTGTAGCTTCTACAGGATGTTTCTACAAGATGTTCTGAAAGGGAATTTTGAAGGGTTGATGGTGGAAAAAAGGTGAAGAAGTGGGTATGGAGGTGAGATAAGGGTGTGAGGAGGTCTAGGACTTGGTGAATGAGGATGAAGAGTGGTTAAGGCGATTGGGTTGGTTCAAAGATAAGAGAAGCAATGTTGTGCAAGAATGTAGGAACTAGGGCAAAGTGAGAAAACGTGGCAAATGAGAGGCAAGAATCTGAGTCAGAGGATGAAGCAGGTTGCATGGATGGAGGAAGGGTAGGTAAGGAGGTATCACAGGTGCTCTGCACATCATTTTCCAAACTAATCAAACGAAGACTAGGAAAACCAAAGATCTAGCTGCTTTAACTTAATTTGACCTAATTACTAGAGTCGTGATGGACAGAAGTTTATTGGCAACAAATCATGTAAAAAAACTGTGGAAACCAAGCAAGAATGGATCTAAGCATGTAATCACAACTGGTACTAACTTTTGTAACTAAGAATCTAACACTAGAAATTGCATGAAGAAGCAAGAATAGTGTTTTTATGGCAAGAGGGACACCTTTGTCTCAGCTCATGGTCCCGAGGAAGGAGAGGTGAGATTAAGGGTTGCTTGATGGCCTTTTTCGAAGATCTTTTATGCTACCAACCTATCAAATCAACTTGAACATGAAAAGCTATTTCAATCATCAAAAACAACCTAAATAAAAAAACAATATTTTAACCTAAATAACAGATTTTATTCTAAGAATGCAACAAAGACACATCAAAGTACACAAAGGAGGTATTGGGCACTTAAGTTGGGCCCAACCCCAAGAGCTACAACCTCCTCAGGAAGATTAGAGCTGGTGCAAAGCTGGATTCATCTTTATTGATCAAAAGAATGATTACATCCCAAAAACTGTCCACAAGAAAAAGCTTGCAAATGTGTTGAAATACAAAGTTAACCTATTGCCTAAAAACTGACTAAAATCGAACTGCCAACTAGCTAACTGAAATGAGGCCTTAAGCCTTCTTATTTATACAAATTGAGGACCCCAACAACCCTCCTAAACTTTAGGAACTCGGCTGCCAAAACTTGCAGTTAACAGCAACTTTACTAGCCCTTGCCCGGCTGCCCTTGTGATAATTGATGTGGTGGCCCTTAAACACTGAGATGATGGTGGAGAATTCGAGATAAGGGCCCATAAATGAAGGGGACAACTTCCTACAAATCCTCTCCACGAATTTGGCTACCAAGTGCTCATTTAAACCTTTGATTTTGTCTCCAAATTGACCAAAAAGACTACATAAAGCACACATTAGACTTGTTGGAATAATGACTAACCCAATTCACTCTATTAGCATAAATATAATAAAAGACATGCAATAAACTAATGAGAATGGTGGATTAAGTCAAAACAGGAGGCTAAATGAGACCATATAGTTACCCATTTCTGGGGCTCATCAATTACAAGAAAAAAAAAAACATATTTGCACACAATTTTTACCCCGAGAAAAACCCAACTAACGGAATTCCATTAGATCCCTTTGATTTGATATCTTGTCGTCGGTGAAATTAAAAAACATTTCTTAAAGAACGTGAAAATACCATAAATGCAACATCCATGAAGAAACAACACAAAATGAAAACAATAGAGACAATGCACCAAGATTTGTTAACAGAGTTCACTCACAATTTGTGAGCTACGTCTACGAACCCAGCTTCAAAGTGGAGAGACCTCTATATTATCTCATCAAAGTAATGGAAAATGCATGGAAATACATCACCACTGGGAATGATCCAAAAATATGTTACTCATATCTCAATTCTAACTGCACTAGTGGATTCTTTGTGAAACTTCAAGAAAAATGAGTATAAATTTCACCTGGTTATAGAATTGTCACCTCCTCAAATTTTGTGTCACAATATCTCAGAATATGCTTGGAATACTCCCCTAGAATATTCCTTGGGATATGCTGTAAAATATTCCACATAATATAGCTCATGGATTTATGTCTTCTTCGGTGAGGGTCCCCTCTCATACTACGTGTTGAGTCTCCATAGACCCTCCTCTACTATGTCATTCCATGGTCGAATGAGAAGACTAGCTTAAATAGTTTAATTCCCGACGAGAATACCAACAAGTTTGTTGCACTTGTAGATTAAAAATGGCCTACTCTTCAAAGCTTTATTGTAACCATATAACATATGGTACATGGTTTTAATCCACGACGTATGGTTTTTAACCATATTTTAAATAGGCAAATGGTATTTTGTTTCCATAATCCATGTTGCATATGTCAAATGGCATACGTTTAGAATTTTGGTGCATTGGTTATGTTAAACATGACCATAAATTGTAACGACATACCCATTAAACCATGTTGCATACTAAATATACACTTAGTTCAACCATCCATGCCATGGCTCATATCGCAACATGTTGGCAAAGGTTATAACCAGTCTGGTGGAATCTAAGTTTGGAAATCCTTGTTATCTGTGGTTAATTTTGGTGTAGCTGCCAAATTTGGTGAGCTCAACCAAACCTTTGTCATTATACCAATGTTTCAACAATAAATACAATAATTGTATTTCCAGACAACAACACAACACGTGGATTATTGGTAAGTCGTAGGACTTATAGTTTGGAGGTGTTCTGTTCAAACCCTATGTGCTCCAACTCTACTCTTTGACCTAGGGGCATGGTTGCTTTTAGACCCATTGTGATATGTGGAATAACATTACTGGTCCAGCTATCGCCACATCAACTTACCAACAAGTGCCACGTGTCAAGTTGATATTAGACCACATCATCCAGATGTACTCCCATTGGTGCCACATAATCTTATTGTTGGGATGCCATGTGGAAACTTGAGGGAGTGCCATGTGGCAACCTGTGGGTCTCATCTGCACCATTTTTTTGAGGTATTTTTGTATGGATTTAGATAGACGTATCAAATGGTCTGCCATTTTTTTGAGGTATGTTTGTATGGCTTTAGATAGATGTCATGCATTTATACATGGGAGGTCGACCTTCCCTTTCACTTTAGATATTTTTTGTTTATTTTTTCAAAAGTTTCCAGAGATGAGGCCTAGATTTGACCATCACCCTCCTAGGTCAATCATTGAGGTCTAGATGTGCATGTGGGGGCATATGATGCACAAGAGGGACATGCCAGAGTATCCAACCAGGATTTTTACCCAAGCACTGGCGCTACTGACCAGTGAGGATGACCATGTGTTTATCTTGTTGTCGTTTCCATACACGGGGATTAATTGGAGATAGTGTCCCAACATCCTCTTCACACCAGTTGAGCCTTGAGATGATAGAGGTAATATTAGTGTTTTCTTTAAATTAATATAGTTTCATTTTATTGTTTTAATTAATTAGAATAAAATTTATTCTAACATGTTCTTTAACTTGTTTTAGCAATTTTTTTAATGAAATTATCTAATTATTGTTGTGTACTATAAATTTTGTAGACTTCGGCACATTCAATGGGAGCATGCCTCCTCCCCCACCTCATGAAGGATATGAGGAGATGGGAAATGCCCAAGAGGGTGAGACACATCCTTAGGAGGTTGTGGGCGTCTGGGGCTGTAGGGATGGTTTGCGATTTCAAATGGACTACTGTGATAGAATGGTGAGAGTTTTGGTTGAGGAGGGGGTCTGCGTGGGCTCAAGATATCAATGCAGATCTTAGGTTAGTGGATCTCTACAAGGAATGTTCATGCGAGATTATGTCTCTTATGCATCGTATCGTCGGAGCTAGTAGGCTACTAGCAGTGATGAGGGATGCAGAGCATGCAGTGGCAGATACATCGAATGGTGGCGATGATCACGATGATGAGGATGGTTATCATAATGATGAGGGTGGTGATCATGATCATGATGATGAGAGTGGTGATCATGATGATGATGATGAGGGTGGCGATCATGATGTTTTTGGTAGTACTACCCCATCATATCATGGTTGTCAGGGTGTCGTTGATCCTTCTTGTAGTACACCTCCTCCTTAGTCGCTTGATGATGAGATGCTAGAGCTAGAGGATGTGCCTTATTTTTATCCTAACATAGAATACCAATCACCTCCTCCTCCACCTCAGAGTTTGAAAAATTGCGTTGAGGCATTAATTGACCATCCGTCATCTTCTGTTGCGGACCAGCCACCTCCTCCTCCACCTCAGAGTTTGACATACGTTGAGGCAGTAGTTGACCATCCATCATATTCTACTGCAGACCAGGCTAGCACTACTATGTATGTTGTGTTGAAAACAACAACAAGAAATGTTAGAAATAGCATCTAGAAATTGTAATTTTTAATTTGTCCTTGAATTAAATTAGGAATTAAATCGAAATTCTATTCTCATAGCAACTTGTAATAGTTAATTAAGTTAAATTGACTTAATTGACTTAGGAAATCCAAGTTGGAAGTCTATATAGAGTCATGTAGAGTGATCCCTAAATTTTAGGGGCCCAAGTTGAGTTCTTTTGAGTTGTAATTAGATAACTCAGTCTAACTGAGTTATAGTCAGTTAAACTAGTTCTATCTGTTGGAGGAAATAGTAGGAGTCTAGTAGTGGAGAAATGCACCAGTGCATCCACATTTGCACACCAGTTAACTAAAGATTCACTCATAAATAACTCATGCATGTCAGTTCAAAGGAATACCTAGTTGAGATTAGAGTTCAGGAAAAGTGTACTATCAGTTGCATAATTTTCCAAGTTGTATGGATGGTGCATGCAATCAGTTGAGGGCATATGGATGGATTGTGTAGTTATGGAGAGTGGATTTCCCAATTAAATACAAGATAGTTCTCTGAGGAATTATGCAAGGAAGTAGGGGCTTGGAAGGCTAGTAAATTGGCTAAGTGTTGGCCAGAGTTAGCCTAGGAAGCAGAGAATTAGATTGTACTAGTGCAAGAATTGTTTAGGTTGAACAAGCATTGTATTTTCTTTTCAGATCTTCTGGATAATGCAATATAGATAGTCGGGGTATTTTAGGAGTTGCTTTCCCCATAGAAGTATTGTGTTATGTGCGAATTATATTCTTCCTTTTCTTCTTATTCTTTCATCAATCAATTTTGGTTTTTGTTGGAGAGTAGAGTATATTCTTGTCTTGTGTTTTAGCATATCACATAAATTGTTGAATCTACAGTAAAAGTATACATGGTATCAGAGCTGAAGACAGTATAGAAGAGGATAATTCGAGTTTTTGTGTAGGTGAAATCAAATTTACAAGTTCATACTTCATATTCATCAATATGTCATTCTACGGTTTGAGACTTGAGTATGCCCTAAAAGGAATCTCGAATTACATAGCTTGGAAGGACTGGATGGAGGCAGTGCTGGTGTTATATACCTAGGGGGGATAATATGGGGTACCAAGGGAGGTACCCAAGGTAATAATGTAATAATGGGATGGGCCATAGTAATAAATAAGGTGGTTAACCCATGTCATGTAAGGGACCACAAGTAGTTAATAATAATGTAATGGGCCCATGGGATTAGATGATGGTATGAGGGAACCATGGTAATGACCCATGGTATTGTATGTATGAGGCCTATATAGAGGCTAGAGACTCCATGTCAGAGAAAAGTGAAGGATTATTGTATGAACAGGCATATAGCTTGTGGAGTGTTCTCCTTCCTTAAAGAGTGAATGTATGGTGTTGCCCTACCTTAAGGGTTGTGATAATAAAGAAGAATTTATATCTATTTCTATCTTGTTATTCTTGGGTTATTTCTATTATCATATAACTTTGGGTTAGATCTACAACAAGTGGTATCAGAGCACTTTCTTGGGCACAAAAGTGGAGATTTTTTTTTTTTTTTTTGCAGGGTTTCGGGGGCGGCGACTTTGCAGGTCAGATCTGTAAATTTTGGTGCAAGATATGTAAAATATAATTATAGATCTGGATTCTTTGTGCAAAAATAGTTGAATTCAAAAAAAATCAGTTGAATCGGAGTCCGGATGAAGGAGATATCACTAATCTAAAAATCAGTGGGGTTGCAGACAATTTTCAGGGCAGCGATTTTGCGGCACAGATCTAGATGTCCTTGTACAAGATCTGCAAAATCTAATTGCAGATCTGGATTCTTTGGGAAAAAATACTCAATTTCAAAAAAAAAAAATCAGTCGAATCAGAGTCCGGATGAGGGAGATATCACTGATTTAAAATCAACTCTTTTTGCAGAAATTTTGGTGGCGGTGGGAGAGTAGCAGCACAGATCTGAAATTTCAAGTGCCTAGATCAATATTTCTACCACATGGGCAGATGCAGAATGATTGTTCCATTTCTAAAAACAGGTTATAATAGAGATTCTGAGCAATATTGACGAAACTGTGACAATTTCAAATTTTCGCCAAGTAAGTGAAATTTTTTCAAACCCTCTTCATGGAATATTTTACTGGAAAAGATGATAGCCCTACTATTGAAGAATTCATACAAAACCTAAAGAAAATATTTGAGGAGAGATGGAAGTTTATGGTACCACTTGGTTTGAAAGAAGAGGCCGCCATATGGTGGAACTCACTGGGCATTATAGGCTTGTCCAAATTCTCGAATGAAGAAATGGAAAAACTCCTTATGGACAAATGGTCTCAGACTAGAAAACAAGATAAGGGGAAACATGTGGGGTTATTTCCTACTGGTATATCTTTATTGCAGGTTCATGGATTGATTCAGAAAGAGAAGATCATTGTTTCTATAAATCCTAGTTGCAAGCATAATTTCATCCATGTTAATTTGGCAAAAAAATTGCAAGTTCCTGCCAAAAACATTAAAAACACATAGGTGGAGGATGAGGATGTTCAAGTGTATAAGGATTTGAAGATTTCTATGGATAAGTATGTGTTGCATGGTGATTTTTATACTTCAGAGATGGATAATATGGATGTTGTTTTGGGATATCCTTGGATGGAATCTGTGGGTACTATCAATATTAATGTGCAAAAGAAATTCCTGAAGCTCTGGTATAAAAAGAAGAAAATTACATTACAGGATATTTCCATCAATAAACAGGTAGAGTCCACGGAGGTTGAAGCAGAAGATGTTCTAGGGATTGACATATCAGATGATGAGCAGTTGATGGTCGACAATCAAACACAAACAGAGGCTGAAGCCGAAAAGGTAACAGGTGCTAACACATATGATGAGGGTTCAATGGTTGAAGTAATATTGGAAGATAAGGCACCACATCAAGCACCACAACATGCACCAGATAACAGTCAGGCTCCAGTAAGGGGTGAATTAAAGAAAAAGACATCGTGGGTTAAAACTTCAACATATCATCACCCACATTACCCCGCAAGACAACCATCAAGATGGAAACCAATTAGTCACATGACAGATAGCGAGGAGAGAAGATCTACCTACTACACATCAACACAGAAGAGCTACCACGATCAACTTCCATCTCAAGCGAGCGAGGCAGCAGCGATATCGAGGGTTCACCTTTCTCTTGGATGGCTAGATGCACGTGCATGGTATGAGTGGACTACTCCTTTGAGTAGATCTTATTATTTTTGTTCTTCCCATGTTTCGGGGACGAAACATGCTTAGGGGGGTGGAATGTTATATACCTAGGGGGGATAATATGGGGTACCAAGGGAGGTACCCAAGGTAATAATGTAATAATGGGATGGGCCATAGTAATAAATAAGGTGGTTAACCCATGTCATGTAAGGGACCACAAGTAGTTAAAAATAATGTAATGGGCCCATGGTATTAGTTGATGGTATGAGGCAACCATGGTAATGACCCATGGTATTGTATGTATGAGGCCTATATAGAGGCTAGAGACTCCACATGGGGGATAGAGAAGGAATATTGTATGAACAGGCATATGGCTTGTGGAGTGTTCTCCTTCCTTAAGGAGTGAATATATGGTGTTGCCCTACCATAAGGGTTTTGATCAATAAAGAAGCATTTATATTTATTTCTATCTTGTTATTCTTGGGTTATTTCTATTATCATATATCTTTGGGTTAGATCTACAACAGAGCAACCGGGGTCGTCGGATCTAGACGCACCAGATCCGACGGTGATCGCAAACAGAAGGCGCGCGCACATTAACGTGCGGGAGGACATACAGCACAGGCGATTTTAGTAGCGGGCGCTTTTCCCCGCACCGCCTATCAGCATCGACGGTTTCCGTATTTAACAGCGCGATCGAATAAATAAGCGCCACATGGCAGGCCAATACCACTGCCCCCGCGGGTTAACAAGCACGCAGGTCGCGCGACCGGGGGGATCGTCCACCGTCAGAACTCTGATGGACGGTGAGATGGGAGAAAACATGTAAGAGGTTTAACGCGTAGTAAACAAAGTGGAGACCGTCGGATCATGGGCGATCGATGGTGGAGATTAAGGGAGGGTTATATGGGCTAAAGCTTAGCGCTCGGGGGTTAAACGAAACATAGGTTTATACGGGGTTTTATAGTATTAAAACAAAAAACGCCCGGGAGCAAGAAAAGGGCTTAAGCGGGGTTTAAAAGAATAAAATAGAAATGAAGGGAATATGAGAAAGATAAAAATAATGCAGGGGAAAGAAGAAATGGAAGTAGCGGGAGTTATGAGCAGAGTGAAGGGGAAATAGGTGGGTTGGCCATTGCAACTCCTGGTTTATCATAGAAAACCCGATCAAGCATGCACTTTGACCTTGAAATGTTGAGATCAGTAGCAGAGCTAACACTGGCTCCTTCTAGGGATGAGATCTTCTCTATGAGGTCTCAAGAACCTGCAGACCTATGCCTTCATATAAAACTCAGCTTAAAAACATTTGCCTAGTATCCATTGGGCATGGATTCAACTAAGCCTATAATAGAAACCTGTAAAAGAACAAGATTACAATCACTAAGGCTTGAGAGCCTTAAACAACATAAATATTCAAAAACTGGCCAACTAATAGGCCACCAAAATTATTTCTCCTGCTCTCGCCCCCTTCATCATAGAGCTGCAAAACAGGATTGATTTGATCATCTACCTCAAACAATTTAGGATGTTTGAGCTTAAGAGGTAGATATTGATCAAATTTCATTTCCCCCCTGTGTATTTTCCTCCTTGGACGTTCTTCATGGGAGCTTTTGTACAGCTACTGAATCACCATTGCTACTATGTACCTATTTTTGTCTTTTGTGGCCTGCACAATAAATATGAATGGTGTACCAATATGTTCATGTTTGGAGGACACAGAGACATTATCTGCTCTTGAATCTTTGTTTAAACAATCCTCATCCAAGGAAGAGTTCCAAGACTGTATATTCTCTTCCTCTATCATCTAATAAGTTGCCCTTTTATTCTCTATGGAGGCCATCTGAGCAGGCATCAAAATATCAAGACTGAGATGATCAGTTTCAACCTTGAGCATTAAAGTTTGTTCTACCTCAGTGTTCAAGGGGCAACTGTGAGGGATTTTCTTTTGAGCAGACAGAGAAACAAAAGATGATGGAGAGCTTTCCTCTCCCTTTTTAATCACTGGACTGGGGACAAAAGCAGGCTGGAAAATTGGCAGATCTGCATAGCCATGTGAAGATGAGCTAGCATCGAGCACATATTCTTGGACGAAGTGATCTGTTGCTGGCTGCCACCACTGGTTAACTTGTTGTTCTGCAACTACAAAAAATTGTTGAGAAGTGCCTTTGGATATTGCTTCTTCATATGCAGCTCTGGTTAGGAAAGGAGCACCTTCCAAAACATGGATCTCCTCCTCATGTTGCACTTCTTCCATGACTATATTCTGTAAAAGGGGCCTCACCCCTTTGTCTTCATTTGTAATCTTATTTCTTTGCACAATCTGCAAATGCTTATTTGCTTCTTTATATGGATATGGAGTTGAAAAAGAAGTGGAACAATGAGCTCCTACCTCCTCAAAATTCTACTCAGCTTTTAGTTTGGAAACTTCAGAGGTCAAAAATTCAATCATCCTAGCCAATTCATCAATATCAGAATCATAAGATGATGAGGATTCACCTTCCTGTCTTCTCCTTTCATCACCACCTTCGAGTTTGTCTGCAGCAATGATATTTGCTTCTACTTCAAAGGCTGCAGCTTGCATATTAGCCAAATAAGTGCATCTCCTTTCTCTCAACAGCAAGCAAAACTGAGAATCGAAAGCATTAGCATAAATAATCATAGCAGAAGAAGGGGTAGGTCTTATTTTAGTTGGCATTCTGTTGTACATATGATTGAATCTGATATTGAAATCAGATAGCAGCTCACCATCTTCCCTCTGCAAGTTCCCAAATTCATCATGATAAAAGAGCAGATCTTTATTATTTCCCCAATGCTTTAGAAACACATCATCTAAGGCCTCAATGTCTGCAATAGACCTAGGGGGTAAATCTCTAAACCATTTTCTAGCTTCCCCATCTAGGCTTTGAACAAAAACCCTCATCCAGACATCCTCTTCATTAATATCGAGATTATCAGCATAACAATAAAAAGATTTGAGGTGCTCTTCTGCTAATACTCATTCTATACCAGTAAACTTAGGCATAAATTATTGATAATCTCTTGCAGGCATGGCATTTAGAGGTGTATGCAAGACTAAGGGTCCATACCTAGCAGCAACTATTCTTTCTATCTTTGTGAGAGCTTGTTGGCCTGCCATGACTGAGGTATGTGAAAGGATACTGGCAGACTGAGTGGAATGGATCAATAAAAAGAATGACAGAAACAAATGAATATGATGGACATCATGGATGCTTCTTTCAACTGAGGTCCGAAAGGGAAATGAATGACTAAGGAGTTGTATGAATCTCTAAAGGTATTTCTACACTGGCAGAGATACATAAAAATTCTTTAAGGCTTACCTAACCCTGATGCTCCTTTCTGTGATATTTTCTTCTGCTGAACGATCTTCTCAGGATCAGGCACTGGTTCAGCTGATGATTTCTGAAGATATCTTTGAACATGCCTCACCAACTACGCCAGAACTACAATGTGGAGTCGCCAAAGGTTGGTCTTCCTCCAATGGAGTCGCCAGATAGATGATTACAACCAAAAAATGTGTTCAAACCTTGTTTATCATCAAAGCTTGAAGCTGTGTCGTTCTCCCAGGGAAGCTGAGCTTCAATTCTCCTTTCCCCAGCAACGGCGCCAATTAATGTTATCATCCCAAGAAACTCTCCTAGGTTGTATCTCAGAGATGCTCGGAACATTACAAACTCAACAAAAAGTTGGATAAATGGTGGATGAATGAAAGAAATGCTGCATATTCAAGCTAGATAACCACTTCTACTGTGCTTGACCACAGACATGGGTGAACACCCCCAGACTACAAGGCTTTAGACCACCAATTACTCACAGTTTTAAAGAAAATGTGATGATGGAGAACATTGCTCACACCAGCAGATGCACAGGACCCTGTGATGGCCAGCTGCAATCAGTTAAAAGGTCTTTAAATCTGTTTCCTAATGCACAGACAGGATGACAACTCTCTGGCATTAAAATAACAGAAACCTGCAAACAAATTCAATGATACATGCTAAATCCTAACACAGAGGTGGGATGACAGCCCCTCTAATGCTAAACATTAACAGCACATAAATAAATGCAAAACAGGTACAACCTCGAACAAGTAGAAGAAGTGGACAATGAGAAATTAACATCAAAAGAAGCTTGCACTAGCTAAAAATGAAGACCAGACACTGCAGGTATCACAGCAGTTACAATCTCTAGAAGTTGAACCTTACAACAAAATGACACTCATCCCCCTATTACATTTTGTTTCTTGGTATATATTGAGGTTAGTTTACAAACAATCTGCTAAACTATGCATGGAGGATTCAATAAATGACCACCAACCACATTTACAATTAGATATGGGCCTCTGCTGCAATTCTGACTATTTTTAATGGGAAAAATCGGCCTTTTTAAATAGTATAATGTCCTTCTCTGGTAGCTGGAGTGAATTATGGATTAAATTTCGTGCTTGATAAATGCTCTTCACTGCTCGAGGCCATCATGTTTGTCCTTTTCCATGCCGTTCTTTGGATATGGTAGCTCAGGATTTAATGTAGAGAGTACTGGATCATGGCTTCATTACTCCTTTGGGAGCACAAAACATGCCGCGAGCGTAAACAGAATGGTAGAGGCAGACTGAGCAGAGGGACGAATCTCAGCCATCAGATCACAAAAATTAACGGCGGAGATGACTTGATGAGGGGTATCGGGAGACATATGCGCGGGAGCAACCAGGGCCATCGGATCTGGATGCGCCAGATCCGATGGTGATCGCAAACGGAAGGCACGCGCACATTAACGTGCGGGAGGATGTACAGGACAGGCGGTTTTAGCGGCGGGTGGTTTTCCCCGCACCGCCTATCGGCATCGGCAGTTTCCATATTTAACAGCGCGATCAAATAAATAAAAGCCACGTGGCAGGAAAATACCACCACCCCTGTGGGTTAACAAGCGTGCAGGTCGCGCGACCGGGGGGAACGTCCACCGTCAGATCTCTGATGGATGGTGAGATGGGAGGAAACATGCAAGAGGTTTAACGCATAGTAGAAAAAGCAGAGACAGTCAGATCATGGGCGATCAACAGTGGAGATCAAGGGAGGGTTATATGGGCTAAAGCTTAGCGCTCGAGGGTTAAACGAAACATAGGTTTATACGGGGTTTTATAGTATTAAAACAAAAAATGCCCAGGAGTAAGAAAAGGGCTTAAGCGGGGTTTAAAGGAATAAAACATAAATGAAGGGAATATGAGAAAGATAAAAAGAATGCAGGGGAAAGAAGAAATGGAGGTAACGGGAGTTATGAACAGAGTGAAGGTGAGAGAGGCGGGCTAGCCACTGTAACTCCTATTTTATCATAGAAAACCCGATCAAGCATGCACTTTGACCTTGAAATGTCGAGATCAGTAGCAGAGCTAACAGCTGTGGTGTTCTCTGCTCAAAAACTTTATCATTATATCCTTATGCATACCACCAAAGTTGTGATCAATTCCAACACGATGGCTTTCATGTTGATTCAATGGATTATTAACAGGAAGAACACTCGTTGGATCATTATCCTTCAAGAATTTGATCTTGAATTTTTCATAGCCAAGAGTAAGAAAGGTTAGCCCTTGCTGAACTCATTTCCAAATTTCCCACCGGTGAGCCTGATCCACCGGTAAATGGCAATCTTCTAGATGAACACTTGTTCACATCATCTTAGATGATACTTTGTATGGTGACATCCTTACCTATCTGCAAACCCAAAAAATCCCCCCCCCACCCCCCACCTCACTCGTGATGATCGACGACGTATTTGACATCAAGCCCCTCACTACCTCCTCATCAGTGATGACATTTATCATCGTGGTGTCAACATTGTCCTTCGTTATTGTCTCACCCATGTTGAAGCTGAGAAAGTGCTCAATGCCTAACATAGTGGCACTTGTGGTGGTCACCTTTTCGGAATGGCCACTTCCCATAAAATCATGCACGTTGGGTTGGCCTTCTCTCTTTAGAAATTGTATTAAGGAAATCAAACATTATCCCAATTGCCAGTTATTCACCCCCAAGGCACACGCTCCACTTTCTCCCCTCCATCCCATCGTCACAGTCATTCCTTTTTGTAAATTGGCTATTGACTTCATGGAGTGTCAACCCCCATCTATTAATAACCATAAGTATATTATCATGGTCGTCAACTATTTTACCAAATGGGATGAATCCATGCCAATGTTCAATAACATTGCGGCTACTACAACCCTCTTCTTATTTAACCATGTTATCGCTTGATTTGGGGTTTAGAAACAATTGGTCTTCGACAATGGCCGACACTTTGAAGATGAGTTATGGCATGAGCTATCCTCTTTGTTGGGCTTCGAACATCAATATTTGTCGTCTTATTACCCCTAAGGCAATGGCCAAGGTGAAGTTGTCAACAATCTCCTTGAGACTATGCTTCAATGGATGGTGAAAAAACACAAGACCAACTGACATTTAATGCTCTTCCCTGCTTTGTGGACCTACAGAACTCCTGTCAAGACCACCACTGGGTTCACTCCTTTCCACATTGTTTTCATAGAGGAGGCAATCTTACCAATCGAGTGTGAAATCCATTCCCTTCACCTTTTTGTTGAAATCCTCTCGGACGCCCTGTTGAAAAGTGTGCAACAAGAAATGCTTGTTGAGAATGCAACAAGATGATGGAGCTTAGTGAAAAGAGTCGCCTTCACTAAGTGGGCCCGGAGGCAAATTATGGCGCAAGTTCTATTTTTGGATCCCAACAGGGATGATCACAGTAGGAGTGACCACAGCAGGATGATCACAGTAGGAGTGACCACAGCAGGATGATCACAGCAGGAGTGACCACAGCAGGAGTGACCACAGCAGGAGTGATCACAACAGGAGTGATCAAAGTCTATTTTTAGACTGGCTGTCAAAAATAGAAAAGTCAAATATTATTGTCTCATAATAATATTTGGACTATAAACTTGATCTTATTCTCTTGGAGAACTTCAGTTTGAGCTACAGATGTGGCACATGCAGCTGTCAGAAGGAAGTACGCTTTCTTTGTGGGTCAGTTGAGTTGTTGCATGCATGACTTCAGTTAGAACTCAATCAGTTGAGTTTGGTGGAGTTGATTGTAGAGTTGATGGAGTTGTGTTCAGTTTGACTTGGTTAAACTAGTTGTAATTAGTCTAACTGCAAATAGACTAATGATGAGTTGTTAAACTAATTAGTAACTCATAATTCAACTATAGAATACATCAGTTAACTCAATTGCATGTCAGTGCATGTTCAGTTCAGCAGGGACAGGTGTTAGAGGATCAGATTGCTATCAGTTGTGACTATAGTTGTGCATGATGATTTGCACAATCAAAGGGATTGAGTATGCCAATGAATTGGCCAATACCAAGTATTATAGCCTCTGCTCATGTCTTTCCTAGTGTGAGTGATTCTTTTGAGGTTAAATACGAGTTTGGTAAACCATTCTCATTCATTCTTGAGCAGGTATTGATCTGTGGAGGCAAGCAAGCAGTGGAATAGATTTGGAGATCAGATCTGAGTTGTATTGTGTGTAACAGGTGGAGTTGGTACTAGATTGCTTGTGATAAGCATTGTACTTTGTAATGTTACATGATTCAATCAATATAATATACAGATAGTTTGGGTTTATAGCAAGATGCTTTCCCCGGGATACATACTGTGTTAATGAGTTTGATTGATGCTTCTATGTGCGCCTGTGAATGTTTCTACTTCTGTAAATTAATGATCAACGTAGAGGAGGTTATGTATTATGCATGTTTTCCGCAATAGTGTATAATCGAGATAATCTATTTTGAATAAGTGCCATATTATTCAAAATTTCTACATGGTATCGGAACCCTTTGATTTGTAGGAAAAGTTCTACAATATATCAAAGCGAGGATTGATCATCAGATCTACTATTCAGAAAGTGTTTACAATTTATTTCTTCAGGCAGAGTCTGTAATCGGGCCAGGTAGCCTCTGGATTCATCCTTATTTTGGAAGGTGAGATATCCGGTGAATGCCCATATAGTCGATCTCTGTACAAGAAATACTTTGTTCTCACGAATTCTAGATCGGAAAAGGTTGAGTTTTGAGCTGGTGGAATGGCGCTCAAGGATAAACTCGGAAACATCAAAGCTAAGAATGGAGACAATATGGCCCAGTATCTTACGAAGTTCACCCAATGCCGGGATGAGCTGGGAAGTGTGGGGGTAACTGTTGAGGATGAGGATATGGCGAGTCTAGCACTCCTTGGCCTTCCTAAGAGTTGGCATAGCTACCAGGACTCGGTGAATGGAAGGGAGAAATTGCCAGGATGGGAGAGACTTTGGTCGGATCTTGTGCAAGAAGAGATTAGACAACGCACCAGAGACAGTTCTTCACCTATGCATGATGAGGAGAACTGTGCTTTAGCGAGTAAGGCTAAGAAGGGGAAGGGGAAGGTTTCTCTTTTCGAATCCAGTTCTTCCAATGATGGGAATAAGACTGACAAGGCGAAGGTGAGATGCTTTCGTTGTCATGAGTTGGGTCATTATGCTACTAATTTCCCAAAGAAGAATTCCAAGAAGGGATCCGAGGAAGGATCTGAAGGTGAGGCACTTGTTTCACAGTTTGAGTTGGATTTCACACTCTTCGCATGCATGGTTTCATCCATGATGGGAAGTGGTTGGTTTCTTGACAGTGGAGCTTCTTTCCACATGACCGGTGACAAAAGTTTGTTCAATACTTTGGAGGAGAAAGATCTCCAGATACTCATAGGGATGGGTAATGATGAGAAGTATAGTGTCTCAGGTGTAGACATGGTTATTTTTCAGAGGGAGCATGGAGCTCGCCTTACCTTGACCGATGTCAAGTATGTACCAGGACGGAAGAGAAACTTGGTGTCGATCGCGATGTTGGAAGACAGAGGCTATGATGTAGTCTTCAGTAAGGGAAAGGTTTTCCTTAGACACATCATCACTAGATAGGTGAAGCAGATTGGTTCACGGGTCAAAACCTGTATGCTCTTGAGGTTCAAGATGCATGCAAAGCCTTGAGAAGCGAGGAAATTGATGGAGACTTGGTGGTTGAGAGGGAGCATATATTACCTCTCAACATGCAGAGCCAGAAGAAGTCTCAGACGATTGTGGAGGAGCCACGATTGGTGCAGCAGCTTCAAGAGGTTGTGGAGGAGCCACAATAGGGGAAGCTGAGAGGAGATCGAGTAGAGACATCTACTCATCCAGAGACCTCCAGTAGGGAAAAAATTCGAGCCAGGTGGGCTGAGGGATCGCATGCAGCCATACCTCCAAGTAGGAGGTGGGGTGATGTGGATTGATCATCCCAAGGAGGAGGGGCAGGATCCTTGAGGTACCCAACCTCTTGGATGAGACCTTGCTACAAGAGCCTCGATGTGTAGTAGCAGAAACTAACTGATTGGGTAGAGACAGATGCAGATGGAGCGGCAGAGAGAGCGATAGTGCAGGGAATCCCAGGACAACGCATAGCTAGCAAGCTGCAGCAATTCTAGAGGACAAGTGTTTTGCACAGTGCTAGGTGGCACAGAGAGGTGTGCAATGGTGCGAGATGTATGGAGATGTTGCAGTAGCGTAGATGTCAGAGAGGGAGAACTTGTCAGCAGCAGGTAGAGCTTCAGCATCAGAGGGTGTTTCTAGCCCAACAGGGAGGTCAGTTGGGAGGTGCAGTGCAGATGCAATGCTGGGAGATAGAACTAGCAGCAGCACAGATGCAGTCAGAGATCAAAGTGACAGAGGATGCAACAGTCAGATACTGAAGAGCACAGAGATGTAGAGTTTTCAGTCGACAGAGGCAATAGCAGTCAGATACTTTGATGACAAAGCAAGTGGACCGGCCAGATATGTTGCATGGAGAAAATTCCAGAGTTACAGGATCGGGTTTGAGAGGAATCCTTTCTTGTTGAGAGGGAGTGTTGAAAAGTTTGCAACAAGAAATGCTTGTTTAGAATGCAACAATATGATGGAGCTTAGTGAAAAGAGTCGCCTTCACTAAGTGGACCCGCAGGCAAATTATGGCGCAAGTTCTATTTTTGGATCCCAGCAGGGATGATCACAGCAGGAGTGACCACAACATGGATGATCACAACAGGAGTGACCACAGCAGGAGTGATCACAGCAGGAGTGATCAAAATATATTTTTAGACTGGCTATCAAAAATAGAAAAGTCAAATATTAGTTTCATAATGATATTTGGACTATAAACTTGATCTTATTCTCTTGGAGCACTTCAGTTTGAGCTACAGATATGGCACATGTAGCTGTCAGAAGGAATTACGCTTTCTTTGTGGGTCAGTTGAGTTGTTGCATGCATGACTTCAGTTAGAACTCAATCAGTTGAGTATGGTGGAGTTTATTGTAGAGTTGATGGAGTTGTGTTCAGTTTGACTTGGTTAAACTAGTTGTAATTATTCTAACTACAAATAGACTAATGATGAGTTGTTAAACTAATTATTAACTCATAATGCAACTATAGAATACATCAGTTAACTCAGTTGCATGTCAGTGCATGTTCAGTTCAGCAGGGACAGGTGTTAGAGGATCAGATTGCTATCAGTTGTGACTATAGTTGTGCATGAAGATTTGCACAATCAAAGGGATTGAGTATGCCAATGAATTGGCCAATATCAAGTATTATAGCCTCTGCTCACGTCTTTCCCACTGTGAGTGATTCTTTGGAGGTTAAATACGAGTTTGGTAAACCATTCTCATTCATTCTTGAGCAGGTATTGAGCTTTGGAGGCAGGCAAGCAGTGGAATAGATTTGGAGATCAGATCTGAGTTGTATTGTGTGTAACAGGTGGAGCTGGTACTGGATTTCTTGTGATAAGCATTGTACTTTGTAATGTTACATGATTCAATCAATATAATATAAAGATAGTTGGGGTTTTTAGCGAGATGCTTTCCCCGGGATACATAATGTGTTAATGAGTTTGATTGATGCTTCTATATGCGCCTGTGAATGTTTCTGCTTCTGTAAATTAATGTTCAACGTAGAGGAGGTTATGTATTATGCATGTTTTCCGCAATAATGTATAATCGAGATAATCTTTGTTGAATAAGTGTCATATTATTCAAAATTTCTACATGCTCAACCTTTAGAACGACTTATCATGCTTGAGCGTGCCACTAAAGACTGTTGTGTTGCATTGCAAACCATCAACACGGCCAAAAATCATACCAAAGCTCAGTATGACCATAAATTCCACCCTCGTACCTTCCATGAAGGAGACCTTATTCTTGTGTATGACCAAGCTCATGATATCTTGGGGCATGGGAAGTTTCAACCATTATTGCTAGGACCTTATATCATCCATAATTGTTTGGGAAAGGGGGCATACCTGTTAGAGGGTCCAAAAGGAGAAATCCTTCACAATCCTTGGAATGCATTCTACCTTCAACAAATTTTACCCATGACATTTCCCATCGAAATGTGTGTATCTCTTTCTTTATTCTTTCATTTAGGTAGTTTGCATCCCCCACCTTCTTACACATTGTCTTCTTGCATATTTCAGATGAATCCATCATCCACACCTTATATCTGTTATGAAACCAGCCCACAAAAAGATAGAAAAGATAGATCAACACCTTAGAATTCAGCCTCTGCAAGGGGGCAACCTCCTTTACATTACACAAATGAATGATTCTTTGATGATTCAAATGACAAAACCTCCTTTCTATATATAAGAGTCTAAGGAGTCACAATATAACTCAGCCGACCTAACAATAATAATATAAAGGCACAAAAATAAGAATAGAGGGATTCTATGGGGATAATAGGGGCACAACAATATTAATAAGGGATATAACTACAATAGTAATGGGGTAATCACTAGTATTATAGGGACCTAACATACCCCTCTCCTTCAAAAAAACTGTTGTCCTAAACGCTTGAGTAGTTTTGGATGCTTCTGTATAAAATTATCATCCTCCCATGTGGAATCTTTAGCGGATAAGTTCTTCCACTTGATGAGATACTCCGAAATTGATCGATTTCGTCGTTGTCGAGTTCTTGTTTCTATGACTGCTTCTGGTTCCAATATAATTTTTCCTTCCTCGTCAAGTTCTGGTAAAATTGTTTGAACTGGGAGCTTGTCGCCTATAACCTTCTTTAAACATGAAACATGGAAAACTGGGTGCACTCGAGAAGCTACAAGAAGCTACAATTTGTATGCCATAGTACCAATCTTTTGCAACACCTTGTACGGACCGTAATACTTTGGTGATAATTTATTATCCTTCTTAGCTTGCTTGAGGGACATTTTTTTATATGGTTGTAGCTGTAGGAATACCCAATCACCTACATCAAAACTTCTTTCATTGCGATGTTGATCTGCCTGTTGTTTCATTCTATTCTGTGCCAACACGAGGTTATCCTTTAAGAGTTGGAGGACTTATTGTTGATGCTCGATGTGATGTTCCACTACTTGAACCTTAGGATTTTCTTTTAAACATGATGTGATGGATGGTGGCTGATATCCATAAAATGCCATAAATGGGGTCATTTTTGTTGTTGTATGGAAGGAAGTGTTATACCACCATTCAGCGAGAGGCAACCATTTGACCCATTGTGTCTGTTTATCAGATACAAAGCAACGAAGATATCCAGGCTTCCAAACATTTGTTTACTATCTCAGTTTGCCCATTAGATTTAGGATGATAAGATGAGATATGAGCTAACTGAGTACCGAGACAAGAAAATAATTTTGTCCGAAAATTTCCAGTGAAAATGGGATCTTTGTCACTTACAATAATCTTTGGGTTTCCAGGTAGCTTTTGAATTGTTTCCATACATGCAGTAGAAACTGTACTAGCTTTAAATGGATGTGATAATGCACAAAAGTGTGCATACTTGGTAAGTTTGTCAACTACCACTATGATGACACTCTTTCCCTCAGACTTGGTGTTACCGGGAAAAGTGTCTATTTAGAACTGCTCTATCCCACTAAGGTGTGACAGCTGCCTTAGAAACAAACAGAGAAAACTACTTTTGTATCTTATTTATGAACTATAAACAAAGAGGAATAGGAAGAACCAACCTGTGTCTTGCGCTAGTCCTTTGATCCAATCTCTCTCCTCTTTAACAGCTTCCAGCTACCTGCTTTCTTACTTGCCCAGCTTCACCAAGTACCTGTAAGATCACAGAAGGAGAAAACTATGCAAGGACATGGATTTATATTCATAAATAACTTAGGATCAGATTTAAGTTAACCATACAAATGTAACAAGCATCAATGATACAAAAGCATGGAGAAGAAACTCAAATAGTTTTTATTGATATACAAGAAGATCCAGGAGGAGTTACAGCCGATGATTCCTGACCCAGCATCAACCTCCCAGCAAAGAAGTCCCTTCTTCACCCCCAACAAAGCATAGATCACCCAATTCTCTAATATGTATCTCAAAACCAACAACAATTCCTTACAATGTGCAAAATTCCAGCCTCTAGATCTCTGGGATGAGGGATCCATATATAGATGTATGCAAGGAGGATGAGTCAGCTTATGATTTGATTAGTAGCTTCTCTCTTTCAGTTCTTGCTTCCACTTGGAGACTGAAGGCCTCTTACTCATCCTTGGTCAAATTCAGTGAGGTAAGTGTCATAGGAGAAGATTCTGGAAGCTTCCATTGTCTCTCCACCTCGCGGAATGACACTGCCATTTGTCATTTCCCGCTCAACGCACCCTGGTAGTGCATTTAGGTGCGTTGCAACGCACCTAGCCAGTGGATTTAGGTGCTATGCAACACACTTAGCTAGTGGAGCAGCTGAAATGATCCTGATTTGACTTATTCTGAGCAGTTTCTAGTGGAGAACTTCTGGGAGAAGCTGTAATTTGTTGACCTTGTTCCTTTAGGATTTAGAACAACACTTTTAGGGACTTAGGAGCCCTTGGTTTATGGACATTTCATGCTTGGAGCTGCAAGGCACAAAAATGTATATAACACTTGGGTAAACCTATGATAAAATCCATTGAAACCTCCTCCCAATGTTGGCTTGGAATGGATAAAGGTTGTAATAGACCCAGGGTCTTAATTGTTTCAACTTTATTTTGTTGGAAAACCAAAAATTCTGCCACAAACTTTTGAATATCCGATTTAAGGCCATCCCAAAAAAGTTCCTTCTTAACCTTGTGGTAAGTTTTTAAAAATCCTGAGTGACCTCCTAAGGGAGAAGTGTGAAATTCCATAAGAATATTTTGTTTGAGTTGGGAATTATTACAGAGGTATAAGTGATCTTTGTACCATAATGAATCATTTTGCCAGTTAAATGTATCAGATGTATTAGAGTCTTGTTGTAACTTTTGAATAAGTGCCCACACTTCTTCATCATTCTTCCATTCCTCCTTTGCTTCGTTTATCCAATCTAGTTGGATAATAGAAATGGCGCACAACAATGCTTCCACATCCTCATCCTTTCTTCAGAGTGCATCTGCCACCACATTTTGCCTCCATTTTTTGTAGATGATTTCAAAGTCATAACCCAACATCTTTGTGACCCAATTTTGTTGCTCTTCAAAGGATAATCTTTGTTCTAAAAAGTATTTAAGGCTATCATGATCCGTTTTTACCTTGAAGTGTCTTCCCATTAGGTAGGGTCACTATTTCTTAAGTGCATGTAGTATTGCCAACATTTCCTTCTCATAAATGGCTTTTTGTATAAACTTTCCCTTGATTGGACGACTTTCAAAAGCAATGGGTCTTTCATCTTGCATTAAAATAGCACCAATTCCATTTCCTGAAGCATCACATTCCACAATAAAGGTTTTTTTGAAGTCCAGTGTAGCTAAGGGCGGTGCTTGGCACATTGCCTCTTTAAGATGTTCGAAGGCCTTTGTTGCTTCTGGAGTCCATGAAAATGCATCTTTCTTCAATAATTTTGTTAGAGGTGCTGCTATTCTCCCATAATTTTTAAAAAACTTGCAATAATACCCTGTCAACCCGAGAAATCCTCAGAGATGCTTTATGGATGTGGGGATTTTCCATTCCTTAATGGCTTTAATTTTGCTAGGATCTACCTTAAATCCTTCATGAGATACAATATGACCCAAATATTCCACCTCTTGTACTCCAAAGAAACATTTGGATCTTTTTGCATATAATTTTTTCTCCTCCAATAGTTGTAGCACCCTGTCAACATGTTGAACATGATCCTTCCAAGACTTGCTGTAGATTAGTATATCATAAAAAAATACTAACACAAATTTTCTAGGGAACGGTTTGAAAATGGAATTTATCAAACCTTGAAATGTAGAATGTGCATTGGTAAGGCCAAAAGGCATGACCAAAAATTCATAATGACCCTCATGAGTTCTAAATGTTGTTTTCGAAATGTCTTCAGTCTTCATTCTGATTTGATGATATCCTGAACGAAGATCCAACTTGGTGAAGTAAATTGATCCATGCAGTTCATCTAGTAATTCATCAATGACAGGAATGGGAAACTTATCTTTAATAGTGAGCTGTCGAGCTCCCTATAATCCGAACACATGTGCCATGATCCATCCTTCTTGTGCACCAATACTACTGGAGTAGAGAAAGAACTTTGACTAGGTTGAATTATACCAGCCTCTAGCATTTCTACAACCATACGTTCAATTTCACTCTTTTGGGCAGAGGGATATCTGTACGAACTGGTGTTTGGAGGAACACTTCCTGGAATCATATGAATAGCATGATCATGATCATGAATAGGTGGGAGACCTTTAGGAGTCTCAAATACCTCGGAATGATTGTCCAAGACATTTTGGAGATCTGGAGAAATAGATGATTTTGTTGTGGAAACATCTAGCGAACATAATTGTGCAATTACACCTCTTTGTTCCTTTTCTATAATCTTTGCCATACCGTTAGAGCTGATTATCTTTCTCGGTTTCCCTGCAATACCACTTAATTCAACTTCCTTTCCTTCCACAGAAAATTTTATCAAAAGTTCTTGAAAATTAAAAGCTATTGTACCCAAGGATTGTAGCCATTGGACTCCTAGTACAACATCAGCACCACCCATTGGAATGGAAAGCATTGGGCTAGTCAATATATATTCTCCCATGGATAGCTTGATATTATGGCACTTTCAAGAGCAATTTATTGTTCCTCCATTTGCAACCATCACTTGGCACTCTGGTGTTGGATATAGGAAGCAATTCAATTCTTTTTCTACCTTACAATGAATAAAATTGTGGGTACTTCCTGAATCAATCAACACTATTAAATTTTTCTTCTTGATTTGTCCTTCCATATTGATGGTTTGAGGAGTGGTAATTCCCACCAATGCATTACAAGGTATGGTCGGATTCATTTATTCTTTATCTAGGCTTTTTTCCTGGAGTATATCCTCTTCTTTTGACCTTTCTTGCTCCTTTTCTTCTTCCTCTTCACAATCCATGTAGAATAATTTCTTCTCAGCACACTTATGACCTTTAGTGTATTTGCTATCACAATAGTAACAAAGCCCTTTTGCTCATTTTTCTTCCAATTGTTGTGGTGTCAACCTTATAGGTTGTGGAAGACTAGGGGCAACAACACCTCCATCTTTATAGTTGTGAGTGGTATGATTCATGGTTGCCATAATTTTGCTTTCCATTTTTCTTGCTAACCTGAATGCCTTCTCTAATGAATTAGCTTCCCAAAGGCGAACATCATGTTGGATATTATCCTTTAAAGTCCCTATGAATACATCAATCATATGCTCCTCTGGAATATTTTTTACCCTTATGTTCAATTTTTGGAACTCTTCAATGTGCTCCATTATTGAACCCTTTTGTTTTAGACTTATCAATTGGCTAAAAAAAGTGTTGCTTTTTGTATCCTCATAATGTGTTGTCAATTCCTCCGTAAAAATTGCCCAAGTGATAATTTTTTTACGAGAGAAAAGCCATTGATACCATACAAATTGATCTGGTTCCAAATATAAAGTTGCAATACGTAACTTTTGTGTGTTTTTCACATTATTGAGATCGAAAAATTGCTCCATCTGTAATATCCATGTTGTGGGATCCTTTCCATCAAACTTCCTCATATCGATTTTTGGAATATGGTGGGTCTTCAATCCAACATTAGAGTCTATGAAATCATGATTAACATTTATTTTGTTCGCATCATGAGTTCCTTTACTACCCTTTCACCATTTGTAAGTATTTCTTGTAGAAAATTTGTCAAATCTGTCTTCAAATCTGCCATGTCTCTCTTCAAATATGTCTTCAAATCTATATTCAAATCATCTATCTTAGCTTCCATGCCATTCATCTTATCTTCTATGCCCTTTATCTTAGATTCCATGCCATTTATCTTAGCTTCTGTTAGCTTTTGTGAGAGTGACATTTGTTGCACTTGGTCTTGTAATTTTGATATATCATGTATCATTTCTTCCTCTTCTTCATGTGTCATGCTAGAGCTTTCAGGTTGCTTACTAGGTGTTTGCATTTTCTTTCCTCGATGCATCAGTTACCGATAATAATGCTCTACTATGCCCTTTGAATTCCTTCAAAATAATTTTCAAACCAAGCTTAAGCAAAAATTTAAAAAAATCTACACACCTTTTTTCACTTTGTAGGAGCTCGATATTGCCTCTAATGTATCTCTGTAATTTCAGATCATCCAGTTTTGAAATTGCGACCTGTCGTATCGCTCTGTGTCCTCTTTCTAGTGCCACTAGTCTGATCCAAATTGGATTCTCCAAGGAAGAGTTATGCCAAATATCCCACAGTGACCTGATTATAGACTAGTTCAGTAGAGCGAACTTGTACGACATGCCATGTGTCCCTATTTCAACCTTTGGCTCTGAAAAATATACACAAGAAACTACAGTCCGTCCTCTTTCTGTACCTTATTACAAAACTTCAATCTGGTGCTCAGAGAAAAAGGTATGATGATTTTCCCCAGGTCACATGTTTGGAATGTAATTCAGGAGTCTACAAAAAAATCAAATTCCTCAGATCATATCTCCGCATTTATATAGCGCAAAAAGCTCTAAAATTCGGACCCAAGGTTTAGTGTGATTTTGTCTCAAGTGGGTTTTTTTTTGCTTTTGAAACGTCGCAGAAAAAGGTTATAGCGAAAATGCCATGATGACCTATTTGGAGCAGCGAAACCCTAGAATCCAAAGATCTGATACCAAATGTTATGAAAACAGCTCAGAAAAAGATAGAAAATATAGATCAGCGCCTTAGAATTCAGCCTGCTCAAGGGGGAAACCTCCTTTACATTACACAAATGAATGATTCTTTGATGGTTCAAATGACAAAACCTCCTTTCTATATATAGGAGTCTAAGGAGTCACAATATAACCTAGCTGACCTAACAATAATGATATAAAGGCACAAAAATAACAATAGAGGGATTCTATGGGGCACAGTAATAACAATATGGGGACAATAGGGGCAAAACAATATTAATAAGGGATATAACTACAATAGTAATGGGGTAATCACTAGTATTATAGGGACCTAACAATATCAGTTATGTCGATGATGCGAGTCGCTTCACCAAGAATATAGCCTCGACAGCTTGGGCCATTTTCATCCCCTTGCATTCGTTAGTCCACTCCAACGACGTTTGCATTGGATCTGCCACCAATAACCAGGTCGAATATGATGCTGTGATAGCTTTGTTAGTCGATACCCTTGATCATTGCATCCTTCACCTTCATGTTTGTCTTGATTCCTCGCTACTTGTCATGCAATTGAACGGCATTTACCATGTGCATAATCTTGTTCTATTTAGAAAATATCTACGAGTTAAGATTTTGTTGTGTTAATTTGAATCCATTTCATTCAATCATGTTCCTAAATCCCATAATCACTATGTATATACCATTGCACATAACATTCTAAATTATCTTTTATCACATGTAAGAATACATCCATAAACAAATGGCGAACCACAATCGTCACACAAAAAAGATGCATAATCATAAATATGTATCATAATATAGTGTTTTGAGTCCACTACTCTAAATACATCTGACATGCTCATTTTCTTCTTATCATAAAAATAAAAATGGGGACCCACATGTCCCTATGCCTAATCACTATCATTTGGAGGCTCCATTCCCCTAGCGTGTATATCTCATACTGCCTAACCGGCCATAGCAATGTACTACGTGATTCCTCGCCACTCTGAGGGAAGACCAGTGCACTCATCTGTATATCGATCTTCTAGCTCATGTCGCCCACACTTTGTCACCCCAATCAATAACACATCGAATCTACATCGAAGCTCCTCCAGTAGAGTATCACCACCTATTCTTTGTTGTGATGTGGCCCCACCCTGATCTGCAACCCCAGGCACTTCAGCTCGTCCCGCATATCTTGTCGGCCTCACCAGTTCTATATTTGTATACCACAAAGTTAGAAATGAGTATCACATACATATATTTCTTAAACTATAAATGCATCAAATGTATAGCAACTTTCACTTACCATCTAGACCCCATGCTCGTCCCGGTAGAAGTGGTAATTGGTCCCATGCCACTATATGGATAGTTGTCTAAGTAAAGTGGCATTTGGTCCCAATGAGCAAAAAAATTATGTCAGAACACTCATCCGACTCCCCCTCCTCCACCTTGTCTCAACAGTTTCCCCCAGCAATGCATCCTGGACTCTTGTGGGCCCCCATCATGGGTCCGTAAATTAGGTCGAATAGTGGGAATCTTCTCAAAGAAGAGTGAGCACAACATTGTCTCAACTGAAAAGTTATAATTTATATTCATCTGTATATTGTCAACTATCGACAACAGCATCATCTGGGCCATCCCATAATAGGTCCCTCCCAACACACTCTCCACCAGCATCATATGCCCTCCAATGATATGGTGGAAGGCATGACTACCTAAGATACATAACACCATTGTGGTTGTAGCACATGTCTCAAGCCTCTCTAAGTCATTGATTTGTATGGTCATGCTCTTTGCACAACTCCCCAGTACATAGTGACGATCAACAAACCCACCTATATGCCTCCCGCGAGGCAGCACTGGATGTATCTCCCATACCACCTCCAAGGGGGGGAAATCCTATCTTAAAATATATGTCTTGGATCATGATATTGATCATATGCCCCTATACTACAAAGGCCTCTATATCTGGATCCCAACAACTCACAATCCTCGACAGCAAGGTCTCACTAGCCCTCATCATCGGGTTCCCTAAGAACTTCATCACATCATATCATGCCAACACCCCTCTCACTGCTTGATTCCCAAAAATCCCAGCATGGAGGGACTCCAAATATTGGTCTCGCCATGATACCTTTAACTCTACCATACTTTCAAAATACCATTATGTTTATTTAGTCCAGAGTCAAAGGCATGCATGTCTAGTACTTAGCTTCAGCTCATAGGATACCACCAATCATGCCTATCCTCTCAATGCAGAACGCAATTTTTTCCATTAAAATTGTGTTGGACGCACTTGTAGGCCTGATTCCTGCACTCCATAGTGAAAACCAGGCCCCCAAAAGTGCATTGCAACCGTGAGGATGAGCAAGGGTCCCCCATAGTGAACTGAAGCCCTAATATGAAAGTTTGATCCACTAAAAATGATAAGTAAGGTTAGGCCACCTACCTCAAACTTGCAGATCCTAATTCCAATGATCATTTTGTCTGCTACAATCTCCACAAGGTTTAGGGTGTTCTCCTCCTCTCTAAATTATCCACATATCACTATGCAAATGAATTGGATTTGGGAGCAAAAATCCCTTTTATAGGAAAAACCCTAGTTTTCTATCGCCCATTGCGACCATATCTTTGTTTTATGAACCATTATAAAGATCTCACCGAGTTCTATAATGGGTCTCCCTTTGTTTTGGTAATTTGACACTTCACCAAGAAGCCATTTTTTCCATGAGGTCTCACTTTGTCGCCTATTAAAACCAAATTTCTACATTTGAGCCACCCGTACTCTAGTACCACTCTACCTTTGCACCGATTGACTCACATGTCAATTTTTGTCATGAGTAACCATCATTTACTCATGTTTTTATGGTCCCCTCCGGGCTTTCCCCCTCATGGCAGCATCATCGAGTCAACCTTGTTAAGAGCATCCAAGATGAGTCACCCTTTTATTTATGGAGTATGTTCTGAGTCCCCTTGAGTCCCATTACAATGTTTCATACGTCATCGTGTCGCATCTATCGCTTTTTATTCATATTTGGCCTCCATATCTATTGCTTCGTCTTTGTCAAACCCTCATTGGAGTCATTTACCATCCCCTTTGGAATCGAGTTAGTCATTGTCAGGTCAACCATCATTATTATGCTCTAACAAGGGAATTTGTCAATCCGCCACCCATCTTGTTTCCTTCCATCATCATTCCTGGTGTCAGTACATCAGTCACTCTACTATGATTCCTCGTGCCTTTGTTAAGGGTTTCAGTTTCCATCTTTGTTCAGCACCTTAGTCACACAAAGGGAATCATCACTGCCCTTTTACTTGGTTATTTCTCATGTGCTCGACACCAACTCCTTATCGCACGATTGAGATTCATACATTTGACGGTTCGGCGATCTAGAAGATTGTCCCAGTGATTCCCAGGTTTGTGTGAGATGTTCCAAACCTCATGAGGGGTTGGCCCTTCAGGTAGCCCCCCACATGCCTGAATGACCACAGATATTAATCCTACCTCAGATGCAGTTCTATAGATGTGATGGGTTCGGTTTTCGCCACTTGCAATGCCCACAAAATGCATGTCTCCTTCAAATGATCCATTCAAATCTTCAAATCCCTTTCCTGTTCAGCAGGGCTTCTTTGGTTGCAATCCCCTCTCACCATGTCAGCTTGAGGGGCATTATGTCTCATGCACTCATATTTTATTATATTCAGTCATGGCCTATGTTTTTCCAGACGCATTATGTATATGGGATCCATTGTGTTATTTTCCCATTGATGCCATTGTATCATGTATCATGTACTTTGTAGCTTAGTCCCACATTATTGGGCTCATCATTATTCTTTTTATATAGTTATCTCGACAGGTATGGGTATGCCTCCCCTGCCCCATTTGAGATCATGTACTCTTACATAAAAGGAAACTTCTATCAGTTTAGCAAGTCTCACCCCCACCATTATTTTCCAGTCGTTGCATTGCTTCAATTCTTTCTCTCTCTCTTTGACTCCCCTTTGGTTTCTTGTGGAAGTGTAACCTACAATGTTTTTAGGTCATATGATTTTCTCCTAACACTCATACGTTGGAGGGCAATCTATTATCACCAAAAAATGATCACCTAGCCATTTCTAACTAGATGGATTGAAATACACCATGTAGGATTAATTTTACCATAGTAAAATAACTTTCACTGTGGAAAATAATTTAGTAAACCACTTTTATCAAATTATTTCTTGATTTAAATCAAAAAACCCATGAAAATAATTAGATAAATCATTATTTATTTAATTTTCTCTAGGAATCATTATTAAATCATTGTTTAAATAATTATTCCTTGTCACATTTGACTAAATCCCCTAGGAATAATTAAATAAATCACTATTTATTTATTATTCCTTATTTCCATTATTGGAATTATTGTTAAGTCACTATTCAATAATTATTTCAATTTCACGCCACTCTTATTCCTTGCGAAATAATTAATAAATCATTTTATTTGTTAGTTATTTCTAAATAAAGATATTTAACCATTTTAATTATATTTTCCCTCTCCAATTAATATAATAAAGTATTCCAAGTGGTTAGATCCTGATTTGATCAATATTATTTTATTATTCTTCATTTTCGAGATTAACTCAATACTTTGTTATAAATAGGAGGTTTTTTCATTCATTCTTCACCATGATCATTATCATCGTCACCATTATCGTCTCTTTTCTTTTGAGCTCCCATTTGAGTTCTCCACACTTTGTGTGGGTTTTTCACATATTGAGAGAGAGAATCATTCAATGAAGCATCAAAGACATCAAAGGACCAATCTCATGGAGGGGGATTTATAGATCTCCTTCACCATGTGTTTTCAATAAAGAATTTATTCAATTAAAGTCTTTCCATTTGAGTTATGGCATTGGATATCTTTATTGTTGTTTTCTATTCTGGATTGTCTACATTTTTGTTGCAGGTTTTTCCATTTTTATTGCAAATATGAATCATAAGAAGCCATCAAATTGTTGTTAAGGTCACTTGTCACCTAGTGACTTGAGTGTTTTTGGTACATCTTCCAATAAATTTCAGACTAACACTTGATGCTATGCTTTTTGTTTCATTTTTAAGAGAATACCATTTTCGAGATCTTTTCTTCGTGACTTCAAACTTGCAAGCCTATCAAACTTTCGGGCTCGTATTATATTGGAGTTATTCTATAAAATATTATGAAATTGTTTATCTTCGATATTTGAATGTCTGATGTATTGAAAAGATAATATTCCCATGTGATACATTAAAATCCTTCGCTATCGGACATTTTTGATATCGTAAGTTTTATTTATGAAGTTACAAAAAAAAATATCTCTAGGTCCTGCTTCTTGGTGCTTTCCCAATATCTCAAGACTTCTGATATCGTAAGAGAGATTCAATTAAACCTCTAAAAAAGAATTCCGCTGAAAATGCTTTAATAGAAAAGGCTTTATTTATCGAAGTTTTATCTATCAGGGAATTTTATTTCGTAAGCCTTGTTTATCGGAGATCTTACCTTCGACACATCATACTTTGGATCTTTCCTTATTGGAGGATTAAAATATCATAAGTCCATTTTAAATTACTCTTCGATATTTCCGCCCTGAAATCTGATGTGGTAATATTCACGTGGGTTCCCATCATTTCACTTAATGGATTTAAATGTGATTTTACAGATCTTGAAAGCATAAACAATTCACATTTAATTTGTTTTTATTATCTCAGAACCTCAGAATATCATGTTGTTATCATAAACCAATTTAATTTCCTCCCAATATTTCCTTTTTTTCCTCTTTCTACCTCTGAACTTCGAAATTTCGGGTCATGTATTCTCATAGGCCTCTGGTCAATTCATCCATTATTAAATGATCTAACATATCATTGTATTCATGGAGTCCTCTTTAATTATCTATGTATCTTTATCCTAACTTCCATGTTATCATGGTGTTCAAGATCTTGGATGTATTTTTAATTCCCAACATTATTCCTCGGAACAACTAAGTGACTTAAGGGATATACATTCTTCATTGTGTGTGCACATGGATCTTATCGTTGTGCCCTCATTAGACATACTTCTTCACATGTATGGTTGAGCCTCTTTTGCTCTACATGACAATCTTCCTAGATAATGAAACGTTCATCACCTATGGCTCACTTACATTTTTGTATTTGTCTTACTAATGGATGTTCATCTCATCATCGTGGTCATATTTTAGTATGTATCTTCATTTTATTATCAAGGCACTTTTGAGCAGCCATTATGGTAATGCAACAGTTGGTAAAGAAATTCGAAACATGCAAAGGTAATGGATCCTAGCCTAATTTCGAATTTTCTTATGGTTTGTTAATTTTTGATAGATCACTCCATACTTATCATGTAAATATTCAAGTCCTTTCCCTAAACACATATATGTTACATAGGTTTGGGTTTGGTCTTGATTTATGCGATTTATGGAAATCTTGGAGTTGATATGAAATTTAAAATACGAAGAACAATTGTCACTACAATTAATTGAGAAACACATCTTCATTTTCATATCTGATAAACTTTATTTACTTCAGATTCCTTAAACATGAATCATTATTTTTCCTAGCTTTACTGCTTATTTTAATCTAGATTAATAAGTTATGATTTTGGATCAATGGGCTTTCAATGAGTACAATTTATTCATGTTTTAATTCCAATTTAAAGAAGAAGTTATCTTTTGTTAGAGAAAATCGACATCTTTCAGCTAAAAATTTAATGAGATTCTTCAAATGGTAAGTTTCATATGCCTGTTTTCATCCTTTTCTATTTCTTTGCATTTCTATTTTAGCTTTGTTTTAGATTTTGCTGATATAAAACTTTGTTTTGCAGGACTTCGAGAATTGTTTTGTACCCATACCAACTCAGATTTGAAGCTCATTATCCTTGCTCTACTTGCTTTCGAGTTTTGGAAAAGCAGTAATGATGTTCATTAGTCAGTGAAATTGGGGAGTCCTTCAAACTTCAATTTGTTTCACAAACATTGCTTTTATTAGAAAATTGTTAAGATATTTTTATGCAGTGTTTGTTTTGAGACAAGAAGATTTGCAAAGGGTAGAAACTTCTCATTTGGCTTCATTTTACCTCATCATTGTTATTCCCCTTCTGGTTTGAGAGCCTCATTGCTTTTAAATCTACAAGATAAAATTTATTTAAATCTTAATATGAGACGAACACACACATGCTTGTCTTATTTTACTCTTTTGTTGAAACATTTTATAATTAGTCTTGTTGGGGTTGTCTTTTAAATTTGGGCTTTTCTTTTAGCTGATTTATTTCCTCATTTTGACATTTTTGGAGTTCAATTTAGTTTGTCTTTCTTTTCCTTTTTTGCTATTGGTTATGATTTGCTTTCGGTGATGCCACCAAAATTTATTTGGAAGGATTTTTTCTCACCCAATATTAGTTGGCACACATGAGAACTTTATACTATGTCAATTTCAATGGGTTTCATTTACCTTTAAGGTATATCTCTATGGAATCCTAAAATCCTTGTTGCCTTAAATATTTTCCATGGAGGAACATGTATATTTTCTAAGTGATATAGTTCATCTTTTCAAGGAAATAATTGACCTTGAGTTTAACTCAATGGATCTCTCCCATCCCTCCACTTTATAAAAGCATATGATTGCTAGTCGCAGGGAAAGATATGGAGTCAACATTATGGAAGTATTATATCCATTTGCTTAAGTTTCTTTTACCATCCCACCTCTTTCACTTAGGTACATCATAAACATAGCTCGAAAATGTGCTAATCAAAAGGGTGATCAAAAGGGGAATCATGGGAAGTACAAGTAAACACGCGCGGCTATAAAGGATTCCTCGTAATGGGGCCATGCTTGCATGGAATTAAGGACAAATTCGTTGGGGTACTGACCAGGTTCGTTAGCAGTGATGTAATGTCAGAAAAAAATCATGTCGATGGATATGTACTTTATCAAAAACTCATATCTATATATTCTTCTATTTCTCATACGAGGTAATCTTAAATATTAGATATTTCCCAAAATTCGGATGCATGACTATAGACTCAATCGATTTGAGCACCTATCATTTGGAGCTTATATTTCTTGACCTATTAATGTGGGACCGATGCGAAATGTTTTATTGTTTGATGGCTTAATAGAATTTCTCACTTGTAACCTTTGGGTAAACTGAATTTCATTATCTTTAACCAAATATAATTGGTTCTTCCCCATGTGTTGCCATTGTTGTGGTGAAATCACAACACCCCCATTTTTAACTTATTATTTCATAATAATAATGGGGACCCTTTTCGTAAATTTTGGCTAAATCACCTTTTAATATTTTTTTTTAGTTAAGTGTCCAACAATTTTGTGAGATTTTTTTTTTCTTCAGAATTCCATTCTGATTGTTTCATTGAATTCGATTTTTCGCTAGCTTTCCATCAATTCTCATTTCATCTCATTTGGATGCACGATTTGCAAATGGTGCTTATCCGAAGTTCAGTGATTTTTACCGCCTAGGCTAAAAAATGTACAAAATGTATATTATTTTAATTTTTGTAAATTAATTGTAAATATTAATTTTATATTAATTTTTAATTAATTTATTTTATTTTTTTAACAGTCCTACAAAATTGTGGCACCCGAAATTGTAGAACGGTTAAAATTATGTGCTCTCGGATTTTAGGAGTCTATTTCAAATCTCAATTTCAAAAATTAAAAGCTTCTGAAATCTCCAAACTCAACTGGGTGTAGTTTCTCATCAGCTCAAAACTTTTATTACAAAGTGGTTGTAGTTTTTACAAAGGACAAAGGGAATTTAATTATTTTGATTAATTTCTAATTGTAAATTAAATTTTTTACAATTTAATTTAATTAAGTTGTATATAATTAATTTAATAATCATAATTAATTAATTTTAATTGGACAGTTAAGAAAGATTAAGATTTTTAATTAAAATTTCTTAATTTTAGCCTGGGCATACATTTTTCTAAAACTGCAACAGTTTTGATGCTTTAACTTTGGAAGCTCATAAGTTGAGATTTACTTGGCCAAATGAGGCCTAGGATGGCTAGTTAGAAAGATAAAAGCATGGAAAATATTTATGAATTGGTCCCATAACTAATTTTGGTCACTGACTAAGCCTAAAAATTAGCAAAAAATTAAGGTCTGAATTTGCAATCAAAAGTACTTTTCTGAGTTTTGTTTTTTGCATTTTCATTTGCCCAAAGCTTTTGTTGATTGTAGATTCATTCGATGATGTTCTCTTTGAGAAACAAGACCTTTACAAGGATCAATAGGAAGCTGTGATTTATTTTTATTTATTTATTTAATTAATTGAATTTTGATTGGAAAAGTTTGTTTTCCCAAATTTTGTAATTCAGATTTTGGTTTGCAATTTAATTTATTGTTGATTGGTTTTTGGCACGAAAGCAATTGAAGATATGAAGCACAACAGATATAGAGAAATGATAAGACACCAACAAGGAAGAAGATGCAGGATTGGCAGCAACAACAACTTCAACAATTCTCCAATTTTCATTTTCATTTTTGTAATTAAATAACAGTTTTGAGAATGAATAATGGAGGTTCCATATCTAAAACTTGGGGAGGAAATTCTCTACAAAGAGAGGGTTTTTTTCACTATTAAAGGGGGCAATTTTTTGTATAGAATTAGCTAGTTTGAACCATATTTGTGGAGATCAAAAGTGATGTATTTCAGCTCTAAAAAATTCATGATATCATGAAACTTTCTAAGAATTTCATGTACACAAAAGCTTTGATCAGATCTTTAATTCTTGTCCACTTTTTTCAAAGATAGAGGTTGATTGATGACCTGCATTTAATCAAGTTTGATGCAATTCTTGAGCAGATAAGTATGTGTTTTTTGAAGTTTTGCACTATTGTAAATTCATTTAATTATATGTTTGTTTAAATCATTTGAAAGCTATATTTTAATGATGGATCTAATTGCTATCAAGTTAAATAACGAATTCAAATAGATAAACATGACATACTTGTTAACTATTTAGAAAATTCATGTCAAGTTTATCTTGGTTTTAATAATGATTGTTTTATGAGAACTATTTTCTTAATGCAATCATATATGTTTTAGTTTGAATTCATTTTATTTGAATTTGTATGTATGTGCATCGGAGGTGTGATGACTATTCATTAGATAGTTGAATACATATACTTGCTTGAACTAGTAATAAGTCTTGGAACTATTTCCTTGGCTTATTGACTTCATTTTTATTCCAAATTCAAAGTTGGTCCAAATCCCCTTTTACCTTGCTCTTGGTTGAGAGGGGGACTAATCCTTCTTTCAATTGAGATAGATTTAGGATTTATTTTATGTTACTTGCATATTAGAGTAGATTTGCATTTAGTTTTAATTATTGCATTATAGAAGTCCTCTTACATAGGGGTAGACTTTAGAGTGGTTTGGCTGAGCTATTAATTCTATTTAAGAATCAATTTCTTGCAAGACCTTTCCAAGAGGGAAGATATGGTGTATTTCTTTCTATTGGAAAGTAATAGACATACTATAAGCCAACAAAGAGAGAGAGGGGATAACTGGACCCAATTGAACCAATCGAAACCACTAAATCAAATGGATAAGAGCTTAATTGGAGCTCTGACTGGGTGGTCTCCCTTACATGCTGATGATGTCATTTTTTACCATCAACACATAGAAAGATTGGTAACATCTTGTGGAAAATCAAACGTGTGCCCTCTATATTTGTATTCCCCACCTATTGAATACATAACCCAGAAAATTGGACTTGCACGTGCTATCAACATCTCTTTAACCTGTGTCAGTGTTACAAGAACTTCAAGTTGTCTTCCTAGATTCATATGGTTATCAACTGAGAATCTATGATCAACTCCTTCTCTTCTACCTCTCATACACATTGGACCTATATTTGTATTAAAAACCTGAATTCTAAGATATGACTTTTCACGCACATGACACATTTGAATTTGAGTCAATTGATCAATCCTATCTAAAAAAATTCAATGAACAGTATGCATATCAGAGAGAATTATAGGTTGATCTTTTGCGTTGATATCTTTAAAAAAATCGTGGGATTTTCTTCTACATATTGTACCATAATAGAGTTTGTTGAATATTGTTTTCTTTGTCAATATCCTCTTTGTTGTTCAACTTTTTGTTCCCTTTATTTTTCATTCTCTTCAGTTGTCATTTCCTTTGCCTTTTCTTGTCCATCTCTTCTTCTTTGCACATTTTCTTCTATTTTTTGTTGTGTTTTGTTTTTTGTGCTATCTATGTTTCATTTTGAGTTATCTCATTTGTAAATGATTGCCTGGAACTGACAAAAGAGCCTGCTCTATAGCCGCCATGGCATCCTCACTATCCCACTTTGAATAATAAAATTAAGAGCGAGTATAACTTAGGAACATGAGTCATTATAATATGCATAATATTATGTGTGAGAGAATTCATCCTAGCTTTGAGAGTACAATCACGATGATGGCCAAGTTGTTAGGCATGATGTGTGTGTAGTGTGTGCCAGAGAATGTGGTTTACATGTTTTGTGTGGTAACTTAAGTCCCCTACTGAACAAAGTTATGATTGAGTCCCAAAGTGTGTAAAGAACGGATATGTGTGAAGCGTACACTGGATTTGATTCAATATGTGCTACTAAGGATCCAAGAAAGATAAATCAATAATATATAAATAACTATAGAAAAGAAAATATATAACATTACAGGTTCTATGCTATTTCTCGTGTGATTTGTTTGTATTGCAAGAGTTCCATTCCCGTAATTGTATGTAATGAAGGCAACACACTAGGATGACTACTTGATGATGATTGGTAGTAGAGATCCCTAGGGTTTCTGCAATTAATTTTGAAGGGAGGCTACAACTCCTTTGTCCCTGTGAAAAAGTAATTTAGGTTCCCTGCTTTTCCATAAGTGTTAAACCTAAAAGAGATTAAAGCATTCATGAGGGTACACAATTCATGGCTGGCACTGTACTGAGCACATGTTGGACAATTTTCTAAAGGGCAAAGGCAACTCATTTTGGCTTCATAGAAAAATGTTGAATCTCTAGATTTATTCATCATGATAAAGCTACTTAATAATTTGGATTGATAGTTAACACCATTTTATACTATTATCATTATTGGGATACAATCTCGTTATTGAAATCAAAACCTAGTCATGAAAACTTTAAATTGATAATCATTAATTGAGTCTTGAAATATGGTAATTAAAACTTAAAATCTAAACTTAGCTTAACTGCACATTAACATAATCGAATATCTTGTATAAAAAAATATGTGCATTTGATAACAGAATTGGAGTACCTAGTATACTTTGTTATTAAAGAATTCACGCACTTGATAACACATAATTGAAATACCTAGAATACTTTGTTAGTAGATTGAGACAATGAGACAATGGAAACTGAATCAAACAAGTGATGATTGTATATATGTGTTGTTTGGTTAAAATTTTAATTAAGTGGACATATTCAATATTCAGTGACATCTCCCTCATATAAATTTTTAATTGGAGTTGACATTTAAAAAAAAAAATTACAGACATTTACACCTATATATCTCCCTCTTTATTAAGTTATAGAGTGTCTCTCGGCAATATATATATATATATATATATATATATATATATAAATAATACATTTATAAATTTAATATTCAAAATATATTTTACAAATTTATATTATAATTAAGAATTAATTTTTTAAATATATTTCCGTTTTATAGATTCATTATTTATTAAATATAAAAATCATTATATAATTACATAAACATTTTCAAATATTTATATTTTATATTAACTATTCATACTTATAATATCATTAATAAATAAGAAGTAAAATCATATTACATTGCCTCATGATTAATAAATAGCTAGCAAAATCTAAGTGCATGGGACTTACACCAACCATAAATAAACTCATTATATTTAAAGTGAACAAAGGTCTTACATTTTAACCATGTAAACAGTAGTTACCCAATTCATACCGAATCGATACGATAGTGCCGAGGAGATCTCAAATACAACCTCTGTTTATTATTTCGTTGAAGGTTATTATATGCAACTTTTAAAAAATAAAGTATTTGCATTGGATTAAGGCTATCTTTTATTATTGGTTAAAATTGATTAAAATGGGATTAAGGCTATTTTTTTTTAATAGAATGAGTATATTGGTGAAAATTAATTAATACGAGATTAAGGGTTTTTTTTTGTAAAAATAATATATATATATTTTTAATTCTAAATCTATTTCACAAGTATGAAATTTTTTGAAATATAAATTTTTTTCAAGTGTAAAATTCGAAGAAAGATTTGCTTCTTCTAAGCTTTTCGTAAATTTGGGGTTAAGATGGATCTATTTTGATATTGAGCAAAACATTGATAAAATATTTTAAATACAAGAAAAATTTTAGTTATTGTTGCGTACTCTCAACAAGGAGAAGTTCTTTTAGTGAGATATTTCAATGCTAGAACAACAAATCAACAAGCTAGTATTCTTTGTGCAAAGAGAATCACAATCCTATTTGGCTCACTGAAGAGGAGAACCCTCAATGGGTGAGACGTTCAGAATTGTGGGATTTGAAAATGATTAAAGTGTTTTTTGGACGCCTAGTTTTTCCAGTGATATTATATGGGTGTGAATTATGGGCTAGCACCAATCCCGTCTCAAAATGGAAATAAATTGAGAAAATCCAAAAATGTTTGATCATGATCAAGTTCAAAATAAAAAGTTCAGTACCTTATAAGATAATGTTGAGTGAAACGAAAGCAACTCCCATCGAAGAAATTTCTACGTTGCATCTCATAAGATATCTAAAAATAATTGAACAAATAGTAGTAGGTAGATGGCCTAATGTTATCTTCAATGAAGGCATGAGCCAAAGAAAGAAAACATGGATGAGACAAAACTACACATGGATGAAAAAATGGAATATTTACCTCAATGCATGTCCCACAAATAGTAAGGATCTAAAGAATCTTATTATGGAGAAGTTTCGTAAATGGGTGTGGTGAAAAGAGTTGGGTAGAAAGAAGAAGTACTACATTAAGGAATTCAACCCTACGTGTGATCTCCAAAAAAAAAGAGTGCATTGGAGCTAGCATTCTATGGAGGGCAAAGGTTTTTTTTGCTCAATTAAGAACCAAGTTGCATCAACTTCGGTGTGAAATAGGACGGTGGAAAAGGCCTAAAGAAGCTTGGGAAGAACGGGTGTGTACATTTTTCACATCTAAGGTGGTGGAATCGAAAAAACATTTCATTTTGGAATGTGATGCGTTCAAAGACATCAGATAAAGTTATGGGAATATCTTAGCATTGGTTTCTTGGCATTGTCTTTTCAACCAGGGGATTGTTAGAAGGTTAAGTCATCTCATCATCAATTTGAATAAGAAAAGGATTGAATTGCAAAAGGAGAAAAATAGGAACTAGTGGTCTCATAGACTATTTTTAGTCTTGTGAACGTTAAAATACATATCATTATATATATATATATATATATATATATATATATATATATATATATATATATATATATATATCACATTCTCCACATTAAATTGTTAATACATGCATCTTCATATTTAGAAGTAGAAAACATCTTTCTCAATTATTTTTATTATTAATATGTTTTTAAATTTAAGATGTCAACTTCATATTAAAAGTTGAAGGAATTACAAATCTCCCTCATACCTTGAATTAGAAAGAATCTATTAATGGAATAAAAACTCTCTAGCTCTTTTTGTCTTTGGCTCTATATTTATTCTTAAAAACTAAAACTTTCACTCAACATGCATATTGAAATATTTGATTTATGAGATATATTAAACTTATTTTCGCTATTGTTGTTGTTGTTGTGGCTGACGATCGAACTACAGTGGTCATCTAGCCTGGCAATTATTACAAACCTTTTCTTTTGTTAGTTCTTTTGATATTTAAATATATGTGTTTTTGTTCATATATATATATATATATATATATATATATATATATATATATTCTTTTTCTTTTTTTCTATAATATATATTATTTTTCATATTTTTCAATAATCTATTTTATTCTTCCCTTTTTTTATATTTTTATTTTTTTATTTTTTATAAACTTTGTTTCTTTCTTTATTTATTTATAAAAATAGCCAAGGGATTTTTTTTATTGGTCAGTGACTTGATTACAAAATGGAGAATCTCCAAATTGTCTAGCGAAACATTTCAATTACAACGGCAACAAGGTTGAGAAAAATAAATGGCCAAAGGTTGGATCAAATTGGCTTTGTACAGCAGTTGAACAGCCAAAGGATCGAACAACTCTGATAGCAATGTTATGAACAATGTTCATAAACATAACAGAATACTGAAACGATCTAGTAGATGTAAGTATCCATTATAGAATGGTAATATTTATATAAGAATGTAAAGAATATATGAGATGATTACAAATGAGGGTGAGGGCCTACTTATATACCAAAATAGGAACCCCTTCACAAACGGTCATGTCCTTACAAACATGCCTCTTCAATACTAATTAATTAATCATTATTTATGGTTATTATCATTTACATTATTCAATATATATTTTATTCATAACAAGTAATCTTTGGAGAAATCAAACAACTTGCCAAAACAAAAATAATAATAATCTTATATTTCTAAACCATGGTATGGTTATAGGTTTCATTCTTTTTCAAAATTTTATTTCTTCTTTTTCCTCTGCACAATACAATTTAAATATAATTATTAATATTTACATTTTTCAAAAAATATTCATTAATAGTATCATTAAAAGAAAACATTTCTCAAACCAAAAAAATAAAAATATAAAAATGAATTAATAAAACTAATAATAATTTAAGTTTTTGCTAACTCATTCATTTATTCACAATTATATTTTTTTCCTTCAAATAGTTGAAAAATCATTAATATTAAAAAAAATAACAAAATACTAATATTTATAATGACTTCTTACTCTTTTATTTTGTTTATAGTTTTTGAGATATAATTTTTTCTTTTCTTTTTCCACATAGTGGGAAAACCCATCATAGCTTAGTTGTCAAGCCAACAGCAAAGACAACCATCATCGGCTACTCTCTACTAACGTAGGTTGACTCACTGTTATTATTCAAGGAAAACCACACCACATGGAATTACTTGTTTATGGTTTGTAAGGAGGTAGGCTTTCACTCCTATTAGATGCCTCTAGGTCTTGGGTCATAAACATATTTCCTTAGGTCTAAGGATGACAAGATCTTAGCCAAGCAAATGAAATTTTAAGACATATTCCAAGCCCAATGCACTTATAAAGTTATTCTAAATACTTGCATAGTTTACAGAATACGAAATTATTAAAAATTTACATGATATTATTAATAAATCTAATGAAATGGAAATTTCAACACCAAATCAATTAAATAAAATCACAAGATAAATTCAAATCATAAGTTTGAATTATTAAAGTTTAACATTTTTCCCAATTTTCTTTTATTTTTTTAACATCTTGGCCTTTTTTTTATTTTTTTAACAAATTAGTTGGTTCCCTTTTAACCAATTTTTGAGGAATTTTTACTACATATTTGAAAAAATTAATTTCCCAAAATGTTCCTTACATTCCCAACTTTCCAAAAAAACCATTTCTTGTTTGATTTGACTTCTTAAAACTCAAAATATGACTCCCAAAAGTTAATACCCAGCAGCCATTGATTTCGTCCTTAGATTAACTTTTAATCATTCATCTATATGTTCATTTATTTATCCCAAATGCATTGCGAGGTATTTATATTGTATTTTCTAACAACTTAGATTTTGTGTGAAACCATTAGAAGTACGGATTGTTGGGTCATTTAAATATTTTGTCTAAATAGCAATAAAAGCAAAATAAATAAAACCACTAGATTATGTCACCCAACCATTGGAATTTTTCAACCAACCACCATATTTTGTTAATCATCCTCTCAAACCATCGAGATAATCATGAACGAACAAATTACCTTATTCCTAAATCATAATAACAATATTCACAAAATATCAAAATAAATAAAAAAAAAAATAGAATAAAATAACACTAGATTTCAGTCACCAGACCACCAAATTTTATCAACCAAGCACCAAATAAAATAAAATAAACCCCAAATTCTAGCCACTAGGCCACTAGATTTTAACAACCAACCATCAAGTTTTGTCCACTGACCATTAGATTCTAGATATCGAGCCACCGAAAAAATCTGTAAAAGGTGGAAAAAAAACCTCTTAATCTCAATATTCCAATATCTCGAAAACAAATAAAATACTAATAATAAAACCACTAGATTCTGGTTATCAGGGCACTATATTTTTTCACCCAACCACTAGATTCCTACCATTGGGTCCTTGGGAAAAAAATAAAAATAAAAATAAATAATAATAATAATAATGGAAAATAAAAATCATAAAATCATGGTATCCAAAAATTCCAATATCTCGGTATTCGAAATTATCGATATCCCAAATTTCATCAATAGACATAAATTTTAAATTAATCAACATTCCATCAATCAGGCTAAAGTTCTATCAACTGACATAAAAATTTCCCATTAACCAACATTTTGTCAATCAGGCTATCAAATTCTACCAAGTCAAGATATGGCTCACCAAATTTAACACTTAGCAATCACCGATTTCTCCCTTAGATTAATTTATATCATTGATATACATCTTCATTTATTTATCCACATGCATTATGGAACCAATGAGCTATTGATATTGTATTTGCTAACCCACTTAGTTTGTATGTGAAACCATGATTGTTAGGGCCACTTAAATGTTTTATCCAAATGCCAATCAAAATAAAATAAATAATAGAAATAACAATGAAAAAATAAATTTTCCAAATTCCAACCATTGGATTATGTCACCTAATTAGATTCCATCAAACAACCATCAAATTTCATCAACCATCCTATTGAACTATCACTAAAATCAAGTATGAAAAAAATACATGATATATCGAAATCTCGATAATGATATTCATGAAATATCAAAATTAATAAAAATAAAGTAAAATAAACCCCATATTCTGACAACTAGACCACCAGATTTCATCGGCCAACAACTAGATTCCATCGACCGGCCATTGAATTCCGACAAGTGAGCCATCAAAAAAATTCACAGAAAAAAACCAAAATCTCAATATCACGATATCCCAAAATAATAAAATAAACCTCCATATTTTGGCCACCAAGCCACAGGGTTCCATCAACCAGCGATTGGACTGTCACCATCAGGTCACTAGAAGAATCCTGAAATCTCAATATCTCAGAATCCCTAAATGCAGATATCCTATATTCCATTAACGGACATATAATTTCTTGTTAATCGACATTTTTTCAATTAGGCTATTGGGTTCTATCAATTGACATAAAAATATCTCATTAATCAGTGTTCCATCAATCAGGCTATCAGGTCCTATCACTTGACATAAAATTTTCTCATTATTTGACTTTCCGACAATTTAGCTATTGGGTTTTGTCAACTAATGTTGACTAATAAATAAATAATTAAATCAATAAAAATAATAATTAATTAAATTAATGATAAAAAATAATAATATCATTTATATCATCTACTATGTCAACACACACAGTACAATTATTTTTTATATGGACTTTGAGGTATGTCATTTACCACATTACTAGAGCACGGAATAGTAGAAAAAATTTCAAGGGCCTTAACATTATCTTCCGAAATTGGAATGAGATGAAATTTATATCGTTGAAAAAATCCTAACAAGGTGAAGATGATGGTGACCTCAAAAGTAGAAAAATATGAAACTAAGACGAGCAAAATTTTATAACCTACTCAGTGCATTAAAAGTAAATTACATATCAAATTCAAGCAAAAAGAAAATCAAAGATCTAATCCCACAAACCAAAGATAGTGAAAGAATAAATACTAAATTCACAAAATTAATCATTAAAATAAAATTTGGTAGGAATATTTTTGTATTTTACTTAGATAAGTAAAATAAAACGGGTGGATGTTGAAGGTGTCAACAATAAATTATCCATTTATTAAGATAGGGGCCCGTTCAAGTTTTGGATGACTAAAGGAATAGTTACCTCTATTCATGGTTTGATAGCTAGACATTTCTTGACATTCTAATTGAACAAAGACATTCAAAAAATACCATATTTTTGGCCATACAAACCTTTAATATTGTCAATGCTTGAAACTTTAGAGCATATTCCTTGTATATAACTTGTAGCGTGGTTGAGGCTTATGTGCATGGCCACTAAGCCTAATAGTCATGGAATATGGGCCTAATAGTCATTGAATATGGCCTAAATGCATAGCTTTCATATCCAAACATTGGCTTCTGGTCACAAGAATTAATCATCTTGTTCCATGTCCTTAACGTTGATCCCATAGTAGTCTTATTAGTCTTATTGCAAAGGAATTTTACAATCTTATTAGTCTTATTGCAAAGGAATTTCACTTGTAAAGAGAATACCATGGTTTAGGACCTCATTCATGATCTCTACTTCTTCTAGTCAAGCCCTTATTTTGAGTCTCACCTAAAGCCTTAGCCTTTCGTCTTTAAAAAAATAAAATAAAATAATATAGCATGTTACATATATACAGAGAGAAAAGGGGAGAGATGAGGTTAATATAATATATAATATATTTATATATACAACCACACACAAAGTTAAATTCGATCCCCATGTGAGCGAGCCCTATCAATAACCCATTGGACCCATTTTGATAAACACCCAATTGAACTAGTTTAAGTTATGTGGTGAAGCCGTCCTATGCCAAGAACAAACCCGTCTTGTGAGGAGTCCATATCCAACCAGCAGACCCTTTTTTGATAGAGATCCTAGTAAAATAACCAATTCTACGAGGAGCCCACTTACGTCAAGAACTAATCGATGAGGAGGACAAATGGCAACTAAAACTAGTGTTAAAAAATAAAAATAAATAAATGGGGATGAGTCAAAATTGGTCTAAATTTGATATACTTTTGTTTGTAAGGCTTAGTGAAATTTGTTTTCAATTTGATATACCTTTTTCCTTTTGAGGTTAAATCAATTATGGTTATGAACTTAACCCCGATAGCTAGAAGTGTTTGGCAGGGTAATTCACCACATTGGTAGAACCATTTCAAGGTTTGATCTTCGTCATTAAAATGTTTTATTCAAGAAAATTGGTTACCATCATGGGCATGAATTTTGGGCTTGCATTGCTTATCCCAAATCAATTTCTCGATGAATTAAGAGAGCCCATTGTGAGCATGAGTTATGAACTTGCATTTTCTATCCCAAATAAATTTCCTTGATGAAATAAAGCATCCCATTGTGGGCATGAATTATGAGCTTCAATTTCATAGTGCGGATTAAGTAACTCAATGCAGGCATAATCTATGAGCTTGTCTTCCTTAACAAAATATATTTGACTTTTGCTTGAAGTTAAGATCATTGGCACGAATTTCACTACCAAAAGAAATCCACTGGCTTCAAGATAAATAGGTTACATTGCATATGATTTGCAACGGATTTGTACTTATGGATTTACCTTGAATCATATTGCTACCAAAAAAGATACTCCAATACAAAGGTAGGATGAATCCTTGGAATGCACTATCCACATAAGAGTAATCGGCTCTACATACAATATATTCAAAATGAATTTGAATAATCAATGTCCAAAACAGAACCTTGATCAATTATGGTTATCAATTCATATGCTTGGAAAATCTCAGCTAACTTGTTAATGAACAATTCTAATTTTAAAATAAAGGAAAGACATTTAGATGTACTTTCCCATGACATAACTGTGCATTCTCTACAAATCCGCTATTCTAAATCTTAAGTGGCAATTACAATAGACCAATGGTCCCAAAGATGATAAAACCTATTCATTCATTTAGTGAGATTGAGATCAAAAGTGGCACAACTGAATTTATAATAAATGGTTGCTTCAAAAATTATAGGATGTTATCATAATTTAAAATTTATGTTGGAGGTTCAGCAATCACTTTTATAGTTTTTGGTTATAATATATAAATTTTAGAATGTAGAAATAAATTCAAGACAAGAATATAAAGTTTTTAAAGGCTATGTTTAATAAACTATGCTAAATTAGGGGCGGCAGGAGCAGGATGTGTTTTATTTCACCTCAATGAAGCAAGGGAGACTAAAATTGCATGGGGCTTAGGAGATTCAACCAACAACTATGTTGAATATCTAGCATTATGGAAAGGATTGGACTTGGCATTCAACATAGGTATATGTCATTTGATGGTCTTCAGCAGCCCAATGATCGTAATAAACCAAGTGAGAAAACTAGAAGGCAGTCCCACACAAAGTCTAACCCCAATCTTCCATAGAATTAATCTTATTTTGACAAAATTTGAGAAGATTGAGCTATTCCACATAAAGCAAAAACTCAATACAGTAGTGGATTCCTTGGAAAATCAAGGATTTCTCTTAGAACAAGGCATTTTGAGAGTGGATGACGCGGCACATGTAAATAAACTGATTCAATAAAAGATAAATCCAAATATTATGGAATTAAGACTTTAAACACCAAATAGCATAGAAATTGGGGGTAGAAGCATTCAATTTGAATGGACAGAGCAATTATCATCATGGTGACACTAGTGCCAAACTACCTCATGCAATGTTGTTTTTCCACAATACTCGAGTCTAAGTTAGAATCTTACAATCACAGATGCTACCAATCCAAGTATCACAAGAAACTACCTTGCACAACAAAAAAATATACAATAGTAAATCTACTAGGGCACACATAGACAACTTTTCACAATATTACAACAACCCAACTTTGTTATACTAATCAATTGATAATACAATAGTCTAGGGCTCTCGTACCAGGGATAATGGCCCTCATACATCCACTAATACAAGAATACAAGAACAAGATACATTAACGATCTAGCTGACATAGTGCACAATCATTGCTTCTTTGTCATATCTTGAAGACACTGTGAGTCCTTCGATTTCGTTCTGTGACAGTGCCTCTATCAATGCACCAAATCCTTTAGGCCATTATACTCGACTCTCCAATATTCCCTCTAGATGATCATAAATTCATTTACAACCAACACATAGGGTGTTCATGCTCACTAGATGTTCCTTCGTCCTTCAAGGCCACAACACTTTTGAGTCTTCTTTCCCACTACTTCTCCTCACCTACTTAGGGACTTCTTTCCACTATTTTCTTCTTGCATTTCTCCAATGAAGACAAACATAGGGCATCAGTGTTGCTACCTATCACTGTCAACAATCCATTCGCCAATAATGAAATTGGGTTGTATGATACTACACTTTTGGTTGATTAGACCTTGAGTTCCTTAATCCTCTACCTCATCTAGCAGCCACCTTAATCCTTCAAGATGTTGCATTTAGGGCCAACTTGGTACACTCTCTCGTTTCCCTTCCACAGTCCTCATGTGTCCAATACCAAACCAACCAAATTGTCCAACTTGGACACTACATCTTCTTAGCATCAAAACCAACTTAAATACGTCAACATACCTTCATATCTAACTAGTGCAATTGTTGTAGCCTCACTCACTGGTTAGGGCATCAACACAAACTTGTTTTAGCCCTCCAAAATTGCCCCAACAGTCCACTAGAGATTGTGACCTTCCTTCCCTTACCTCCAACTCCTATTCGTTGGCATTTGGGCTAGTTTTCATCTTAGAAAAGGCCTCCTAGCACCCTCCTTTTGCCACAGAAATATCAGCTCAGCCCTTCTTATATTGTTCCACATACCCAATATACCAAAACCAAAGAGAAAGACCCTTAAACTCCATGTACCTGCACCCAGATTAGTATTTTTCTCATGCAGTCTGCTTGTGCACCAATTTGAACCTGAAAGAGACACCAAATAAACCACAAAATAGTCCCCAACACTTCGTCCTTGTCCTCCTTGATCTCGGTTGACTCAGATGATGTATTTCTATGGAATGATGCACTTGGATGTGTTTCTTCTAGCATCACACTTAACTCTTATTTATATGCTATCTCATGGGATTCTAATGAACTTTCAAGAGGGCTAAAATAGTCCTAGCCGACCTATTCTCCTTGACAAAATTAAACCACCAACAAACAAATAAATTCATAACTCATATTCTAGACCTCTAATTTGAGTGATTTTCGCTGCCCCTTTCTCCTCTAAGGGTTCTCTAATACCTCCATGTGTCAAATCACTCAAATTCCTCATGGCTTTGGCCCCACGTGGATGATTACAAAACCCAAAGTTTGGGTTCCAAACCCAGAAAGCACTTTTGGGGCACTCGAACCTCCAAACTCAGAACCCGTAGGGAATGGAGTACCTCCCAAGCTACAAAATCTCAATGCTCCCTCTTAGCGAGTGAGATAATTCCAAGACTAGGAAGTAATTCGTCATCATCACGATCATTATTCGCAACATTCGCCCAACTCCTGGCACCCATAACTGCAGCAAACCCTGTAGCAAGGACTACACCTCTCTCGAAAGTGTCACTATCACTAGAAGCCTTCTACTTTTTCTTTTGCTTTCCATGATTCCTTCTCGGAAGTTGTAGAAGCACCCTTGCTTCCCACTGAGCACGCACTCTTATTGGGTTTCACATTCTCCCTCTGAACCGGAAAACTCCCTCTAGAATTTAACTCCCTTTGAGCCTCTAGAATCTGGACCTTCTTCTTTGGAACATGTACCTGCTCCTCTAAAACTTTCACTTGCTTATGTGGAACTTGTACCTGCTTCTACTTCTTCTTCCCATGATCTATAGGCTTACTTGTCAGCCTGTATAGACTATGATTTATAACTCAAATCACAACACCTATAGAGCTAGAGCCTCTAGGCCTAAGTTTTGCCTTCTCATCCTGGAACAAGACCTCAAACCCCTTCTACTTGATTGTTGAGACAGACGTCAAGTTATATATGAATCTTGGTACAAACAGTAAATCATGACCTCACATCACCTTATCTGAATCCATCGTAAATAGCACGACCATTGATCCTTTGATCTCTTTCTGCACCTTGTCGCCCAACACCATGTGTAACTTCGAGTCCCACTCAACTAGAGTCTTGAATACCTCCTATGACCCTATCATACGTTTTGACGCTCCACTTTCCACGTACCATGCAACCTCATCGATGGTACCATGCGAGAAATGAGAGATCAAAACAAAGTCCTCTTTCTCCAATCTTCTGGAGAGATCATTTATCTCGGCAGAAGTGGCGACACCTAAGATCTTATTCTTATTTTCTTCTTCTCGTCATATCCCTTCTTCTTCATCAAACACTTCGTCAAAAATGACCCATCTCGCCACAGTTGAAACACTTGATCTTACTCATGTCCTTTTTCTTTCCCTTCATTCTTGTTGCAAGTGCCACATCATCATCTGAAGCCTACTTGTTCAGATGAAGATCCTCATCTCTCAACTCTTCCTGAATGAAGTCATCCCACAACCTATTCCAATATGGAAACGTGTCCCTAGAAATGATTCCCCTGATGAATGGTTTCCATTATAGAGTATGCCCCTTCAAGGCAATCCTCACCATCTCAAAATCTGCAATAGTCACACCGACAGTGGAAAGCTCATCTCGAACTTGAGATAACCTCATCAGATACGAAGTCACCCCTTCACCTTGTATCATCTTGGTGGCCTTCAACTTATCCTCTAATAACAAGACCTCGTTCTCTTTCTTATTTTGGAACAAATTTTGAAGAGCCTCCCACATCTCATGGGCAGTGTTCTTCCCAAACATATGAGGTATTAAGGAATCCTTAACACTGTCTAGGATGACAAAATTCATCTCTGTATCAAACTCCTCGTACACTTCCAACTCCTTAGGGGTATGTTGGCTTCTTGCTTGTTTCTTGGAAAATTCCTAGATCATGTTGACCATCGAAACCAACTTGATCCTTTCTTTCCATGGACTATAGTTGGATAGCCCTTCCAACTTGTCCTCATACAGGAGACCAACCTGCAACTTCAACATTGTGTGAATCCTTCAACAACAATGTGACGAACTCCCTCTTAAGTTTTACTTCATTGTTCACACTCTGATTCACTGGCCCTTCAAAGTAGCTCTGGTAGCAAGTTTCTTTTCCACGATAATAAAGTCTAGGTTAGAGTCTTACAATCACTAACGCTACCAATCCAAGTATCACAAAAAACTACTTTGCACAGTGGAACAATATACAGCAGTAAATCTACTAGCGTACAAAATATAGACAGAATTTTACAATTTTACAACAACCCAACTTCGTTATATTAATCAATCAATAATACAACATTTTAGGGCTCCCATACCAAGGATAATGGCCCTCATACATCCACTAGTATAAGAATACAAGAACAAGATACATTGAATATCTAGTTGATGTACTGCACAATCACAACTTCTTTGTCGTATCTTGAACACACTACGGTTCCTTCCCTTCTGTTTTGCATCACTGCCTCTATCAATGCACCAACTCCTTTAGGCCACATAACTCGTCTCTCCAATCTACCCTCTATTTAATCATAATTCCATCTACAACTAGCACATAGGGTCTTCACGCTCACTAGTTGCTCCTTCTTCCTTCAAGGCCACAACACTTTGAGTCTTCTTGCCCACTATTTCTCCTTGGGTATGTAGGGACTTCTTCCCACTATTGTCTTCTCGTGCTCCAATGAAGACAAACATAGGGCAGGAGGGTTGCCACCTATCACTTCCAAACATCCCTTCTCCAACAATGAACTTGGGTTGTACAATACTACTCTTCTTACTGATTAGACCTTGAGCTCCTTAATCCTCTGTCTCATCTAGCAGCCACCTTATTCCTTCAAGATGCTACAATTAGGGCCAACTTGGCACACTCTTTTGCTTTCCTCCAACAATCCTCAAGTGTCCAATACCAAACCAAACAAATTATCCAACCTGGACACTACATCCACCTTGCATCAAAACCAACTTAAATACATCAACATACCTTCAAATCCGACTAGTGCAACTATTGTACGCTCACTCACTAGTTAGGGCATCAATACATACTTTTTTTGCCCTCCAAAATTGCTCCAACAATGCACTAGAGCTTGTGACCTTCCTTCCCTTACCTCTTTCTCCTTTCCGCTGGCATTTAGGCTAGTTTCCAACCTAGAAAAGGCCTCACAACATCATCCTTTTGCCACAGCAATTTGAGCCCAGCCCTTTTGAAATTGTTCTATAGAATTTGCCTACTACAACCATAGAGAAATACCCTTAAACTCCACATACATGCACCTAGATTAGTCTTTTTCTCATGCAGCTTGCTTCTAATCCTATTCAAACCTGAAAGAGACACCAAATAAACCACAAAACATTTCCCAACACTTCATCCTTGTCCTCCTTGAGCTCGGTTGCCTCAAATGATGAATTTCTATGGAATGATGCACTTGGATGTATGTCTTTTAGCCTCACACTTAAATCTTATTTATATGCTGCCTCATGGGCTTTCAAGGAACTATCAAGAGAGCTAAACTAGCCCTAGCCGACTTTTTCTCCCTGAAAAAATTAACCCACCAGCGAACAAATAAATTCATAACTCATGTTCTAGGCCTCTAATTTGAGCTATTATCATTGTCCCTTTCTCTTCTAAGGGTCCTCTAACACCTCCATGTGTAAAATGACTCAAATTCCTCATAATTTTGGCTCCACATCGATTGGAACAAAACTCCAAGCTTGGGTTCCAAGCCCACAAAGCACTTTTGTGGCGCTCAAACCTCAAACCTTAGGACTTGGAGTACCTACCAAATCTCAACATGCAGTGGAGGAAAATGTTCATCATCGAAGGACGTAATAAAATTTGCATACGAAACATGGTCTTCATGCAACACTGGATATTGCAGAGGTGGAGACATGAATATAATTTTAAGGAGGCATGTAAGGTGAGAGATAAATATCGCTCAACCAAGAAGCTAGCAACAAGCATGTTCCCTTCTCTATCATTTCACTTTGAAATAGAAGACGCCCTCTGCACGATGGAAATGGTTTTCAATATTCGATCACAGTATGGGGATCACTACAACATTAAAGGAGCAGTTACAAGCCGTAAATGGAGGAGAGTGGACAATGGAAGATATATAGAGCATAACAGAGACTCTAGAAAGCGAAAATCAGATACCTGTGGCATACACACTTAGAGCACAAGAAGGAAATCGAGTAGGGTGACCACAATGGCCAACAACGATAACCCTGGAGTTGTGAATAGTATAGAAGACTAGTAGGAAGGTGCACTAGATTATACAGCAAATTTTTCAATTCGACTAACGAGAATGATTTTGGCAGAGATGTGAGCGCACAGTGAATTGGAAACCCAGAAACTGGGACTTCTGGAAACTAAAATGGACAGGCTCCAATTGGCGTCCAACGGGTTGACATTTCAGATAGACAAGATGGCTTTGGCAGCAAACAGCCCATAGGTGGAGGAATGTGTCAATACACCAGAGGACTAGAGGCAGTATAATTCAAAAGAGCAAGGTGGAGATGACGCCAGCGTGAGCACTAGCATGGACCAAGCTTCTCCACCTCAACCTCAGAGGGATGACGATGAAACCTAGGTCAATTCAGGAGATGGGAACATGTAGCTAGGTTTAAAGTCTAAATTAGTAGTATATGTTTTGCAAGTATGTAGTGATCTTAGGTGTTTTTTGGAAACTATATAAGGAGAACATGTTTAAAATAGATGCAACTAGAATGGGTGTAATATGTAATAGGTATCAATGTAGTTTTTTGAATACTGAAAATTGAATACTGAAAAAGAATTGTGGTTTAAATATATACTAGGTTTTGGCATGTATTCCACAGAGTTTTAAGTGCAATATACTCATTCTTTAAAAAAAAAAAACAAAAAAAAAACACTATCTTATTTTAATATAGTTTGTTTGTAGAAGTATAACTTCTTTAATTAACATGAAAAAAACAACCTTACATATTTGGTCTTAAAAAGATCTTATTAAATGAAACACCAATTGCATCGTCATCAATCACAACAGGTAAAATGAAATTAGGAAGGGTTCTCAACTACTTCAATTCTATAATATGAGGAAATAGCCACAATACAAGATTGTGTATTGGAGTATAAGTTCTATTATTTTTCAAATATGAAATGTCTCATGCCCTACTAATATTTTCCCAACTTCATGTTGTTTGCAAAAGGTGGTATTGGGATCATTAATCTATGAAGTTATTTGTTGATTGTACGACACATTAATTATAATGCATTTGTAACACATACCTATGTATAAAATTCATGTGGAAGAATACATGAATTTACCAAAAACAAAATTTATAGCAACCATGTCCTTGAATCATGCACTACTACAAGTAGATTTTTGGGGGATGGGAAAAATTTATTGTATACACAATAGCAATAATAAAAATGAACACCTTCACCAAAGCCGTTGCCACTAAAAAGGGAGTTTTGGTCATGGTTAGAGACCAGCCCCATCAACATTTTATGAGAATGATCATTGACTATCTCAAAAAATGTTGTGTGAAAATGTATATTAAGGAATCATAGATGGACGTGTTCATTGATCACTAGAAGATGTAGGAATTTACAGGGTAATTTCCTTATATTGAACACCAAAGGACACCACTCACAAACAAATCACAGATTAGTACACCAGTATTCTTGATGTGGTTAAAACCCTCAAAGAGGGAAACAGTCCATGGCCTGAGCCAACGTAGCCATTTCATGCAATATTATTAATAAAAAGAAAGAAAATTTACATAAGCTTCTCTCATAAACGGTCCCAGACAAGTGACCCTCCATGCTGTTTAAATAGAGATCATGGACCAATAAGGTGTTAAGCCACGGATCAAGTGATCACTTCACGTCTAGAACATATCGTGACCGTCAGATTTGTAAGTTACAAAAAGTACATACTAAATAAACGCACTTTACCTAACAATACACTAGACTAAGTTATACTTAATTATTTCCTATGTGTCGGAATATCCTAACATCCCCCCTTAAGAACAACTTGGGATAGGATTGAATGATGTACAAAGATGACACAATAGGAGAAGGAAGGAGGCATTAGAGACTATCCCACCGTAATGACAACTTCCTGAACTCCAACCATAAATCGAAGTTTAGTAAACTTCACCTCTGTGAAATCCTTTGTAAAGATGTTTGCAACTTGATCATCGATTGAACAATATTGCACTTCAAGAACACGATCATGAATGAGCGATCTGATGAAGTGCATGTGTAGTTCAATGTGTTTTCTATGTTGATGTTGCATTGGATCTTTGTATAGTTGAATGGCACTTTGATTATCACACCAAAGTGTAGTCCGATGCTACCACTGAAAACTAGACTCTGACAAGATCTGACGAAGCCATAGGGCTTCCTTACTAGCTTCAATGGTGCCACGATACTCTGCTTCTGCTGAAGAAAGAGAAATGGAACTTTTTTTCTTGAAATTCCATGTAATGGGTCCAAAACCAAGAGTGAAGACATAACCTGCAGTAGACTTTCTATCATTAGAGTCACTAGTTCAATCAAAATCAGTGAAACCAACCAATAAAGGAGATGCTTCTGCACTGTAATGAATCCCAAACTAAATTTACCTCAAACATAAAGAAGTATTCTTTTAGCTACTTTCCAATGACTTTCATGTGGTTTGTGCATAAACCAAGCAACAAGGCCAACAACAAAGGAAAATTCAGGACAGGTATGGGTCAGATACAAAATTTTTCCAACAAGTTGATGATATATTTCAAGGGAAGTACAAGTGACTAAAAGTTTGACTCCAAACTGAAAGGGAGAAGGGGCGGGCTTACAATCTTCCATGTGAAAGTGGCATAGAAGATCACAGGCATACTTGGACTGAGAAAAGGAAATACCTTCTTTGGATTGCAAGACTTGAAGACCAAGAAAATAATGCAAGTGTCCTAATTCTGTCATTTCAAACTTCTTTATAAGGCTAGACTTCACATGGTTTATAAGGTTGGGATCACTACCAGTAAGGATAATATCATCAACATAAAGAACAATAATGATAGGGGACTTACCCACTTTCTTGGTGTAGATAGTATTCTCATAATGACACCTAGAAAAGCCAGTATCTAAAAGAAAGCTATCCATTTTGACATACCAAGCCTAAGAGGCTTGCTTGAGACCATAAAGGGATTTCTTAAGCCGACATATAAGGCTAGAGTTTTTTTGTATAAATCCATGAGTTTGTTCCATATAGATTTCTTCATGCAAATCCCCATGCAAGAAGGCAGATTTAACATCCATCTGATGGACTTCCCATTTGAAAGAGGCAACAACAAAAAGAACAAGGCGAATAGAGTTCATTTTAGAAACAGGGGATAAGGTTTCAGTATAGTCAATGCCTTTAACTTGTGAAAAACCCTTAGCAACAAGACAAGCTTTATGTTTATAAACTTTTCCATCTAGTCCAAACTTGGTTCTGTAAACCCATTTTCATCTAACAATTTTTCATCCCTTTGGAAGAGGAATAAGGTCCCATGTATCATTTGCCAATAATAAATGATATTCTTCATTCATAGTTGCGTCCCAATCTAGATGGCTTGAAGCTTCTGCAAAGGTGTCGGGATCATAATTCGTTGAAACTTGAGCCAATAAAGAAGAGGCTCTATCGAACTGAGAACATGTACAACATTGATCTATAGGATCACCTGCAAGAGCACTTGTTGCATCTCGAATAGCGGGGACCCATTTTGGAAGATGAGGAGCTGAAGGAAGATCCCGACAAGGTAAGGGAGATTTTTCATCCTCACTGTCATCATCTGAAGAAGGAATATTTTCAGAAGTAGAAGAGACAGAGAGAGGTGGCACATCCGCTGAACTAGGATCGTAGGCCGATATATTTTCAGCAAACTTTAAATCTCTTCTAATGATTATATTTTTGGATTTAGGTTGAAGAAGTATATATCCTTTGACATCTTCAGAGTATCCAACCAAAATAAATTTTTCACTCTTAAGTTTTAAGGCTTAATGTTTCTCATCTAGAATATGGACCCATGCTTCACTTCCAAAAACACAAAAGTGACTTACATCTGGCTTAATTGAGCTCCATTCTTCTTCTGGAGTGATATTCTTTAAAACCTTAGTTGGAGTGTGATTTACTATGTAATTTCAACAGTTAATTACTTCTGCCCAAAAATTAAGGACCTAAGAGATCCTAGACAGATTTTAGCTATTGGCATTGCTGATGATTCTACAAGGTTGTATAAGTTTAACAACTTTGGGTCATCAACTCTTTTGTCGGTATTTGTTGCTCATAATGATGAAGTGAGCAAACTTTGGCATTGTAGAAATTTTTGAATAATTTAACACATATTCAATGGAGATTATCCTGATCATGTACTATTGCGGAATACATACACAATACATAAGCTCCTCTACGTTGATCATCAATTTAGCAGCATCAATAACAATAAAACATCAAGAGCATGCACACATTAACACAGTATGTAACCCGGGGAAAGCTTACAGCTGAAAACCCCACACTATCTGTATATTAATGATTGAGAACATGTAACATTACAATAGTCAATACTTCTCACAAGTATCCAGCACTATCTCCACCTGTTACACACAATTACAGCTCAGATCTGATCTCCAAATCTATTCCACTGCTTGCCTGCCTCCACTGCTCAATACCTGCTCAAGAATGAATGAGAATGGATTAACCAAACTCGTATTTACCTCCAAAGAATCACTCACACTGGGAAAGACGTGAGCAGAGGCTATAATACTGGGCAATACTCATTGGCATACTCAATCCCTTGATTGTGCAAATCCTCATGCACAACTATAGTCACAACTGATAGCAATCTGATCCTCTAACACCTGTCCCTGCTGAACTGAACATGCACTGACATGCAACTGAGTTAACTAATGTATTCTATAGTTGCATTATGAGTTAATAATTAGTTTAACAACTCATCATTAGTATATTTGCAGTTAGACTAACTACAACTAGGTTAACCAAGTCAAACTGAACACAACTCCATCAACTCCACAATCAACTCCACCAAACTCAATTGATTGAGTTCTAACTGAAGTCATGCATGTAACAACTCAATTAACCCACAAAGAAAGCGTACTTCCTTCTGACAGCTGCATGTGCCACATTTGTAGCTTCTACTGAAGTGCTCCAAGAGAATAAGATCAAGTTTATAGTCCAAATATTATTATGAGACAATAACATTTGACTTTTCTATTTTTGACAGCCAATCTAAAAATAGACTTTGATCACTCCTTCTATGATCACTCCTGTTGTGATCATCCCTGCTGTGGTCACTCCTACTGTGATCATCCCTGCTGTGATCCAAAAATAGAACTTGCGCCATAATTTGCCTGCGGGCCCACTTAGTGAAGGCGACTCTTTTCACTAAGCTCCATCATCTTGTGGCAATCTCAACACTCCCTCTCGACAAGATATGGATTATCAACAACCCCTATCCTGCCTCGGTGGTATTCGAATTTTCTCCTGGTGAGAGCCTTCGTCAGAATATCAGCATCCTGATCCTCCGTTGGAATGTATGAAAGCAACATGATCCTCCGCTGCACACAATCTTTGATATGATGGTACCTGATGTCAATATGCTTAGATCTATCATGAAATACAGGATTAGCCGAGAGTTTAATGCAACTCTGGTTATCACAATAAATCACAGTAAGATCCAAATGAGAACCGAACAAACCAACCAGGATCTTCCTCATCCATATAGCCTCGCATGCAGCCAAACTTGCTGCCATATACTCGGCCTCTGCTGAACTGAGTGCCACGGATCTCTGCTTCCTGCTGTACCAAGAAACTATTGTCGATCCAATACTAAAGACCCCTCCTGATGTGCTCTTTCTGTCCGTTGGGATCCCTGCCCAATCTGCATCCGTGAAGCCACATAGCTTCACCTCATCCTCCTGTCTGTACCACAATCCATATCCCAATGTGCCTCTGAGATAACGCAAAACATGCTTGCCCGCCTTCCAAAAGAGCTTGGTAGGCTTAACCATAGCTTGTGAAAGCTGGTTAACTGCATAGCATATATCGGGTCGTGTATTGACCAAATACATCAGCGACCCCACCAACTGTCGATAAACAGTGGCATCCACTTCTTGTCCCGAAGTGGCATCCTCCTTCCTCCAACCTCCAGGAAGAGGAGTATCAACAGGCTTGCAGCCATGCATGTTGAACTTCTCCAGTATCTCCCGAGCATACTTTCCCTGAGAAACAAACAGTCCACCACTGCGCTGCCATATTTCCAATCCTAGGAAATAGTGAAGGAGGCCCAAATCCTTCATCTCAAACTCCTTAGCAAGATCATCCTTGCATGAAAGTATCAACAGCTCATCACCCATTAGAATCAAATCATCAACATACAGTACAATGATAAGCAACTTACCCTCCACCACAATCTGGTATAGGTTAGGATCCGCCTCGCTCTTGGAGAATCCAAGTCTTGTGAAATAACTATCTATCCGTGTGTACCAAGCACGTGGTTCTTGCTTCAACCCATATAGCGCTCTCTTGAGCCTGCACACATGCGACTCGCTGCTGAAGACCTCAAAGCCATCGGGCTGCTCAATGTACACCTCCTCCTCAATGACTCCGTTGAGGAACGCAGTCTTCACATCCATCTGATGAATGTGCCATCCCATCTGTGCTGAGAGAGCAAGAATCGTCTGCATGGAAGAATACCTTGCGACAGGTGCAAAGGTCTCCTCATAATCGATCCCCTCTATCTGTGAAAAGCCTCGCGCAACAAATCTTGCCTTGTACTTCTCCACACTCCTGTCAGCTTCCTGCTTAACTTTATAGATCCATCTCGAACCCACCACTGATTTCCCTTCCGGTCTAGGAACAATCACCCATGCACTGTTTCTGACAATATAATCACTCTTCCACCATGGCGTCTACCCATGCGGGATCCTCCACAGCTTCCTCGAAAGAGGATGGCTCAGTCACAACACACTTGCTCATAAGAGCCATGTATCCAGTGTACCGATCAGGTGACTGTCTCTGCCTGTGTTGGGCTGTAGGTGGTCCTACAGCTTTCTCTGCATCTTGAGCTAGTCGCTCAGCTTCTGTCAAGCGCTTTCGCCCTCTGATGATCGGCGTTGCATGAGTGGTCTCTTCCACTCCATGAACCTTGTCCTGTGGTTGATCCACATCCTGAAGCTCATCCTTAGGAACTAATAGCTCCTCATCTGCATGCAAGTGTAGCTCCCTCTCAAGCGAACACTTCAAGGCTTTCTCCTCCTGAAATTTTATATCCCGTCGCACAACAGTTTTACCACTGTCTGGCAAATACACACGATAGTTGTGGGGCGTATCAATGTACCCCACAAATATACCAACCTCCGCGATCGGCTCCAACTTCTTCCTGGCATCCTTCGTCACATGCCTGTAAACGTTAGCACCAAAAATCCTCAAATGAAAAAGATCAGGCTTCTTACCAGAATAAGCCTCCTCGGGTGTACTCATGCCAAGTATCCTATGAGGACAACGGTTCTGCACATAAACTGTTGTATTGCATGCTTCCGCCCACAAGTGAAGGGGTAGGCCCTAATCATGCAACATTGCCCATGCAGCACCCACAATCGTTCTGTTCTTCCGCTCAGCTACCCCGTTCTGCTGTGGGTTATGGGGAGCTATGAGCTCTCTTCGAATCCCTTCTGCCTTGCAGAAATCCTTGAACTCGTCCAAGATGTATTCATCACCATTATCGCTCCTAAGAGCCTTCACCTTCTTCCTCGACTCCTTCTCAACCAGTGATTTGAATTCATAGAACTTTGAGTATGTCTCACTCTTCTTCTGCATGAAGAAGATCCAGCACTTACGAGAGAAATCATCAACAAAAATCACATAATACTTGTGTTTTGTTGTCGAAGCAACTGAGAAAGGTCCACACACGTCTGTGTGAATTCTCTCAAGGATCGTCGTGGCGCGACTATCCTTCTCGTGAAAGGTGGCTTTCACAAGCTTCCCCAAAGTACACCCCTTGCACTGATCTAACTACGCAAGAGTGCCTTTAGGAAGCCCTGTAGTGATCTGCTGCAGTATCTTCAAGGCTCCATGGTGAAGGTGACCCAATCTCCTGTGCCACAACTCGCCATCATTCCGGCTCACCAATCCTTCTACCTTGCCTGCCATTGCTGCGCATCCATCTACATGCAACTGATAAAGGTTCCTCACTCGAACCCCTATCTTTCGGGTCTCACCAGTTTTCTTGCTGCGCAGGAAAGCTTTTCCCTTGCTGAAACCAACATCATACCCCTTGTCTTCTAACATTGCCACAGAGATAAGATTCTTCTTCAATCCTGGAACATGCATGACTTCCTTCAATACGAAGGGTTTACCAGACTCCCTCTCAAAGGAAATGGTACCGATACTGGTCGCATTGTATCTACCATCATCGCCCATCTCGATGTGCACTCCAAGATATTTGTCCTCCAGATCAGAAAAAAAATCTCGATCTCCCGTCATGTGAAAATACGCACCACTGTCCAAGAACCACACCAATCCCATCACACTTGAAACCAAGCATGCGATCAATGAAAATCAAGCTCAAACTGCGAGGCTAGAGCTTCTCCTGCTGCAGATCCAGCAGCCTGCTTGTTCTTCTTCTTTTGCGACAATTAGTGGCATAGTGTCCGTGTTGGTGACAGTGAAAACACTTCACCTTGGACATGTCCTGCTTCTTGCCTTTCGCACCAGACTGAGAAGCTTTCTTGCTCTTCCATTTCTTTGCTTTGGCAACCAAAACACAATTTTCTTCATCAGCTCCCTTTGATGAAGATCCGTCCCTGGTACTCCCCCTAATCTCCTCCTACACAAGATCTGACCACAGTCTTTCCCATCCTGGCAATTTCTCCCGACCATTGATAGAGTCCTGATAGGAATGCCAACTCTTCGGAAGACCAAGGAGAGCCAAGCTCACCAAGTCCTCATCATCGACAGTAACCCCCACACTTCCCGGCTCATCTCGACACTGAGTGAACTTCATGAGATACTTGGGCATACTCTCACCCTTCTCGCATTTGATGTTTCTGAGTTTATCTTTGAGCGCCAGCTTCCTCTGATCGCTCTTGCTTTGGAATAGATCTATTAAAGCCTTCCACATCAGATATGGAGAAGTCTTTCCATGCAGGCTGGACACAATGTGATCCTTCGCGCCCTCCAACAGAATCCTTCGAGATTTTGCGATCTTCTTTTGCCAAGCATCAGCTTGAGTAGCATCAGTAGGCTTTGGGACATCCGTCTCTATGAACTCCTTCAGCCCGTTATCATCCAATACTGCCTCCATCCTGTCCTTCCATACAATATAGTTTGAGTTGCCCTCAAGAGCATACTCCAATCGCAATCCGTTGAAAGACATTGTTGCGTTGCCACCAAGAAAACACTACTGCAAATTCGAATTCCACCAGCTCCCAACTCAACCGCCTCGGATCTAATATTCGTGAGAACACAATATTTCTCGTACAGAGATTGACTGTATGGGCATTCACCGGATATCTCACCTTCCAAAGGAAGGATGAATCTAGAGGCTACCTGGCCCGATTACAGAGTCTACCTGAAGAAATAGAATGTAAACACTTCCTGAATAGTAGATCTGATGATCAATAGCTCTAATACCATGTAGAAATTTTTGAATAATTTAACACATATTCAATGGAGATTATCCTAATCATGTAATATTGCAGAATACATACACAATACATAAGCTCCTCTACATTGATCATCAATTTAGTAGCATCAATAACAATAAAACATCAAGAGCATGCACACATTAGCACAGTATGTAACCCGGGGAAAGATTACAGCTGAAAACCCCACACTATCTGTATATTAATGATTGAGAACATGCAACATTACAATAGTCAATACTTCTCACAAGTATCCAACACTATCTCCACCTGTTACACACAATTACAGCTCAGATCTGATCTCCTATTCCACTGCTTGTCTGCCTCCACTGCTCAATACCTGCTCAAGAATGAATGAGAATGGATTAACCAAACTCGTATTTACCTCCAAAGAATCACTCACACTGGGAAAGACGTGAGCAGAGGCTATAATACTGGGAAAATATTGGGCAATACTCATTGGTATACTCAATCCCTTGATTGTGCAAATCCTCATGCACAACTATAGTCACAACTGATAGCAATTTGATCCTCTAACCCCTGTCCCTACTGAACTGAACATGCACTAACATGCAACTGAGTTAACTGATGTATTCTATAGTTGCATTATGAGTTAATAATTAGTTTAACAACTCATCATTAGTCTATTTGCAGTTAGACTAACTACAACTAGTTTAACTAAGTCAAACTGAACACAACTCCATCAACTCCACAATCAACTCCACCAAACTCAACTGATTGAGTTCTAACTGAAGTCATGCATGTAACAACTCAACTGACCCACAAAGAAAGCGTACTTCCTTCTGACAACTGCATGTGCCACATATGTAGCTCAAACTGAAGTGCTCCAAGAGAATAAGATCAAGTTTATAGTCCAAATATTATTATGAGACAATAATATTTGACTTTTCTATTTTTGACAGCCAGACTAAAAATAGACTTTGATCACTCCTGTTGTGATCACTCCTGCTGTGATCATCCCTGTTGTGGTCACCCCTGCTGTGATCATCCCTGCTGTGATCCAAAAATAGAACTTGCGCCATAATTTGCTTGCGGGCCCACTTAGTGAAGGCGACTCTTTTCACTTAGCTCCATCATCTTGTTGCAATCTCAACAGGCGTGAGCGATTTGGTCACTTAAACTATTGCTTTGATACCATGTAGGAATTTACGGGGTAAGTTCCTTAGATTGAACACCAAAGGACGCTGCTTACAAACATATCACAGATTAGTACACCAGTATGCTTGACGTGGTTAAAGCCCTCAAAGAGGAAAACAATCCACATCCTGAGCCAACGCGGCCACTCGAATGACTCTAATACCACGTAGGAATTACAGGGTAAGTTCCTTAGATTGAACACCAAAGGACATCGCTCACAAACTGATCACAAATCAGTAAACCGGTATTCTTGACATGCTTAAAACCCTCAAAGAGGGAAACAGTCCATGGTCTGAGCCAACGCAGCCACTTCAAGCAATATTATTAATAAAAAGAAAGAAAATTTACATAAGCTTCTCTCATAAACGGTCCCAGACAAATGACCCTCCTTGCTCTTTAAATAGAGATCATGAACCAAACAAGTGTTAAGCCACAGATCAAGTATCGGTAATACCAAGGAGAGAATGAACCGTTGGATCACTTAATGTCTAGAACATATTGTGACCATCAAATTTGTAAGTTACAAAAAGTACATACTAAAGAAATACACTTTACCTAACTATACACTAGACCAAGTTATACTTAAGTGTTCCCTGTGTCAGAATATCCTAACAGAAGATGTAATGCATGTTATTTACCTTTATACGAATCATATTAATCTTTATTACAAAAATGTGGTATATGTTTAGGTGAAAACAACAATTAAAAATGCCTTCGGGTCATAAATAATTATAGGATATTATTTAATTGAAAATTGTGTAGTTTTGTGAGATTGTAGTAGATCCCACATAAGTTTGGGAAGCATTTTGCACAGAAAATAATTCACAGATGGTTGTTTCCTTTTAAGTGGTCATACAATCCCTTCTAATACATTGAACACTTAAGCTCCAAATCTATTATTTTTCTTGTCAACAAATTTTCTTTATCCTTGAACCTTATAAATTAGCAAGGAACAATTTCTTCTAAGTTTGACGATAGCCTTTATCATGTCATATTTATGGTACCTTTTTATAACATTGACCCCTATTGTCTTAGTGTGAACTTTGGTTAGGAAATCTTGATTTTAGGAAAATCTATATACAGCTCAATTTTGTGTTGCATGTACCTACTTAGTGTAAAACTTTGAAGGAAAGTGAAGTTTCTACTTATAGAGCTACTATATGGATTCCAACTAGTTAGTAAATTTAATCATATAACCTTGAAATGATCTATTTGAAACATAATAAAAAAAATATCCATGCAAGTGGATTTCACTTTTGTTTCTTCCTTTTGCAATAGACTCCTTTACTCAACTTCATAATACATTCCAAAAATTAATCCCCCAAAACAAAAAAGTAAGGTTCATCAATGTTTGCAATTTGAAATTTTAATTGTACACACCTCTATCTCAAAAAGAAATTTTCTTGTTAATTGTGATGGGACTTTAGTTGAGGTCGTGTTTGTGCAACTCTAAAACTTTTGAGGGTATTGATCTTTTTGTGTAGGATTAGTCTTTGAAGCTCAAATCTATAAGACTTCTAATAATAAATCACATTTTTTAGTTAAGAGTGTTTTACCAACACCTAAGGATAAGATGAGGGTAGAAAAAAAGGAGTTTCTTTTCAATAAACTAGTGATTTATGTTAACTTTAAAAGGATCAACTCCATGGATCATACTTGAATTAATTGCTAAATATGTTCACTTTAAAAATAAAAAATAAAAAAGATATATTTAACATTACAAGACTATTTAATGATGGGAATTAATGTCTCTATGCTTGTAAGGATTGCATTTAAAGTTAAAAATGTAACAATGGGTGTTTGGTAGTAATCATAAAATAATTTTTTAATTTACCTCAGTAAAATCCATAATTCTATGTTTAATATTATTGGACTCGTATAGGAATTTTATTACAAACAAGTTCCCTTCAAGTACCAAGGTTTTCACAAATATGGTAAATTTTTCAAATCTTAATACATTGAGGCCCTATTGACTCATAATTGATAAATAAATATAGAGAGGCACTTCTAAAAACAAAGGGGCCTTACTCATCTGTTGTTGGGAAAAGTATCCAATACGGAATGACCCTATCCCACTCTAAGGGTGATAGTTCCTTAGCAACAATCAAAGCAAAGCTATCTGAGATTACTTCTTTATGAGATGTAAAAGAAGGGAGAAAGAGATCCACTAACCGATGTCTTTCGCTAATGATCGATCCAATCTTCTCTCTTTGCTGCTTGCCCTCAGTTCCTTGCTCTTTCACTGGCCCAGCTACACCAAGATCCTGCAAAATAGCAAGAGAGGGAAACTACAAGAAGCATACATTCATAATTGATTCAAGGATTAGAATAAATCAAATACACAAGCATAACAATACAATTGAGACACATGCATATAGAAGAACCTCAAATGCTTTATTAATGGAAGAAGTAAGGTTCAGGAAGTGATACAACCATAAAAGGCCCAATCCAGCATCACCTTCCCAGCAGAAATAAATCTCCTCTTCACCTCCTTCAAAGCAAATCACCCAATAGTTCTAAACTCAAACCAACAACAATTCTTTACATTCACCAGATTCCAGCCTCCTTAGACCTCATGAGAGAGATCTATATATAGGAGTTTTGGTGAGTCAGCTTGAGGCTGGCATGACGCTGACTAGTGTCCTCTCTCACTTCAGTTATTCTTCAGTTCTTGAGTCCACTTGGAGGTTCTTGCTTCCACTTGGAGATCTAGAACCTCTTACTCATCACCAGTCGAATTCCTTGATCCAAGTGTCATTTTGGAAGCTTCCTGGGCATGGACACCTTGAGGAATGACTGTGCCACATGTCCAAACTCGCCCAACGCAGGTAGCCTTCTTTGCAGTTGACATTCAACGCAGGTAGACAGTGGAGCACTTGACATTCAGCGCAGATGCTCAGTGGAGCAGTTGACATGATCCAGAATTGCCTTGTTTTTGAGTGTTTTCAGGTGGAGAACTTTTATTCAGTGTTGTGGTTTGCTGACCTTGTTCCTCTAGGGGTAGGAACAACATGTTTAGGGACTTTGGATCCCTTAGATTATGGACATTTCATGCTTCATGTTGTAAGGCACAAAAATGTCTATAACAGTTGCCCCCTAAAGTATGAGGTTGTTTATCGGGTGAAATGCTTTATCAAGAGGATCCGAAGTTCATTCAATCGCTGAGAGGTGACCTGTAATAAGATACAGTACAATACATTATTTTTCATACTGCTTTCATGATCTAGCTGAGGCGGGCATTCCCATGCTCAGCTTTATAAATTCATTTTGGTACATAGAACAGACGATCGTCTGATGGTAGACTGATAATTTTGGTGAAAATTATCATCCTTTGAGTAGGATGATCATCTGCTGCAATGATGTACATGTCAAATGTCTTTATATTTCCTGAATATATATCGCAGCCTGGATGGATGAAACTATATCCGGGGTCTTCAAACTCGTTCGATCTTCACTCTAAGTACAAGTCGATCCATGTGAGAATTGTGCTGAAGTCGAACATGGAAAGACATCGCTTGATTACCGGTCAATGATGTAAACCGTTAACAAGCGCGAGAGGAATCACCGATAATGATAATGACCCTCAAGGTACTGCAGTACAATCCACGTGGTGTGAATAAAGGACTTGGCGTCGAACACCACGCAAAATCTTTCGGTCGAAGGTCATTGATGTATACCTGTCGCCGGAAGTGAGAAACTTGCCATTGAGGCATGCAAGCTTCAAAGTACTGAGGGGGTTGTTCCTAGATCAACTTCTTGGATAATGAGCTGAAGTCGACAAGAAGCGATCCGTCAAAGGAGGGCCTTAATGAATCCCACATCAGTGACATGGAACGGAGCTAATGATTTTAATGGAGGAGAAAACAATCTGTCACATATGATTCAGGGTGGCGGTCATGAATGGATGAAGGATAATGTATGGCAGTGGATGGGACACGGTTGACTCTTTCTGAACAACATCTCTTGAACATATAACGACACTGATGTGATGGATCGGTAGCATTACCCCAAATGTGGATGGCTTGGCGAGACCATGGTGATGAGACCGGTGAATGAAACAACCCAACCCGATGTGGTACGGAGGAAAAGTGTCATGTTCAAGAGCGACTTGCTACCATTAAAGCCTTGAGGTTCTCTCAATTTTTCCCCAGTCATTTCTGACCAGTACCTCTTTATTTTTGTCAAGCTTGAGGAGGATAACATATGCTTGTTCTATAACCTGCCCTTCGGGCAAGCCCATCGCTATGTTTTAACGAGCCTAGCGATAGGGAAACTCGTTCTCATCTAAAGACAAGTTTGTCGCTATTTAATCATTTTAACGAGTCTAACGACAAGGAAAACTCGGTCCTTTTCATTTTTAGAGAGTCTGAAAAGGTACAGAAAGTTAACTCCAAGATTCCTTTTTCGTCATCTAATCCCTTAAGTCCGAAAAAGTATAAAACAATACAGAAGGGATGAGTTTTCGATAACTTTAACGAGCCGAACAAAACAAGCGCTCGACCTTTTTGTGCAATAATCCCTCAGGTCCAAAAAGATTAAAATCTAGAGGAGGGATAGCTCTTCCGGTCCTTTTAACGAGCTGGAAGGCCAAAACTCGGCAAACTTTTCATATTTTACGAGTCAGTTGAAAAGAGCTTAAAGAAGACTCGTCTTTTGAGGAACGAGTGATAAACAGGGATAGCAACTGATTCCAGGTACAGGTTGGAATTTTCCAATCACGGCAGTGTCACAAGGATGGCTAGGTGAAATCACTCTTCGCAGTTGTTCCTCAAAATAGGTAAACAATCATATGGAGGTGAGCGATCGGCCAAATGACGGTGGAGGTGGCAGGTGCAAACACGACCAAGGCTTTTATGGCTGATAAATTTACGATCACAGTGGTTATTTACCGTGATAGGTTCATTTTTTATTTTAAAAATGAGCTTAAACTCTGGAGGAAACATTGCTCACTGCTTATATTTATTTTTTAACGAGCATGAAGACCGCGTTAAAACTGCTCGGATCTTGCGTTTATTTTTTAACGAGCATAAACTTTATGCTAAAACTACTCGATTATATGGTCAAATTTTGATTTTTTACCATTACTAGCTTTTTTCTTTTCAAGGATAGTACTGAATTTTCATATGCTGCAACAAACTTTGTTAGAAATGAATAATATCTGCATGAAAATGAGATTATAACCCTAATATTTTGCTTTGAACTACGTAAAAAGCCATTAAAAGGTGTTTTTACCTCTCATTTTACCATTTCATTTGCATTTGGTTTGTTGGAGCACTGGAGGTGCCTCTTCCCCCTTGATTTTCACCAGCTGATTCCGGGAGATTCTGCGAACGATTTTCAGCGTCGTCTGGACTAGGTAGGAGCTAAACCCTAGCTCTTTCTTTTCATGGTTTCCTTTTTCAGTTTTGTGCCTGTTTTTCAGTCCTTCTGAGCCTCAGGGGTTTTGCCAGAGCGCCCTAACATCAGCGCAGGTTTCCCATTCGAAACCTGCGTTGAATGCCAAGCTGCCTTAAGGCATCCTGACCTTCAACGCAGGTAGGACACTGCCTGCCTGCGTTGGGCTCAAAAAACTGAGTTTCCAGCACCTTTTTTGATGAATTTTCACCAGTTTTTCATCAAATTCAGGAGCTTACTCCTCCTCTTGTTTATTTTGCAGGGATCTTTGAACAAAATGTCCCTTACATGGCGAGAACGAGAACATGAAGAGGAGGACATGATTGCCCTCCATGACCCTGTCACGATGAACGCGCTGCGGAACTGTGGCCTGCTGAAGTTTTTACGTATCTCTAGCATGAGAGCACAGATCACTTTGCTGCAGTATATGCTTGATGCTTGGGATCCTATTAACCAAGTATTCCAGATTAGGGGAAAATCCATCCCCTTGACCATAGAGGACATTTACTTCTTGACTGGATTGTCAAGGCGAGGTGCCCCCATTTCTTTGTCAGGTACGGCCCGGGGGACCGACTCCATGAGAGATTATGTTCGTCAGTACTGCAGGGAAGGTTCCCAGCCGAGCAGAGATGGCAAGGTTGTTATCCGTGAGATTACTGACAGGTCTCTCAAGTCCATTCTGTATACCATTGGTAGGATGGCCGGTAGCGCAGCTCTACATGTTGCCAACAGATCTTATGTGCAGCACGCCTTGGAGTGTCTTCAACCGAAAGTATTCAACTGGTGTGATGGAGTACTTGTTCAGATGAAAAGTCAATTGACCAAGGTAAAGGACGAGAAGCTAAAGAACTTTGGATTTGGTTCTATTCTGACTGCCTTCGCCTTGGAGAAAATCCCACTGATGCAGCCTCAGTATATTATACTCGACTTGCCTTCTCCGATCGAGCCACGCATGCAGAGGTGGGTCGATCACATGTTTAGGCATGTTGTTCAACCTCAGATTACTTTCACTGATGCCTTCTTCAGGTGGTTCGAGCGCCAGGAGATGGTCTTTTCCGAGTATCCATATGTGGGTATGGATTTCCGAGGTGATCCGGATTTGGTGTTACCGGATGGCGAACAGTGGGGTGCTATTGGTAAACTCTTTGACCACATCACTGTTTACTGTTTTATTCATAATGTTGCTGTGCTTTATTCTATCAAGACTTTTAATCATACTCTTGGGTGCATGCAGATGTTGGTCCTGTCCGTCCAGCAGTTCGTCCGAGACCGCCAGTTGCTGCCCCGGCAGTGGAGCCTGCTAGGAGAGTTATTCTTCGCGACCTTGACGATACTGAGACCCTTACAGTTGTGCAGGAGCAGGTTGAGAGCCTTACTCTTGGTATTCCGGATGTATGGATCGATGAGTTACCTTTATAGTTGCAGCGGCATACTACTGGCATGCCTAGACGATGGACTCGTCTCTTGCGCATGATTGCATAGGTCATGACATGCTATCATGAGCACCACTAGGCTAGGGTGCCCCCTAGCACTTTTTGAGCTTTAGGTCATATGACCAATTTTTGTCTTGGTTACAGAACATTATGTATGAACGATAAACAACTTATATATATTTTGATTTTCGAGTTTTATTCTGGTTGAGTTATATGATCCATATGTACAATCATTGATGATATGTCTCTTTTATAAATGTCGCAAATGCCTATCTAACACATAATTTGCTAATGAGTCGGTTAATGTGTTTAAGTTTCTGGAAATATGTTCCTATTGAATCGAATCAAATTGTCTTTCCAAAATCTTAACCCTTAGGAACATGCGATAAATAGCTGGATTGCGAACGGAATATATATCATTGAGTTGTAGTATTACGAGCTGTGAGTCTAGCCTGACAATTAGTCGGCGTATGCCACGTGTGATGGCATCAGAGAGTAGTTCTATCAACGCACTATACTCAGCAATGTTATTCGTTGATTGCCCAATACACACACCTCTGAAACTTACTAACTCGCTGCTTGGATCAAAAATGGCCCAGGCTGCGGAGGATAGGTTCCGCGAACTACAACTCGCTCCGTCGGCATATCCAACACATGTCTCCAGAAGGTTTGACATCTGCCACAAATGAAAAAGGTGGATCATTCGACCAGAACAAATACTTTAGCGAAAACAAAATACAACAAAAGCATGCAGGTTACTATTTAAGCATAGTAACGCTTGAGGTACAGCCCGTTACGGGGCTGCGCCAGTGGAATTCCGTCATAATCCATTAACTCATAGGCTCCTTTTGCTAACACCCTTTTAACAATATAGGGGCCCATCCATAAGGATTTGAATTTACCTGCTCCCAACTTATCGGATTCTTGGTCATAAAGTAAGACCAAATCACCTTCTGAGAAGACACGGGGTTTGACATTTTTGTCGAACTGTGCTTTGACTCGTTTCTTATGGGCTTCGTTAGCCAAAGTGGCATCACGACGGGTTTCATCCAATTGGATTAATTCCAAGAAACGAGCCTCTTCTTCTGAAGTTCCGGGGAGGAGATCAATTGCGAGTTTAAGCGACGAAATTTCGCACTAGATTGGCAAGACTGCTTCTAGGCCATACACCAGTTGAAAAGGTGTGAACCCGGTTGCGTTCTTTACCGACGTTCGGTAAGCCCACAAGGCTGAGTACAGGATTAGGTGCCACCTTCTTTTATGAACCCCGATCATCCTTTGCAGCATATGCTTCAGGACCTTGTTGATTGCTTCAACTTGTCCGTTGGCTTGCGGATAATATGGGGTAGAGCTGTCGTGAGATAGCCCTAGCTTGGCAGTTGATTCGACCATCATGTGATTGCGAAAATGCGACCCATGATCTGTAACTATAGCCTGTGGTATGCCGAACCTGGCGACTACATGATTGAAAAAGAAAAGGGCAGCTGTTTCACCAGTGTTATCCAATGTAGGCATCGCCTCGGCCCATTTGGTAAAATAGTCAACAGCGACTATAATATACCCATGCCCCCCGATCGAGGTGGGGTTACATTGCATGAAATCGATGCCCCACTTGGCGAAGGGCCCAACAGCAACTATCGGCTGTAAAGGTGTGGGCGGTCTTCTGGTTTTGCTATCAAAAATTTGACAAGCATGGCAACTTCTGACTGCGGTTATGCAATCTTTGAACATGGTTGGCCAGAAGTATCCTGCTCGTAAGATTTCTTGTGCTGTTGCATATCCAGATTGATGCCCCCCACATGCGCCTGAATGACATTCATTCAGGGCTTTTTCGGCCTCCTCATGGGTAAGGCACCTCCTCAGAACTGTATCGATACCACGACGGTAAAGTGTATCCCCGACGATCATGTAGTCTTTTGCTTGGTATCGTATACGTTTTTGTTCGGAGTGAGAGGTGTTTGGCCTGAATTTTTGGGTTTGGAGATAAACTATGATATCTCCATACCACTCATCGCTTGTAGATATCGGAAACAAACTTTCGTCCACGATTGACTCTTCTGATGTTTCATCGTTGGATGACGATGGGAGATCACACAATAATTCTGCGAAAACTAGAGCTTTATTTGATTTGGATTTTACAAATTCCAGATCAAACTCTTGAAGGATGGCTATCCATTTCGAATATTTGCCCCCCAGCAACTGTCGCGACAATATATAAGTCATGGGGTTGCAATCTGACAAAATGGTAGTTTTCCGAAAGAGGACATAATGTCGAAACCTTTGAATCGCTTGAACAGCTGCAAGCGCTAGTTTTTCAACATAAGAATATTTACTTTCTGTATCATTTAAGTTTTTACTTAAATAATATATAGGATGTTCAATTCCATCGACTTCTTGAACTAAAACCATCGCAATGGTTGTATCCGCTGCAGCCAGATACAGGTTAAAATCTCTTTGATAGTCCGGGGCGTACATTAATGATGCTTTTACTAGACAATCTTTCGGAGCATCAAAGGAAGCTTGCGCCACCTGGTCCCAGACGAAAGGTACATCCTTTTTCAAAAGACGAGTATAACCTTTAGCAAGTTCTGCGTAATTTGGAATGAACCTCCTCAGAAAGTTTGCTTTCCCTTGGAGTTTCTGAATCTGAAGAAAATTTGAAGGTGGAGGCAAATTAATGATTGCCTGAACCTTGCAGGTGTCGAGACGAATCCCATCCATAGAGACTACAAAGCCAAGTAAACGACCAGAACCGACACAAAACACACATTTGTGTGGATTGAGTCTTATCTTGTAGTGTCGGCAACGTAGAAATATCGCTCTTAAATGCTGCGGATGATCAGTCCGCTTTCGCGAATGAGCCGGAAGGTCGTCGAGATAAGGTTGAACAACATTCTTGATGTCATGGAAGGCATAATTCATTGCCCTCTGAAACGTCGCCCCTGCGTTCTTTAAACCAAAGGGTAATTTTCGATAAGCGAATGTGCCCCACGGACAAAGAAATGCAGTCTTTGACTGGTCCTGTGGGCGGATATATATTTGATTATACCCGGAAAATCCATCCATAAATGAAAAGATTTCACATCCGGCGCATTCATCAATTATCTGGTCGATGAAGGGTGTAGGATAGTTGTCTTTCGGACAAGCTTGGTTTACATCCCTATAATCGACACACACTCTAATCGTCCCTTGTTTCTTCATAACAGGGACAATATTCGATACCCAATCGGTTAGAGGAACCGGGTAGATGAATCCAGCATGGAGAAGTTTTTCAACTTCCGCTTTAATGGCAGCGGCTTTCTTGGGGTGCACCTACCGAAGCCGTTGTCTTACTGGTTTGACATCAGGATACATTTTAATTTCATGTTCAACGATACTCGAGTCAATGCCTGGCATTTCATCATATGACCAAGCAAAGACATCTCTGAATTCGCGAAAAAGAGCGTTATATATTTCCATTTCTGAAAGGGAACAACCTTTGCCGACATAAATATTCTCTACAACATTTGTTTTAGTCAAGATATTTATGGCTATAGTCTCTTCAATGTTGGATAAGTTTCGCTCGGAATCCACCGTATTTACAGTATTTGTTAGCAATTCAAAAACTGAAGGGTGATAAAGGTCATGTTGAGTATCTTCTTCATATTCCGGAAGAAGGGAACGATGGTGGTGATCATTCCATGGTGCCCCCTCAATCAACATTGATTGTAAGATTCCCTCGTCAGTCCCATGTACTTTTGACCAAGGATCTAAATAGGTATCATATTCTCTAGACCTATCTACCCAAACGCTTGACGAGCGTTGATTTGGGCTCGCCTCCCATGCTTGAAACATTGATTGCTACAATATTTCTAAAGGGCTTGGGGGCAAAACAACTGCATGATCCATGTTGACATTGTCTTTTGCGACCTTCGTGGAAGATATCATGTTGCAGGTTGCTACAAACGGTATATTTCCCATGTAAATAGGAGGTGGTAGCGCGAAAGTTCCCATCAATGTGGGGTCTTTCAATAATCCTACTCCGATATCTTGAAGCGAATGGTTGCTCTCATGGATCATGGGAATGCTTCCTGTAACTTGTGAACCATTAGGGAGGAAGTTATGTTGGTCGACGACCGTAATCCCTCCTTCAAACGGGAATGCGATCTTCCTAAAATAAGTCGACACAACAACTGCCATGGCATAAATCCATGGTCTACCCAGTAGGATGTTGTAGTCAAGATTTCCATCGATGACCTCAACATCAATTTCTACTGTTTTTCCTCCTAGTTCAACTTTCAAGTTATTAAGGATACCATATGGGGTATAAGTCCTTCTGTCGAAAGCTTTTAATGTCGTCGAAGATCGCGACAAGGTTGGAGATCCTAAAGTTTTCCAGCAACTCATCGACATAATACATGTTGATGCTCCCTCATCAATAATTGTTCTGTGAACAGTTTTGTTGAGGGCTTTCACTTGAATAAGGAAAGCTAATTGAGCTGGTAACTGAGGATCGTATCCTTTGTGATCAAAGGATACAAGATTGGAATCCTTAGGGTCAACCCCACAAATAGCTGATAACAACGCCTGCCTTTGGGATGGACAATTTTGTAGTACTTCAAGAGTCGGCATAACGGATGGCGATTGTGCCAAATCTTCCACTATGTTATAATGTTGCGCCGCCCTGGCGCGAGGATTAAATGTCGACTTGTGTACTACTACCTTTGGCGGTTTCATTGTTAATTCAGGAATGATGGGTGGGACAACTTCTGTCGAAGTTGTTGTCGAACTACTTGGTTGATCTTTACCTTTGTCGTTCGACAGCTGAGGATTCCCGTAATCTTTGTTCCTTGTCGAAATCAAAGCATCATTTTGCTGTTTTGAAACCGACAACATAAGTACTTGCGACGGGGAAGAATTTCCACTATCAACCATATTTTGACCTGGGTTGGGAAATGGATCAGTTAACACAGCTGAGGTTTGGGAACTTTTAAAGAACCTCTTTAACTCAGCTTTGAATGGACAATTCTTTGTGTAATGATCCTCATCATCACATATTTGACATGGATAATTTTGTTTCGCTTGCCCAGGAGGGTTCGAAGAATTTTTTCTAGGAGATGATTCTCCATGTTTCTTCTTCTTCCCTTTGTTTTGCTTCTTCTTGCTTCCTGGTTGATTGGTTTCTTTGCCTTTATCTGCTGATACGGCATTTACTTCCGAAGCAAGAATTTCTTTTGCATTTTGATCTGAATTCTTACGGGCTTTCTTTGACGAAGCCTTTATCGATTTCGCGTTTGCCGTGCCAATCACGCCATCACCGGCATGAGAGTCACTATTCGATTTAGGAGGAGGAGGAATTGAGAATTCTGGTCTAGGGGCGTCGGGTATTTTGTCGTAGAGCGTGCCAGACTGAGTATATACTAAGTCTAGATATTGAGCACGAGCAATGACTTGCTCCTCTGTTACGACTCCCCCCTTGGCCACATCTTCCGTTATAGCCGGAAGTAACGACTTGATAAACCATTCAGCTAATAGTTGATCGGGAACGTACGTTTTTACCATCCTACGACGACGACACCACTCATGTATATGATCAGATGTATGGGTGGCAGTTGTCTGTTTGAAGTTGGTTAATATTTATGTTCCCGTTTCATACCTTATTGGTAATTGCAAATGGGTTAAGAAGGTCGTGGCTAAGGAGCTGAAATTGTCGAAAGAGGCTCTTGGCAATTCAATATACCATTTAGCCGTTGGACCTGTCAATGTCCTCTGAAAGAGGCGAAGCCTTATCGAATCGTCGTTTAGGGTGTTCGACGAACACCACAGATGAAAAGTCATCACGTGATTTGATGGGTCTTCACCTGGATTTCCATTGAATTTAGGAATGTCAGATGGAAGTTTATGAGGAATCGTTGGCCACCAAGGGGCATAAGCAATCGGATCGTTGGTTAACCGGTGTAAATCGGGTAACTCTAAAGTCGCCACGAATGGTAACTGTTGATTCAAGTTAGGCGAAGCATAACCAGGGTACGATGGAATCGCTTGAGCAGTGGGCCTTTGCATACCAGCATAATGTAATTGATGTTGGTATGACTGATACGGTTGGTGGACTTGACCACTGTAAAGTGGTTGGTTTTGACCGTTTTGGATATACGGTTGTCCACTATTCGCAAAGATCTGCTGCTCAGAACCTTGGTACACCTGCTGGAATTGTGGTTGTTGGTATTGCACTAGCCATGGTTGTGAAGCCATGTTCTGTTCTGCTATGCTAACCGTTGGACCGAGGGGTGGGGTAATTGTACCCGTTTGGACCTGTGTCGCCCCACCAGTTGGCGATTGTGGTTGTGACCCATGTTCAAGGGGTTGTTGCATTACAACCTGAGATATCTTAGGTTAACATGCAACAGGCATTGCTTGAATTTGTGACATTGTTACAATAGCCGGTGTGGTTGGGATGTTCGTCATAGGTACACACTGTTGCATAGAATATACAACCCTTGGTTGTTGAGGTAGCATAGGTATCCAACTACTTGAAGCAATTTCAGTATAACCTGAATACTGTTGTGAACTCACGTATGGGTACCCTCCCAGAGGGGGTAATGAAAGGGCATACTGCCCCCCATACGGTAGCAATCCGGAACTCAAGGGGATTAATTGTCCTTGGGGACTGGATTTCCCAAATTGACCTCCAAATGGATCAATTTGGCGAGTCTCAACATAAGAGTTGCCGGATATTATTCCGGATGAACAAACTGGAACAGACCATATTGTCGAAATAGTCCCTTGGTGGACTCCTTCTAGCGGTTGTGAGCTAGTCGGGACAGCTGGTACGCCGGCAAACATTGTCGGAGTGATAGCAGGGGCTTCTGTTGTTGCTGTGTCGTTTGACACAGTCCTAGATGATGACGGTTGTTCAGACATTTTAAGTCTATCCAATAGATTGCCTAGCGATTCTACAGGAACCTCCACTTGTGGTGGATTAACTTCTGATGAAGGAAATAGAGTGACCCCGACTCCAAAATGGGTTGGAGTACTTGCTTGCGGATCCTCTGCAATTTCCTCTATCGCAATCAAACCCGGTGGAAGAGGAAGACCGTCAGGTCCGTAAAATATTTCTGGTGCCGAAGAAGTGGTTGTTTCGACAGTGACAGTTGTTTGAGGAACAAAACTCTCTGGACCGGTTACAGATGGAACTGGTTCAGTTATACAAGTATTTGCCCCCAGACTAGGATCAGTATTACTGTCCTTCTGTGGCTGTTGAACTTCTTCTATAGAGGCAGGGTTTCCAGAAATGTTTGGAGTAACCGGAACCTCAGATGCAGTTGGAACACTTGTTCTAACTTTTATAGGAGATTTTGAACCGGTTAAACGAGTTCGCTTTGTCCGTACTGTTTTCGATTCCGGAGACAAAGACGGTTGACTCGTAAGCCTCCGCGAACGACGGGGTTTCAATTGACTTTCTTCCACGATTGCGGATTACTCGATCAACCAAAATATTAAAAGGGGAAATTTGTGTTTCCGAATTGAATGAATTTTATTAGACGCTTTTAGACACAACTTGCTTTTTCAGTTTTAAAGAGTCGAGAAAAAGCTAAAGATGACTCTAGTCTCCTTCGATGTTTTAACGAGCCCGAAGTGACAAATGCTTGGATGGACTTTTTCAGTTATAGAGTTTGAAAAAGGCCAAAAGAAACTACTCTGGAGATCTAGGCAGAGGGTGTGCCAAACTTTTCGCAAAACCACAGAATACGTTTTACGGTACGGGTGGTCGATCTTCGTGAATGTTGTGTTCACTGCATTGCGATCAGTAGGGCGGCTGACACGGCTTCCTATGGATAAAGGCTTTGTTCCTATAGGGGTCTCCCAATATATACGCGACGGTACGTGGGAGCACAATCCGTATTAGTGCCACCGACTCTCAGGAGGAATCACCCACCTTCTTCGAGATCGACAGTCACTACGTTTAACGACGCCGGAACATGTCTCTAGCTTAGACCTCTATGTGTTTGTGTTATGTTTCAAAGCGTTGTTAGGTTCATTCAATATATTTTAAGTTGATCTTTTTAAAGTTTGCCTTTCAAGGTTCACCACGAGATGTATGATACAAATTCCTAAATGCAGTCTAAGATGATAAGCAAGCTTTTTCAATCTTTTCGACTTATGAAAATCTTAACTACTGAGGGAAAAGAAAGACATCATCTTTTCACACAGATCATAGAGCACACACTAATGCACTTTTCTCCTAAATCAACATGCAAACTGTCAAAATGCACATGCACAATGCAGGTATTTCTTTTCTCTTTCTTAATGTTGGTGTACTACAAAAAGAAAGTTGTTGTATAACTTTGAATTCAATTTCAAGTGAAAGCAAACAAGCTTTTGTCCAAAATCAAAAGACACCTTAAGATTTACTTGTTTCAACACTAGAAATACATAAATTCAAACCATATGACGAAAGCAAAAGCTCAATCAACTATGAACAGCAAACAAACTAACTCTTAAGATCAAAACGACACTTATCACAGGTCTAGATCTAAGAGGCCACAGCAAGACTAGTTCACTTTCGTTATGGGAAACTGCAAATGATATAAGAAATACACAAAGAACAAATACAGTTTCTTTATACAACCGAGGCGGAATAGTGGCAAAGAAAGGTGGTTTCAGATAGGTACATTGACTGATAACAGGCTGCAAAAACAAGGATGAAAACAGGGCAACAGAAAGCAGAGAACCGCAGCTGCACAAGGCAAAACTAGTTCAGCGCAGGTAGAACACTGTCAGTTTGACATTCAGCGCAGGTAGCCCCTTCGGGACCTGCGATGAAATGCAGACTGCCTTCACAGTGCCTGCAATGAAGAGAGAAACTCTCGTTTCTCTTGGTTTCCGGGTTACAGATTGCTCAAAAAATCAACAGTTTTTGGCCAAATCAAAGCTATCAATCAAGTACACACTAAAGGATGAAAAGGAGGATGAAAAGCTATCACTAAGAGCTGTCCAGAGTCCTTGTGGATCAGCTCTTCAAATCATAAACATGCCCAGAAACTGAGCTAGAGTAGCTGCCCTCTACTTTGCATTTGAAAGATCCAAATGCAGTTCGATTCGGTACTCCCTGTGTTTAAGAAATGAATAGCAAAAACACAAACAACCAACAAGATACGATCCCCAGCGGAGTCGCCAATTTGTTGTTGGGAAAAGTATCAAATACGGAATGACCCTATCCCACTCTAAGGGTGATAGTTCCTTAGCAACAATCAAAGCAAAGCTATCTGAGATTACTTCTTTATGAGATGTAAAAGAAGGGAGAAAGAGATCCACTAACCGATGTCTTTCGCTAATGATCGATCCAATCTTCTCTCTTTGCTACTTGCCCTCAGTTCCTTGCTCTTTCACTGGCCCAGCTACACCAAGATCCTGCAAAATAGCAAGAGAGGGAAACTACAAGAAGCATACATTCATAATTGATTCAAGGATTAGAATAAATCAAATACACAAGCATAACAATACAATTGAGACACATGCATATAGAAGAACCTCAAAAGGCCCAATCCAGCATCACCTTCCCAGCAGAAATAAATCTCCTCTTCACCTCCTTCAAAGCAAATCACCCAATAGTTCTAAACTCAAACCAACAGCAATTCTTTACATTCACCAGATTCCAGCCTCCTTAGACCTCATGAGAGAGATCTATATATAGGAGTTTTGGTGAGTCAGCTTGAGGCTGGCATGAAGCTTACTAGTGTCCTCTCTCACTTCAGTTATTCTTCAGTTCTTGAGTCCACTTGGAGGTTCTTGCTTCCACTTGGAGATCTAGAACCTCTTACTCATCACCAGTCGAATTCCTTGATCCAAGTGTCATTTTGGAAGCTTCCTGGGCATGGACACCTTGAGGAATGACTGTGCCACATGTCCAAACTCGCCCAGCGCAGGTAGCCTTCTTTGCAGTTGACATTCAACGCAGGTAGACAGTGGAGCACTTGACATTCAGCGCAGATGCTCAGTGGAGCAGTTGACATGATCCAGAATTGCCTTGTTTTTGAGTGTTTTCAGGTGGAGAACTTTTATTCAGTGCTGTGGTTTGCTGACCTTGTTCCTCTTGGGGTAGGAACAACATGTTTAGGGACTTTGGATCCCTTAGATTATGGACATTTCATGCTTCATGCTGTAAGGCACAAAAATGTCTATAACATCATCATTACTGAATCATTTACAGAAAGGTGCTTCTCCTCAAAATAAAGAAGCCTACTTACTGAAAATTGCTAAATCAAACTCAGTTTTTCTAAATCAAAAGAACTTTGATTGTTGTTGTATGAGATACAACAACAATCAAAAGAACTTTTATTCTCGAAGTTTAATCTCAACTTTCCAATTGGTCATAAAACTACACATGCATAATTACACTGTCAATTGGGTAACATGAGGCCTACAAACTTCAGTAGATAATATTTGCACAATATTTTCCAAGACACCTTTTGTTCATAAAGTTGACTGTGAAGTTACCCCAATACATTACAATGGGCTAATTTTCAAAAGTAATGATAGAAAGTAGATTTTAAAATTGTTGTTACATTATATTTTAGCAAGTTCCTTGAGATCAAAGTCTCAATTATCATACACCTAATGCTCAAATGAAAGGTATAAACTAGTTTCATAGAAAATCTCTCTTTGATTAGTAAAAAAGTAAGAAGTTTCATTTTTACAAGAAGGTAACATAATTAAATGTTAAACTCCCATGGATTTAAAAGAAAATTTATGAGATTATTATTTTTTTGTTTAGATGAGTAGAATATTTTGTTAAATCCTTGTTTATTGTTTAGAATCTCGACACTCATTCATATGGTCCTCCCAAGATTTTAATCTTATATCGTCAAGCTTATGCAAATGTTATATTTACATTGCTTGTTGGGTACCCTTCTATGTTTGTAACAAAAAGTCTCCACATATAGAGAGATGAGTGTTCTATCATGGTAACCCATGTTATGCAAGTGTTTACAAATATACAATGGTGTTCATTAATGTTTATCACATCATTATTCAATTTTATGTTGTACCTCATTATATATTTCTTGGGAATGGGTGAATTTTAAATGATTTTAGGAAGATTTTAAGTATTCAATAATGGTGTTTGATCAGCATCCAAGAGCATAATTGAATCTTGGGTTGATTATGGAATGCAAATAGAATCTAAAAATGTTACCACACTTCTATTTACAATAGTGTTTATATTTGCACCTCTCTCACTGAGTCAAAAATATGGTTTCAAATGGGCATTCCTATAGTGATTACGAAGTGCAAACAAAATATGTAAGGCTTTCAACACCTCTATTTACAAGTTTGTTTGTACTTTTATTATTCTCTAGTTGAATCGGCTAGACAATGATCCAAGTACAAACTATATTGTGACTGAAAGTGCTTATATTCCATAATCACCTTAGAAGTGCACTATTGAAAGCAAAATTTTGACTCAACTAGAGAATGATCCATTGAATACAAACACAGTGCTTGTTGAGGTTTTTCAAATTGGGTAGCTAGCTAACTAGACATTATTATGGAGGAAAACTCCACAGTTAAGAGTGCTTGAGGCAAAGGAACCTTGGGATGGGTGACCTTGGTAAGTCCTTGGTTAGCAAGTGCAAGTCCCAGATGTGTGATTGACTCTGAAAAAATCATTTCACGAAGTTCAATCCCACTTCTTCATGCATGTGTGGATCACCCCATGTAATCAGTGCAAAGTCGACTATGCAAACTCACGCGAAATCGATCATTCATTAATGGTACTCATGGAAAATGCTCATAGAAAAATGTTATCTCATAGTATTGGACTATGGAAGCACCCCTCATTGTTAAGGTATAAACACATTTGGAAATAAAGATGTAGTGGGCCTTTTAGACTCCGTTAGCCATTCATATTCATTCCAAAAGTGCCCCATTGAAATTAGAATTTTGATCCAATGAATATGAACAAAAGGGTATTTTTGGCAAGCTCGTCATTTGATACGATATTGTATTTGGCATCTAAAGTCTATTGAAACAAGAAAAATAGCATAACACTTCTACTAACATTTAGTATCTTCTATGTATCATCTATGCACATAATAAAATGACTGAAAAAAACAAAACAAGTGATTGAAACAAACTTGACATTCAATTTTTGCAAGAAATAAGAACAAAGGACAAATTCAAAAAAGTGTTCTCCCACAAGTACCCAAGGTAATTATATTTCTTTCATTATTCATTCAATACACTATCCCCGTCTAATAGTTTTGTGTTTTTTCCTTCTAAAATGACCCACCTCCAAAGGTCCAAAAGAGTGTTGCCAACGATTGTGGGTAGGGAAATCCTGATCATATATGATTGTGGTAGCTCAACAACATTAACAAGTCACCATCATTGATAGGCCACTACAACCATGTATGGTCATAGATCCTCAACTCAAGGCCACTAGCAACACTCTTCTACATTTTTGACAATGTTTTCCAAAGAACAAAAATGAAGAGTTGTGCAAAGGGGATTGATATTGAAATGTTCCCCTTAACATCAATATATTAATGTTCAAGTGTCTTTCACCCTAAACATTGAAATAGAAAAATGTATACATTATTTTAGTTACCTTAGCATCAATTAATTGACATCTCTTAATGTCATCATGATTCTCTCAACATCAATTTGATGTCTAGATCACACATGGTGTCAAATTCCTATTAGTTTAACATATTTTCATGACATCATTATATTTGAAGTGAAGAAAATCCCACACATATCTACATATTGGCAAGTAGACATGAACTATACCAACATTTTTTACTAAGGTCATCAATATAGTGACATTTACAATACAACCACCAACCTAAAGCAAATGAAACTGAGATGATTTTATTGAAACCCTTGATTTCAACATGTAAACATCAAAACAATGTCATATAAATTTGCCATTTTTAACCCCAAATGTAGTAGTTTCATGAGGGAGCATTATTAGCCATGTGTCAAAGTGCTAAGATAAAAATTAAAAACCCTATTAATGAGTTCATGTTAAAGCTTGTGAACATGTTATGGAAAAACTAAATACTATGTAATTAGGGTTAATTATGTAACTGGGGCACGATCAAAAGATCATGCCCCTTCTCGAAAAGGCACCCAAGGGCTTATTTAAGCCAGATTCCTCTTTGTAAAAAATCATCATTCAACTTTTATACAATAATATATATATATATATATAACAAATGAGTAAATGTTGTTGTATCATGGAAGTTGCAAACCTATGAAGGGTGATGCAAGTATGTGTTGCCAGTCGATGGGTCATGTATATCAATGTTGGTGGATTTCATAGGTTGTCAAGTTGTGTATTGTGATGTTGGTAGATTTTGCAAGAGGTTGGATCATGTCTTCTATGGTGCCCATGTGAGGCATCAGTGTGTTGCCCCTACAAATCATGAATCCAAAAATTATGTATTCCAAAAATTGTTGGGTTTAAGGTATGACAATGTTGATGTATTCATGAGTCTTTGGATCGTGTAGTGGCAAAGTAAGCATATTCTACAAGTCTCTTGGACATGTATGACAATCTTGGTGTGCTCTACAATCATTGGGTTGTGTTTCATAGTGTCATTGGAGTTTGGAAATTGATAGATTGTGTATCCTAAGATACACCTACAACTCATTTGTTCAAAATCATATGTGATGTATCAAGAAAATCTTTGGCCCAAGTTATGCCATGTTTGTAAATTAGTGGGGTTAAAATCATTTATAACTTGTGTATAACAATGACAGCACAAATTACGAGCCCCTGCTAAGCCATATAAGGCATATCTCATCATTGGCTCAAAGTTCATATATATGCCCACTATCAACACAGCGCCTGGCATACTTGCAAGTTGTTGACTCTAAACATTCCTCTTGCAAGTCACATTAACATCCTCAATAGGCCTCTGGTCACATGCCTCATTTTTTACTTTCCCTGTATCTTTCCTTATTCAATATACAGGCAAATAGAAATGTTTCCAACAATTTATCTCAAGAAGTATAGGAGATAAGGGGTTTCTTATTGGTTACTAGGACCTCTCCAATTTACCTAGAGGGCAAGGGACTTTCCTTGATGAATACACAAGTGTGAGGCACTATGCCACCTGCAAAATGGGTAGTTGTAGCTATCACTTTTAATGTGCCTAGGAAGACAAATGGCACAACATTTATAATGTTGCACATATAAATGGTATACCTAGCCATTATAGGCTCTTAACATAACCAATGCAGCGAAAGCCTTTTAATATCTCTAGTTCATATGTTCTCAAATGGTTATGACAAGCTTGGTAGTTGGTATCTTCATAGTGGCAAAGGAATACACGAATTATAAACTAGACCGAAACTTCTCCACACAACTAATTTGGACTTTCACAATAGTAAAAGTACAATTAGGGCCTACTCTTTTACAAGAAAATGACTTGGGGAGAAATGACTTCATGCTTGAGGGAAATTGTAGGAGAATTACATAAGCAGGTGGCTCTCTTTCACAATAGTAAAAGTACAACTAAGGCCTCTTATGACCTCTCCATACTTAGAGGATGAGGGGCTTTCCTTGATGAATACACAAGTGCGAGGCACTATGCCAACTGCAAAATACATTGTTGGAGCCATCACTTGTAATGTGCCTAGGAAGACAAATGGCACAGCATTTATAATGTTCGACATATAAATGGTATACCTAGCCATTATAGGCTCTTAATATAACCAATGCAGCCAACGCCTTTTAAGATCTCTAGTTCATATGTTCTCAAATGGTTATGACAAGCTTCGTAGTTAGTATCTTCATAGTGGCAAAGGACTACATAGATTATAAACTAGACCGACATTTCTCCAAACAACCAATTTGAATTTTCACAATAATAAAAGTACAATTAGGGCCTACTCTTTTGCAAGAAAATGACTTGGGGAGAAATGACTTCATGCTTGAGGGAAATTGTAGGAGAATTACGTAAGTAGGTGGCTCTCTTTGTGAGCTCTTGTTCTAAAAGGTTTACCGTGGTTGATCAACCCATTTTTACTACATTACATCGAAGGATTCATGAAGAATGTTTTTTAAAGCCAAGTTTGGATTTTCATGGACCTCTCCTCGTTTATGTAGATCAATGACCTCTTGTCTGACTATCCTTTTGCTCCATGTCAAGTTCTTGATGCACAGGTATCTTGATCCATAATGGAATGGATGCAGGATTTTCAAAAACAAAAATGATGCCATTGTATGGACAAAACATACTAGCAAAACCCATTCCAGTCATTATAGACAACCCAAAAATATAATACCAAATTTTTAGGCAAGAGACAGCTCAAGCAGATAAAATGTAGGTTTGTTTTAAGAATGACACTGAAAATAACAAAGAATCAGCCCAGTAACAGAAACCGTATAGACTGTTGAGCATGTATTATAAACCTATATGCCATTAATCTACTCAGACCAAAGAAAGGCCACCCTCTCCACTCTGAAAAACTAAGTCATTAATCTACATGAAACAACTAAGTAAGTCTTTAATCTACTTGAAACAATTAACTAAGTCATTAATCTACTAGAAACAAAAATAAGCAGTACAGTATACAGTAATGCCACCATAAATTACAACCTAGAGATTACAACAATCATTGATATTTGGATTCCATAAGTAGACTATGTGCTTGAAGATATTTGCCACGCAAATTTTAAACAAAACCTTTACTGGACGAGCATGAAAGATTCATACAAGATCCAAATTTCCATCTAATGTATGAATCATACAATTTTCTGTATATTAAAAGTGGCTTGATGCACGCTACTAAATCAACAGCAAGAAAGCTGTCTCACCAAAATAACACTATTTTCAAATATAAAGCTATATTAAAATAAGAGAAACTACCAACACTAATTTCTTTGCCTAGTGGCAAGGTCATCCACATATATTCACTTCATGAAATGTTTTCATACACACAAATTTGCATACATTTAGCCTGTAGCAAAAACTGATAATCAATCGGCAAGATTTGGACACTGCTTCCACTGCAACAGAACAGCATGTACTTTTAAATTTGGATCCTCTCCAAGTGTGCTGTTACCAACCCACTGAGGGATTTACTTTACAGGGCTGCAATTTTTTCTTGCCTTTCCATTATCTTCAATGTTACAGAGCTTGGAGCAGCTAAAGGGCCCAAGCAAAAAATTATAGCCTTATCTAATCCAAAATTTCCTCAAAAGTAGAAAATAACTTTTAGTCACAATTTATCTTAACTTTACAAATTGGTGAAGAAAACATAGAACTGGAAAATGACTTACTTTTGAGACTAATGATTACAGATTCAAGACAGGAACCCCAAACAGACTCAAAAAAATAAAGCTGGGTGGCTTCACATCACTGACTGGAGCTGAGGTTTTAGGAATTTAAAAAGCTTTGAGCTACAGCAACTCTAACAAATGTACTAATCAAATACTAATCATCAAATGAATCAATGATCATTTACCTTATCTTTAAATTGTCGTGTATGTCACACATTTTCAACACCTTCCTTAGGATTCAGCTTGGATGATCATCTTTCATGCATCCAATTGTTCACTCCAAACTCTCATTGGCTTCTAGCAATTCTTTTGTGCATTTCCCGTCATCCAAATTTTCATTTTTCTCAATATTTATATTTATCATCTTGAATAACTTTTCTTTTGACTCACCTGTGAGGAAGTCTACTACTTCCAGCATCATCGGTCTCTTCTCTGGGGCATTTTGAGCACACATAATTGCCACATGAACTACCCGCTTTAATTCCTCTTCATTGTATTTTCCATGGAACTTTGGATCAGCTAGTTGATCATATTTTCCTTCTAAAACTAACGGAAGTGCCCAGTCAACAATCGTGTACTTTGTGTTTGAGTCCATCTTATCTACTGGTTTCTTACCACTTACAAGTTCAAGCAATAGTATTCCAAAGCTGTAAACATCACAACCTTCAGAAGCTTTTCCCCACATAGCATATTCAGGTGCAAGATAACCTAGTGTTCCTTTCACTCGTGGGGTAACATGTGTTGCCCCTTCAGGAATGAGTTTTGCAAATCCAAAATCAGCAACTTGAGCCTTAAAGTCTGTATCTAACAGTACATTGCTTGCCTTAATATCCCCATGAATTATATGAGGCGTTGCATGATGGTGAAGATAACTGAAAGAACCCAATAAAAAATCAAATATTAGGAATAAACCCATCCTATGCAGCAAACTGAAACGAAGGCCCAGCTTTACATGGCCACGCAGATCTAAAATGCTCGGGCTTTATTGTTTTCCGTTGCATATACTACCTAGCCAGCTTATGTTATGACTTAACTCGTAACATCTTGCAATAAAAAACATGAATACCAAGACATAAAAGCTAAAAGGTACACAAACCAAAAAGGCACTTACGCAATACCCTCTGCAGAACCAATTGCAATGTTCATTCGCCTAGACCAGTCAAGAATGCACTCTGTAGCATGTTGACCATGGAGATGTGAAAGTATGCTCAGATTAGGCATGTAGTCATAGACTATAAGACGTTCCTGACCTTCAGAACAGTATCCACGCAAGCTCAGTAAATTTTTATGTCTAACTCGACCAAGAATCTCTACTTCCACTGCAAACTCCATTTCAGCTTTGGTACTCCACACCTTTAATCTCTTGACAGAAATCTGCAAAGATCATTCTTTTCAATAGTGGACTCAACTTTGAAACAAGAAATAGACTATCTTAGGAGTACGAAGAAAAACTCAACGTCAATTTATCAACGAGTGCATCAAATGAACCATCAACAACATTACAAAAGATTTCATATAGATAACCACAAGGAAACAACCTCTCAACGTTGCAAAACCTACCCTTAGGAAAACAGTCATGCAACTTGAAACACTAACATAAGAGAAGGTGTTATATACCTATACACATCTTGATTTGCTATTAGACTCTATATGCACGAGCTAATTTATATATATGTTCATGATCTTATAATAATGTTCTATTTTTTAACCTCTATTGTAATTTTTTTTTAATTTACATGCATTTTTGGGCCAAGTGAGTTGTTCCATTGCATCTAGGACACTGCTTTTAATTGCAAACACTTTTTCATTTTACTTGAAAAGGTTTCCATTTGCGCTTTTCAGATCCAGAGGTATAAAGTTTCATTATGGTTTTTAATTCTTTTATACTGTAATATTTCAATTTTTCTGTTTATATTCTCGGTTTGCTTCCCTCTCTTGTCTGCATATGCTCTGTTAACTAATACTTTAGGATTGCAAATGTGAATAATTAATTGTAGATACCATTTTTCCTACGGTCCAGACATAACTATCTGGTACCGACATTGTGGATATATAAACACATGATTCTTCATCAATAAGGATACACAAATTCCATTGTGGAGTTTATATGGGCCTGTACAGTTGTATCAGAGCCTGACTGAGTAGTTTTTAAACTCCATGTGTTCGTTTGAGGGCTGGCATAAAAGAGATGCTGTAGCGTGAAAACCTTGTGGAAGGCTGGACAGATTGCATTGCCGAGAGAGAGTACTTGCCGGGAGTACTCGCTTGAAGGAGCCATAATCCATGCCGGAAGTCTTTGGTGAAGAAGGCTCGAGTCCTCTTCGATCTCTGCACATCGCATTGTCTCACAGTAGAGTCCGAAAATCCACTGCCTGTTGTCTGCCTCAACGACTTGCAGACCAGGGAAACTGCGTTCCTATCACTGTGCGATGACTGTGGAAATTAGATGCCCATTGCCAGTGTTTGCTGAAGCGAAAGTATGTGAAGGGGAGTACTTGCATAGAAGAAATCTCATCGGGCATTCCGACTAAACTCCTATGTTCCCTGTTTTGAAATCTCCCAGTATTCTATTAAATACATAGTCTGTTTTGATCAAAGCCAAGCTGTGCTCTATGCCCGTTGTAGAAATTTTGAATGATAAACACTTATTCACAGAGATTATCCCGATTATACACTATTGTGGAATACATGCACAATACATAATCTCCTCTACGTTGATCATCAATTTAGCAGCATCAAAAACCCTCAAACATCAATCGCATGCACACATTAACACAGTATGTAACCCGGGGAAAGCATACAGCTGAAAACCCCACACTATCTGTATATTATAATGATAGAGAACATGTAACAATACATAGTACAATACTCCTCACAAGTACTCAGTACTATCTCCACCTGTTACACACAAAACTAGCTCAGATCTGATCAATCACAGCTCAAATCTCCTCCACTGCTTTGCCTGCCTCCACTGCGCAATCTGCAAGAGAAATCATTCACTCTGTAAAAACGAATTCCCTTGGTATACTACGCAAGCCTCATGGGCAATCTCCATCCATGCATGTGAAAATCTCATGCACAACTATAGTCACAGCTATAGTCACAACTGATAGCAATCTCAACCTCTAACACCTGTCTCCACTGAACTGTACATGCACTGAGTTAACTGATGTATTCTTCAGTTGCTTTATGAGTTAATAATTAGTGAATTAATTAATAATTTAATTCACACAACTCATCACTAGTGTATTCTTTAGTTAGACTAAAATACAACTAGTTCAACCAAGTCAAACTGAACACAACTCCATCAACTCCACAATCAACTCCACCAAACTCAACCACATGAGTTCTAACTAAAGTCCTGCATGCAATAGCTCAACTGACCCACAAGGAAAGCGTATTTCCTTCTAACAGCTGCATGTGCCACATCTGTAGCTCAAACTGAAGTGCTCCAAGAGGATAAGATAATGTTTATAGTCCAAATATTATTATGAGACAATAATATTCGACTGTTCTATTTTTAGCCTGGCAGTCTAAAAATAGAAATCTGCCCATATGTCTAAAAATAGAAGTCCATCTATTTTTACCAACATGACCAATCATCCACATATAGCATCCTGCAACTCATAGACCATGATCCATATGTCTAAAAATAGACTTTGCGCCAAAAATAGCCTGCGGGCCCACTTCGTGAAGGCGACTTCTTTCCACTAAGCTCCATCATTTTGTTGCATTCTCAACACTCCCTCTCAACAAGATATGGATTATCAGCAACCCCTATCCTGCCTCGGTGGTATTCGAATTTGCTCTTGGTGAGCACCTTCATCAAGATATCAGCATCCTGATCCTCCGTTGGAATGTATGAAAGTAACATGACTCTCTGCTGCACACAAGCTCTAATATGATGGTACCTGATGTCAATGTGCTTAAATCTATCATGAAATACTGGATTAGCCGAGAGTTTAATGCAACTCTGGTTATCACAGTAAATCACAGTAGGCTCCAAGTAAGAACCGAACAACCCGACTAGAATCTTCCTCATCTATATAGCCTCGCATGCAGCGAAACTTGCTGCCATATACTCGACCTCTGCTGAACTGAGTGCCACGGATCTCTGCTTCCTGCTGTACCAAGAAATTGTTGTCGACCTGATACTGAAGACCCCTCCTGATGTGCTCTTTCTGTCCGTTGGGCTCCCTACCCAATCTGCATCCGTGAAGCCACATAGCTTCACCTCATCCTCCTGTTTGTACCACAATCCATATCCCGATGTGCCTCTGAGATAACGCAATACATGCTTGCCTGCCTTCCAGAAGAGCTTGGTTGGCTTAACCATAGCTTGTGAAAGTTGGTTAACAGCATAGCATATATCGGGTCGTGTATTGACCAGATACATAAGCGACCCCACCAACTGTCGATAAACAGTGGCATCCACTTCTTCTGCTGAAGTGGCATCCTCCTTCCTCCATCCTCCAGGAAGAGGAGTATCAACAGGCTTGCAGCCATGCATGTTGAACTTCTCCAGTATCTCCCGAGCATACTTACCCTGAGAAACAAATAGTCCATCACTACGCTGCCAAATTTCCAATCCTAGGAAATAATGAAGGAGGCCCAAGTCCTTCATCTCAAACTCCTTAGCAAGATCATCCTTGCATGAAAGTATCAACAGCTCATCACCTGTTAGAATCAAATCATCTACATAAAGTATAATGATAAACAACTTACCCTCCACCACAATCTGGTATAGGTTAGGATCCGCCTCACTCTTGGAGAATCCAAGTCCGGTGAAATAACTGTCTATCCGTGTGTACCAAGCACGTGGTGCTTGTTTCAACCCATACAACGCTCTCTTGAACCTGCACACATGCAACTCGCTGCTGAAGATCTCAAAACCTTCGAGTTGTTCTATGTACACCTCCTCCTCAATGACTCCGTTGAGGAACGCAGTCTTCACATCCATCTAATGAATGTGCCACCCCATCTGCGCTGAGAGAGAAAGAATCGTCCGTATGGAAGAATACCTTGCGACAGGTGCAAGGGTCTCCTCATAATCGATCCCCTCTATCTGTGAAAAGCCTCGAGCAACAAATCTTGCTTTGTACTTCTCCACACTCCCGTCAGCTGCCTGCTTAACTTTGTAGATCCATCTCGAACCCACCATTGATTTCCCTTCCGGTCTTGGGATAATCTCCCATGCATTGTTTCTGACAATCGAATCATACTCTTCCACCATGGCATCTACCCATGCGGGATCCTCCACAACTTCCTCGAAACAGGATGGCTCAGTCACAACACATTTGCTCATAAGAGCCATGTATCCAGTGTACCGATCAGGTGACTGTCTATGCCTGCGTTGAGCTGTAGGTGGTCCTACAACCTTCTCTACATCTTGAGCCAGTCGCTCAACTTTTGTCAAGCGCTTTCGCCCTCTGATGGTTGGCGCTGCATGAGTGGTCTCTTCCACTCCATGAACTTCGTCCTGTGGCTGATCCACGTCCTGAAACTCATCCTTAGGAACTAATAGCTCCTCATCTGCATGCAAGTGTGGCTCCCTCTCAAGCGAACACTTCATGGCTTTCTCCTCCTGAAATTTTATATCCCGTCGCACAACAGTCTTGCCACTATCTGGCAAATACACACGATAGTTGTGGGGCGTATCAGTGTACCCCACAAATATCCCAACCTCTGCGGTCGGCTCCAGCTTCTTCCTGGCATCCTTTGTCACATGCATGTAAACGTTAGCACCAAAAATCCTCAAATGACAAATATCAGGCCTCTTACCAGAATAAGCCTCCTCGGATGTACTCATGCCAAGTATCCTGTGAGGACAACGGTTCTGCACATATATTGCAGTATTGCATGCTTCCGCCCACAAGTGAAGGGGTAGGCCCTGATCATGCAACATCACCCGTGCAGCACCCACGATCGTTCTGTTCTTCCGCTCAGCAACCCCGTTCTGTTGTGGGTTATGGGGAGCTATGAGCTCTCTTCGAATCCCTTCTGCACTGCAGAAATCCTTGAACTCGCCAGAGATGTATTCACCACCATTGTCGCTCCTAAGAGCCTTCACCTTCTTCCCCGACTCCTTCTCGACCAGTGCTTTGAACTCACAGAACTTTGAGTATGTCTCGCTCTTCTTCTGCATGAAGAAGATCCAGCACTTACGAGAGAAATCATCAACAAAGATCACATAATACATGTGTTTTGCTGTCGAAGCTACTGAGAAAGGTCCACACACGTCTGTGTGAATTCTCTCAAGGATCGTCGTGGCGCGACTATCCTTCTCGTGAAAGGTGGCTTTCACAAACTTTCCCAAAGTACACCCCTTGCACTGATCTGACTACGCAAGAGTGCCTTTAGGAAGCCCTGTAGTGATCTATTGCAGTATCTTCAAGGCTCCATGGTGAAGGTGACCCAATCTCCTATGCCACAGCTCGCCATCATCCCGGCTCACCAATCCTTCTGCCTTGCATGCCATTGCTGCGCAGCCATCTACATGCAACTGATAAAGGTTCCTCACTCGAACCCCTATCTTCCGGGTTTCTCTAGTTGTCTTGTTGTGCAGGGAAGCCTTTCCCTCGCTGAAAACAACATCATATCCCTTGTCTTCTAACATCGCCACAGAGATAAGATTCTTCTTCAATCCTGGAACATGCATCACTTCCTTCAATCCGAAGGATTTACCAGACTCCCTCCCTCTCAAAGGAAATGGTACCGATACCGGTCGCACTGTATCTACCATCATCGCCCATCTTGATGTGCACTCCAAGATCTTTCTCCTCCAGATCAGAAAACAAATCTCGATATCCTCTCATGTGAAAAGACGCACCACTGTCCAAGAACCACACCGATCCCATCACACTTGAAACCAAGCATGCGATCAATGAAAAATCAAGCTCAAACTGCGAGGCTAGAGCCTCTCCTGCTGCAGATCCAGCAGCTTGCTTGTTTTTCTTCTTATGCGGACAATTAGTGGCATAGTGTCCATGCTGGTGACAGTGAAAGCACTTCACCTTGGACATGTCCTGCTTCTTGCCTTTCGCACCGGAATGAGAAGCTTTCTTGCTCTTCCCCTTCTTTGCTTTGGCAGCGAAAGGGCAATTTTCTTCATCAGGTACCTTTGATGAAGATATGTCCCTGGTATTCCGCCTGATCTCCTCCTGCACAAGATCTGACCAAAGTCTCTCCCATCCTGGCAATTTCTCCCGGCCATTGACAGAGTCCTGATAGGAATGCCAACTCTTCGGAAAACCAAGGAGAGCCAAGCTCACCAAGTCCTCATCATCGACAGTCACCCCCACACTTCCCAGCTCATCCCTGCACTGAGTGAACTTCGTGAGATACTTGGGCATATTGTCTCCCTTCTTGCATTTAATGTTTCTGAGTTTATCTTTGAGCGCCAGCTTCCTCTGGTTGCTCTTGCTTTGGAATAGATCTGTCAACAATTTCCACGTCAAGTATGGAGAAGCCTTTCCATGCATGCTAGATACAATGTGATCCTTCACGCCCTCCAACAGAATCCTTCGACACTTTGTTGTCTTCTTTTGCCAAACCTCAGCTTCGGCAACATCAGTAGGCTTTGGGACCTCAGCCTCTATGAACTCCTTCAGCCCATTATCATCTAACACGGCCTCCATCCTGTCCTTCCATGCAATATAGTTCGAGCTGCCCTCAAGAGCATACTCCAATCGCAATCCGTTGAAAGACATTGCCACGTTGACACCAAGAAAACACTGCTGCAAATTCGAATTCCACCAGCTCAACAACTCAACCGCCTCTGATCTAAAATTCGTGAGAACAAAGTATTTCTCGTACAGAGATTGACTGTATGGGCTTTTACCGGATATCTCACCTTCCAAAGGAACGATGAATCCAAAGGCTACCTGGCCCGATCACAGACTCTGCCTGAAGAAATAAAATGTAAACACTTTCTGAATAGTAGATCTGATGATCAACGGCTCCGATACCATGTAGAAATTTTGAATAATAAACACTTATTCACAGAAATTATCCCGATTATACACTATTGCGGAATACATGCACAATACATAATCTCCTCTACGTTGATCATCAATTTAGCAGCATCAAAAACCATGAAACATCAATCGCATGCACACATTAACACAGTATGTAACCTGGGGAAAGCATACAGCTGAAAACCCCACACTATATGTATATTATAATGATAGAGAACATGTAACAATACATAGTACAATACTCCTCACAAGTACTCAGTACTATCTCCACCTATTACACACAAAACTAGCTCAGATCTGATCAATCACAGCTCAAATCTCCTCCACTGCTTTGCCTGCCTCCACTGCGTGATCTGCAAGAGAAATCATTCACTCTGTAAAAACGAATTCCCTTGGTATACTACGCAAGCCTCATGGGCAATCTCCATCCATGCATGTGCAAATCTCATGCACAACTATAGTCACGGCTATAGTCACAACTGATAGCAATCTCAACCTCTAACACCTGTCTCCACTGAACTGTACATGCACTGAGTTAACTGATGTATTCTTCAGTTGCTTTATGAGTTAATAATTAATGAATTAATTAATAATTTAATTCACACAACTCATCAGTAGTGTATTCTTTAGTTAGACTAAAATACAACTAGTTCAACCAAGTCAAACTAAACACAACTCCATCAACTCCACAATCAACTCCACCAAACTCAACCACATGAGTTCTAACTGAAGTCCTACATGCAATAGCTCAACTGACCCACAAGGAAAGCATATTTCCTTTTAACAGCTGCATGTGCCACATCTGTCGCTCAAACTGAAGTGCTCCAAGAGGATAAGATAATGTTTATAGTCCAAATATTATTATGAGACAATAATATTCGACTGTTCTATTTTTAGCCTGGCAGTCTAAAAATAGAAACCTACCCATATGTCTAAAAATAGAAGTCCATCTATTTTTACCAACATGACCAATCATCCACAAATAGCATCCTGCAACTCATAGACCATGATCCATATGTCTAAAAATAGACTTTGCGCCAAAAATAGCCTGCGGGCCCACTTAGTGAAGGCGACTTCTTTCCACTAAGCTCCATCATCTTGTTGCATTCTCAACACCCGTGAGGTCGAGTTTTTTTTATCCTCTTTGTTGTTAAGTTTAATGGATGGGATTGTTGCCTCCAGTCAGTAGGGCGATCATAATCTAAACAGATTTGTAACCAATTAGAATTGTCAATATATTTAGAAAAGGCAAGGGCTCCAATTTGCGGCTCGAAGGTTTGGAGTTTCCTAATTCTTTAGGGTAATGTCAAACACCTACCATTCTCACCAGGTTTTCTTTTACCCATTCGCAATTATTTTGAGAATTATGTCATTTGAAATTGGCAAAATATGTTGGAAGAAATTGGAATTGGCAGAACTCATTTTCATTTTTTGAGCCATAATGTTGACAGGTTATTGATTTCACATAACAATCTTAAGAAGAACGTCGCTGGTTGGACTTATTACTTTTAGAAGTCTCATGGTGAAACTTTTATTGGGTTATAAAAGTACTAGAAGCTGTGATAGAAGAAATTATAGAGGGAGGGGGGGGCAAAAATAATAAGGAAGCCAGACAGCGAAATGATAGATAGCAAAGGAATTTTAATGATAAATCAGTGATCAAATGTTTTAGATGTGGTAAAAATTAAAATCGGTCATATCGTTGCTAATTGTAGAACTCCTTGGGAGAAAGTAAATGAAAGAAGAGAATAGTTGAATGAAAAGAAAGATCATTCACCACCACATAAGGGAAAATCACCAGTGTCCACATTACATTGTTGCCCATTACAATTTTAATATTAATGATGTCTTTAGTACAACATTTTCTTTTTGGCAAGACAGCTTGATTTTGGATTCAGGTGCCACATGTCATGACTCTTGGGAGAGATTTTTTTGAAACATTCAGTGACCAAGTTGATGTAGTAGTATATTTTGATGACAAATCTCCAGTTAAACCCTTTGGAATTAGATGCTTGTATTTTGGTAAAACATTGTAAGCAACATTTTCATAGTTCTTCTTCTAGTGCTTCCAGAAAATTAGGTCGCATACATTCAGATTTATGTGCACTTATGCCTGTTACAACTACCAATGGAAATAAATGTGTTAACATTTATTAATGATTACTTGAGAATGTGTTGGGTGTATCTATTGAAAGATAAGTCACAAGTGTTTGAAGTTTTTAAAACTTTAGAAATCGTTGTCCTTCTCTTATCAAAAACAAAACACCTTATGAACTTTGGTATAATAGACTCCCAACTATTCAGCATTTCAAAGTTTTTGGATCTAAATGTTATGCTTTAATTCCTAAGCAACAGCAAAATAAATTAGGTGCAAGGAGTCGAAAATGTATATTTTTGAGTTATTCTAGTACTTCTAAATCTTATAGGTTGTATGATGAAGAAAATAATAAGTTCATCCTTTCCAGAGATGTTATTTTTCTTGAATCAGATAAAGATAATTCCACTGTTGATAGGCAATTGACTCATTTGGAGAAATTTGCATCCAAAATGTTATATTTTGAATCTGATAATGATGTTCCACACACTGAAGGGGGGGTCCCCATTCTGGATCAGACTATGGTTTTTCCATCTTTGACTCATGAGAATGATGAGGACGTTAATGTTGAAGAAAATTTGGAGGATAGTGTTGTTTCTGCAGGGTTAGCGAGTGTCACTGAAGAACCTGTACTTCAGGATGAGCAACCATCACAGCCACTTCAGCGACCTTTACGAAGATCCACACGTGCTCGAAAAATTCCATGCAAGTATGATGATTTTGAAACAAGAAGGTCTTCCAAAGTGATTCATGTAACATTTCTCATGACTAGGAATTTAATCATTATACAATTAGTAAACCCAATTGTTTTGAAGAAGCCGCTAATTGTGATGAATGGAAGGATGCAATGAAAACAGAATATGATGCACTTAATAAGAATGGAACTTGGAGGTTAGTGGATCCTCTTGCTGGCATCAAACCTATTGGTTGCAAGTGTGTGTACAAGATCAAGTACAAGGCAGATGGTTGCTTGATAAATACAAGGCAAGGCTTGTAGCAAAAGGCTACGCTCATAAGGAAGGTGTTGACTAAACAGAGACATTTGCTCCTACAACAAAATGGGGCACAATTAGAACTATGTTTTCTCTTGCAACTCAAAATCGCTGGAAGATACACCATATGAATGTTAAAACAAATTTTCTGAATGGTGATTTGAAGAGGATGTTTATATGTTTCAACTAGAAGATTTGCTATCAAAGGCAAAGAGCAAAAGGTATCTAAGTTGGTGAGGCTTTGTATGGACTGAAACTGGAATCTTGCAAATGGTATGAAAAATTAACTGAACACCTTCTCCAGTTGAATTAGAAGTTATTTGATATGGATGATGCAACTCTTTTTGTTAAGAAGATTGGAAAGTCAGTTGTATATATGGTTGTGTATGTAGATGATTTGATGATCATAAGAAACAATGATGACTATATAGCATCTGTTAAAAGAAAATTATTGAAAGTTTTTGACATGACAGATTTGGGTTTATTGCATTATTATTTAGGAATTCAAGTTAATCAAAAACCCAAATATATTTTCATTTCTTAGAAAAAGCATATTGGATAGATTTGGGATGCAGGATTGTAATCCTAACTCTACTCCAATGGAGCAAGGATTGAAGCTTACTTCCACTGAAGGAAGTATGTTTGAAGATCCGACAAAGTACAGGCAACTTGTTGGGAGTTTAAATTTTTAACTACTACTCGACCTGACATAGTTTTTGTTGTAGGGATACTTTCCAGGTTCATGCATTAGCCATGTGAATGAAGGTCAATGGAATGCAGCAAAGTGAGTGCTCAAATATTTGTAAGGCACTCGAACATATGGCATCAAATATTCCAAAGTCGCAGATTTCCATCTCACCGGCTATTCAGATTTTGATTTCGATGGAGACAAAGAGAATGGAGTCTCTATTTCTGGTTATTTGATGAGTAGCCATCAATTGGAGATCACGCAAGCAATTTGTTCTTGTTGATTCTACCACCGAAGCCGAATATGTTGCAGCAGCTTAAGCTACAAAAGAAATCATTTGGCTTCGTAAAATACTTGAAGACTTGTAAGAGAAACAAAAGGCTTCAATTCCACTACTTATTGACAACTCTTCTACAATTCAGTTGGCCAAGAATCCCAAGTTTCATGATCAAAGCAAAGCATATTAACACCAAATATCACTTGATTCGACATTATGTAGAGGCCAAAGTTATTCATCTGACACATTGTCCTACTTCAGAGCAGATCGCGGACATATTTACTAAAGCACTAGGACAGGAAAAGTTTGAAAAGTTCATAATGTTACTTGGCATGTCAGATGTCCCCTCGGATTAAGGGGGAATGTTAACTAATCCTTCGTGATTGTAAATGTGAATAATTAGTTGTAATTAGTTGTAGATTTCGTTTTTCTACTGTCCAGACATAATTGTCTGGTACCGACATTGTGGATGTATAAATACATGATTCTTCATCAATAAAGATACAAAAATTTCATTATGGAGTTTACATGGGCATGTACATGCTCCTTGTCATGTGCCTTGATCTCAATAAACAAGAAACAAAGTGGAACGTATTTTATTTTCTACATATGCTCTTTGCTTTGCACTTTATGTGATCTCAACAAATCGGAAACAAAGAGAAAAGTTGCATTTTTTGGGTAGTCTAACCAAGATCTAACCCCAATATTGTAAAACTTCATATTTGTGTTTTTTCAGCATTATCTCACTTGGATGAAAGTTATTTTATTAAATAAGAGGTATTGCATTCAACTCTTTCTTTCATTAAGTTACTTTTAAATAAAAACATACACCTTCAAGTTACTTTTTGCATGCAACTTTAACTTGCAAACTTCATTGTAAAAGTGATTGTCACTCATTTTATAAAAGTGGGTTATTCCACATAAAAGTGAACTTATATACAAATTTAGAGAATGAAGTGAAACATTTTTTACACAATAACCTCATTGTGCACCCATCACTATGTGGACTTGTTGTCACCCGGATTGTACAGGCACCACGACAACCACTCAGGGCGGGGACTGTCACTCTTATCCCTGCCTACTCCGTTCTAGTTATCTCCCAACAGCAGGCTATGGAGGGTAGTCCCTATGGAATGAGGTGAAGGAAAACAAGTTGGGAACCAACTTGTTTGGGAGACACAGATAAGTGACCTAGCCACTTGGTGGAATTTTAGCAAGATTAATGATTAGATTAGATTTCAAATATGAGACCAATGCCTTATAGAGTCACAGTTCTTTCTTATTTAAAATTGAAACCAAGTAACCAGATGAACACCCTCTACTTAATATGATAGACTATCCTATATGATGTGCAAATCCTAGAATCTATGTGTGATGCAATGATCTTGGTTATTTTTAATTATATGCCTAGTCTAAGTAGAACTTCTTCCTTAACTATTTTGAGAAACAATCCTCAGAGTAAGTTGTGAAATGGAAGCAAACGGGACGCAAACAGTGGTCTGATTAACTATACTTCCCCTTGTGTTCCACCCACCCAGTGTCTCCAGCGCTACAGAGACTGTGGCTCTGACAACTGCAAGGTCACTGTGTTAACCACTAAGAAGAGTTGAATCCATCAAGCTAATTGCAAAAGGGTGCCCTAAAAGTCTATCAACCTAGCTTATGCTAGGAGGTAAGTTCTTAATGCAAACTAGACCCTAGAATGCTTATGCAAGATATATTGAGTGAACTTATCTTGAGTTAACATTGGTTTATGTTATTTATGTATTTGGTGTGAATTATCTTATAGCAAGGGTACTTAACAATGATTAATTAACAATTTTAAGACAAGTCGGGTGTTTAAAGCAAGGTTACTTGGGAGCAGGAGCGAAAACGGGGAGTGGGAGCGGGAGCAACATTTTCATAAACAACGGGTTTGGGAGCATTTTTTATATAGTATATATATATTTTATATATTTTGATGCATATATGTCAACAAAAGCATGTAGAATGATGAAATAGATATAAAAAAAAGTATAAAAAACATAGATTAAACCATATAACAACAATCATCTAGAATTTATAATCTTCATCAACCACATCTACATACAACATATTAAGTCTCATGATTCATCAATCTTAAATTTTCAAGCTTTCAAAATTCAATATATAACATTTATCATAATTGATCACCAAAGTTGTACTTGTAAGCTAAGTGTGACCATTACAACAAAGAATATCTAACATGAAATGAAACAACTTTCAACTTTCACGAAGCATCAAATTCATAATTCATTACCAATGAGTTATAATTGCCAACTTCAAACTTCAAACTTAAATTGTCATATATTGTTTACAAAAAATATCATAATAAATATCAAAGAGTCGACAGTTATTAAAACTACTAGAAACTAGAAAAGAAGAGTAAATCTATTATCTACAGCATCCTCTTCCCTCCACAAGAAATGTCTAATTTCTTACCAGGGCGTGGTGGTCTTCTAGGAGTCTCCTCTCGCACAGTGACACGACGAGAACCAAAAGGCACATGCCCTCCACGTGAGGATGTACATGGAGGCGGCGGCAGCAAAGGAACAATAGTTGGAACTCGAGCACTGGCACTGCTACTGGATGGTGGGGGTGGCATGGTTTTTGTTGCTTCATCCTCATCTCTCATAAGTTCTGCTTCCAATTTTTCAAGATGTATAGTGCCATCCTCCAAATTATCGTCCTCTAGGTCGTTGTCCCAAATTTTATATGTTGGATCCTCATAAGCCTAATCACAATAATGACTCAACAACCTCAAGTTGTAGTGCACATAAACCAAGTTTTCTGCCGGTTTTCATTGAGTCTGTTTCTTCTCACATTATGTATGAAGTTGTAGGTGCTCCAACACCTCTTTGTATAAGTATTTACAACCTGGGAGAAAACTTTTTTTTCCAATTTTGGCAAAAGTCCCATGCCGCCATATGCTTCCCACCATGTGAGAGCATCAAATCAGTCTCTATCTTCCATTGCATGCAAAGAACCAAACAAACCAATGCAACTGAAGTATCTGCCTAATTCAAGACACAGATTAGCACACTCCTCCCTGTCAAGTACCAACTGGTCTAACGCTTGCATATATCCTGTAAATACCTCTGGATCTATATGGGGTTTGACCCTAACCCCACCCCCAGGTGCAAGTTGGCCCAACCAAGATGGAGAGTAGTATTTTGGCATAAGGATATACACCAAGGCATGTAGTGGAACATTAAGTTTATTCGCCGTGTACACACACAATTGTGAATCAGTGTATACAAGTTGGGATCATCATTCTAAACAATATCTTTTCTTTGCCCCAACATGGTATCCATCTACTCATACACCTCCCCAATCACTGGTTTATTTGTATCTGAAAAACGAATCATGTTATAAATGGGCTTGGTGAATTCCAATACTTGCATAATGCGTGCCCAAATCAGACCATCAAGAGCAGTCTCCTCCACCTGTTCAAAACCTTGCTTGTCAGCTGCATTTGTAGCCCTTTCCTTTAATACCTACCAGTGTGGACTTGATACTATGCTAGCCAATGACTCTCTTACCTTCGAAAGGCGCCTGAAGGTGAGGTAATAGTTAGCGAATCTAGTCTTCGCAATCTTCAACAACTCCAATCTTGAGTGACTGTGGAAAAGCCCATGGGTATTGCTATGATTTGTAATAAATTTTATCATTCGTTTGTCTCTTGTACAAATCACCAATCCATTTGTATTGTTGGTTTTTGTTCTTAATAATATCATGCATCAAAAGGTTCACTGTGTGAAGCAAACACCCAGATCAAAATATTTTGAGGTATTTATCCTCAATAATTGCTCTCGCTGCCTTACAAATAGCAGCATTATCAGTGATGACTTGGATGACATTGTATGGCCCAATACATTCAATTGTTTCAAGTAATGGCTTTGCAATGGTGATGTCTGTCTTGAACTTCTCTGAGTAATCATATGCTGAAAGAAAGATGGCGCCACTAGAAAACATAGCAAGAACACTTATCAATGGCTTGCCTTTTACATTTGTCCATCCATCAGATACAATGGACACCCCATGCTCAGTCCAAGAATTTGTCATTCTACTCAAAGAATGTGATATTTTTCTTTTTCATGATCAAGTCCAACAGTTCTAGCCTTGTCATACCCAGGGCTCTTGTATCCTTTAGGAGCATCATTTATGGCAGAAACCAATTCATGCCAATAAGGTGATCGAAGAACATTGAATGGTATCCCACATGCATAGAGAAACCGCTAAATTTTTTAATCCACATCATTCCTACACCCTTAATTTTTGATATGGTTCTACGACTTAAAGAGATGTTTGGTCCTGTGCCTCCATATCCACTGCCATGGGAGGATGCTAAAGGAGTTCTTTGTGCATGTTGATGTGATTGTGAGATATGTTCAAAGAAACCCTTGAATTTTTAGATTTTTATTGGGCTTCCTCCTCTTCCCTTATGTATTTGAATCTATCTGTTGCTGACACACTTGCACAAGTTTTGATTCCTATTGGTTTATCTTCATCCTATGGCCTTTTCCCACAGAGGTGCCTTCTGGCACGGGTGTATAAACTTGTGTAAGTTTTGTTGCAATGGGGGCATCCAAATTTAGCGGTTCCACCCCCTTTCCCTCCTTCAAGCCAATGGGGTTTGGTCTTGTTTATTTTTTTGGGTTGAATCATGCTCACTCTCTTCCTCCTCACCAAAGTACTCCTCTCCGAGGTTTTCATCAAATCCACTATAACCCACTTCTTCATCCTCTACTTCATCATGATCAGCCCTCCTTCTACTCTCCAACACCATAATAACCAAGAAAGGGACCAAAAAGAAGAAAATGCCAAGCCATATAACCATGATGTTTGAACTTTGAAATTTTGAGTCTGCAAAAAAATGGAGGAATGGGAATGAAAAAAAATATATATATATTTATTTAGCATGAACATAACCAACAAAAGAAAAAAAAAATGCTAGATTAGAGTGTAGATCCTACCTCTTTGGCCTTCAATCCCAAGCTCCAATCTCCCCTTGCAAGCTTCTCAAGCTCCTCCAAGCTCCTCTCTCCAAGCTCCAAACTCTCTTGCTCCTCTTGCTCTCCAACGGATGAAGTAAATAATGGGAGGGGAGAGGGTATATTTATCCTTTCCCCCATCCCCTTTCCCTCCCTTTCCTCTCCCTTTCCGTCGTCGGTCATCGCCCCTCTCTCTTGTTCACACGGCCTCTTTTTTCGGCGCCGGACGGGAGCACTTTTTGGGGGGGGGTAGGTGGTCGGGAGTGTTTGCTCCCCTACCGCTCCCTCCTTGTTGGTTTGGGGTAGCATCGGATGTGCTCTAGCCATGAAAATTGGTGGAGAGGCTAAAGCACATGAGATCTCCAAGATCCAGAAATGGTTTGGGCAGATTCTAACCAGTTTGGGAGATATTAAAATAATAGATATTTTTAATGGAGTTCCTAAGTCTAAACTTAAGAAAAATAAAATATTAATGGGTATTAATATAAAACTGGATTAGAATGGTCCAAAAGACATGGATCGAGCCTAATCTAATGATGGCTACTTGTAGAAAATGGGATTTGTCAAGAGTGATGGGGATCTGAATCTCTACTATCTGGTTATAGAGAACGAGTCGCTAATCTTAGTATTGTATGTGCATGATCTCTTTCTGACGGGATCATCCAGGCTCATTGGGGACTGCAAGAAGAATATAGCCACAAAATTCGACATGAAGGATTTGGGGCATGCATTACTTCCTAGGGTTGGAAGTTTGGCAGTAGACGGGAGAGATCTTCCTTGGGCAAGGGAGGGATACTACAGAAATCCTGAAAAGATTCAGGATGGAGGACTGTAGACCCATGGCTACTCCAATGATTACCAACTGGAAGAAGATTGATGCACCAGAAGACAAAGATGTTGATCCCACCCTATACAGGCAACTCATAAGGTCCCTAATGTATCTGGTCAATACTAGGCCAGACATTTGCTACGCTGTCAACACCCTCAGTCAGTTCATGGTGGAATCAAAGAGGGCACACTGGGCAGCAGCCAAACATGTTCTCAGGTATTTACAGGGAACAGCCGACTACGGACTCTTGTACACCAGGAGTAAGGATATCAAATTGAGTGGATTTACTGATGTAGATTGGGCAAGAAGTTCAGTGGATCGGAAAAGTACCTTTGGATATTGTTTCAACATTGGATTAGGAATGACTTCCTCGTGCAGTAGGAAACAGAAGTTTGTGGCTCTGAGCTCATCTGAGGCAGAATATATGGCGACAAGCACAACTTCGTGTGAGGCCATATGGCTTAGAAAACTGCTTGTGAACCTATTCAAAAGAAAAATGGAGGCGACCAAGATCATGTGCAATAATCAGAGTTGCATCAAGCTCTCTAAGAATCCAGTGTTTCATGATCCGCCAAAGCATACTGATATCCAGTGTCACTTTGTCAGAGACTGTGTACAACGAGGAGCTAGAGAATGTTGGAAGGGCAAGAATATTGCCATCAATGACAAAGGGGGAGATTGTTAATCAAGGCTGTCATTGATGTCAATATGGCATTGACCGAGATGTCAATATTCTTGAGATGCCTGGTTCCATATGATGATGTCATGACAAGGATACCATTAATGAAGATTTCAAGTAACAAAGAAGTCAAATCACTAATGAAAGAAGTCCTAAGAAGTCCTTGATCTAATGTTGCATGCACTTGATGATCTAGACCTTAACTCTTGATGACATATGGAGTCATACACTTAATGATATCAGACTCTTGAAGAGTGACCACACTTGATGATACTTGATGATGGTAACATGGTTGGAGATCATTTGAGGGTTGGAAGACTATTTTGGAGTTCTCCTAATGATGTTGCACTATAACATATCACTACACCATTATGTGATGACATGGATGATACACTCATTGCTAGACACTATCATGATGACGTGGATGTCCTACATGATCCTATGATGATAAAGAAGCTAAACAATGGAGAAGCCAAACAAAGAGAAGTAATATTGTCCTAGTTAGCTTCTGCACTAAACAATTTGAGGACAGTTTCAAAGAAAAATAAAATTGAAGATCTTGAAGGCAACCATTCAACATGGGATCTAGACCATCTGACACAGGACTTTTTCCTCTTTCCAATGAGCCCTTATTTGTCCCGAAACTCCTAGTAGTTTGTGAGATATTGAATTTTCAAGTTAAAAAATATATTTCTGATATTGAGTTGGCTTACACTTAGACATTCATGTCAGCCTACCTCCAGAAAGACGTGTCTGTTCAGTTCAACGTCAAACTCATATAAAAAGAAGATTTGAAACATTCATTTGACCAGGAATTTTCGAGTGAAGGTATCTCAGAAGAGAAGGAAAATGTACAGGAGGCCGAGGAAAAGAAGAATACAGGACTAAGGAAGAGCTTAAGGTCGAGAAGCATTTCTGGAATATTTTTGGGATAATTGACCTCTGCAACAGCCACTTAATTCACCACAAACAGCTATGAAATAGGCTACAAGAAGCCTATTTTAACACAGACCTGCTGGAATATTTTGGACCATCTAAACTAAGGCTCGGACTAAGCCACAGAACCTCGGACTAAGCATGCCTTCAGACCTATAATATGGAACTGCACAGACTTTCGGACAAGTAATAAAAGAGCCATCATACCTGCAGACCTGTGATAAAAGAATTATTGAAATCGTTTGCTGGAGTTAAAGGTTGGAATGAGGGTTTAAGGTCAGCATCTAGTTGATTCGGATAAGCTACAGGAGCTAACCACAGTCAGCTCGTCGACTATGGTGATCGATCACCTTCAGAACTTCGGATCAGAGGCTCAGATTTATCACAGATTTTGAAGGGTCAGACCCTATACCTCACACAACAACGAGATCATCTTCAGACTTTTGTTTGCAGCGTTAGACAAGTTTTGTTGGCACAGAACTGGGACTTCTACTGCCTTGACCAGTGATGAAAGGTGTGGAGGTCTCAGATATATTGGTATACTATCTTGAAGAAGAAACTTATTTGTAAACCTTAATTTAAGGCACAGTTCATCTTGGTTGAGTTTGTTTGGAAACTCTTTGAAGTCATTTCTTTGGACCTAGAATATTTGAAGAAGCGTGTGTTGACTTGATGCAGCAAATCTTAGCACACCACTAAGGCCGTTGAGAATAGCTTTGAGACTATTATTGAAGACATTGTTGAAGACTCCCTTGAAAAGATTTTGAAGAAGCCCTTGAAAAGATTTTGAAGAGTTCGAGCTAGAGAAGAGAAGCAGAGAGGGGAAGAGACAGTGAGTCCGGAGGAATTTTTCCAGTTCCGGAGAGTGAGAAAGAGAAGGCTGAGATTTTCTCCAAGAGGTTGCAAGCACCTCAAAAGAGCAATTTGATCCAGCTGAACAGGAGTTCATTCTCAGTTCTAGAGGTTGGGAATATTTTCCAGAGTGCTGGAGAGACAGTTTCTCAGTCAGCAGCAAGCAGGGCAGCTAGATTGGCAGTTGATTCAGGCAGAGCATGTGAGGGACTGCATTAGGGTGGCGTAGGGCCTACGCAAAGTCGGTTGGATGGCTAGCTTTTCAGAGGTCAGACAATGTAGGGATTGCTTAGAGAGGGTAATCTCCCTGAGAGAATTTTTACCGGTATATCTCTTGGAAAGATTCGCCAGTTCGGCAATATTTATTGTACTCAGAACTTCTCACTGTTGCTTAATAATAGAAATTCTCAACTGCTGCACCAGTTTTCCCAAGTTGGGTTTTTCCGGGGACTTTTGTCCAAAAATTACAGTGTCATATATTGAATGTGTGTGCCAGTATTTTCTAAGTTTCCAGTTTATCATCTGCAGTATTTTTATTTGTGAAGATTGCAGTGTGATTAATTTGTTGTTGCCGCAGCAATAAACTGAATAATGAATTTATCAGTTAGAGGAATTAATTCCAGTTGTTGCAATAAGAATTTCAGTAGTGAAATTTTCACAGTCACTATATTAACTAACCACTTATTGTCTACTATTTTCTTGAACTGTGTTGCTTCAACGCTCTTGCTATCGAGAGGACTTGTGATAGTCCCTTCTTATCTGAGTTTCCTTGCTGCCGATATGGTCTCTTAGCCTGTAGGTACACTAATCTTACTATTGTAATAGATTGTGGTCTTGGAGGTTGGCCTGGATGTTCTGCTATACAGACCGATGCCCGGGTTGATGAAGGATGGCCTTGGAGCTCTGTGATCTCAAATACCAGAAGGGGGGATCTGCTACCTCATAAAGGCATTCATTGGATATAAGGCACCTCAGGGCTTCCAACACTGCTTGACAATCAGAAAAACCTCCTACAATTACCAACGAGCTATAGGGCAGATCCTTGTTGTGTTAACCCTGCCTATGATTCTCTGCTAGAATCAAGGCCTAAGGCCTGAGGCCCTGTGGTCTGCCTACACCCAGAATGAACACTTTTGTTGTGTAGGCATCCTGCTACCCTCAAACTAATCAGAAAACTTCAATCTGTGCCAAGCTAACAGCCAAGGTTTTCCCTACACAATGATGGACTTTCATCTCTCTTTGAGCAGAGTTTGTAACCAATGATGAACCAAAGAGAGAGTTGCTTCAAAATAGGACTGAGTTGTTTCAAGATGACTTCTTGTGCTAGAACAAAGAAAGAAGAGTGTCTAGGTAGGGTGGGATCAGCTCCACTGAAACTAGACAAAGGATTACCTAGGGTGGGATCACCTCCACCGAAACTAATCAAGAAGAAGGGGTCTTAAAACCCTCAGAGCCTCAAGCTCAAGCCAATCAGAGATATTCCAATCCAAATTGATGATGAAAAAATGATTCTAACTCTCCTTTATTATGGATTCCTTCATAGCATTTCTCAAATGTGAGGGGTTGCAAGTGTAACTCCCAATTTGGGCTTTTTGCCCCAGCTACCCCAAAATTTACCTAATGTTGCCCCAGAACATTGGATAATCGGGTTTTCCCCCTTTATCAAGACTATATCCTATAGGGTTATATAGGCTATTTTGTCCTTCCGTGGGCAATTAATCCATTAGGGACATTACACTCATGGCTATGGGAAATCATAAAGAAAAATAAGATGCAGTGTAATCTATCTCAAAAGGAACCAGCAAAGGCAAAGGTAATCTTCCACTATTGGAGTTGTGGTAATGAAGGTCATTTTTCTTCTAGATGTCCATATGCAAAATATGAAGGCAATGATGATAAAGATGATTTTCTAGTCATGAATGCTCAAATTGTTTATCAACAAAATAAAGATAACCAAGAAGAGAAGATAAATGTAGAGGAGGAAATTGAAGGTAAGAAAAAATTTCAAGGTGAGCCTTATGTTGCCTTAGAAGAGAAAAAGAGACTTGCAATAATAAACAAAAGTGATAAGGAGCTATTGCAGGGGAATGAAAATAAGGATCATGGTGAAAACAAAGAAAATGATTGTCATCCTTAAAACTCGATTAGAAGAAGCTAAGAGAATGAAAGAAGTGGTGACAAGCAAACTCGAAGAAAAGGAAGGACATTGTGAGAAACTAGAAGCTGAGATTGTTTCCTTGAGAAATGATCTTGAAAAGGCAATTGATAGGTTGAGGTTTGGAAGAAGTTTTGAGATTTTGGATAAGGTACTTAGTAACCAGAGATGCCTTTTTATTAGAACATAATGAGATGCTCAAGGGAGAATCAAGCTCAAAGACAACAAAAGAAGAAGAACCTAAAAGCTATGTAAATAGGTCATTTCCCTAATAAATAAATTTGCCAAGTAAAATCCTCATTTTTGCAATTTTGGCGTTAGGGAATATTTTGGCATATAAAACTTAGGAAAAGTGGGTTATGGAGGCCCCACTTAATTTTTGGATGAAAAAGGAGAAATAAACATTACAGGAAAAAGGAAATATTTTTTGTTTAGTGAAATATAGGGACCACCAAAGTGGGAAATTCGACCTCCCTTGAGAAATCCGCACTAGGAGAAGGAAAGAGAAAAGAAGGGGAGTTCGAACTTGTGGAGAGAGGGGACCACCAAGGGAAAAGGACCAACATCTATAAATAGCACATTGGGGCTCCACTTTTGCATCTTTTGCTCATTATTTTCTGAAGATCGAATTCTCTCTTGGAGGTTGTTCAGCACAAGAGAAGCAAAGTTGTTTGGCTCAAGAGTTTCAAGCAAAATCCTCCCTCATTTCGGAGAACTTCGAGTGTCTCCCTAGATAAGCTTTGGGGGAGTCTATTTCAGGACTTCCATTGAAGCTTATTGCAAAGTATTCAATCAGAAATTCGTTATTTTTAGGCATAGAAGACAAACCCGGAGGTTATTTGGAGCATCATTTGTCTATTGCAAGTTCCAAGTATATATAGGAGAATTTCTACCAATTAGAGGAGTTTGGCACCATTTTTCAAAGTTGTTCATGTATCTTTTAGCTGGCCTGAATTTTCTCTTATAGAGCCTACACAGGGGTTGGAGAACAAATTTTTGTTGGTGTTTGGTGTTGGCATTTGTCGGGAGATTTCAGTTGGGAGTGATAGCTATTTGCCAGAGAATATCGTGCACAAATTTCTCAGCCATTTGCAGGAGAGTTTTATCATTTCTCAGCAGTTTCTCTTTGGTTGGGCACAGAATTGTGTAGCTAGGAAATTCACACTACTTTGGGCATTCTAGGTGCGCGAGATATAGCCTAAACGATTTTCTGGGTTTTGTTGGTTTGGTGTGAGGAGCCTATAGCTAATTTTATAGAATTTTCTGAGCAGTATTCGGGCCAAAATCGTACATTTTTATAGTAGGGCGTATTGCTCGTTAGCTAGGCAGTTTGCATCACATTGTGGGTTCAATTTTGGCTTGGAGTTAGGCCAAACCTTTTTTGGGTATTCTGGGTTATACGAGAGGAGTTTGTGGCTGAAATTTCAGACCGATCCGAGCATTATTGAGGTCAAAATTTCAGTTTCCTTCCAGTAGCAGTTACCAAAAATTTGGGCAGTGCGTTGATTTTGTGGGAGCCATTTCCAGCAATTGGATTGTTGATATCTCACCTGGGGTTTGCCTAGCTTACATAGAAAGTCCAAGTTCTATCATTTCTTGCCATTTATGTACTCATATTTATGTATCAATAAAATAGCTCATTGTTTGGCTCAGTTTCTGATGTATTTTGATGTGCATGTTTGGAATTTGTTTATTGTTGTTGCTTCCTTGTACATGTCTCTGTTATTTGCTGTGAATTTCAATTTGGGACATTACAGTGGTATCAGAGCATGATCTTGGCCAGTTGTGGGAAAGCTAGCAAGATCATGGAGATGTTGGGCATGCATTCATAGCAACGGGTGGAATTACCAACAAACTAATGGCTCAAGGGAGAGTGAGTATGCAGGAACTCTAGGATGGGATTCGTAGGAACGATGAGAAGTTGGCCCAACTGAGGAAGATGATGGACCAAATCTATCTTCATACTTACGACAGAGACACTAGGGGTGCATAGGTCATGTATGTGAAGCCATTTACACCATATGGGGAAAGTCAACATAATCAGGGCACCAGACTTCCTCAAAGGAAGTGAACAAGACAAGAGCAGTTAGATGATGGGACCAGGAGGAAATATTACTTCAAACAGTGTGACCTAGGGCACAGGTACGCAGATAGCAAGCCTAAGGAGGAGGTTGAGTAGGAAGCTACGGACATGCAAGAGTGTGATGAGCATGTTGAATACCCAATGTGATGCAGGAGTCACCTTTGTTATAGATCCCTTTGTTAGCTTTGGTTGACACCTTGGTGGAAAGAGTAGAGCATACACTCAGAGGGCAATCTGTTGATGAGGTACCACCCATGAATGAGGTGTTAAGAAACATATCCATTGACGAGGTGCCAGCAGGCATAGAGTTATCCAAAGTCGTGATAGAGTTCCAGATGATAGCCATCTACAGCAGAATGGTGAGGATGTTGTGCAGGAACTCTAGGATGGGATTCGTAGGAATGATAAGAAGTTGGCCCAACTGAGGAAGATAATGGACCAAATCTATCTGCATACTTACAACAGAGACATTAGGGGTGCACAGGCCATGGAGGTGAAACTATTTACACTGTGGGGGAAGTCAACATAATCAGGGCACCAGACTTCCTCAAAGGAAGTGAACAGGACAAGAGCAGTTAGATGATGGGACGAGGAGGAAATATTACTTCAGATGTGAGACCTAGGGCACAAGTACACAGATAGCAAGCCTAGGGAGGAGGTTGAGCAGGAGGTTGAGGACATGAAAGAGTGTGATGAGCATGTCGATATACCCATTGTAACGCAAGAGTCACCTTTGTTGGATATCCCTTTGTTAGCTCTGATTGACAACTTAGTGGAGAGAGTGTAGCATACACTCACTCATAGGGCCACCTGTTGATGAGGTGCCACCCATGGATGAAGTGTCAGGAGACATATCCATTGATGAGATGCCAACAGGCACAGAGTTATCCAGAGGCGTGACAGAGTTTCCAGATGATAGCCATCTACAGCAAAATTGTGAGGATGTTGTGCATGATGAGCTATCTGTAGAGGGGTAGTTAGTGGCTCATGTTGAGCCCATGATGGAGTAGGATGAGCAACCATCCCTGGAGTCAGCCATCGATGAGGAGCAAACAAGAATATCGGCAGCTAGCAGAGTTGATGTACTTCCAGACGGCAGCCCTCTTCAGGCATACATCGATGGGGCTTGCAGCGTTGTTAAGTTGCCTCTACATGTTGGTGAGGGAGAGGTTGCGCTACCTAGGCAGATTATATGTGTTGACCAGACTAGCGAGACAAGGCGACATGAGTTGCACAAGGTGCAGCATCTGCAGGATGGAGGGCTTGTTTTGTGTACGAGTGTTCGCGCTTTTGATCCCTCTCTGGGTTTGGATGGCTAGAGATATTGAGTTGGTATATGGTGGAGTCGGCTAGGTGCCCAGATATATCCATGTCGAGGAGCATAGTCCAGCAAGGGCCGTGGGTTACCAAGAGAGCCCGAGGGCCAAACCATTGTTGGGGTCCATGAGGGATTCCCCGCCACAATGTGGGCTTAGTTAGTGGTGGTATTAGCGGTGCAATGGGTCCAATGGTTGAGCGCCCACACATTTTTAGACCTCCATCAGCACTAGTGACGGGTTGGATTGACAGGAAAGCGGGCAGACTCTGTGGGTTGTCCGGGCATGTTGGGCATACATGGGACTATAGGATGATCAACATACTATGGCGGGAGTTTGTCGGAGGAGGTGATATCAGCAGGCCACCAAACAATGCCTTGTTTGGGGCTAAAGATGTAACAAACAAAGTTCGTATACTCAAAAGTTAAATACTCCAGAAGACTTGGAATATGAAGATCTCCATTGAAGATACAAGAATATATATTAAAATGTATGAATGAGAATCTGATACAAATGAGAGTGAGGGCCTGCCTGAGGTACCTTTTCACGTACGGTCATGTCCTTAGTAACATGCCTCTTCATTATTAATTACTAATTAATGTTCACTAATTAATCATTACTATATTTACATTATTTTTTATAAATTATATTCATAGCATTGCCTTCCTCTTCAAAAAACTTTGTCCTCAAAGATTATTGCTGACAAGGCATGTCATTTATTTCTTTGTCTTGCATCTTCCAAAATTCTTAGAGTTGTTATCTTTGTTGATACAAGATGATAAGATCCTTGGAGTGATATATAAAATTGTCGCACAGAGAAAGGATCTGACCATCCTAAATTAATCTTTTGTGGAACCTTGCGGTTACTAGAAACTTGTGATGAATTGTTATCACAAGACTGGATTGCATAAACTTCAGTATTCCTTGGAACATAAGTTTGTTGTTTATGTTCTGAGTGATACAAATACACAAATTGATTGAGATGTTTGTTCCTGTGATTCAGATGTCGATAAGGGGTTCTTCTGGTTTGACTCTCCCTTATCATGAGGGTGGCAAATTCCTGATTTTATTCAAGTACTGATGTTGTTGATTTGGCTATTGAATTATGAAACAAAACTTTTTATGGGTCACCTTCGCATTACAGTTAAGCCACCTTGACCAAGCTGTTATTTTGGCTTGTTATTTTTATGCTAATTTGTTTTAAATGGGGCCGCCTCATGTGTTATTTGTAATTGTGAAGTCATTGGTCTTCATGGAACAAGTGCGTGATTGTATTTCATGTGCCCAAGATATTTTCGACATACAACTGCTGGTACTATTGTCTTGAACCAGTATTATATGGTCTATTTGGCTACTTACCACATTTCACATGATATATTTGATAGCCCATATGTGCATACACTGTCGTGATCTACAGATGCAATAACCCCAAGTATATTTCTGCAATACAGGGCAGTAAGGAAAGGATAACATTGGCTTGTCCTTCTCAGCCATATCACCTCTCGTTTGTGCCTTTGTTGTAACTCCAATCACCCAATAGACTAGGCACTAATCCCAGCCTACCATCTTTTTATTTTCAATTCAACTTTCAGACTTGCTTAGCTAAAAATTTACCCTTCACATCACTTGGCATTTCTTAGATTTAGTATTCCAACAGTCCTAATTAAGGAAGCCTCCCTTGATCCGAAGGAGAGCCAGCCTGAAGAGCAAAAGAGGGTTGTCAGGTGAGGTGACAATGGCTGACCTCCTAGTTACCCAAATCTATCATCTCGATGCTTGGGATTTTTATACATTCAAGAGGACAAATTGAGTGGAAACGCAGTTTAGCAAAGAAAAATTTCACTTTGTGACACTCAATGGACATTGAAGTTGTTGCTCTAAGAAAGACGTCCAACAAATAGTAACAGAAGTTCAGCAGAGAACATTAAGGGTCGTTGTAGATCCATAGCAAGATGTCACAGATAAGAATCACCAAACAATGAAAGAGATTGTTTCATCTGAAGATGTTTGTTTAGATGAGGGTTGGCACTAGCTCAAAGGAGAATTAGTGTCTGTGTAGTAAAAGATAGCCCTCAAAATCATCTATTTACAGGGTTTAAGAGACCGTGTCCTGAAGCCAACCACTAGAAAACCTCTTAATGTCTCTAGGAAAACAAAGGCAGAAGAAATCAAAGTTCGAACATTGGAGAAGTATAAAACTTTCTTTTCTTTAATTTATCAGAAGTGGAATATAAGAATGTATCAAACAAAGCCACTTTTCTATAGTTATCTTGAATTGGAAGTGAATTTAGTTAAGATAGATAAGATAAGATAATTTTATTAATGTTTGACGAATGACCACAAAAGTAGGTCAATGGGGCTAAAGAGTACAGCTAGTAAGAGTACAATGTGGAAGTACCAGTGCATCTCTTAGAAAATGTCAAAAACAATAAAAAGAAGGAAACCTATATTAGTACAGTGATATAAAATACTAAGACTGGAAAAGTGGACAACTCAAGAACCCGTCCACAGAGAGAGAGAGGACGATGAAGTCAATGGCATCAAGGTCTCCTAATTCTAATGTTTGAGGGTGAGGGGGTTGAGTTGGGCACTGGCTCGCTGTAAAAGTCTTCTAGAACCATCGAGGGGTCTAACTATATGATTCTGAGGGGATGTACGAGCGATGGATACTCCTAGCATTTGAGGTTGGAAGAAAGAAATTCTAAATGAATCTTTGGCTACTCCTCTAGCACTAAGAGGTAGTCTAACAAGTGGGAAGCACCCTAGTCTGGATCTTACTAGAGTTGATCCCTCTAATGCCCTGAGAATGTGTCCTAATGTACGGTTTGACACCTCTAAACCGATCTCAAAAAGATTGGTTGGTCTCCCAGAGGGAGAGGTCGAGCAGAAACATGGGGTTCCACCATTCTACTAACTAGTGCACTCTAGAACTTTTTGTAGTTTGTTGCTCCAATCTAGCAAATCAACATGAAAGTACAAGGTGATCGTCTTGTTCGTCCCAAGGTGAGGCATGGTGCACAAAAGTTGAGATATGTGTCAAAAGATCTCCTTGATGAAGAGAGCTAAGCATCTTTGGCCCTAGTACTAGAGGAAAGTAGAGAGGGAGCAACTCAAGTCCCTAAAGAGGCAATGATACTATCCTTTGATCTCATAGTAGCAAGGGCACTTAAGAATGAGGTGCATCTTAGTCTTTGGCTCCTATAGATGGCACACTTGGTAGATCCTACCAGATTGCGATATATTGTGGTCCGTTGTTATCCAAAATCGATGAGCGTGGACCCGTAGCTACCCCAAAGGAATCCTGAGTGAGTGCATATAATGCCTACATGTATAAGAGGCATGAACGATGATGCCATCCTACAGCTCCAAAAAGTGGTATAGGTAAAAGGGCATCTTCAAGACCAAGTGCGTCGAAGGTGAGGTCTGCGTAACCTGAATGTACAATCTATAGATATCCTCTCTGATAACCTAATTTAGTACCTGTCTAGTCGGTGAGAGTTGACTCGATGCATCATGGGAGAACTTAAACGGGGAGAGTCACTTTGGTGAGGTAGTCATTGACCGGAGAAGCCGAGATGCCTTTTTGAACCAACCTCATGCACAGCCTAAAGAAAAATCTAAAGTGAGAGCCTCTAAGAAACAACGTGCAAGGTAGGGGTACCTCTCTCTGAGAGACTTGACTCTATGAGGGAAGGAAACCAAGTGAAAAATGATCTCGAGGTAGAATGGGTGAACGTCAACCTCTACCTAAATGATGGGCTACGTGATCATCGACTTGCAACAAATGATGCGCCTAAGAAGCAAGGTTTGGATTCTCTCCATCTTGGCCCGCCCTGTTTGTAACAAGCTCGGCCCCCAAATCTCAAAGCCATAAAGAATTGTAGGTTTGATAATTGCCTCCATGAGGTCAATTTTGAACAAGATGTCCTAGAACTACCCTTGGAAGTGTTCTCTCGATGAGAACCAAGGAACCATACCCTAACTGAGTCGAAGTTGGAGGGCCTACTACATACCAAAATGAGGCCTTGTGAACTGTACTCCCAAGTAAGAGTAAGTTGTGGTCATCTCAATGTCTATCCCTTGGTAGTAGAAATGTAGGCTAGACTTTTAAGAGAGCTCTTCAATGCATTAATGATCAAAGCCTTGGTTTTACACAGGTTGATTGTTAGTTGTTGAAGGTCACAAAAGTTGGCTAGTGCTTCAATTTATTTTTGAAGGTCTTCGAGAGTAGGGGCCAATAAGACCAAGTCATTGGCAAAGAGGAGTCGAGAAATCAATACCTAATATAGAAGACAACCATCTCCCACTTGGATGTGCTCATGGAGAAAAGACTCCAGCTCATCAATATAAATCCCAAAGAGGGTCGATCAGAGGGGTCTCCCCTGTTTTACCTCGATGATACTTTGGATAAAATTGGAAGGCCATGTGCCATCGTAAGGCATCCCAAAACTAACTCATACAATCTCATAATCATTGCCAGGAGGGCCCCAGATATGCTAATGTCACAAAGTCTTTGGAATAATGTCTTCCTCAGAACTGTGTCAAACACTTTCCAAAAGTTTACAAAGCAACTATAAACCTTTCAAGAGCAATGACGAGCCTCCTCGATAATGATTCATAGTATGAAGATGTGGTCAATCATTTGGTAGTTGGGGTAGAAACCTGCTTGACCTCTAGCCCTAAGATGGCAGCTCTCCAGCTCCTTAGAAATCCATTGGTTTAAGACTATGAAACAGAGATTGGAGAATATGACCCACCATGATAGTCCAGTAGTTATTTTAATTAGAGCTACTCTTTGATCTATGTATTAAATGAATGATGTGTCTTGTCCAAGAGGGGGGGAAGCCTAAACATACTACATGGTTTAATAAATGATAGATATGGGACTCAAGGGACTAGAAGCCATGTTTAAGGAATTCGTCTTAAAGCCCTTCATCATTAGTTGCTCTATTGGTACATAGCTCTAACTGCTCTCCTAATGTCTCATTCTAAGAAAAGGTGGGAATTGGAGGGAGGGAAGAAGCAAGTGGGAGGTTGTTCAAGCATGTCATAAATGGAGGTTTTGTGTGAAAACATGGTCTAGGGATCAAGGTTAGACAAGACGTGTGGTGCCTAGGAAAAAAGTCACACCAAAAGGCTTTTGGGGAATGGCAGAGGGCCTCACAGAGTTCTCGTCTCCTCCAAGAAAGAAATATTCATTTTTTGTGACAACAATATGTTTTGTAGAAGCAAGAGGAAGAAGATGGATCGTGTGTGATAGTGAGGCTATGAATTGAATTTGAAGTGAGTTTAGTGAAATTGTTATCTTGTGTTTTGTCTTGTTCATGTGCTCTAAAAACTAACAATCTTACAATTGAGGTCGAAAAGCAATGAGTAAATCCATGGCTGCCCTGGAACAATGTGTGCTTTGGCTAAGAGTTTGACACTTCTGCATATTGTAGTGGTACCGTGATAATGTAAAGATGGGGCTCATAACTCCCAAATAATATTTAATTAAAAAAATGTTTAGCTTAACAAGAAAGCACAAATATGAATGGGAAACAGACCCATCTACATGGAAGTTTGGAACTATGTCCCATGCTATGAATTTCAATCCTAGTTTGATATGCATTATGCTGCAAGTATAATAGTTTCAATCACGCTTGCATAGTTAAAACCCTATCCCCAAGTAACATTAGTATCAACGATTTATCTCACACAAACAAGACATCAACTCCCATAAGGGTTGAGTTGACATTTGGAGTACAAAGAAAGCAAAGAGAAGAGGAATAACTTCATTGCATATCAACTATGGGGATCCTAATAAGGATATGAACTATGAAATTATGATATATTTTTTCTTGTGAAATGGAAAAAATTAAAGAAAAAATAAAAGCTTCCATGTGAAATGTTATAAAATTTCTTACTTGTGAACCATCCCAAAGTTGACCCCAGTAGACACTACCAAAGCCACCTTCACCAAGTTTATTATCATAATTGAAATTGTTTGTAGCTGCATGCAACTCTTTCAATGAGAAAACCCTCCAAGTACTGCCTTTCTTTTCAACTGCCTTCCTGCAAAGTCCATGCAAGTGTCACAAAATAAACAAAACTAGCAAAACTTGGTTCCACAAATTGTAAGTTTTAAAAATTAAAATAACCTTGAAAAAAATGCATAAATACAATGTAGATATCACGTTAAAAAAACTGCCCGGCCTCAGGGAAGTAATGTCATGAGATCAATCACGATAACATAACCTAAAAGGTTTGATACAAAGCAAAAGCAAAATTGAGAGCATTAATTTTAGTGAAGTTGTGTGTTATGTTTTTGTTCCGAACGTTTCAGGTAAACAATTTACCAGCATCAAGGGAAAAACAGCAGTGACAACTACCAAGAACAATGTTTCAAATAGGAGAAAGCTTCATATATAGCAGAGAAAGAGAGAAAGGTTAGGTTAATAAATAGTTAATTAAAAGATAAGGTGAAAAAAATTAATTAAAAATGGTCAAAATTAAATTCAGTTGAATATAAGGAGAGAGAGAATGAAATATATATCACAGAATAAAGAAATCGAAGAGGTATATTAGGGATAAAAATGGAACCAAAAGGAAATAAATATGAGAGGATGAATCATTTGTTTACCTAATCCATCGAATGATCTGTGTAAACCCCCAGAAACTGAGAGATAAAAGATCATAGAACAAAAATGATAATGAAAAGCATGTCTACTCTAATTTCTTGCCATGAAAATATGTGACCATTCCATCAGCAAAAACTGCATAGAGGTTTCTCTGAGTGCTGTAATGCTGAAAAATGCATTTGCTTTCACTCTGTTTAACTGGGTCATT